>CM019063.1:458076549-458757125 GCA_009667805.1 Leptobrachium leishanense | reverse complement strand
CGAACCCCGAACCGTCCGAACCCGAACAGCTCATCCCTACTACTAACACTAATGTTTATCTGTACCTTGATCCTGGTGTATAGGTTTAATCTTTACCTACTTATATTATTTTTGTTTTGTGCATATAGTTCTAAAATAGTCTTTTCACTATAAATGCTATTGTTTTACTAAACTACCTTCAGCAATTAACAGTTACAAGATTTATAATGCGTGTTTCATTAAAATTCTTATCGAGTTAATCATGTATAATTTGTTACAATTAAATGCCATATATTACCAGGGACTTTGGTAGGTGATTCATTTTTAGACTCCAATGAGATTAAGTATTTTAAATGATTTAGATACCTGTCAGTGACAAAAGTCAATAATTTAACTTTACATTTTCAAACTTAATCAAGCCATGCCTTGTTTGAATTTAGTATGTTTTATATTCCGGGATAATATATACGACTTTCTTATTTTTATGTTAATTACATGTCTGAAGCACTTTTCTGACAGATTCCTCTTTTTACAGAAAATGATTGGTCTTCAATTGTTGGAGGAAATAAAGACATTATAATACCTATTTAACAGTTCGGATATTTTTTATATGTCAATGATATGCTGATTTATACTTATAGATAACTTCTTTTCTCAGGAAATGTTCATCTACTATAACAGTGGTTCCCAACCACATTCCTCAAGTAGCCCCAACAGACCAGGTTTTAAGGTTTACCTTGGGGAAATGCAGACTGAATCCTGCAATCACTGAGCAGCAAATCATATCACCTGTGCTGTGCTTCACAGATCTGGCAAACCTGACCTGTTGGGGGTACTTGAGTAGGGATGAGCCGAACACCCCCGAGTTCGGTTCGTATTCGAACCCGAACTTTCCAAATGTTCGAATCCGAACTCGAACTCAATAAAGTCAATGGGGCTGAAAATTCAATTTTTAGAGTGCCCTCCAAGATATTTGCCATAAAAGGTGTATGGGGGTCCGGGTAGTGCCCTGGGGGACAGGAAACAAGGAAACACAGGGATTGCTTGCCTTCTTATCTGTGTCTGGGAGCGTCTGCCTGTCCTTTTTGTTCTTTCAGGCATGGTGAGTGATATATAGATTAAATATATACAGAACTCTGATTCAACTCTGGTATAAAGATTAAAGATTTACAGAACTCTGGTATAACTCAGTGACACACCCTGATAGCTGGCAGCCAGTGACAAGACACAGATTACAATTCCCTCCTATAAATCAGTGTGACCCCCTGATGGGTGGCAGTGCGATGCCACAGATTACAATTCGCATAAACCTGCTAGAAGTATGTGGGACCCCCTGATGGGTGGCAGTGAGAAGCCACAGATTACAGGTCTCAGAAACCTCCTATAAATCAGTGAGACCCCCTGATGGGTGGCAGTGAGAAGCCACAGATTACAAGTCTCAGAAACCTCCTATAAATCAGTGAGACCCCCTGATGGGTGGCAGTGAGAAGCCATAGATTACAAGTCTCAAAACCTCCTATAAATCAGTGAGACCCCCGGATGGGTGGCAGTGAGAAGCCACAGATTACAATTTGCATAAATCTGCTAGAAGTATGTGGGACCCCCTGATGGGTGGCAGTGAGAAGCCACAGATTAAAAGTCTCAGAAACCTCCTATAAATCAGTGAGACCCCCTGATGGGTGGCAGGGAGAAGCCACAGATTACAAATCTCAGAGACCTCCTTTAAATCAGTGTGACCCCCTGATGGGTATCTGTGAGAAGACACAAATTAAAAGTCTCAGAAACCTCCTATAAATCAGTGTGACCCCATGAAAGCTGGCAGTGAGGAGACACAAATTACAATTTGCATAAATCTGATAGAAGTATGTGGAACCCCCTGATGGGTGGCAGTGAGAAGCCACAGATTACAAGTCTCAGAAACCTCCTATAAATCAGTGTGACCCATTGATGGGTGGCAGTGAGAAGCCACAGATTACAAGTCTCAGAAACCTCCTATAAATCAGTGTGACCCCCTGATGGGTGGCAGTGAGAAGCCATAGATTACAAGTCTCAGAAACCTCCTATAAATCAGTGAAACCCCCTGATGGGTGGCAGTGAGAAGCCACAGATTACAATTCGCATAAATCTGCTAGAAGTACAGTGGCAAGAAAAAGTATGTGAACCCTTTGGGATTACGTGGAGTTTTGCATGAATTGGTCATAAAATGTACTCTGATCTTCATCTAAGTCACAACAATTTGAAAAACACAGTCTGCTTAAAATAATACAACACAAACATTAAATGTTTTCGTGTGTTTATTGAACATAACATGTAAACATTCACAGTGCAGGGTGGAAAAAGTATGTGAACCCCTAGCCTAATGACTTCTCCAAGAGCTAATTGGAGCCAGGAGTGAGCCAACCTTGAGTCCAATCAGTGTGATATTATTGGATGTGTTGCTGAAAGCTGTCCTGCCCTTTAAAAACACACACCCGTTTTGTGTTTACTGGTTTCAAGAAGCACTGCCTGATGTGAACCATGCTTCGCAGAAAAGAGCTCTCAGAAGACCTACGATCAAGAATTGTTGACTTGCATGAAGCTGGAAAGGGTTACAAAAGTATCTCCAAAAGCCTTGATGTTCATGTGTCCATGGTAAGACAGACTGTGTACAAATGGAGAAAGTTCAGCACTGTTGCTACTCTCCCTAGGCATTGTCGTCCTGTAAAGATGACTGCAAGAGCACAGCGCAGAATGCTTAATGAGGTAAAGAAGAATCCTAGAGTGTCAGCTAAAGACTTACAGAAATCCCTGGCACATGCTAACATTTTTGTTGACACATCTACAATAATGAAAACATTAAACAAGAATGGAGCACATGGGAGGACACCACGGAGGAAGCCATTGCTGTCCAAAATGAATATTGCAGCACGTTTGAAGTTTGCAAAAGAGCACCTGGATGTTCCACAGCACTACTGGCAAAATATTCTGTGGACAGATGAAACCAAAATTGAGTTGTTTGGAAAAAACACACAACACTGTATGTGGAGAAAAAAGGCACAGCACACCAACATCAAAACCTCATCCCCACTGTAAAACATGGCGGAGGGAGCATCATGGTTTGGGACTGCTTTGCTGCCTCAGGGCCTGGACGGATTGTTGTAATTGATGGAAAAATGAATTCCAAAGTTTATCAAGACATTTTGCAGGAAAACGTAAGACCATCTGTCCACCAAATGAAGCTCCGCAGAGGATGGGTGATGCAACAGGACAATGACCCAAAGCATACAAGTAATTCAACAAAAGAATGGCTTCAACAAAACAAAATACGCCTTCTGGAGTGGCCCAGTCAGAGTCCTGACCTCAACCTGATTGAAATGCTGTGGCATGACCTTAAGAGAGCGATTCACACCAGACATCCCAAGAATATTGCTACACTGAAAGTTTTGTGAAGAGGAGTGGTCCAAAATTACTCCAGATCGTTGTGCAGGTCTGATCTGCAACTACAGGAAATGTTTGGTTGAGGTTATTGCTGCCAAAGGAGGGTCAACCAGTTATTAAGTCCAAAGGTTCACATACTTTTTCCACCCTGCACTGTGAATGTTTACATGTTCTGTTCAATAAAAACATGAAAAGATATAATGTTTGTGTTGTATTATTTTAAGCAGACTGTGTTTTTCAAATTGTTGTGACTTAGATGAAGATCAGAGCACATTTTATGACCAATTCATGCAAAACTCCACGTAATCCCAAAGGGTTCACATACTTTTTCTTGCCACTGTATGTGGGACCCCCTGATGGGTGGCAGTGAGAAGCCACAGATTACAAATCTCAGAAACCTCCTATAAATCAGTGAGACCCCCTGATGGGTGGCAGTGAGAAGCCACAGATTACAATTCACATAAATCTGATAGAAGTATGTGGGACCCCCTGATGGGTGGCAGTGAGAAGACACAAATTACAATTCGCATAAATCTGCTAGAAGTATGTGGCACCTCCTGATGGGTGGCAGTGAGAAGACACAGATTACAAGTCTCAGAAACCTCCTATAAATCAGTGAGACCCCCTAATGGGTGGCAGCCAGTGAGAACACACTGATTATAACAATTCCCAAATATTTTGTAGAAATTTGTGACCCCCAAAATACTTGCTGGCAGTGACAAGACACAGATCACCTCAATTCCCAAATGTTTTGTAGAAATTTGTGACACCCAAAATACTGCGTGGTACTGGCTGTGTGACAAGACACAGATCACCTCAATTCCCAAATGTTTTGTAGAAATTAGTGACCCCCAAAATACTGCGTGGTACTGGCTGTGTGACAAGACACAGATCACCTCAATTCCCAAATATTTTGTAGAAATTTGTGACCCCCAAAATACGTGCTGGCAGTGACAAGAGACAGATCACCTCAATTCCTAGATATTTTGTAAATATTAGTGACCCCCCCAAAATACTGTGTGGTACTGACTGTGTAACAAGAGACAGATCACCTCAATTTCCAAATATTTTGTAGAAATTAGTGACCCCCAAAAATACTGCGTGGTACTGCTGTGTGACACAGATTACAAGTCTCAGAAACCTCCTATAAATCAGTGAGACCCCCTGATGGGTGGCAGAGACAAGACACAGATCATCTCAATTCACAAATATTTTGTAGCAATTACTGACCCCCAAAATACTTGCTGGCAGTGACAAGACACAGATCATCTCAATTCCCAGATGTTTTGTAGAAATTACTGACCCCCCAAAATACTTGCTGGCAGTGACAAGAGACAGATCACCTCAATTCCCAGATATTTGGTAGAAATGAGACCCCCCCAGACCTCCCCAGTAGTGTGGCAGACCGGCAGTAAGAACACACAACAACTATCTCCTATGAAATCTCCTCTCAAATGCGTGCAGAAGCGCTGCGTGGAAACCTTATATAGTGTGCTGCGGGACTTAGCTCTGTGAGCCCATGATTGGGCAAAAGTTGCCCAATCAGGACTCTGAGCCGTGATTGGCATAGTGTTGAACCTGTCTTGCACCAGACCTGTGGTCAGGTGCAAGGCTGTAGCCAATTACCAGCTTCAGGCCAGTGGGAAAGTGCATTGTGGTCCATTGTGGTGCATTGTGGTCGAACATGCGGCGAACACCCGGAAATGTTCGGAGTTTGCGAACAGAACGAACAGGCTAAGTTCGGTCCGAACTCCGAACTTTCCGAACCGAACAGCTCATCCCTATACTTGAGGAACGCGGTTGGGAACCACTGTTCTATAATATGGATCTCCTTTCTCGGTCTTTTCTCTTGACTTCCCAAAGTGACTAAAACAAAAAAAATTAAATACACAACTATAGTTAAGAGAGCAGGTCATAACATTTGCAATTGTCTTCATTTGTTATGAAGAATGTGTTGATTTAAATATATTTTAACTTATCTGATGGGAATATTTTAAATTTAACCCCTTCACTACCAAGTGATTTTCCAAAAAAACATTGTCAGAAACCAGTGCTTTTTTGAAAAATCATTTAAAATTTATTTTAAAGTAAGAAATAATTGAGATTATACCTATTTTATGTCTTACTGTAAATAACCCATATTTGGCCAGTAGATGGCGCCATCTACTACCAAATTGAGTTAGACGTTTTAGTAGCTGGTTAGGGATGAGCCGAACACTCCCTGAGTTCGGTTCGAGCCCGAATCTGAACTTCCCATTTGTTGGGGACCGAACCCGAACCCAAACCCCCATGCAAGTCAATGGGGCTGAAAATTCGGTTTTTTTGAGTGCCCTCCAAGAGGGCATATATGCTACATATTTGCCATAAAAGGTGTATGGGGGTCCGGGTAGTGTCCTGGGGGACAGGAAACAAGGACAAAAAGTTTTAAAAAAAACGTTTTTAAAAGGGACAGTGAGTTTTCCATGAAATAAGGGTTAAAAATAAAAACGAAAAATTCCTTCAAATATCGTGCCTAGGAGGTCCCCATAACCTGCCCGTGAAGTGGCGGATTTCTAGGATGTATAGAAATATGTAAAAACCAAAAAATTACATTTCAAATGACGGTAAATGCTTTTCCTTTAATCTATCCATAAACAACTGCTTGGGGCGGCAGTCTGTATGAAAAGAGGAGACATTTTCGGACACGCAGAAAAAGTTTACTGATTTTTTGGCGGTGAAAAGCAGGAAAATGGAAACTTCTAGACCAAAAAGCCAATTTGGAAAGTGAGATAAATGGGAGAATTTTTCTGGTTCGGCTATTTTGACCTAGAATTTTCCATTCTTCAGTCATTCTCCTGAGTTTCACCTTTCTCTGAATAACCCTGTCAGGGTTATTCAGAGAGCAGTGAAGAGCAGGAGAATGACTGGAGAATGGAAAATTCTAGGTCAAAATAGCCAAACCAGAAAAATTCTCCCATTTAGGCTAGGGTCAGACTAGCGAATTTTTAACGTGCGTTTAGGCGCACTTAATCACGGCCGCACTAGCAGCAAATGACAGGCAATGACGGCCAATATACGAAGTACGGTCGCACGAAAGTCCGGCTGCGCAACGGAAGTGGAATATGAATGCATTTTTTCGAGAACGCAGAACCACTAGTACGGACGTACAGAGTGCACTGCGTCCACTAGCGGCATGTGTGCGTGATTTGAAGACGTCAGACCCTGCTCATGTCCGGCCAACATAATGTCCAGACACCCAAAGTTTCCTGGTTTGGAACCGTAAAAAATCACGCACAAAAATGCGCATCGTATGACCGTTTTCGCGCAATCCGTGAAAAAATACAGCAATGCGTTCGGACGCACTTTTTGACGGTCGCTGCGAAAAATGCGTTAGTCTGACCCTAGCCTTATCTCACTTTCCTAATCAGCTATTTGGTCCAGATTGTTCTCTTTTCCTGCCATTCTCCTGGTTTTCACCTTTCTCTGAACAACCCTGAGAGAGAGGTGAAAGCCAGGAGAACTGGCAAGAGAAGAGAACAATCTAGACCAAATAGCCGATATGGAAAGTGAGATAAATGGGAGAATTTTTCTGGTTTGGCTATTTTGACCTAGAATTTTCACTTCTCCAGTTATTCTCCTGCTTTTCACCGCTCTCTGAATAACCCTGTGAATGTTTAATCCTGAGGTGAAAAATAACATTGCTTTAGATTTTTTTCAAACACCAGTTAAATGCAGCATATTAGGATGTTTTAGGGAAATTAATTCTCAAATCTCAATCAGAAGCAGACACCACCCCACCCTCAGTATATTGTACAATGTATAAAATTGATTACCAGACTAAAAACACCTGGTGTTATGTCCGTTTGAGAACAGAGGTCATTTAGAGTTGATAATCTTTCCACGTACATATTAGTTTTTAATTCAATATCTAATAAACCGTTGCTTATAATATTCTGCAGTAAAGAGTCTCTTTATTTCTAGAATTTTTAGTATTTTTTAAAGCATTTTCTATACTTTTTTCAAAATTTCTTTTTTTTTTTTCGAACCCGAACTGAACACGCCCAAAAAGTTCGAAATTCGCCAACTTTCGAACTGCCAAAGTTCGGTTCGAACCCTGAACCGTCCGAACCCGAACAGCTCATCCCTATAGCTGGTCTATTTTCTTCTATTTCTCCCTGCATCGGCTGCTGAAAGCCTGATATTTCAGAGCTTTGAGCAGCTGATTTTACAGTTTTAGCTCTTTGGGCATTATACACAGTGCTCAACCTTTGGAGGCACCTTCTGCAGCCCAAAAGCAAATGAAATTAGTTTGCACCAAATTAATTTCCTTTGCTTTTGGGCTGCACATCAGCATATCGCGATATCTCGATAACGGGATGCCAGATGGTGACTTTGAAGTCCAAGATATCTCGATATCAGTAGAGAAGGGGTAAACTCGGTTCCAAATCATAACCAAAAATTAATGTCTGTTAGTTCAAAGCGCTGATCCTTATTGTTTCTGTACGAAAACATGGCAAGAACAAATGAATACAGTAAGAATTAACATCTATTTTTATACCTTTGTCTTTTTAATTCTTTGTTATTAAAGTACTAAAAAAATCAAAATATTTGATGTTAAGATGAAGCATAAAGTATGTTCACAACAATGCGATAACAAGTATTGTTATTTATAATCCAAAGGAATATGCCATGAAGTCAATTAAAAGTACCTCTGAAAATGTTTCCAAAGAACGAGATTTATTTTTGAAGTGTAAAATAGATCAGAAAGTGATTTCATTATAGAAAAGACTTATATAAATGTGTTATGATGAGAACGAAACAGAAGACTGTTAAATCATGAATGCAGTGTTCTCAGATTTGGAATAAATTAATGCCTTAAAGATTAATTAATTTCAGTAATGTACTTCCAAAAGATGCAAATATCTATAACCAGTCCTAACAGAAGAAATGTTAACCCTTTGACTTATCAAATTGAATGTAATGTAAAATTCATCATTTTGGATTTTTTTTACATATTTTCTAAAAATTATACTGCCTTCCTAAATCACATTTTACCATCGCCATTACCCTTCTCTCTTTAATCAGCTTTTGGTTTGCTCTTCTGTTCTGTATTGGTGAAAACAAAAATTTTCTGGGTTTTTTGCATGTTTGTAGATGTTAACCACAGTGTACTCAATGTTGTTTAGGAGCTACCTATATCTAGAGCATGAAAGGACTAATAAGCTACCCTAACCCACTACTCTGGTTGGTTTTCAAGTTCTTGTTATGTACTCACATTTACAGAACTGTGAAACTAACTGAATACGTTTCTAACCTCACTAGAGAAGCCTCTCTATTTACTTTATGCCATAAGTGTCATCCAGCCTAGAAACCCATGGGATACCCTGGAGTCCCAGGCCGGATCTTACCCCTGGCTGGTCTATCCCTCATCACCTTCCACTCCAGGATCTCCATGCAGCCTACCAGGTCTCTGACAACCTGACCCATAGAGCGCTGACCTACTCCATATATAAGGGAGTCGCTCCCATCTTGCAGTGTACTATTATAGCAATTCCCTGCTAAAGTTATTTGTACCGGATTCTGTTGCCAGCTAGCACCTTTGTTTTTCCCCTTGTGCATTTTTGCTGTGTATTTTATTTCCTGTTTCCCTTGCCTGTCTTTCCCTTTATTCGTCTTCCCCTTGTCATTTGTTCATTTTGTTTTCTCCTTGTTGCTTTTCCCTTGTATTTTTTTTTTTATTCTGTCTCCTGCTTTTGCCCTTCTTTCTTTTGTGTGGATTATACTGTCTACCTATATTGTCTATCCTATTTGACTGCTCTCTGGTTTACCCTTACTGTGCTGTTTATTCTGTGTTCCGTCTTTGGCTTTGCATTTACTATTCTGTGATTAATATATTAATATGTGTATGTGATTGGTATATTTCTGCCTTTAGTGTTGCATTACCCAACAGCACTATTTCCCATAATTGGAAAAGATATGGCCATACAAGGACTGGCCTTAAGATTAGGGTTTCCTTCTGTTTTCTGCTGGGTGTCTGTGTGTTTGGCTCTCCCCTTAACCCTTGCCCTTCCTTCTGGTCTGTGCAGTGTCCTGTTTATCCCTGTTCAGCTGTGTTGTGTCTTCACCTCCTATCTGTCTGTAAATTAGCCAGTAGCTCTTTCCTGCCATTTGCTCTTCTAGCCCTGTAATATGGGTCCCACACCGGATCATGCTGACCTCCACCCTGACACTAAGAAGGTCCAGATTTGCAGATGTAACCTAGATTGATTACCCTTACAATCTGATGACAACTCTCTGTTTACACTCAATTACGCGATTACTATCAGTATTGGAACTATTTAACCCCAGATCAACCCGGCTTCCGTCCAAATCATTCAACCACAACTGCCCTTTTAAAAGTTTCCAATGATATCCAGGCTGGTATGGAACAAGGAAACCTAACTGGAGCCATCTTCCTTGATTTTGCCAAGGCCTTTGACACAGTAGACCATGGCATCTTATTACAAAAACTTAAAAACTCTGGTATTGGTGATCGCACGCTAACCTGGTTTCAATCATATGTGTCTGATCAGTCGCAATATGTGTCCATTTCTGACAGCACTTCCCTCCCCCTCCCAGTCACGTGTGATGTACCCCAAGGCTCGATACTCGGCCCCCTGCTATTCACAATATTCATAAATGATCTGCCCAATGTCTGCAAAGCCTCAACTGTACACATGTACGCAGAAGACACTGTAATCTATACCAGCAAACGAGATCTCCCACAGCTGGAGGCCGTGCTGCAAGGCCAATTCACAGAGGTAGAAAAGTGGATCAAAGATAACAATCTTTTTCTAAATGCTGACAAAACTGTTACAATGCTCTTTGGAACAGCACCTAAACTACACAAATTGCAAACACCCCATCTATGTGTCAGGACAAAATCAAATGGCACGTTGACCACAGTCACTTCTCTCAAATATCTAGATATGTGGTTAGAACCAAATCTATCCTTTGGGCCCCATATCGAACAACTTTCATCTAAACTTTACCCCAAACTAGGTGCCCTGTACAGAAACAAATCCTGCCTGAGCCCCGCGGTAAGAAAGCAGATTGTACAACAAATGCTTATGCCAGCTATTGAATACGGAGATATAGTGTATGCAGCCGCCCGCAAACGCACCTCCAGAAACTTACTACATTGTATAACTCATTCTGTCGCTTTGTGCTACAATTTAACTACATGACCCACCATTGTGACATGTTGAAAGAGCTAAACTGGCCGTCGCTGGAATCTAGACGCACTCTTCACCTTTTCAACCTGGTGTTTAAGAGCTTTTCTGGGAAGCTACCACCCTACCCAAATAGGCTGCTTCCCTCAGCTGTTCCCTCATCCTATAACCTCAGATCCAGGACCGGCACCTTACTTGCAATACCACAATACAAAAAGAAAGTGTCTCAATCCTCATTTTCCTATGTCAGATATAATCTCTGCACGTGACTACAACATGTCATATATTAGACTTCTCAGCAGCTAGCCTCCAATATGGCAGGGATTATTATTCAATAAGAAACTTATACGAGACACAAATATCAATCGTTTATATTTCCTAGAAATTCTCCTAAATTCTTTTAATTGTCTGTGTTTTGCTTTGAAGAATACACTAATCAATAATCGGATAAATATATATATATATTTATTACGTATACAAAAAAGTTTCAAATCTCATATCATAATCAAAGATTTATAAACCACAATCCATCCACCAGCACATAGAACAATTAGCTTCACAATATATGTATCTCCTGTTAGTAACTGCATATATGATTAATATCATTTATCTTATCAGTTAGTAACTAATACACAAATGGTTAATAAACATTTCTGCTTAATGAAACATGCATTTCCCAGCAACCAATATTTAACAAACTAGATCTTATAGATATATATATATATCTTTATACTACGTGGATGAACAAAAATTGAGCTAATTTAGAATGATAAGTAATAAAAACTTTTTTAGTGAATCCTCCCCTAATCTCGAGAATTAAACTTCTAATCTTTTACTTTTTATTTTGTAGTTATATAATTCCTTGCTTATTAATTTGAATCACAGTAATTTCCAAATTCTATATATATATATATATATATCGGTATATCAATCTTATAACAGTTTCTTTTAGGATAAATCCTTATGTCCACTTCTTCATATCTCTATCTGCAGAAAAGAAATATTTAGATTCTGGAGCTAGCCAAAATCTGAGAAATCTCAGTCTATCTGTTGCAAGAAATACTACAAATATATATAATTACATTAATTCCTTAATTTAAATAGCTCTCATACATTACCTCTCCAATCTGGATTTTGAGGAGTTACTGCCTTGGAATATTCTTTTATGTAAATGTTTTGGAATATGTGAAAATTATCAATATCAGATAATCAATGCATGTGAGTCAGAGATTTGGTGTGAGTCTTGAGTGCATCGTCCTGGGATGGTCTGCTAGCGATGTGTGTCTCTGAATGCCTCATGTCCTGGCTTCTGCGGGAATACCGGAATACCTTGTTGTGTACTGGAAGTCTGAATGCATTGTGGTGTAAGTCTCTGAATGACTTGCAACCAACAGTGCGGCTTCAATTATAGTCAATTTGACGTCACTGGTAGGGATGAGCCGAACACCCCCCGAGTTCAGTTCGGGGCAGAACCCGAACTTCCCAAATGTTCGGTTCCGAACCCAAACTCGAACTCAATGCAAGTCAATGGGGCTGAAAATTCGGTTTTTAGAGTGCCCTCCAAGATGGCATATATGCTAGATATTTGCCATAAAAGGTGTATGGGGGTCCAGGTAGTGCCCTGGGGGACAGGAAACAAGGTCAAAAAGTAAAAAAAAAAAGGTTTTAAAGGGACAGTGAGTTTTCCATGAAATAAGGGTTAAAAATAAAAACGAAAAATTCCTTCAAATATCGTGCCTAGGAGGTCCCCATAACCTGCCCGTGAAGTGGTGGATTTCTAGGATGTATAGAAACACTTAAAAACAAAAAAATGACGTTTCAAATGACGGTAAATGCTTTTCCTTTAATCTATCCATAAACAACTGCTTGGGGCGGCAGTCTGTATGAAAAGAGGAGACATTTACGTACACGCAGAAAAAGTTTACTGATTTTTTTGGCTAAATTTTTGTGAAACTTATGCAGGCTTTGGATAAAACTAACAATAGGGGCTTCAAAATTGGTCCTTTAGCGTCTCCAACAGTGCCGTCACACCGTAACCCCTCTGAGGATATGAATCTGATACAAGCGTCAGTGGCAGTGCACCCAAAAATTGTGCTTTTGATGCAAGGCCTGCAAGTACTATCATACAGTAACCCCTCTGTGGTATTGTGGAAGAATGCAGGGGAGAACCTAGCGGTCTTATATTAAAAAGATATGCATCTGGTTAAGGCGTCAGTGCACCCAGATAGTGTGCCTTTGGTGCCAGGCCAGCAACTATCATCATACAGTAACCCCTCTGTGGTATTGTGGAAGAGTGCAGGGGTGGACCATGTGGTCCTATATTGAAAAGATATGATTCTGGTCAAGGCGTCAGTGCACCCAGATATTTTGCCTTTGGTGCCAGGCCAGCAAGTATCATCATACAGTAACCCCTCTGTGGTACTGTGGAAGAGTGCAGGGGTGGACCATGTGGTCCTATATTTAAAAGTTTTTTCTCTGGTAATGGGCGTCAGTGCACCCAGATAGTGTGCCTTTCGTACCAGGCCAGCAAGTATCATCATACTGTAACCCCTCTGTGGTATTGTTGAAGAGTGCAGGGTTGGACCCTGCTGTTCAAAAAATTAAAATGATATAAATCTGGCACAGACGTCAATGCAGCCAAATATTGTGCCTTTCATGGCAGCAAGTGCATTCACACCGTAACCCTTTTGTGGTATTGTGGAAGAGTTCAGTGCAGGAGGTTTTGTGCGTGCAGAAGACATCCCCGATCTATTCCGTTACGTCAGCATCAGGGGATTGATAACTGCTGATCCAGGACTGATTCATTTTTATAAATGTTAGCCGGTTTACAGAGTCGGTGGACAGACGCACTCTTTTGTCTGTGACAAAACCTCCAGCAGCACTGAACATCCTTTCAGAAAGCACGTTAGATGAAGGGCAATCTAGTAGCTGCATAGCATATTGGCTAAATTCTGGCCAGTGATCCAATCTCAACAAACAGTAAGCCAGTGGATCATCTGCTGGAAAGGTATCCAGGTCTGCCCTTGCCCCTAGGTAGTCCTGCACCATACGGTGAAGACGCTGGCAATGGGTGCCTACATTTGACGTCCCTGGGCGTCGAGGACTAAAAACAATAAAAAATGCATCAGTCAAGTGGCCCTGGCCTTCACCACTATTCCTCTGATCACCCGCAGCCTCAGAAGCACGTGTGTCAGCACTTGGTAATCTACCAGTGCCTGGAAAGGTGTTACACAAGTGTCGCTTTAGAGCGTACTCAAGTTTTTTCATCCTGTGCTCCCTCTGTGCGGGCAGGATGAGCTCTGCAACTTTCCCCTTGTATCGTGGATCAAGAAGGGTTGCCAACCAGTAATGATCCCTCTCCTTGATAGCACGAATCCTGGCATCCTTTAGCAGGCTTTGCATCATTAGGGAGCCCATGCAGCGTAGGTTGGAGGTGGCATTAGCTCCCGAGTCTTCCTGGTCAATGAGGATGACCGTGTCGTGCACTTCCTTCTCCAAGCCACGCACTAGCCCTTGTGTTTCTGGGCACACGAAACCCTCCCTTGAGGAATCCCCACCTTCAATGCCCCCACTACTTAAATATTCTGCCTCCTCCTCCTCCTCATCCTCCTCCTGTCTGATCTGAGTAGGACCAGCTGGAATGCTGTCTGCGGAAAGACTGGGGCCTTGAGAGCTAGGGAAGGCCTCCTCTTCCTCCCGCTGCTCTGCCTCTAGAGCCACATCTATAATTCCTGCAGAGTGTGCTCCAGCAGGAACACTAAAGGAATTGTGTCACTGATGCATGCACTGTCCCTGCTCACCATCCTCGTTGCCTCCTCAAATGGTGACAGTACAGTGCATGCATCCTTGATCATCAGCCACTGCGGGGGAAAAAAAAAAAGTTGACCTGAACCTGTCCTTGTGCCATACTCACACAGGTACTCGTTGATGGCCCTCTGCTGCTTGTGCAGACGCTGCAGCATTGCTAATGTCGAGTTCCACCTGGTGGGCATGTCACAGATCAGACGGTTTGTGGGAAGGTGGAATTCTCTTTGAATTTGCGCCAGGCAAACGTTTGCTGGGAATGACCATCTGAAGTGGCTGCAGTCTTTTCTGGCCTGGATGAGATGCTCTGGCAGCCCTGGGTACTTGGTTAGGAAACGCTGTACCACCAGATTTAGGATGTGTGCTAGGCATGGTGCATGCGTCAATTTACCCTTGCGTAGGGCGGAGAGAAGGTTGCTGCCATTATTGCAGACGATCATTCCCAGCTCAAGCTGGCATGGTGTTAACCATCTCTGCACCTGCCCCTGCAGAGCTCACAGAATTTCTGGTCCGGTGTGGCTTCTGTCCCCTAAACAAACCAGCTCAAGCACAGTATGGCATCTTTTTGCTTGAGCCATTGTGTAGACCCTGTCAGGCGTCGGTTTAACTGCCACTTCGCCAGAGACAGAGAAAGAGGAGGAGGAGGAGGAAGAGGGAGAGGTGGTGGAGCAGACAGACCTCATACAAGCAGCTTTCAGGAGGCGTGGTGGATGAACAAGCTCCAGCACAGAGCCCCGTCTTGGATCCCTCCCAGCTGCAATCAGAGTTATCAAGTGTGCCGTGAAGGAAATGTAACAACCCTGTCCATGCTTGCTGGACCACGTGTCTAAAGTCACATGCACCTTGTTGCTGACTGCCTTTCCCAATGACTGGATAACATTGTCTTCCACGTGCTGGTATAGTGCTGGAATGGCCTTGCGTGAATAGTAATGGCATTTTGGAACCTGCCACTGTGGTACAGCACATTTAGCAAATTCACGAAAGGGAGCAGAGTCCACCAGCTGGAAAGGCAGCAGCTGCAATGTGAGCAATTTTGCTAAGCTGGCATTTAGACGCTGTGCTTGGGGATGGTTGGGACTATATTTTCTCTTTCGCTGCAGCAGCTGCGGCAACGTAATCTGACTGCGTAAATCTTCAGCTGCTGGGATGATGTCACATTGTGAGGAAGGAGCTGGTACATCCATTACTGTAGCATCATCCCTGTCAGGGGAGGTTGTAGGCAATGACATGGCAGGACATACAGTGGGGGTAGAGACAGATGAGGAGGAGGAGGACCTATGTAAAGTTTTGCGCCAACGGGATGTGTGGCACTTGTTCATATGTCGCCTCAAGCATGTGGTACCCAAGTGTCCGGTATCTTTCCTACGCTTAAGCCTCATTTGACATAGATTACAAATAGCAACGCTGCGCTATACTGCACATTTCTTAAAGAACTCCCAGACAAAAGAGTTCCTGCATGTGTTCTTTGAGACAACAGCGCTCTGCACCGGAGCAGCTCTGACATGTGATGCCTTGGACTGGCTAGTGCTACGGGTGGTCACAGAGGATGTTGTGCCTCGTGTTTGCTGTGCCTCCTCCTCCCCCTCTTCCTCACTTAATTCCTCTGTTCGATCTGGCACCCAGGTGGAGTCAGTGACCTCATCATCATGGTCATCATCACCCCTTATCTCCTCGTCACTGGAGCCAACTTGGCAGTATGCTGCAGCTGCTGGGGCAACATGAGTGCCAGTTATTTATGTGTCATCACTGGCACCCCCTTCCTCTAGGTTGATTATACTCCCTTCCTCAACCTCAGAGATTGAATCAGAGCACTGTACTTGCTGCGCATCCTCAAGCAGCATGTCACTCTCATTGTAGTCAAACAATTCAGCTGACTCCTCCGTGTGTGATAGTGAGGCTACGGCAGGAGTAGCTGTGGACATGGAGGCTGCATTAGATGCTTTGGCAGCTGAGGTGGACTGTAAAGCACTAGAAGCCTGGCTGGCAGAGGACTCGGAGGAGGATGATGGCCTGGTTAGCCAATCCACCAAGTCCTCTGTATGTTGCTGCTGCTTAAGACGGCCAGCACCAGTTAGAAAGGACAAGCGTGCCCCTGCAGAGGATGCACCACGTCCACCACGACCAGAGGCACAGCCTCCCGACACAGGGGCTGCTTGCCCTCTTATCTGTGTCTGGGATCATCTGCCTTTCCTTTTTGTTCTTTCAGACATGGTGAGTGATATATAGATTAATATATACAGAACTCTGATTCAACTCTGGTATAAAGATTTAAAAAACTCTGGTATAACTCAGTGAGACACACTGATAGCTGGCAGCCAGTGACAAGAGACAGATCACCTCAATTCACAAATGTTTTAAAGAAATTAGTGAGCCCAAAATAATGCGTGGTACTGGTTGTGTGACAAGACACAGATCACCTCAATTCACAAATGTTTTAAAGAAATTAGTGAGCCCCAAAATAATGTGTGGTACTGGATGTGTGAAGAGACACAGATCACCTCAATTCACAAATGTTTTAAAGAAATTAGTGAGCCCCAAAATACTGCGTGGTACTGGTTGTGTGACAATACACAGATCACCTCAATTCACAAATGTTTTAAAGAAATTAGTGAGCCCAAAATAATGTGTGGTACTGGTTGTGTGACAAGACACAGATCACCTCAATTCACAAATGTTTTAAAGAAAGTTGTAAACCCCAAAAAAACTTGCTGGCACAGTGACAATACACACATCACCTAAATTCCCTGATATTTGGTAGAAATGAGACCCCCCCCAGTAGTGTGGCAGACCGGCAGTAACAACACACAACTATCTCCTTTGAAATCTCCTCTGAAATGTGTGCAGAATCGGCATGTGGAAACGTTATATAGTGTGCTGCGGGACTTAGCTCTGTGAGCCCATGATTGGGCAAAAGTTGCCCAATCAGGACTCTGAGCCGTGATTGGCATAGTGTTGAACCTGTCTTGCACCAGACCTGTGGTCAGGTGCAAGGCTGTAGCCAATTACGAGCTTCAGGCCAGTGGGAAAATGCATTGGGGTCGAACATGCAGCGAACACCCGGAAATGTTCGGTGTTCGCGATCTAATCGAACAGGCTAAGTTCGGGTCGAACTCCGAACTGTCCAAACCGAACAGCTCATCCCTAGTCACTGGCAATAATTTTATTATATTAAATATAATATTTACTATCCTCTAGAGGGCAGTGCTGCACTTCTTAATTCCACCATTTAATTTTTATAATTCTTATCTCATATCAGAGGTCAATCTACACACAAAGACCTTCTCATTCAGTGTAGACCTTATGTCTCTCATGCCAGAATCAAATTTATGTCCCTACTCCTCTCAACTAAATACATTCCTTTCTTATTAAATCACAGAATCTCTTCTTCAATATTTATTTACCAATTATACTTCTACAATATTAATTGGAGCATTTATTTTCTACTGTAAATATAATAAAATATACCTTGATTATAAAAATATATCTCGTGAATATATTTTACATTACAAAAATTTTAACTTTTATTTTTCCTATACCCAAAGACAAAATATCTTTTTGTTTTAAAGACTTAAAACAGACCAATAAATTTAATTATGACACATCTAGCACTTAGCTTGGGCATTGTGTCACACAAAGACATTTTAAGGTTCCTTCATGTCTGGTATTTCTAAAAAAAATAAGATTTCACCTAGCCATGAACCATTTAAAAAAAAAATCTCTGTTCATTTCTAAAACTAGGGAAAATTGAAAAATAAAAGACTTTCTTTAAAAACAAAATGGCTACAGGCATCCATTTTAATTTTTCCCTTCCAATATACCTGACACTACAGAGCACCACAATTATGGAATAACCTCCCAGAAGCCATCAAATCTTCCCCCAGTCTAAAGTCCCTTAAGAGCTCCCTATTAACATACCCCAATAAGGAATGCACCTGTAAACATGTAACATGGTGACTATATTTTCTACATATTTATTTTCTGATAATCTGTATATTTGTTTTGTGTTAATGTCTTGCATTTTACTACTTTTTATTTCTGTAACCATGTTCTTGAACCCAGGACATACTTGAAAATGAGAGAAATCTCAATGTACCCTTCCTGGTAAAATCCTTTATATATAAATAAAATAAATAAGCATAGGACACAACCTGGTACTCCAATGCAACAATTTTCCACAGGTACTCGGATATTTGCCAGGAATCACATGGGAGTGAGGTGCCAAATGTTGGAGAATATTGGTCTAAACCTGCTATTAGACAACTTTAAGTTGAGTGATTTTTCTTTCTAGTTCTTTTGGCATTTTGAAGGCATCAGAGGGGTGATCATGGCTCTGCATCTTTGTAAAGATATCACATCCCTGGTACACTGAAGGTACATGACTTCTAACTAAAGTTTTTTTAATTGACTGAACACTTTGATGGTGGGTAATTCATACTGTTCTTGCCCTGTGGTGATCCCTAGATTGTTTCTCCAGCTATCTTCTGAGTTTACCCTTTACCCTACTATTCTAAGAACTGGTATTCAGCAGGTATCACTTCTGGGAGAAATGTCCGTACTCCATTGCTGCTACATTTATTTTTGGATTATTTCTGAATCATAAGATCCTCTACCTGTTGCTTCAAAATATTATGTGAAAATTGCAACAGCAGTTATAGTTCCTAAGACATTACCTGACTGAGCAATCACTATTGTTTTCTGTCCAAAGAATCACGTACACATTTGATCCCCATGCGAAATTAATAATTGAAAGACATGAACCTTTGCACACATCTCTCTGTCATCTTAATGGTGCTAATCTCCCAAACTAATGTCCCTGAGAGTGACTCGGTTGTTCACAAAATATAACTTGCTACCCTAGGGAAAAGCATTATGTTATGACTTGGATACAGTCTGATTGAATAGAAATGTCAGATAGATACATTTGGAAATCAGTGAGGTTGTATAGAAATTAAAGTAAAAATAAAAAAGTGTACTCCTTTGCATTCAAAGAGAATTAATTTATTTAGGAAATGTTAAGGATTATAATCTGGTTGTTTATCTATATACAAAGCACTTTTAAAACTGTCCAACTTGCTAGGTATTTACACAATTGGTCCATTTGTATCAGGATTATGCAAAGAGCACTGAAACTTCACTGGAATTTTGGTGCTCTATTGTTCCCTGCACTTCGGGGAGTCAAATTCCTGACCCTGTGGCGATTTCAGCATTCATGGCAGGGTCTGCAAAGTGCAAAGAAAAGCCACGATCGCATCCGAAGAACCGCTGCAAAACCGCCAATTCAAATGGAAATTGTCCATGATAAGGCACACTATCTAGAGTTTAGAACTTTGTGTTCCGGCAATATTTCTGCGAAGGATAAATGAACGAGTAAAAAAAATTACAAGAGAGACAATTTAAATGTATGTTATTTTAATCTTTTAATTACCTCAGATTAACATTTTCATTGAAAATTGACATTTTATTGTACATTTAAATGTCGAGTATGCCTCCTATGTTATAAATGAAAGTGAAGATAATTGTTGTAATGATTTTGATTTGCTTTTCTCTTTTCTGTATCCATAATTTCTTGTTCATTAAATATTTCCATCTCATTGCTCCTTTTACACACAAGACCGGCAATTGTACAATTGCTGCCATTGCTTGGTATATATATATATATATTTATTTTATGTAGGGAAGGGTAACATTTTGCAGTTAACTCTTCAGGTTCTATCAACTCCTTCAAGCTAACACTAGGGTCAGTGTTAGCGCTATCTTAAAAGAGGTCATGGCGCTGCGGTTAGATCGCCTTCGAATCGCTAATGGGTTAAAAAACCCGTTAGGGTTTGTTAATTTGTAATTCGTAGCACGAGTTTACTGTACTTTGCGGTCCCTATACCTAACATGGGGTGCGCAAAGTGAAAGCACAGATTAACTAGCATTAGGGTTACTCGGTCCTAACGCTAGTTACTAAGAGCTGGCGCGCACGTAAACGTTACCACCAGCTCAGAGGTAATGGATTCCGCTGCTGCAGAATCTGTTCCCTGCAGCTCAACTCCCGCCAAAATCACATACTCTCCTCTCATCCTGTGGCGAGAAAGGCGGCGCGATCCACTGCTTCTGGCCGCTGGAAGCAGAGGGAGACCGGGGGGGGTAAAAAAGTTCCCTGCTTCCCCCCGCGATCAGTCCACCGAGCTGCAGGATCTTGAGAGAGGCGAGATCCTGACGGTCATGTGACCTGGCAGCACAATCCTCCATGGAGTCATATGGACGCCATGGAGGGGATGGCACTGTAGCACCGCCCCCAGCATCCTCGAGCTTAGCGATTGCTAAGGGGCAGGCTGCCGGACTCAAGAGCCTGCCCTGTGATGTGCTGGGGAAAACGGGATGCAAAGGGGAAACTAGCGAACGCTAACTTTTCCCCTTAGCATCCCGGTTTTAGTGAGAGGCAGACGATAGTGCCCTTCATATTTAACAAACCAAAAACATGTGGTAATATTTTTTATAATTAACACCATTCTGTTTCTACACACACACATACCATGTAGTATGCTTGATGTTTAATTTATTTCCTCTTGTACTGCACATTGCATATCAGCGTTCCCATCTCAAATTTCTGTTTTGAAGTTTAGGGTATCAAAAATTAAATAGACAATCAACTGCTAGCATATTTATTTTTGCATGCTGGATCAGTGTCATTGTTCATGGATGGTGTGTTAGGAAATTTACACTTATATCTCTTTAACTCCAGAGAAATTATGGTATATTAACAATGCCACACTTGTTAATAAAATATAGAAAATATTTCTATCATGTACATAGTGTCAGAGGTGAATAAATGAATAAACTAAACACAATATTGTGGAATTCAAGCCATATTATGTGCAAACATTATGTACAAAAGGTCCTGAAAGTTATTAAAAGAAACAAAACAATAGAATCCTTTATCACTTTTACCCACCAAAGTTCAAATCACATAAGTGTCAGATTTTTGTTTTTATGAAAAAAAATATCTTTAGATCTGAGTTTGATGGAGAATATGTTGCTAACAGCCTTTGTGAAATTTCCTTTTTAAGAAAGCTGTGGACCAGATGGACTTTAAAAAAATGTATAAACATGCATATAAAAGTAAAATGCAGATGGGAACACTTTGTCCAATGGCTTGTAAGCAGACTACTTTCTATCTATTCAAAAGATGAAATAGTTTTGTATATGTGAAAAAAATGGTATTAAAAAATCATAGGATATTAAAGAAAGTTGGATATGCCCAGTGACATCATTGGGAAATGAGCAATGTGATTGAAGAATAGCCCAGTCAAAAACAATGGTTCAATGCTATCAATTCGACCGCTATTATTTAAAAAAAAATATATTTAACCCTGGAAAAAGATTGTCATCTGCGCTCGTTTCTATGTGTTCCATGTACAACAAAAATTGAGGTTTTTGTTTGTTTCAATGGCCATTGCAACGTAAGCCCACTCGCCACTTCAAGGCACCTCTTTAGAGTGGGTACCTAACAATTGTAACCAAAAGGCTGCTCTACTGAGCAGCTCCAAGCCCCTCCAGCTGCTTTTCAGCCAAGGAGAGACAAAGATGGTGGGTTTTATTTATACACGCACCAAACACTTCCCATTTGGGATCAAAAACAAAAACATGGAAAGAGGAACAGCTGCAGAACGACGGACTGGTGTTACAAGCATGATATACATAAATACAGAAAAAATGGCGTCGCGCCCATACTCACTGGAGCGGCAGCAACTGCTGTTACTCCTGGCAGATGCTGCCGCTCCGAAAATAAGTGAGTATGGGCGCGACGCCATTTTTTCTGTATTTATGTATATCATGCTTGTAACACCAGTCTGTCGTTCTGCAGCTGTTCCTCTTTCCATGTTTTTGTTTTTGATCCCAAATGGGAAGTGTTTGGTGCGTGTATAAATAAAACCCACCATCTTTGTCTCTCCTTGGCTGAAAAGCAGCTGGAGGGGCTTGGAGCTGCTCAGTAGAGCAGCCTTTTGGTTACAATTGTTAGGTACCCACTCTAAAGAGGTGCCTTGAAGTGGCGAGTGGGCTTACGTTGCAATGGCCATTGAAACAAACAAAAACCTCCATTTTTGTTGTACATGGAACACATAGAAACGAGCGCAGATGACAATCTTTTTCCTTGTTATGTTTTATACATTGACTGGGCTGTTACTCCTGGCAGTTGCTGCCGCTCCGAAAATAAGTGAGTATGGGCGCGACGCCATTTTTTCTGTATTTATGTATATCATGCTTGTAACACCAGTCCGTCGTTCTGCAGCTGTTCCTCTTTCCATGTTTTTGTTTTTGATCCCAAATGGGAAGTGTTTGGTGCGTGTATAAATAAAACCCACCATCTTTGTCTCTCCTTGGCTGAAAAGCAGCTGGAGGGGCTTGGAGCTGCTCAGTAGAGCAGCCTTTTGGTTACAATTGTTAGGTACCCACTCTAAAGAGGTGCCTTGAAGTGGCGAGTGGGCTTACGTTGCAATGGCCATTGAAACAAACAAAAACCTCCATTTTTGTTGTACATGGAACACATAGAAACGAGCGCAGATGACAATCTTTTTCCTTGTTATGTTTTATACATTGACTGGGCTGTTACTCCTGGCAGTTGCTGCCGCTCCGAATATATTTAACCCTGTGTCAAAGTCAATCACTGATGAAATAATACAGTAAAAACCAATGAAGTTGGTTTTGGTTTTTAACTCCCAAATCTTATTTATTTTTTACAGTAATGTTAAACATACAGGTCTATTCACTAAAGGTGAAACTCAGAAGAATTGGCAGAATTGAAAATCCTAGGTCCTAATAGCCAAACCAGAAAAATTCTCCCATTTATCTCACTCTCCAAATTGGCTATTTGAAAGGTTATACAAAGACTGCCGAACTTGTCACCAAATCGCACCAAACGGTGAATTTCACTGTACAGTAGACATGTGCATTCGTTTTAGTACTAAAACGATTTAGTCCGAATTTTGGGATAATTTAGTTTTCGTATGACTCAAGAGAAACGAAACTGCTCAGTACAAAAAACGAAAGAAACTAAAATAAAATGCACTACATTTTAGTGTCAGTCCTTTTTGTGATATTGCATTGATAAGTGAAGGAGACCAGCAATGAAGAGCGCAACATCCGAAGTTCTGCACCCTCCACATGCCAATGCAGTAGGATTTTCTATACAGAGAGGGGCATTAATTAATGCAGGAGGATGTTCTATACATTATACAGAGGGGTATTCATGCAGGAGGATGTTATATACATTTTTACAGAGGAAGGTATAAATTGAGGAGGATGTTCTATACAGAGAGGGACATTAATTAATTCAGGAGGATGTTCTATATAATATACTGAAAGGGGTATTAATTAATGCAGGAGGATGTTCTAAACATTATACAGAGAGGATCCTTTTTTTCTCAGCCCTTTAAATCCAGTGGCTGTGAGCGCGGAGATCGGCTGCTTGTTACCTTATCTCTCAGTACAATGTATCAGGCTCAGCTGTTACAGTAACTGACTAACAGCGCTCAGAGATTCAGTAAAACAAGGAAATAATATTGTTCTAACCGCTTATATATATATATATATATATATATATATATTATTTACTAGTTTTACTGAAACTCTGAGCGCTGTGATGAGCAGCAGTCAGTTACTGTAACAGCTTTGCCTGATACGGGGCAGTATTACAATGTTGGTGCTAACTTAACCAGAGCTGTTGTAAACTGAAAACCTCCATAGGCTATAATGGCTCTGGGAAGTTTACAACAGCTCTGGTTAAGTTAGCACAAACTATATAATATGGCCCACATTGTGCTGAGAGTGAGAGATACTGTAACAAGCAGCGATCTCAGCCCTCTGAGGAGCCACTACAATAGTAATTGTATCCACTGGTTTTCGGATGAATGAAATTTAGTTTTCATACTAAATAACTGAAAACGAATTTCTTTAGCAACTAAATAAATTGCATTTTAGGACTAATCCATTAGTTCAAAACGAAATTTTGTGCTGTGCACATGTCTACTGTACAGTACAATTTGGCTATTCAGAAAGCTGGCAATTCGCCAAATATTGGCAAATTGCCAGCAAAATACAATGCAATTCACCTCAGATCGTCAGAATTTGGCGACCTTCGCCAGCAGTGAAATTCCCCATAGAGAAGGAAAGATTAGTTTATTCATAGAACACCGAACAGTACCGAAAACTTTTTGGAATGCCCAGATTTTCGGCGCATCAGTTCGACAGGTTTAAAAAGGTGAATCCCATAGGTAATGTAGAATAAAATTCAGTTTTTTATAAATTTTTTATACAACCGTTTATTCTTTTCATTTGCAACAAAAATAATTTTAGTAATTTATTTTTTTAGGCATTTTTCTGGATTTTCTCAGCAAAATTTTTTTATTCAGACACCCACTGATACCAATATAAAACAAACACATACATAGCTATGCACACATAACATTTAGGGAAGTCACTGGAGGCAGCCTCAGAAATTAGGCTATTCCCAGACTTTTTGATCTGCATCACGTTGCTGGGCTGTAATTCTTTACAGCTCTGTTATACACCTGCACTCCATGAATATACGGAGCAACTTCCAAAAAGAGGGGCATTAGAAAAATGACTCACAGAAGAATTTGGGCACAAAACAGGGACTGATCCCCAGAAACAGGGTGATTTGAGAATTATGTACCGAGGTATGTACCCCCACACAGCTGTTTACAAACACCCAGACACACACTCAGATATACCCAGTTGTTTACAAACGCCCAGACACACACTCTCATATACACAGCAGTATACAAACAACCAGACACACACACACAGATATACACAGCGGTAAACACCCAGAAACATATATATACACTGTACATAGCTATATACTCCAGATACACATACACAGAAACACACATTCTCCGTATGATATATTTTCCATTATTTTACTACATATATGTGCTTCATACATAATTCCTTCTGTCCTCCCAGGTTTCTTTTTCCTGTATCCTCAACCCAGAGAAAATTTCGGAAAATTTCTTGATTGGAAAAAAATGCATTTCCCGTTTCCACATAATGTTGTTGTGATGCTCTACCTTAAATGGCCATGCCATTGTACCATAGTAGAGGCTTCAATTACTATTTAACCAATAGAGAGTTAGGAAGCTATTCAAAGAAAAAAATTTAAGAAAATAGTGTTTAACCCCTTCAATGTTGAGCCATTTCACCTCTGTGTGCTGAGCCAATTTTTACCCTTTTTGCTCATCACGTTTAAACGCGATTTGAAGTAAAGTTTTATTATACGACCCAGTCATATTAAATATCCTTTTTTTTGGCAGACTCGGCAGATTCATAATATATCATTATTATATGTATTTGTCATGCTCTGCCTAAATATTATAACCGAAAATGCAATAAAATTTTAATTTTCAATAATCTACAGCGTGTAAAGTTATTTTTTTCACATTTTATCATCCAAGCCTTTGTGGTTATATACAGTATTCTATGGGGTATATTTGTTAAAAAAATTAGAAAAGGGAACTCGTTACTTTTTATTTTACTAGGAAATTATATTATTTTTAGCTAAAATCCAAAAAATAAAATTCGTTAGTGCAGCAGCATTGTTCACATAATTATTGAAATGGGAACAATATTGCAATGTTAATAAAAAAACACACAAAAAAACACGTTTTTTTTTTATTTTTATTTTTATTATTTTTTACTTTTATTTATTTTTTATTACATTGAACATGGTCATATTTGATATCATTGGAAAGGCCATGCTCTGGCCTTTCCAAGGATCCCAAACATGATCCGTCTAGCGGCCTCTGATCGGCAGATGGGGGGGGGGGTCAAAGGAACCCTCTATCTCCACCATTTGATTTCCTTAGAAAATCCCCAGGCAGCTAGGGGTTTCCCGGCTAACTGACATCGTGCCATGCGTGATGATGTCAGCTGACAAGGGGGGACCCAGAGGTGGAGCTGCCATCTAAGATGGCAGCCCCCACCGGAACTAGGCAGCGATCCGGCACCGAATAGCGCCTGATCGCAGACCGGCACCTCAGTGGTTAAAGTCAGGCATCGTTTGAAAGGGGAGACTCTCCCCTTTTTAGCAGTGCCTGGCTTTATCTGTCACCTCCTCCCAATCAGGAGGGAGAGGGATCCGAAAGGACCTCTCCGCCTTTCATGCGATCTCCCTGCTTTGCCGCTTCCGACGCAACGCAATGATGTCATCACGCCAGGAGGGGTCCCAAAAGCAGCGTCTGACTTCCAAGAAGTAAGAATGCCACAGGACCGTGGAGGAGAGAGGTGAGTATGGAGGGAGCTCCGGCCAAGTGGAAGACATGTGGGGAACGTCCTCCGCAAACAGCGGGAGACTTATAGGACGTTACTCACACACAAGGAAGGGGTTAACTTAAGTTAAATAAATTTTAATTTATGTTTAATTAAATAAAATATATTCGATATATATAATCATGAACTGTTTTGTTTTTCTCTCAATGCTTATACACTTTATATATTGTATATATAAAATAGAAAATCCTGCTGTTTGAAAAGGTTCAAGCAATGCATCCTGTCCGACACTTTCAAATTAAAATATTTATGATAAAATTACATTAAATTTATAATTCCCATCAAACAAAATGAGAAGAAGAAAGCATTTATTGCTATTAAATTTCAAAGCAGTGGAAGAGAGGTCTATGTTTATCCAATTAAAGATAATGCAAGCCGTATTATTATTCCTTAATGACAATTATTCAGTCTCTTTGGTATCTGTGAATATTTTCAGATTTATATATTTAATTTATTAAACAACAGACTATTTCTGGTATTGATTTATAGCTTAATGAATGCATTTGCAAATAGCTACTATGACATCTTATGCGATGAAATGACACCCATAATATGCTTCCATGTCATTTTAGAATCCATTGTCTTCACATCCAATTAAAGCCTATTTTTACTTTCCTCTTATCAACATATGTTGTTGATGTGTTTTCTCTGATTATACTCGATTTTGCTCTCTGTCTCATTGTCAGGATAGAGAGTCAACCAGCACGCAGGCAAAAACCTAATAAAGCAATGAAAGCCCTAATCTGACAGAGTGGTCCTTAGGATGGCCAGTACTATTTGAGATTGAGAACAATGATAATATGTAGAAGTACTGAAACCAGAGGGATATGGGAAAGATCGCAGTACAAATACAAGCCGGAGGCCGGTACACAGAATCAGTATAACAAAAAAACATACAGGGAAACATAGAGGAAAACCAAAATCCAGATACAAAAGCCAGGGTCAGAACACAGAGGGCCCTATTACATTGATAACGCTAATGTTAGCGCTCACCTGTGTGAGCGTTAACGTTAGCTCTGGTTGCACTAGCACGGGTGTACCATATTACAATCCGAACGCTAATGGGTTAAAAACCCGTTAGCGATTCGGATCTTGCGCTTTTCAGCACGAGCTTACTGTACTTTGGGCTTTCCACTTCTGCGGAATCAGTCAGCACCAACTGAAACCCCCCAAAACAAAAACACATACCTCCCATCCAGCGGCGAGTACAGCGACTCCATCCAGCTCTTCTTGCTGCCTGGAGCAGTGAGAGACTGGGGGGGGGGAGACCCCAGTCTCCCTCTCTAGATCACTACACCGACCTGCCGGATCTTGCTAGGTGAGATCCTGCAGGTCATGTGACCAGCAGCGTTAGCCTCAATGGAGTCCTATAGACTCCATGGAGAGGATGTTCGCAGCGGTGCTTAGCGCTGCCACGAATATCCCTAGGCTTATCACCGTGTTACGGTGCAGGCTGCTGGATTAGCACCTGCACCATAATATCACGCTAAAACGGGGTTGCTAAGGAGAAACCTGTAGGTGCAGGTTTTTTTCCTTAGTATCCCCGTTTTAGCGTGAATATTGTAATATGGGCCATAATCTGTATAATCCAAACAGGGACAAAATCATAAATCAAAAATACTTAGCCGGGGTCAAAACCAAACGAATACAGGAACACTTTGAGGAGAATACAGGACCACTTTGAGGAGTATACAGAAAACCAGGACAGGGCTCAGAGCTCTATCAGTTTCTGCTATTTAAAGGCCTCCTAGGTATCTGACCAGGTGCAGCAGTCCAAGAAGCCAGATTGACAAAATGGCGCCCTCTCTGTTGAGGAAACCTCGCTGCAGGACCACTAGTTGACATGCCATTCATCCTGAATACCCACTTTGGCGTGCCACACATTGTATGAGCGTGCGATAATTGGCACAAAGAAACTCAGTAAAGGAGGCATAATCAATGATGGGGATTAAAAAAACACTGGAAATGTACCTTGCGCGGAATTGTGAAGGCTCTCTTATCAATGTTTATTATTTAGAATCGGGATTGGTGTCCCAGAACTCTAGGGGCACATTGGGATAAGGTTATCAGGCACTTTTTTTTTTTTACAATTTTAATAACAAGGTTTACCCTGAGGTTACAAGTAGCTGGTAAGTAAATTTCCACATTATCACCATAGGCCAAGTCATCATTAGGGATGAGCTGTTCGGGTTCGGTCGGTTCGGGTTCGAAAAAAAAAAAGAAATTTTGAAAAAAGTATAGAAAATGCTTAAAAAAATACTAAAAAATTTAGAAATAAAGAGACTCTTTACTGCAGAATATTTTAAGCAACGGTTTATTAGATATTGAATTAAAGACTAATGTGTACGTGGAAAAATTATCAACTCTAAATAACCTCTGTTCACAAACGGGCATAACACCAGGTGTTTTTAGTCTGGTAATCAATTTGATACATTGTACAATATACTGAGGGTGGTGTGGTTGTGTCTGCTTCTGATTGAGATTTGAGAATTAATTTCCCTAAAACATCCTAATATGCTGCATTTAACTGGTGTTTGAAAAAAATCTAAAGCAATGTTATTTTTCACCTCGGGATTAAACATTCACAGGGTTATTCAGAGAGTGGTGAAAAGCAGGAGAATAACTGGAGAAGTGAAAATTCTAGGTCAAAATAGCCAAACCAGAAAAATTCTCCCATTTATCTCACTTTCCAAATCGGCTATTTGGTCTAGATTGTTCTCTTCTCTTGCCAGTTCTCCTGGCTTTCATCTCTCTCTCAGGGTTGTTCAGAGAAAGGTGAAAACCAGGAGAATGGCAGGAAAAGAGAACAATCTGGACCAAATAGCCGATTTGGAAAGTGAGATAAGGCTAGGGTCAGACTAACGCATTTTTCGCAGCGACCGTCAAAAAGTGCGTCCGAACGCATTGCCGTATTTTTTCACGGATTGAGCGAAAACGGTCATACGTTGCGCATTTTTGTGCGTGATTTTTTACGGATCCAAACCAGGAAACTTTGGGTGTCTGGACTTTATGTTGGCCGGACATGAGCAGGGTCTGACGTCTCCAAATCACGCACACATGCCGCTAGTGGACGCAGCGCACTCTGTACATCCGTACTAGCGGTTCTGCGTTCTCGAAAAAATGCGTTCATTTTCCACTTGCGTTGCGCAGCCGGACTTTCGTGCGACCGTACTTCGTATATTGGCCGTCATTGCCCGTCATTTGCTGCTAGTGTGGCCGTGATTAAGTGCGCCTAAACCCAGGTTAAAAATTCGCTATTCTGACCCTAGCCTAAATGGGAGAATTTTTCTGGTTTGGCTATTTTGACCTAGAATTTCCCATTCTCCAGTCATTCTCCTGCTCTTCACCGCTCTCTGAATAACCCTGACAGGGTTATTCAGAGAAAGGTGAAACTCAGGAGAATGACTGGAGAATGGGAAATTCTAGGTCAAAATAGCCAAACCAGAAAAATTCTCCCATTTATCTCACTTTCCAAATCGGCTTTTTGGTCTAGAAGTTTCCATTCTCCTGCTTTTCACCGCCAAAAAATCAGTAAAATTTTTCTGCGTGTCCGAAAATGTCTCCTCTTTTCATACAGACTGCCGCCCCAAGCAGTTGTTTATGGATAGATTAAAGGAAAAGCATTTACCGTCATTTGAAATGTCATTTTTTGGTTTTAACATATTTCTATACATCCTAGAAATCCGCCATTTCACGGGCAGGTTATGGGGACCTCCTAGGCACGATATTTGAAGGAATTTTTCGTTTTTATTTTTAACCCTTATTTCATGGAAAACTCACTGTCCCTTTATAAACATTTTTTTTAAAACTTTTTGTCCTTGTTTCCTGTTCCCCAGGGCACTACCCGGACCCCCATACACCTTTTTATGGCAAATATGTAGCATATATGCCCTCTTGGAGGTCACTCCAAAAAACCAAATTTTCAGCCCCATTGACTTGCAAGGAGGTTCGGGTTCGGTCCCGAACAAATGGGAAGTTCGGGACGGAACTCGGGGAGTGTTCGGCTCATCCCTAGTCATCATCAAGGTCCAAGCAAAAACTCTACTATTGTCAAAACTTCGACAGGGTAATCAGTTGCAGATGAAAAATCCTGAATACTATAAACATGAATATGTGATTTTTAACAAGTTTTATCAAGATGCAAAGTGCAAACGTAACACATCAAAACCAATTTCCCCTTCATATCTCTTTCTGTATCTACTCTTCTATCCATTCATGTGTCAGTAATACCCAAATCTTGCTCTATTAACAGTCTACACTTTGTTCAATAAACTCTACATTTCTAGCTTCCAGTTCTGCTCTAAAAGCATCTCCCCATAGTACAATGTAATATAGAATTTGCTTTCATATCATGCAAGTGATATATTCTTGATATAGTATAATACAATACAAAATAAAGCACGTTTAGGAATTTGTTTCAGTTAACTTAGCGTGAATGGAAATCAGCTGATTGTGCCACTCATATTTCAGTTCCCCTGATTTATCCTCCATCTGCAACAGGAAAGAAGCATCCTCCCAGGGTTTTGAACTAAACTGAATATATGAGCTGCATTGTCATTTTCCAGACACATGACGTCTGAGCTGATTTTAGCGCACTCCCTTGCTGGTTTTCATTTAATCCAGAGCATTTATACTCACAACACATGCCTTTACAGTCTTATTTATTTCCTATCAGAAGTTCCATTTGGTTTTTTCATTTTTATAATATTATTTAGCAATATTATATAATTTGCATTTTCAGAAATATTTGACAGCTCCCGCTGTTTTATAAGGATAACAGGCAATAAAATAGATGTCTACAAATATACTGGAATAGAAAACTAAAAACTAAATTTCTATTCATTTGTCAGGTTTGTTCAAGAGGTCACATGAATTTTTTATGTTTTACTTTCATTCCAAAATAATTGATTTATCATAGCAAAACTGCAAAGATGGATGGTAGCAAAATCAGTACTATGTGCTTCTTGGCAATGCCAAAACGTAACAGCTCTTATCAAACTCTGTTTAATGCTTTCATTACTTCCCTACTTATATCAAAATGCCTGATTAATTTTCATTTTGTTGAGCACTGACCTTTGACCCATCTATACTGCAGTTCAGTAAAATATGCTTGTTACATTATAGAACACAATACTGACATATACAGGGTTATTCAGAGAGAGCCGATCTGGATTTTCCCCGTAAGGTGACATTTCGGGGTCATACGGCTTAGGCTGTTCAGAAAGCAGGCAGTTTGCCAAATTTTGGTGAACCGCCTGCACGTACGGTACCTGTTCGAAGGCAGTGAAATCCCCCCTAGAGAAGCAATAGTTAATCTATACAGAAACCACCGAACAGCAGTGAAAAGTTGCCGAAATGCCCTGCTGTTTGGTGGTTTTATTCCACAGGTTTATTCAGGGGAACTGCATAGGCTTCAATGTTAAAAATATTCCAGTCTTAACTCAATATCTAATAAACCGTTTATTATTTTAATCTGCAATAAAAAGTCTCTTCATTTATTTTTATTTTTTTTGGATCTTTTAGGCATATTTTTTTGACAAATTTTTCTTTGTTTTTTTTTAAAAGCTGTTTTTCTTTTATCTGTAACAGACCTTTTTATTATCATTTATAGGATCTTATATGTCAATTCCAGGCATTTCCGTTTGGTAGTTTTTTTGCAAACAGCGTTTCAATTTTGACATTCTCAATTGTATTGGTTTTTTTTCCCGTTTGTCAGCTTGTCGGTTTTTTCTGGAGGCTGGTCTTCACTGTGATCGGCGGCTCATTGGCTATTTCCTACATGTTTAGTGTGTTTTTTGTGGCAGTTACGGCAGGATTAAGGTGAGTTTTTGGTGAGTGTTCGACGGGTTTTCCCTGCACTTCAGGGACCCTGCAGTGAATACTGAATTCACTGCAGGGTGGGAATTTTGATTCCCCAAAGTGCAGGGAAGCACGGGGAACGAGAGAGCACCAAAATGTCAGCGGCATGTCGGTTCTCTCAGAATAACCCCTATAGTTAAACTTATTTTCACTGTAAGAGTGAAGTAAATGCCCATATGTTGTAAAATACTAGAATTGTATTTAAGATCTCCTTCATACAAAATGTTATTCAGTATTAAAAAGAAAAAGTCAAATGCTTAGTTGTTCAGCAAGGTCCTAATAAACGGGGCTTATAGCTCATGCCGTCATAAAAACAAATATAATATGACTACCAATGAACACATGGAACTATAACATGAACTTATGTAATGGTATTCAATGATATACGATCAGTGCTAAATTTGTTTGCAGTAGAAATGCATCCATTTTTGGATAAATTGCATTTCTTCCAAATTTTGGATGATTCATTGTATCATCCAAAGAACAAATCAATGAAATGGCACGTGGATTAAACAAACAAAGAACAAGCCACATGACAGCTGATTTTAAGTCCATTGCTTAATTATTTTGTTTTTGTTCCTGGTAAAAGAGGCAAGGGACGGAGGAGTAACTGAAATTATTAATCAAATCAACAGACCTTACCAAGGCCTTTGACTTCATGAGCAAGCATGGACTATTCCACCTGCTTGGGAACATCGGATGCCCCCAAAGCTGTTCTGCATCATCTCTTCCTTTCGTGACAACATTAAGAATTTCAAAGGTGTCTATAAATGTGGATTGAAACTCCCGGGCATCGATGTGTACAATTCAGAGCTCCTTGCTGATAACAACCAGTGGAGAAGCACTTTCACAAATGGCATGAAGAGCAGTGGTGAAAAGCTGACTTGCCACCTGGAGGACAAGAGGATGTGGAGGAAGCAAAGACAACCGAGCCAGTTGACAACAAATTGTTCCGACTTCATCTTCAGCGAGTGTGGCAGGGACTATCATAGTGGGTCTTATGAGCCGTTCTCAAATTAACTAACTTTGGCACTATTGTTGTCTTTTGAGACAGAAGGAAACCTGCCTACTGATGCCTCCACATCTAACACCAGCGCCATAGTTTTAGTGCTAGTGCTATTAATCAGCATAGTTGGGCCATATTGTTCATTCTGCCAGTTTCACCACCTATGAAGGGAATGTTGTTTTCTAGACCATTTTTTGGTGCACTTGGGCAAACATCTTCCATAATAGGGGGATAAACATCTAGGCCTAGTAGAAGCAGCATCTAGTAGAAGCAGCATCTTTGGAAGGCATGCAAGGCTAAGACAAATCCCATCAGGAATGCGTAGCAGCAGCATGTTTATTACAATAGCATTGCCATAAAGATATGTAATTGTCTACCCAGCAAAAAACAACAGGTTGCTCTGCCCTTGGTCTCTAGTACTACCACCACTTATTCACAGGTTAAGGAAGGAGAATGCAAGGTGAATATGGTATAAGAGTAGGGAATCTGTTAGAAGACAGATGTGGCATTTATCACCTACAAGACGGTTGTTTCTTATTCACCTTCCAAGAAGACCACCAGTTCCACAACTAGTGCTGCTGCATTTACTAGCAATAGAGCACCTTTTGGCTGTGCCATGCCAACCACTATGTTTTATCATAGTAGCAGGGCATTATCTGTGAAACCTCTGGAGTTGTTGCCATTACATCTTTACTATCTAATCTTGGGACTTTTAGGCAACCCTAAGAAGACATTTAAAAATAAAAATAGTGGAGCGCCACACCAAACAAAGTCCACACCCCCCTCCTGTCGCTATGTAGCCAATTAGTGGTTTCCCCAAAACCAATTGTGAGCCCAAAGGAACCAGGAAACTTAGTTAAAAAAGGTACAGCGCACCAAGGAATCTGGAGTACATACACTTATTCTGTTGTCTCAGCAAATGGATCTTTCCCAAGACATTTCAATATAGGGAAAGACAAAACTATTATTGCGTAGTATGTATATATATTGATGTAGTCTATACACTCACATAACTAGAGCCTAAACTGGCTCTAGATGAAGTAGCCTCTTGGGTATTCATCTTCTATTTCTCAGGTACCCAACGACCTTCAACTCTTCTTTTAGGATAATCACTCAAGAAGGGAAAATAAGAAGAAAGGGTGCTCCCTAGTGTAATTCTGTGCATAAATTGATGTTTATCAAATATACGCCAAATGTACACTTACTTTCGGTGGAGCCATCCCTGACTATTAGATGCAAGCAAATGGATTTTTTTCCCAGGGAAATCCAAAAACTATCTAATCTTGGGACTTTTAGGCAACCCTAAGAAGGAACAAAGGGAGAGCGTACCCTATGGCTACTATTGCCAAATGTAGCTCCACTGCTACCATCACAACGACGTCCACCAGTAGCATTAGTGTACCAAGTGCTGCTGCCAGAGTAGAGGCTGAGGGTGCAAGGAGAGCTTCTTCTATGGCCAGTGTAATTCCCAATGCACCGTCAGCAGCAGATGAAGGGAGATACACTTGGGATCACTGAATGCCTGGGAGGTGATTATTTGCAAATTGAAAGCTGTGTGTTGTGAAGTCTACAACTTGTTTGTGCAAGTAATCACTAGAAGGCCACATTCGGCAAATAATTAGTGTCATTTACAGAAAAATAATTTTCAAATATTTCCAAAGGAATATGTAATATTATTTCAGTATGTCTTTGCGAATGACATATACACAAGCAAAGAATGGCACATACAAGACCATAAACTCTAATTACATCTGTTGTTTTTGCGGCAGTCAGTCTTTTTTTTGTAACTATCAAAGTGTTCTTAAAATATAGTAAAATATGCTTATAAGATAAAATACGTTACACTCTTAAACAGACAGCTAACAAAAAACAGAGTGTAATTGTTTGTATTTAACTGCAAATTTCTGTGTATAAAATACATATAATTTTCCCTTCAAGCATAAGAAACACTCAAAAAGATTAATTGGTGGCAACTAGTTAGGGCACTGGTTGACACACAACATGTTTGGGCAGTCCTGTTGAACATAACATAAATAACAAACAGTGCAATTCTGGATTGATAGACATTACCATTCTTGGTTAATGCTGAATGTGAAGATTTAGTGTGATATTCGTGCACACAGAGATAACTAGTAAGAAGTCAGTCAGGGATTGATTGATTCATATGTAAATTTAGGAGCCTCGGAAGAAAATAAGTATGTTAATGTATATATTTAAATTGGGCACACGCTTATAGACATTTATCTTTCATCTCATGCATTAATACATGCGTGGGTGTATTGCAATTTACTTTGACAACAGTATAATAATAAAAATGGGCTTCATTATTTGGAATTCTGAATGTGTTTGTTGTCCACAGCATTAACAAAGCACTTGTAAACGCTAGTAGTTCTGTGGTTGTGAGATTGTATCCAATAAAATAAAATCATATTTTATAACAGATTTTTTTAGACTACAGCTGTCTTCAGTTAAAAAGTATGGCATCAAATAGACACAAAGAAATCCATTATATTGGAAGTAAAATGCAATAAAATATTACATGTTATTAACACATTAATGACCATATACCAAATATTCCTTCATAGTAAAAGAGTTGCTAACGTTCCTATATCGAAAAGGAAAGTACCATTCATATAATAGCAGAGTTGCACTGCCAGTGATAAACAATCAAGATATTTAATGAATGTTAGGGATTACAATAACACCTCCAAAATCAGAGCAAAACTTTAAAAAATGCACTTCAGCTTCTTGCTCCTGCTATCACAGTCTTGCTCTGGTTAAATATTAGCAAGTGAGCTGCTATTTGATGATGATATTGGATTTGCACCAAAGGACTCGATTATTGGATATACACAGTACATGGGTGTAAACATGCAAGTATCCACCCCAAGTTGCCACTCATATGCACTGGGTGGGGGCTATAATAGAACAGGGGACAGAGATAGGCTGTTTTTTCCTCCATACAGCTCTAAAAATGGGCATCAGGCTCCCACCTAAACCAAATATTTTACAAAGCATAATTCTATAATGCACAAGTAATCCAGTAAAGTTGCTCCAAAATTGTTCACCACAATGCTGGATAGGGTCCAATCTCCTTGTCCCAGAGAGTCCAAATTTATTTATTTATTTATTTATAAAGGATTTAACCAGGAAGGATACATTGAGATTTCTCTCGTTTTCAAGTATGTCCTGGGTTCAAGAACATGGTTACAGAAATACAAAGTAGTAAAATGCAAGAAAGTAACACAAAACAAATATACAGATTAACAGAAAATAAATATGTAGGAAATATAGTCACTATGTTACATGTTTACAGGTGCATTCCTTATTGAGGTATGTTAATATGGAGCTCTTAAGGGACTTTAGACTGGGGGAAGATTTGATGGTGTCTGGGAGGTTATTCCATAATTGTGGTGTTCTGTAGGAAAATGAGGACCGAGACACTTTCTTTTTGTATTGTGGTATTGCAAGTAAGGTGCTGGTCCTGGATCGGAAGTTATAGGATGAGGGAACTGCTGAGGGAAGCAGCCTATTCAGGTAGGGTGGTAGCTTCCCAGAAAAGCTCTTAAACACCAGGTTGGAAAGGTGAAGGGTAAATCTAGATTCCAGCGATGGCCAGTTTAGTTTTTTTAACATGTCACAATGGTGGGTCATGTAGTTACATTGTAGCACAAAGCGACAGAATGAGTTATGCAATGTAGTAAGTTTCTGGAGGTGCGTTTGCGGGTAGGGTGCATATACTACATCTCCGTATTCAATAGCTGGCATAAGCATTTGTTGTACAATCTGCTTTCTTACCGCGGGGCTCAGGCAGGATTTGTTTCTGTATAGGGCACCTAGTTTGGGGTAAATTTTAGATGAAAGTTTTTCAATGTGGGGGCCAAAGGATAGATTTGGGTCTAACCACATACCTAGATATTTGAGAGAAGTGACTGTGGTCAGTGTGCCATTTGATTTTGTCCTGACACATAGATGAGGTGTTTGCAATTTGTGTAGTTTAGGTGCTGTTCCAAAGAGCATTGTAACAGTTTTGCCAGCATTTAGAAAAAGTTTGTTATCTTTGATCCACTTTTCTACCTCTGTGAATTGGTCTTGCAGCACTGCCTCCAGCTGTGGGAGATCTAGTTTGCTGGTATAGATTACAGTGTCGTCTGCGTACATGTGTACAGTTGAGGCTTTGCAGACATTGGGCAGATCATTTATAAATATTGTGAATAGCAGGGGGCCGAGTATCGAGCCTTGGGGTACACTGCACGTGACTGGGAGGGGGAGGGAAGTGCTGTCAGAAATGGAAATATATTGCGACCGATCAGACACATATGATTGAAACCAGGTTAGCGTTCGATCACCAATACCAGAGTTTTTAAGTTTTTAAGTTGATTTGGACGGAAGCCGGATTGATCCGGGGTTAAATAGTTCCAATACTGATAGTAATCGCGTAATTGAGTGTAAACACATTTTTCCAGGATTTTTGACATTACAGGAAGCAATGATATTGGACGGTAGGTGGATACCAAAGTATTGTCTCCACTTTTATGGATAGGTACCACTCTCGCAGTCTTCCAGAGTTTGGGTATATATCCAGTCGCCAGTGATTCATTGATTAGGGTTGCGACAGGTTTTGCAATTGACGGCGTGCTGATTTTCAGCAGCATTGCTGGGATTTGGTGAGGTCCTGACTGGTGTTTAATTTTTTGGTTACAGAGAAGTTTAGTAATGGCACTGACAGGCACCGGTCAAAAACTGAATTTCTCTTTGATACAGGGTTTTTGCACAGTTGGAAGGATCTGACTTGTGTGCTGCCTTTCTGAATGTGTTTCAATTGCTAGCTTAGCAATCAGGGTGTCGGCACATCCAACAAATGAAGAAGAAAGTATTACAGCATATATGTTCACCAAGTGGGTTTATTTCAGCAGCAGAGAAACACAACGTTTCGTCCTCAACGGGTCTTTGTCAAGTTCTCTGCTGCTGAAATATACCCACTTGGTGAACTTAAGTCTATTATGCATCATACTGCAGTAACATAGAGGCTAATCGATAACTGACCTGCCAGGATAAAGCTTGCTGCAGTGATGAAACCAATCATTACAGCCCACCAGTTGCCGGAAGAGCTGGGCACACTGCATGCACAGTCTAACAGTTGGGAAAATATTATTCCTTACATGATCTTCATGTTATTATTATTATTGTCATCATTTATATAGTGCCAACAGTTTCCGCAACGAGTGTTGAATTTCCTTGTGTGTCCTTAAAGAAATGTTTTGTGCCTTTAGTGACATGCTTGTTGAAAAGTGATATGTGCAGCATGATTAGCTGGTCCAGGATATGTGTGTCAGGCTTGCTATCTTTCTTGGTCTAGTGTTTCATTTTGGATTGCAAACATGGATTTACCATATTTGTTGATCCATCAATGGGCAGAACTTTAGCATTTCAAGAGTGTTCCGCAGTTTTCCACATTATGAATTGGCCTCCCCTGATATTTGCTTTTTCAATTTGTGTTACAAGAGGACCAGCCTCACATTTGATCCTTGACATTTTTTTCTGCACACCTGAATTAATATTGTGTGTGCAAACATTCACAGTAAGTACATTTTCCTCTGTGTGTTCTGGAGTCTAGGGATGAGCTTTTCGGTTCGATTGATTCGGAGTTCGATTCAAACATTGGCCGTTCGAAAGTTCGCAAACTTTGAACTTTTTGGGACTTTCGCCAAAAGTTCGGAATTGTTTTGTTTTTTGAAAAAGTATAAAAAATGCTTAAAAATACAAAAAAAAATTAGAAATAAAGAGAATCTTTACTGCAGAAAATTATTATAAGCAACGGTTTATTAGATATTGAATTAAAACGGGAATATTTTTAACATTGAAGCCTATGGGATAAAACATTCTTCTTACTAAAACATCAGGCAGACACAGCCCTTTAAATTTTGCCCAATCATGTGCTCACAGAGCTAAGTCTCGCAGCACACTATATAAGGCTTCACACAGCCCCAGCACTTGTTTTTTGAGAGGAGATTGTTCTGTTAGTGTGTCTTCTCAGTGCCAGCAGCTATTGGGGGGGGTCTCACTTCTACAAGATATCTGGGAATTATTGTAATCTGTGTGTTCTCACTGCCAGCAGCTATTTGGGGGTCTCACTTCTACAAGATATCTGGGAATTGTTGTAATCTGTGTGTTCTCACTACCAGCAGCTATTGGAGGGTCTCACTTCTACAAAATATCTGGGAATTGTAGTAATCTGTGTGTTCTCACTGCCAGCAGCTATTGGAGGGTCTCACTTCTACAAGATATCTGGGAATTGTTGTAATCTGTGTGTTCTCACTGCCAGCAGCTATTGGGGGGGTCTCACTTCTACAAAATATCTGGGAATTGTAGTAATCTGTGTGTTCTCACTGCCAGCAGCTATTGGAGGGTCTCACTTCTACAAGATATCTGGGAATTGTTGTAATCTGTGTGTTCTCACTGCCAGTAGCTATTGGGGGGTCTCACTTCTAGCAGATTTCTGCGAATTTTAATCTGTGTCTTGTCACTGCCACCCATCAGGGGGTCTCACTGATTTATAGGAGGCTCCTGGGAATTGTAATTTGTGTCTTGTCACTGCCACCCATCATGAGGTCTCACTGATTTATATGAGTTTTCTGGTAATTGTAATCTGTGTCTTCTCACTGCCAGCTATCAGGGGGTCCCACATACTTCTATCAGATTTCTGCAAATTTTAATCTGTGTCTTGTCACTGCCACCCATCAGGGGGTCTCACTGATTTATATTAGGTTCCTGGGAATTGTAATTTGTGTCTTGTCACTGCCACTCATCAGGGGGTCTCACAGATTTGTATCAGATATCTGGGAATTATAACCTGTGTCTTGTCACTGCCACCCATCAGGGGGTCTCACAGACTTGTAGCAGATATCTGGGAATTATAACCTGTGTCTTGTCACTGGCTGCCAGCTATCAGGGTGTCTCACTGAGTTATACCAGAGTTCTGGAAATCTTGAATCTAGATAACACAGTTGAATCAGAGTTCTGCATATCTCCAATTTTTATAACAGAGTTGAATCAGAGTTCTGTATATCTTTAATCTAAATATCACTCACTATGTCAGACCAAAAGTGGACAGGCAGACACTCCCAGATACAGATAAGAGGGCAAGCAGCCTCTGTGTCGGGAGCCTGTGCCTCTGGTCGTCGTGGACGTGGTGCATCCTCTGCAGGGGCACGCTTGTCCTTTCTAACTGGTGCTGGCCGTCTTAAGCAGCAGCAACATACAGAGGATTTGCAGGATTGGCTAACCAGGCTATCCTCATCCTCCGAGTCCTTTGCCAGCCAGGCTTGTAGTGGTTACAGTCCACCTCAGCTGCCAAAACATCTAATTCAGCCTCCATGTCCACAGCTACTCCTGCCGTAGCCTCACTATCACACACGGAGGAGTCAGCTGAATTGTTTGACTACAATGACAGTGACATGCTGCTTGAGGATGCGCAGCAACTACAGTGCTCTGATTCAAACTCTGAGGTTGAGGAAGGGAGTATAATCAACCTAGAGGAAGGGGGTGCCAGTGACACACAAATAACTGGCACTCATGTTGCCCCAGCAGCTGCAGTATACTGCCAAGTTGGCTCCAGTGACGAGGAGATAGGGGATGATGATGATGATGAGGTCACTGACTCCACCTGGGTGCCTGATTGAACAGAGGAGTCAAGGGAGGAGGAGGAGGCACAACAAAAACGAGGCAGAACGTCCTCTATGACCAACCGTAGCCAGTCTAAGGCATCAGAAGTCACAGCTGCTCAGGTGCAGAGTGCTGTTGTCTCAAAGAACATATACAGGAAGTCTGTTGTCTGGGAGTTCTTCAAGAAATGTGCAACAGACCGCACCATTGCTATATGTAATCAATGTCAGATGAGGATAAAGAGTGGGAAAGACATCCCACACTTGGGTACCACGTGCTTGAGGCGACATATGACCACCTGCCATGCATCCTGTTGGCACAACACTTTGCATAGGTCCTCCTCCTCATCTGTCTCTACCCCCACTATATGTCCTGCCATGTCATTGCCTACAACCTCCACTGACAGGGATGATGCTACAGTAATGGGTGTACCAGGTCCTTTCTCACAATGTGACAGCATACCATCAGCTGAAGATTTACGCAGTCAGATTACGTTGCCCCAGCTGCTGCAGCATAAGAAAAAATATTGTCCCAACCATCCCAAGCACAGCGTCTAAATGCCAGCTTAACAAAATTACTTGCATTACAGCTGCTGCCTTTCCAGCTGGTGGACTCTGCTTCCTTCCGTGAATTTGCTGAATGTGCTGTACCACAGTGGCAGGTTCCAAAACGCCATTTCTTTTCACGGAAGGCCATTTCAGCACTACACCAGAATGTGGAACACAATGTTATGGAGTCATTGGGAAAGGCAGTCAGCAGCAAGGTGCACATGACTTTAGACACGTGGTCCAGCAAGCATGGACAGGGCCGTTACATTTCCTTCATGGCACACTGGGTAACTCTGCTTGCAGCTGGGAGGGATCCAGGACAGGGCTCTGTGCTGGAGCTTGTTCATCCACCACGCCTCCAGAAAGCTGCTTGTATGAGGTATGTCTGCTCCTCAACCTCTTCCTCCTCCTTCTCTGTCTCTGGCGAAGTGGCAGATAAACCGACGCGTGGCAGGGGCTACGCAATGGCTCAAGCAAAAAGATGCCATACTGTGCTTGAGCTGGTTTGTTTTGGGGACAGGAGCCACACCGGGCCAGAAATTCTGTCAGCTCTGCAGGGGCAGGTGCAGAGATGGTTAACACCACACCAGCTTCAGCTGGGAATGGTCATCTGTGATAATGGCACCAACCTTCTCTCCGCCCTACGCCAGGATAAGTTGACGCATGTACCATGCCTAGCACACATCCTAAATCTGGTGGTACAGCGTTTCCTAACCAGGTACCCAGGGCTGGCAGAGCTTTTCAGCCAGGCCAGAAAATTCTGCAGCCACTTCAGACGGTCATTCCCAGCAAGTGTTCGCCTGGCAGAAATTCAAAGAGAATTCCATCTTCCCACAAACCGTCTGATCTGTGACATGCCCACCTGGTGGAACTCGACATTAGCAAAGCAATGCTGCAGCGTCTGCACAAGCAGCAGAGGGCCATCAATGAGTACCTGTGTGAGTATGGCACAAGAACAGGTTTGGGTCAACTTGTTTCCCCTCCCCCCACAGTGGTTGATGATCAAGGATGCATGCACTGTACTGTCACCATTTGAGGAGGCAACAAGGATGGTGAGCAGGGACAGTGCATGCATCAGTGACACAATTCCTTTAGTGTTCCTGCTAGAGCACACTCTTCGGGGAATTATAGATGTAGCACTAGAGGCAGAGCAGCGGGAGGAAGAGGAGGCCTTCCCTAGCTCTGAAGGCCCCAGTCTTTACGCAGACAGCATTCCTGCGGGTCCTCAGATCAGACAGGAGGAGGAGGAATATTTAAGTAGTGGGGGCATTGAAGGTGTGGATTCCTCAAGGGAGGGTTTTGTGTGCCCAGAAACCCAAGGACTACTACGTGGCTGGGAGGAGGAAGTGCACAATGGGGTCACCCTCATTGACCAGGAAGACTCAGAAGCTAATGCCACCTCCAACCTATGCTGCATGGGCTCCCTTATCCTGCCAAGCCTGCTAAAGGACCCTAGGATTCGTGCTATCAAGGAGAGGGATCATTACTGGTTGGCAAGCCTTCTTGATCCACGATACAAGGGTAAAGTTGCAGAGCTCATCCTGCCCACACAGAGGGAGGATCGGATGAAACAACTTGAGTACACTCTAAAGCGACACTTGTGTAACACCTTCCCAGGCACTGGTAGGTTACCAAGTGATGACACAGGTGCTTCTGAGGCTGCGGATGATCATAGGAAAAGCGGTGAAGGCCGGGGCCGCTTGACTGATGCCTTTTTACTTTTTTTTAGTCCACGACGCCCAGGGACGTCAAATGTAGGCACCCATTGCCAGCGTCTTTACCATATGGTGCAGGACTACCTAGGGGCAAGGGCAGACCTGGATACCTTTACAGCAGATGATCCACGGCTTACTGGGTGTTGAGATTGGATCACTTAGCCAATATGCTATGCAGCTACTAGGTTGCCCTTCATCCAGCGTGCTTTCTGAAAGGACGTTCAGTGTCGCTGGAGGTTTTGTCACAGACAAAAGAGTGCGTCTGTCCAAGGACTCGGTAGACCGGCTGACACTTATAAAAATGAATCAGTCCTGGATCAGCAGCTATCAATCCCCTGATGCTGACGTAACTGAATAGATCGGGGATCTCTTCTGCATTCCCAAAACCTTCACCACTGCACTCTTCCACAATACCACAGAGGGGTTACTTACGGTGTGAAGGCACTTGCTGCCACCAAAGGCACAATATTTGGGTGCACTGCCACTGACACCTATACCAGATTCATATCATTTTAATATTGGACCGCAGGGTCCAACCCTGCAATCTTCCACAATACCACAGAGGGTTACGGTGTGACGGCACTGTTGCCGATACTAAAGGCCCAATTTTTAAGCACCTATTGTTCCATTCATCCAAAGCCTGCATAAGTTTCACCATAATTTAGCCAAAAAAATCACTAAACTTGTTATGCGCATCCTAAAATGTCTCCTCTTTTTCATACAGGCTGCCGCCCCAAGCAGTTGTTTATGAATAGATTAAAGGAAAACCATTTACCGTCATTTGAAATGTCATTTTTTGGTTTTTAAATGTTTCTATACATCCTACAAATCCGCCACTTCACGGGCAGGTTATGGGGACCTCCTAGGCATGATATTTGAAGGAATTTTTCGTTTTTATTCTTAACCTTTATTTCATGGAAAACTCACTGTTCCTTTAAAAACTTTTTTTTTTTACTTTTTGTCCTTGTTTCCTGTCCCCCAGGGCACTACCCGGACCCCCATACACCTTTTATGGCAAATATATTGCATATATGCACTCTTGGAGGGCACTCTAAAAATTGAACTTTCGAGTCCCATTGACTTGCATTGAGTTCGGTTCGTGTTCGAGTTCGAACTCGAACTTTTGAAATCGTTCGAGTTCGAATGTGAACCGAACACGGGGGTGTTCGGCTCATCACTATTCTATACTAGACCAACTTTACTTTCGAAATCTAAACGGTTAATCCAGTTTGTGTGTACATACAGCAGCTCGTGCCTGCAAGTGGTCTAGCTCACAACTTAGCCATTGATGGTGAGCTGTAAAAGAGAAAAAATTGAGCAAGGCTTTTCACATTTGAATCTTGCCATTAACAGCTTTATTCCAGGCGAATCGCTGTATCAGCAGCTTGAAATATAACATTTTCTAGCCATGGATATCTGCTCCTGGAGCCCATAGGACTCCATGGAGTCCAGCAATACTGTATGAGTTCTACACCAGCAGGAAGGTGCATGAGTTACATAAGGAACCATGGATGGATGGAGTAGAGGTAACATCACTGCACTATAACTATGGCGACCCAGGTTCAAATCCCAACAATAGCACCTCTCCAGTAAGTGTCATTGGGCTAGACACCTAATGGTACATACTTGCCTACCACATAATATCGGCTGTGGAGTCCAGTGGTAACGTCTCTGCCCTTCGATCGTGAAGAGGCAAAACAAGTCCTGTTCAACACATCGATCTCTGATTACAAAGGGAAGACACTTTTGACACCTTAACCTTTTAATGAAATTTAAATGGTCATGGGTGACTTTTATGGCCCCTCCATTGTACTTCCCATCCTCCTCCCTCTCCACATCCATCAGAATGATTCAGCCTTCGAAACTGTGTGTCATACCCCATGTCCAGAGAGCGATCAACCAGTTTCAGCTGATGGGACTACTGGGGTTAGGTCAGGAGTGTACACCTCTGTGCATTCCCAAGGAGCAAATGAGTCTCCATGCACCTGCATGGAGAGGTATTGGATTGGCAGCTTCAAAGAAAGCTGCAAGCTACCAGTTCCCGATCAGCACCAAAGGAGACCCAGCCCTGGATGGAAGGTGAACATTAAAGGACACTCAAGGATTAAACTGAGAGGAAGAGAAGGGGACAGGAGCCAGGAGAGTTGATATTTAAGCTCTCTGTTTCACCCCTCCCCCACAACACCTGTTTTATACCTAGAATGTGGCAATATTTGAAAATCTCCACATTTGTATATACTGATATTTCCTACGTACATCAGTGCACCATAAGCAAAGTTTTTTTTTATCATTTTGTTGACTCTTCCGGAAGTATTATTTTCATGTGCATTGACCCAATACAAATGCTGTGGCATGAGCTAAAGAGGGCTGTGTAGTCATGATAACCCAAAAATGTTGATTTGCCCAAGTACCATAAGGAGCTGCATTAAGCAGCAGAGGAGGTTGTGATAGCTGAAGTTACTTTAGGTTTCCAAATTCCGAAAGATTCACTTTTTCTGACCTGTACAGTTTATAATTACTATTTTGTTTTTAATTGAAAACGGGTTCATGGTGGGTTACTTTAGATTGTGATTGTCTATAATTGTGACATACGTTACCTCCTAGTGCTTTTTATGAGTGATCATAAATCTATGATGCATCCTTAGGGTTAACACACATTTTCTTGCAACTGTAGCTTCTCCTTGATATTCTTATGATGACATTTTGTCTTTCATTGCTTGTTAAGTATTATTGCAGGTTGTAGGATGTAATATAGTGACTTCATACATTTAAGGGACAATGAGGAGTGAAGGAACTATACCATAACTAATAGTGCAGAGTTTTATTAGATGACACACACAATGCTTGTATTAAGCTGACATGTTTGGCAGTTTGCCATCATTATAAGGAATGTTTCGATCTTTGAAAAAGTCCTGAAAATAACACTCTAGCCACCCTGACCATATTAACCTATTTTATTGGTCAGGGTGTCCTACATGTTCCCCCTTTATCTGTCCTTATTGGTTGTGATAAACTTCCAGGCAGGCTGTCAATCAACTTGCAAGGGGACATTCAGTTATAAAGAGCTTGGAGGGAGACCTAGAACTTGAAAAAAGAGGTCTTTTTAAACTTTGCAAACTAGAGGAGGAACAGAGGTGGATGTCATGTTGGGTGGTTATTTAACTCCTGCAGTTTTATTATCTCCATGGTTTTAGGTTGGAAAAATATCAACTAATTAAGAGAAGATTCATTTCACGCTATAATTCCTCACCATAACGCATATACTCCATTCTACTTTCCACAGCATTCACCAATGCCACGTTGCTCAACCCTTCCAATTCAACTTCACCTTGTTTGTTCTTCCTAACTTCTCTTAGCAGAGTACTGTAGCCTCTTATTTTTACTTGGCAATTTTGCTTTGTCATAATTCCTGCTTGTTTAATTGTGCACTGCTGATTAACATGTTGGGTTAATTTATAGATCATAAAAAGAAATATAAAAAATACCAGTGGATGCCTTAAAGATAGTCTACAGACTTATTTTATACCGATTGGTCTCCTTTCAATAGGTTTTGAAAATGGTATACTTAATTACCTTAATATTTGAGAATCTGTATCAACAAGTGTTGGTATTAATGACTAGACTTGCTCCTGGCAATAAAAACTCAGTTTTATTCTTTAAAAAATTATATTTCAAATGGTTTGTTTCATCTATATTTTGTTTCTGTAGTGGTTTGTCCAAATTTCGGCCATTAAATTCATGACAAACAAAACAAGTCACGAGATGGTTCCCTTTGGTTGAGCAAGGGTTAAATTGTAGAGTGGAGGCCACTACAGTAAAAAGGCAAATGCATATGAAGGTCAGAACAGGCAGCTCATGCTGTTTAGCTGATACTCCCACCCGTGCCATGTTGACCCAACAAAAAGTCAGTCAGCTGTACATGTCTATTAAAGACCACATATTGAAAAATGAAAGCATAATAAGCATACATAGGCAGTGTTAAAAGGTGCATCTAAGCATATGATCAGTTTTAGCTTCTCAGACATCAAAGACTGATGCTTCTTCATGCATCGTCAGAATAATACATTAACCTTCTACAAAATGCAAGTACTGATTCCTTGGAGCACAACAAGGTGGAAGCTTAGAAGTTCTTTTAGTGCACAGAAGTGAAAAATTACTGTATATTAAAATAACAAAAGTATAAAGGCCCTATTACATTCTTCACGCAAAAATTCACGCACAACGAGTGAATTTTTGCATGAATCGTTAAACGTTAAAAAGCGTAAATCAAAGCTGTTATTACAATCCTCGCGCATTTTTTCATCCGTCAAAAAATAACGCGCGTAAAACGGATGTGCACAGACGCGCGCGCAGCAACGTTGCACGCAGAAATCAGTGTGCGGACCGTTTTTTTCACGCGATTCAGCCAATCAGAATTAAGAACCACAATTGGCTCACGTTAAGTTTTTGCGCCTGTCAAAGTCAATATGCACATATAGGCTGTATCAATAAAAAAAGCACGCACAACTTCTCTAATTTATTGGTTTGGTATGTGTAGAATGTGTAACTATACTTTGCTGCATTTTATTTTTGGGCTGGTGTATTTGGTTTCGGCCAGGTTGATAGAATTTGCCATTAACACCAGCTTTTAGAAGTTGCTAAAATTATGCGCGCAAAGGCTGTGCGTTACAAACTGCGCATAGATTGTAATACCATCCACGCACCAGCGCACAAATGCATTTGCGCTCACAATGTTAGGTATAGGACACGCGAAGTACAGTAAGCTAGCGCAGCGTTCACACAGGTTCACCCACCGTAGACGTATACGCGCGTTTGTTGCGCTGACATTGTAATACGACGTTCAGCGCAAAGGGTTTTGCCCCTCGCGTTAATGCGCTTTTGCGCGGGTGTAAATGCATGCGCGAAAAATGTTTCATTTTCTGACTGCATATACTCTTTTTATTAGTATACAATTCTGTATAGTGTACTGCCTCTTTCACATAGCATTTGGGTAAGTTGTATTAACACATTTAAGAAAGATGTTTCTGCAGGCATTTAGTAAATAGTCAACACACTAGGATTTCGAGAAATGACATTACAGTAACATATGTGCCTTTCACACAAATATAATCATTAACACACTATTTATGCTGACTCTGCAGCCACATCTCACAATTCCAAAGCACCTATCTCCACAACCAAATCTGCTTGTAATTCATTGATGAAGAAGGTGTTGATGATTCTGTCACTTGACCTACTTTCCATGTTATTAAGATGCATTTTTCTTATACTTTACTTTTTCATTTTAAAAGACCAGTGATGGATAATGCTTTGCACAAGACTTTATCATTTACAATAATGCAGAGTCAGCTAAAAATGATAAATATCACATTTAGGTAGATCTGGCATAACAGTGAATGTAGTTTATTACTAGAATGCTTGGCACTGACAGCCAATATATACATATTCTTTAATATCATGATCCACTACCTCCTCTACATACACCGTTTATAATAAACGCTTGCTTATACCATATCTACATAACTGTAGGCTTACTAAAAAAATTTCATGACTCTGTCCTCTTTTCCTTGCCTATGCAGCTTATTGATTTGCACTTCTGGATACTGATTTGCCTTAACTTAACCACTGATTGCACACGATCAGTTTGTTGCATCTACAGCTGCATGCCTGAAATCCCTGGGACCTCCTAAAGACAAGCTGCAAGAAACCATCTGAAATGTCTTCAGTTGGAACTGGACTCCTCTACTGGCTTCTCCTCTACTTCAATGCCATTTCCATTGCTCCTTTCCAGCTTCAGTGAGGTATCTTTTGAAATTCATCCAGTAGTGCAGGTACTAAAAGAACTTTGTTGATATACAGTACATTGGGCAACATGGTTTGTTTTGCCTTTGTTACCTTGCCAGAAGGCCTCAATACTGAGATTTCATTGATAGGTCATATACATTTACATGGCATTTAATGGTGTATTTCTCAAACAAAATCCTTGTGTATTCCATCATTGACTTCTCATTGTAAATTAACCCACGGGTAGCTCAAGCACAGGAACAACGGTGTCGATTGTCAAGGGGAGAAATTCAGGATGGGAATGTTTTACAACAAGAAAATTACAAAATAAAAAAATAAAAGGGATTTATTTACAGGGTTAAGGTGATGAGTGATTAGGTAACGTTGAGTACCGGGGGGGGGGGGTTGAGTAGTGGGGAGTAGGTTGCAAAGACAGTATTTAGTGGGGGCTGCATTGCTGTGCTTCAGGGTGTCACGTAAGAGCCTCAGTGTGTTGAAAAATTGTGGACCTTTTGGAAAAAAAGGAGTCATTTTTTATATTAACCAGGATTTTTATTGATAATCCAGTTGAGCACAATGGCAGACAGGTGACAAAACAAACTAAGTGATTAGACTTAATCGATTCTAGTTCCAACCTGTATAGGAACAGAAAGTCCTTTACCACAGACAGCACATAAAAAAAATAATTTTATATATTCACTGTATCTCAAAGGTCCAAAAACGAGGTTGAAGGAAGCAAGCTGAAAATGTGTGTTTTACAGGCTGATGGCCAGAATATAAGGAGACAAGAGTTTGCAAGGGCAGTACAGGAAACAAGAGGGCTGGAATTTGGTGGATAAGGAGGCAGGCAGTAAGTGTGTATTTTCGAGTCTGGTGGCAGGAGTGTATGCAAAGGGATAATACAGAAAAGAGTTTAGCCAGAAAATATCTAGTTATTAGAACTTTGCTCATAATTCTCAGCTAGAATACTAACTCTGAGATCCGATTGTTAAGTTATTTACGCAAAGTTTAGGAGCCATTAATTTACAATAAGCAACCACTAAAGCAGAGCCTCAAGCAAAATTCTTAGTCGTAATAGTGTCTCATACCAACAAGTGGAGATATAATTGAATAACGGCCCTGTCGTTAAATGGCCATCTTGGAATAGGGCCGAGAATCTGAACTACTTGACGTGTACTGATCCACTTACAATTGGTCCAAGTGAGGAATAAGTTGCTTTGTTGAATCTCTCTAGATCACATTGAAGTCACTCTCGATGGTGAGGTTGGCTAACGCCATCGTAATCAGATACTTTTTATACTCTTTACATCCCGTACACATATAGATAGTCAAGGGAATAGTTTCATACAAGATTATTCAAAGAGATCCGAATTATGGCTGAAAGGTAACCGAACAGTGAAATTCAGCATGCGGTTACCTTTCCTGGCCATTCGGCTATTCAGAGAGCAGGCAGTTCGCCAAATTTTGACGAATTGCCTGCACATACGGTGCCTGTTCGTTGCCTGTTCAAGGCGAGTGAAATCCCCATAGAGAAGCAATGCTTTCTCTATTCAGAGGACAAAAAACAGTGTTTTCATTCAGCAGATTTATTCAGGCGAATCCCATAGGCTTCAATGTTAAAAATATTCCCATTTTAATCCAATATCTAATAAACCGTTGATTATAATATTCTGTAGTAAAAAGTCTCTTTATAGATTTTTTAGGATCTTTTAGGCATTTTTCGGGATTTTTTTGTGAATTTTTTTCTTGCTTTGTTTTTCTAAATCGTTTTTTCTTTTTTTTTTAACAGCCCTTTTTAGTACCATTCATTGGACCTTATATGTAAATTTCAGACATTTTCGTTCTGTAGTTTCGTTGCAAACAGCGTTTCACTTTTCAGACATTCAAGCGTACTGTTTTTTTTGTTTTTTTCACTCCATTCGTCTGCGGTGTCGGCTTTTTCCGGCCGCTGCTCTGCGCTCTGATCACCGGCTGCTCGGGTACTTCTGGCATGTTCGGCAGGGTTAATCCAGCTGTTTTGCGGGTTTTAGTGAGTGTTCGGCGGGTTGGCAGTGAGTGTTCATCAGGTTTGCGGCGGGTTTTCCTTGCACTTTGGGGACCCTGTGGTGCTTGCTGAATACACCGCAGGGTCGCTGAAATAGGACCATCGAATCACACCAAATTTAAGCAAACAAAAAGTCACCGAACGTACGGTGACGTTTCGATTCTCTTTGAATAACCCTGATAGCCTTGCTAATCCTTCTTGGCCAAATTAAGTTTATTGCAGTTGATAAGGTGTTAACACTCATTCAACACAACACAATATCTTCTATAACTCAAGTGGAGTTGCCTGTCGATATAGTTGAGTTTCATAAACAAAAATCAATAACTTCAAAATCTCAACTGCAAATCTACGTTCCATGGATGAGGGATTAGATATGATACTTGTGTAATAACTATATATATATGTGTGCAAGTCATTAAAACAATCTGAGCATAAGCTCTATATATGTTAGTCATATTAATTTAGGAAACACCACTATGCTAACGCACATTATTTTTATATATTTTACACCAGTTTTGAAGGGAATTTAAATGTTCCTATGGGTTCCCGTTGGAACAATCAACTATGCCAAAGGACAGAAAGTGACTCGTTTTGCCTTCTCTAGTTTATCACACAATCCAAAAAATCCATAAAATGAAATTCCAAATTAAACGTACATGTATAGCCCTCATTAAATTCATACAACAATGGAAGCAATTTGGAGGTCTGTCTTAAAATAAAAATTGCATGTCACATAACACTTATGCAGCTTACTTCACAACTCAAAATTAGAAGAATAAACCTCAGGATAACTTTTATATATTTTGCACTTCAGGGATACTAGAAAAAATATATACGTTTGGATCTATTTTTCAGTGTGTGTAGTGATTAATATTGGGCAAATATATGTCATTCTTCGAGTTTGAGCCATTTAATCTGCAATATATGACATATAGATGCATATTTCACTATTTCCTCTAATTATCCATTGATTATTTGCTCGTCTTCGTTTATTTCCCCCAAGTATAATGAAAAAACATTCTGGATAGCATGTCGGGCATATCAGACTTAATTGACGCCAACGGGGATAAATTATAAAAGGAAAATTAATACCATAATTTTACATTAAATAATGCTAAGGCTGGGTCAATTTCCATGACGTCTTTTTGTGCCTTTAGGAAAAATACTGGTTCTCTTTGTGCATGTAGCATAAAAAATTAGATTTGTTTGCTCAGTTTGTGCAGATACTGCATTGAAAAATATATGTAGTTTTGAAAACAATGTTCCATTTTTCTTATTAGAATATTATTATACTTTAGTAATATTACAAATAAAAAAATCAAATATATTAACCTAATTCTGATAATTCTAAGACTGACTTAAGTGGTACTCTAGCCCCCATGAACAATTAACTCAGTTGCTGAGCAGGGTGTACAAGATGACCCCTCCTCAGTCTCCCCAACACTCAGCTGCCTCAATGGATTGCAAGAAAATTCCAACACGGAGGGCTTTACTTCTCCTTTCCTGGGTAATTATCAATGAGCTAATCCTGGACAGTCGTGTGGCACGGTCAACAACACACAACTAGTGCAGCACGGACCAGTCAATGCCTATCATTGTAGTTTGCATCGAGTGCTGTTAAATTGAGTATAACAGTGATAGTGTTTGCTGTTGACTGGAACAGACCTGTCAGAAGGGAATAATATCTTGGTTAGAACCCGAGGCTGGAAGCAAGGTGAATTTATGAGTATAATTATTCTGAAAATGGAGGGAGGGGCCAACGGTGGGTGTTAGGACTTGATAATATTTAACCCCTCCATCACTCACACACATTTTCAGCTTATATAAGAATTTAATAATAATTCTAATTATTATTATCATCATGTGTACCGGCTGGGTGGAGTAGAGGTAACATCACTGCTCTGCGTGTAGAGAGCCTGTGGAGACATGGGTTCGATCCCGACGAGCCCCTCTCCAGTAAGTGTTCTTGGGCAAGACACCTAACGGTACATACTCGTCACCCAGGACATACTTGAAAACAAGAGAAATCTCAATGTATCCTTCTAGGTAAAATCCTTTCTCAAAAACAAATTTATGTAGTGCTGACAGTTTCCACAGAGCTTTACAATAACCAACTGGAAATTAGACAAAATTACACCAAACATAGGAACCAGAAACAATAGGTGTAGAGGGCCCTGCTAAAATGAGTTTCCCCGTTGCGTGCCCATTTTAGCACCATAGTATGGGACATGCACTAATTCAGCAGCCTGCCCCATAACACAACCCTTCCTGATACTCACAGCAGCACTTCCACACCACCATGAGCATTACCTCCTGGTGTTCATAGGACTCCACAGATGTGCTGCCGGACCACGAGCTCTGCGCGATCTTGAGTGATAGTGCAGGGCCGCGGAGTGATTCAAGGAGGAAGATTGGGAAAAATTTGTCCCCAGTCTCATACTGCTCCCAGCAGCCAGAAGCAGTGGATTGGGCCACCGTTCGTGCCGCGGGATGAGAGGTGAGTATCTGATTTTGGGCGTTTTTTTTAGCTGATGATAACTGATTCTGCAGAAGCGATATTGGTTAGCACCAGCTTCTAGCTCCAGTTAACTTTTTCGTTACCACAAGGGTGCTTTAATTAGCATTAGAACATTGTAATCCTAACGCTAATTACTAATTGCGCTCCACTTGACAGCTATAGGGAGCGCAAAGTACAGTAAGCTCATGCACGTTAGCGCAATCACCACACAGATTTTTACAGATCACAACACTATGAAGGGGTGTGTGAATACTTCTGTAATTCAGTTTTTCTTTAAAAAATTTTTTTTGCATAAATAAATAAAATTACCTTAAAAATATATTGGTCATTGTAGAAAGTGTTTAAACTCACTTATTTTAAGCATTTCAAATACATATAGAGGGCACATAATACCAGTAACCATTATTTATAATGTGCCAGCATATTTGCAGGCAATATAGAGAGATAATACCAACATGATATGGCCATTATTTATTTTATTCATATATTTCAAATTATTTGAGCTGTTCAACTATACTGACCAAATATTTTCTCCACAGAAAGATAGCACAGGAAAACGGAAACCTTGCCAGAAGAACACAAGAAGTGTCCTGGTTTCCAGATGCCCTAAACACTGCCAAATTTATCATGTGTGAATGGTCAGTTGGAATAAAGTTGGCATTCAATAAAAGAAAAACGAAAACAATTTTGGAGCCTGAGAATTTTTGCCAAGATCTGTTTGGTATCTCAAAAGCTGAAAAAGGAAAATCAAATCAGTAGTTTAATACAATGACATAGAACAGTTTATAAACAGAGATTTTGATGGTGATTAAAAGGACACAATATTTCAACCTTTTATCAAGCTCTTCTCCTTCATAAATGTTTCTTTCTAGTTTCGCAAATTGGCCATTATAAAATATTTTGAGTCTATTAGAAGTGTGTTGACTTCAGCTGTGATTAAAAGACATATTGCTTTGGTATTCAGTAATGTATATGTCAAGTGGTAGCGTATGATGGGCTCTATTCAAAGAGTGCCGTCATGACAAGCGAGCCATTAAGTACAAAGCTCCATCTCATTATTCATTACAGGCAGCTCCTATTCCAGTCAAGCTACAATCTTCCCTTGCAGTTGAGCAAGGTTAATGTAAACGAACACTTACTTGACTTTATCTTGTACATTCTAGTTTGCTTGCAGCCAGAGAATTAAGCCTGAGATACACTGAGTGCGAAGCGACGCGCGGCGCCTGTAGGCGGCACCGCGCGATGAGATGCGCACAGCGTGTCCAGGCATTTTCCCTTTGCTCGCTCAGGCCGCGTCACGATGCGGTGCTGACCGACGGGAGTTTGAAAAATCCAACTTTTCCCTTGGCGGAGCGGCGCGATGATGGGAGGGGAAGGATCTGCAGCACGCGTCTCGTGCGCTGGATCCTGTAGGTCCCTCCCACCAGCGCTGCTCTGCACTGTTCCCTCTGTCTTTTTCGCCTCGGTCGGCCCAGCACAGGGAGAGAGCTGCTCCGCAACAGGACCTGGGCCAGGTGCCACCGGGACCCCCCTCCATACATTTAAAATCTAGCTTAAAAACCATTGCCTGAGTCCCCGCGCATCCCACATCCCGCCCCCTCTACCTGTCTGGCTGCCATATTTATTTAAAGTCCATCTGTCATATTCATTTAAAGTCTGGCTGAATATATATATATATATACAGTCAGGTCCAGAAATATTGGGACATCGACCTAATTCTAACATCTTTGGCTCTATACACCACCACAATGGAGTTGGAATGAAACAAACACAATGTGCTTTAACTGCAGACTGTCAGCTTTAATTTGAGGGTATATACATCCAACTCAGGTGAACGGTGTAGGACTTACAGCAGTTTGCAGATGTGCCTCCCACTTGTTAAGGGACCAAAAGTAATGGGACAGAATAATAATCGTAAATCAAACTTTCCCTTCTTAATACTTGGTTGCAAATCCTTTGCAGTCAATCACAGCCTGAAGTCTGGAACGCATAGACATCACCAGATGCTGGGTTTCATCCCTGGTGATGCTCTGCCAGGTCTCTACTGCAACTGTCTTCAGTTCCTGCTTGTTCTTGGGGCATTTACCCTTCAGTAAGTGAAATGCATGACACTACCACCACCATGCTTCACTGATGAGGTGGTATGCTTAGGATCATGAGCAGTTCCTTTCCTTCTCCATACTGTTCTCTTCCCATCACTCTGGTACAAGTTGATCTTGGTCTCATCTGTCCATAGGATCTTGTTCCAGAACTGTAAAGGCTTTGTTAGGTGTTGTTTGGCAAACTCTAATCTGGCCTTCCTGTTTTTGAGGCTCACCAATGGTTTACATCTTGTGGTGAACCCTCTGTATTCACTCTGGTCAAGTCTTCTCTTGATTGTTGACTTTGACACACATACACCTACCTCCTGGAGAGTGTTCTTGATCTGGCCAACTGTTGTGAAGGGTGTTTTCTTCACAGGGAAAGAATTCTTTGGTCATCCACCACAGTTGTTTTCCATGGTCTCCCGGGTCTTTTGGTGTTGCTGAACTCACCGGTGCGTTCCTTCTTTTTGAGAATGTTCCAAACAGTTGTTTTGGCCACACCTAATGTTCTTGCTATCTCTCTGATGGGTTTGTTTTGTTTCTTCAGCCTAATGATGGCTTGCTTCACTGATAGTGACAGTTCTTTGGATCTCATCTTGAGAGTTGACAGCAACAGATTCCAAATGCAAATAGCACACTTGAAATGAACTCTGGGCCTTTTATCTGCACATTGTAATTGGGGTAATGAGGGAATATCACACACCTGGCCATGGAACAGCTGAGAAGCCAATTGTCCCATTACTTTTGGTCCCTTAACAAGTGGGGGCACATCTGCAAACTGCTGTAAGTCCTACACCGTTCACCTGAGTTGGATGTATATACCCTCAAATTAAAGCTGACAGTCTGCAGTTAAAGCACATTGTGTTTGTTTCATTCCAACTCCATTGTGGTGGTGTATAGTGCCAAAGATGTTAGAATTGTGTCGATGTCCCAATATTTCTGGACCTGACTGTTTGTATATATATATATATAGAAAATCCACAAATGGAGTCACACACGTGTAAATAAAATAACAAATTTATTAAATCTTATAAAATTGACCGTTTCGGCTCATGTGTGAGCCATTCTCAAGGTTACATACCTAATGAAAACATAACACTTAAATGCAAGACAGAGAACAAACTCACCAATCAGATTGAAATGCCAGCCCTCCTGCATGTGCATCCAATATAATTATATATGCAAATCACATAAGCATCGCTGCATGTGACCCATCACACGCCCAAGAAAAAAGGTTACCACAGTGATGACATAAACACAAGCATGGATCTATAGAACGAACATTTAAAAACAATCATGGAGGAATCAAAAAACAAACTATTCAAAAAGACGAAAGTTCTTAGGAGGGAAAAGAAAAAAACAAAATAAATAATAAATGAATAAAGAAAATTAGTGCCCCCATTCAGGGTACCCCAAAATATAACTCAAAAATATAATAAATAAAAATTTGAATAATAAACACATAACAAAAAAATCCTCAAAAAGAACCTTAAAACAAGAAAAAAAGAAAACACGAGCGACCAAGAATTACTTTGCAAGAGAGATTGCATGTTACCAAATCAATATAAATGCATTTACTTAGATTATCTATCAGCCAAAAAGCAAGTGTATGAATTATATTCGTTCAGTCCACGTGGAGTGAGAGTATCCAATTTATGGATCCAAAAAGATTCAATAATTATATTGGATGCACATGCAGGAGGGCTGGCATTTCAATCTGATTGGTGAGTTCATTCTCTGTCTTGCATTTAAGTGGTATGTTTTCATTATGTATGTAACCTTGAGAATGGCTCACACATGAGCCGAAATGTCGGTCAATTTTATAAGATTTAATAAATGTGTTATTTTATTTACACGTGTGCGGCTCCATTTGTGGATTCTATGCAACTTTTTGAGCAAGCACCGTGACAGTCTTCGAGTTGTTCAAGTCGACTTACAAGGTAGTTGCAGGGACATTGTGTTCTAATTATATATATATATATGTGTGTGTTTAATATTACAGAAGCCACCTGCACATCATAGCAATTCAAGGAATTGCATCCCAGAGCTCCTGTGCCACATTCCCCATATGCAGCAAGGAATTCTGGGTAGGATATGCAAATGACCTCTGTCTCACTTTTTGCATCCTGGATCTGTTATTATATTATATATATATATGTTAGTCTGGTCTGAGGTTTGTGTGGATACATATGTGGGTATATGTACGAGGTCTGCATGTGGTGTCAATCAATGCATCCCTCCTCTATACATAGTGCTCCCTGTGTCCCTATAATAAATATATCACGGGTGTTGGCAGTAATTTCAATGTATTTTATTCGATAGAAACTTTTTTGCCTACATGACATGCACGTTGTGAAAATAAAAAGGTTTTGGCATGTACATTTTAATTTATTTTGTGGATTCCTGTCCAGTGTGGTGAGAAGCAAACGTGATGCAGTGTAGACTGGCTGCGAGGCGGAGCGGAGTGAAGTCAAGCCTGGAAAATGTTTGCTTCTCTTTGCTTCGCTACGCTGTGCATCGCTACACGCTCAGTGTATCTCAGGCTTAAGGAGTGATTCTGAGGCCACTCATTATTCTCACCTCTAGTCAATTAGAGACTCTACTATCTGCTCAGCAGGAATAGGGCCTTAGATGGGGACAGGTATAACAACGTGAATCTGCTGGGTAATCATTTGTGGGAGATCAGAAAATGAACACTTGCCTAAACCACAAAAAATAATCTGACTTTATCTTCCAAAAATAAATTAACCCCTTAGTGACCGGGCGGTTTTACACAAATCCGTCCTTTAGTGACCGCTGCTGTTTTTACGTTTCTGCGCTGTTAGGGTTTAGGTCAAATTTTCCTCTTACTCGTTTATTCAACCCACACATATTATACACCCTTTTTCCCGCCATTAAATGGACTTTCTAGAAATACCATTATTTCATCATATCCAATAATTTAATATAAAAAAAATATGAAATATGATGAAAAAAACGGTAAAAACACACTTTTTCGTAATTTAATCCCCTAAAGCTATAACCACCAATAAAGACCCCGGCTAAATAGTTTCCAAATTTTATCCCGAGAATAGAAATACCCAATTTTTACATGTTTTTACCTTTTAACCCTTTCACTGCTGAGCCAGTTCACCTATGTGCGCTGCGCTCATTCTGACCATTTTGTGCGAATTATTTTTAGATGACAGCCTAGGTCCTATTTAATTAAACTCCCCCCAGACAAAAAAAACTTTTAAAAAAAAAACATTTTTTTATTTTATTTAATTTTTTTATTATTTTTTTATTATTTTTTTTTACATTTGTTTTTAAAACCAAACCTGGTCATGTTTGGTATCATTTGAAAGGCCATAATCAGGCCTTTCAAATGATGGCAAATATGACCATCTAGCTGCCATGGATCGGGAGATAAAGGGATCCTTAGGATCCCCTTATCTCTACATGGCAGCTAGAGGGTTAACTGGCCCACTGACATCCTCACACATATGGTGAGGTTGTCAGTGGGTGGGCGGGGACCTGGAGGCTTGGCTGACATCCAAGATGTCAGCCCCCCTCCAGGTTTGAATCACGTTTTGGCGCCAATTGGCGCCGCAACGTGATCCGGCGGCGAAATGGTTAATGCCATACACCGCTGGAAAGGGGAGGCTCTCCCCTCTCCAGCGGTGCAAACGGCATCTCCCTACCTTCAATGGTTGGGGAGATAGAGGGCTCCGAAGGAGCCCCCCCTCCCCTCCATTGAAACACATGGGGGCACCTTCTGATGACGTCACCACGCAGCGTGGCGACGTCATCAGCCTCGCCTGCCCATGTAAATCACATGGGCCGGCTTCCTCCCTGCCAGATCGCCGTGGGATCCGACGAGGGAGGTGAGTATCGGGCGGGAGGGGGATTTGGCGTTCGCTGACGTACCCTGTACGTCCGCGGGTCTAAGGGAGACCCGAGGACAGGACGTACAGGGTACGTCAGCGGTCCTTAAGGGGTTAATACATTTGCAATTTTTTTAAATAAATCTTAATCTAATTATTTTATCCAGTGCAGTCAAGCAGTATGATTGTAAATTAAGATTAAACTACATATGTAGAAATTCAGCGTACGTTTACCTTTCCTGGCCATTCGGCTATCCAGAGAGCGGGCAGTTCGCCAAATCCTGTTCGTACAGTGCCTGTTCGAGGGCAGTGAATTCCTCATAGAGAAGCAATGCTTCGTCTATTCAGAGAACACAAACCAGCAGTGAAAAGTTGCCGAAATGTCCTGCTGTTCAGTGGTTTCATTCGACAGGTTTATTCAGGCGAATCCCATAGACTTCAATGTTAAAAATATTTCCATTTTAATTCAATATCTAATAAACTGTTGATTATAATATTCTGCAGTAAAAAGTCTCTTCATTTATAGATTATTTTTTTTAGGATCTTTTAGGCTTTTTTCGGGATTTTTTTGCAAATATCTTTTTTCCATTTTTCGGGTTTTTTATAAACATTTTTTCTTTTTTCTGTAACACCACTTTTTATTATCATTCATTGGATCTTATATGTAAATTTCAGACATTTTCGTTCTGTAGTTTCTTTGCAAACCACGTTTCACTTTTCAAACATTCAAGCAATCTTTTTTTTTTTCACTCCAATCGTCTGCTGTGTTGGCTTTTTCCGGCGGTTGTTCTGCGCTGTGATCAGCGGCTGCTTGGGTTTCTCTGGCGTGTTCGGCGGGGTTAATCCAGATGTTTTTGCGGGTTTCGGTGTACGTTCGCCGGGTTTTGCGGTGAGTGTTCATCGGGTTTGCGGCGGCTTTTCCCTACATTACGATGGCCCTGTGGTGCTTGCTGAATACACCGCAGGGTCGCCGAAATGGGATCACCAAATCGCACCGAATTGAAGAGAATGAATAACCCTGCTCGAATTTTCCCTTCTCCAGTCATTCTCCTGAGCTTCACCTCTCTCTGAATAACCCTGTGTGTGTGTTCACAGTTTACTCTGAAATGATCAAAGCTTGCGCTGTTTTTAAGTAACCTCTCCTTTGCAATTTTCTCAGATTGCACAGGGCGATAACTTAAAGAGCTAGCCTTAATTCCTCACTTAGCTTTAAATGCACATCTCACCAAACAAATCATTCGTTTTATTAAAGTCAATGTGGACTTTGTGAGTGTGGCTCAAAAACACCACTCAGCATGAATCACGTTCATAATTGTTGCAAAACCATAATATTGCATATTTTGCATTATGTAGCATTAAGGTGGAATACATACGACCCTCCAAATATCAGTACAACATTGTTCATCAGTAATATGGTTAATACTTAACATCGTCCCTTCTCTGATCAGGCAAACTCGATCTTCAAAACCTGCAGGTGCCATAGATCAAGTAAACTCAATCTAGCCTTAATCTGTGCCAAAGAATTAAATTTATTGCAAACAAAATCAATTTGCAAATGGGCCACAGAACAAAACTCTGTTTTGTTTAACATGGAGCCATAGGGATAAGCATAAAGGACAACCTTTTTTCTTGTTATGTTTTATACATGAAGTGGGCTGAATACTGTCATGCCTGCTGGTGCCCCTGCAGTGCGGTCTCCCCAACAGAGAGGGTGCCAGTCTCTGAATCAGGCCACTTTGAATGCTGCACCAGATTCAGAGACCTAGGCCTTTAAATATCGGTCACTGACTGTGCTCTGAGTAGGGATGAGCTGTTCGGTTCAGACAGTTCGGAGTTCGGGCCGAACTTAGCCTGTTCGGTTAGATGGCGAACTCCGAACATTTCCGGGTGTTCGGAGCAAGTTCGACCACAATGCATCACAATGGCCCACAATGCACTTTCCCACTTGCCTGAAGCTCGTAATTGGCTACAGCCTTACACCTGACCACAGGTCTGGTGCAAGACAGGTTCAACAGTATGCCAATCAAGGCTCAGAGTCCTGATTGGGCAAATTTTGCCTAATCATGGGCTCACAGAGCTAAGTCCCGCAGCACACTATATAAGGTTTCCACGCATAGCTTCAGCACGCATTTGAGAGGAGATTTCATAGGAGATTGTTGTTCTGTGTTCTTACTGCCGGACTGACACGCTACTGGGGGGTCTGGGGGGGTCTCATTTCTACCAAATATCTGGGAATTTAGGTGATGTGTGTCTTGTCACTGTGCCAGCAAGTATTTTGGGGTTACAAATTTCTTTAAAACATTTGTGAATTGAGGTGAACTTCTGTGTCTTGTCACTGTGCCAGCAAGTATTTTGGGGGTTCCAAATTTCTTTAAAACATTTGTGAGGGACTTCCGGGAGGCGGGCCGACTGAATGGCTGCTTTTAGCTGGAGCTCTGCCTCACGCTCTCCTTAACCGGCTGGTTAGGGTTCCAAGGAGCCCCCGCGGACAGTTTGCCAGGGCAGAAGCTCTTCCCCACGTCTGCTGCTTCCAATAAATATTCTTCGGCGGGTCCCGGAGACGCAGCGTTTGTATTACCCCGGAGTCACCAGGCCGATTCCCGGCCGCCATCTTGGGCCCTGTCAGAGGCCCACAGGAACCTCGACTACCCCCTTGCTTTCGTTGGCTTGGCTGGACGGGCCGGGACATCTCAACTTGCCGGTTCCGGTGTGTGGAGGTGAGCATCCCCAGTTCTCGGAGGGTGCCCGGTTCGGACGTTGGAGGCCGCCATCTGTGGAGGCCGCGTGGCGGTGCTCCGCTCTGCCTGCGGGTGACCCCGTACGGCGCTTGCCGCGGCGGTGGGACAAAGTTTTAACCTCCCATCGCTCCCCGGAGGAAACTACCGCAGGCCTCGGAGGAGGACGCCACTACTCCTGGCCACCCGGGTTAATTCCGCACGGGCGGCTCGGCGGCCGCCGCGTGTGTGGTGGGCGGCGCGACCCGTTCTGTCGGCGAATACCATCAATTACTATCCACAGTGTCGGTGCCCAGGCCGTACTTGTCTTACAGCCCTACCCACGGATCTGGTGCTGCTGATGCAGTATCCCTCCCGCTAGTGCCTACAACATCAGGAGATCCTCTGACCTAATTTTTGAGTCCCAGGGATTGCCTGGGGCGACCCCCATATTTCTGTAATTTTTCAGACTATCTGCCAACAGTTGCTGGACTTAGCCTGTGCGTTTGGAGCTAATTTTTCAGCACCTCTTTTCTGGGGGGCGACATCCAGGAGACCTTTTGGGACAGTTTATTTGACCATTCATAATTTTTCTGGGAGCTTCTGATCCCATCTACAAATGTTTCTAAGTCCCCTTTGATTAGGGGGCGTCAGTCTTCATTCCCTCCCTCCCTCCCTTTTTTTTTTTTTTTCTCTCCTTACTGCGCCTGCACAGCTGAAGTCTTACTTGACTATTATTCCTGTTCTTAAAGATATCACCGGGATATAATTTTGGTTTGGCCACCCCGGGTCCATCATGGAGAAATTTGTGTCTTCTAACAAAACGAACAAAAAAACGTCGGATAAAGCGACATCAAAAGTGACCTCAAAGCCATCTCAACGGCAGACTCAGCCATCCACTCCGCCCTCTACTCCACCGGACCAGCATCTGGATGTCTCACACACTGCGCCATCGGCCTCTTCTCCCTATAGCGACGACCGACGAGACTCCCGAGTTTCAATGGCGGACATCTCGGCGGTGTTGTCCCCCTTGCTTGATGAAAAACTTGGCCGCCTCTCGACGACCATTGAATCTGTTCTGTCACAGTTAACATCGCAAGCACAAAGACTTACGGAAGTTGAAGAACGGGTCTCTACTCTTGAAGACGACGTTCACCCACTGAAGGAGCAGATGGACGCGCAACAATCGATTATTCAAACGCTGACGGAAAAACTAGACGACTTAGAAAACCGGAGTCGCCGCAATAATCTGCAAATTATTGGCCTACCGGAGACGGTGAAAGGTCGTGCTCTACAAGAATGGGCCTCCAACTGGTTACCTACCCACCTGGGCTTAGACGCCCTTGACCTACCCCTGGCGGTGGAGAGAGTGCACAGAGTGGGCCCTGATTTGAACCCGCAGTCGGGACGCCCCTGAGTGGTAATCATGAGACTTCTCAACTTTGTGGACAAGACTAAACTTTTACAAGCCTTTCATAGGGCCAATGTCCTGGATTACAATGGAGCCCCTCTTCGACTGTTTCAGGACTTCTCAGCTTCTGTATCTCTAAAACGGAGGGCGTTCTCGCCTTTATGCTCGGAATTGGTGGCTAAGGACATTCGTTTTTCGTTGCTATACCCGGTTCGCCTGAGAGTTGCTTTCAATGGAGCGACCCATTATTTTGACTCTCCCACCGAGGCCAGCAGGGCTCTCCTTCCGAGTCAATCTCCTGAGGGGTCAGTCTTGCCACTTCCCCCGCGTACGCCGTCTACGAGATCCCGTCTTGGAAAACCTTGAAGAGGCCACTACTGGACATTTACCGACTTTCTTCAGCCTATGGCGTGGTTCGGGTGTGTAATGGTGCCTCATATGTTTTTCTTTACCCCTAGGCTTGGCTTAACGGGGTTGGATGGTTGGGTGACAATGGAGGCAATGGCCTCATCTGACCTCTGGTTACTGTTGATCCTTTTCTATGTGCATATATTACTGTTTGGATCCTTTCCTGGATCCCTTTTACATGTTCAGGAACTACTGTTCTCCTTTAACATATGGTTTAGTTTATTAAGGATGGATGATGGGCGGTTTATGGTCACATCTGCTCTCTGGGTCCTGTTGATCCTTTTGTTTATATCCATGTTACAGTTTGGGTTTGTTTCTAGACCCTCTTTACAAGTTCAGTATCAGGCTGTTTGGTCTATTATGCGTTCCCCTCACTGGGTTCCAGGGCTATAGCTGGGATGACCCTGGTCCCCCTTATAAGAATGGCTCTGCCTTTTCCCTTGAGATGGGCACTCTAAGATGCCCCGTCAGTTTGCGACCCTCCCATGACATCGCTTGAGCCACCTACCCTTAAAGCCTCCCTCAGACTCCTCTCCTGGAATGTGGAGGGGTTGAACTCTCCCGTCAAAAGGAAAAAGATACTTACCCACTTAACCACGTTGAAACCAGATGTGGTATTTTTACAAGAGACCCACTGGTCTTCCCCTGACAACCACCTCCGATCTCCTTGGATTGGGTATCAAACCTCCGCCCCTTTTACGAACAAAAAGAGGGGCACTGCTATCCTTTTAAATAAGTCCCTGCCGTTTACAGTACTTGACGAAGCTAATGACCCTCACGGTCGTTTTTCCATTGTACTGCTGTCAGTTCTAGGAGAGACTTATTTATTAGTAAATGTCTACGCTCCTCACCCGCCCCACTTGCAATTTTTTTCCGATCTTTACACGACTCTCCTTCAGTACACCTTTACACACTGTATTATAGGCGGGGATTTTAATGCGGTTTTGGACCCTGTCCTGGACCGCTCCCGTGTAGGAGCTGGCTCAGCTCCCCTACGGGCTTCAGTTGGCCCCTTGTTCTTAAAAGATCATCTAGCTTTGTTCGACGCCTGGCGTTATATCAACCCAGAAGGTAGAGATTACTCATTTTACTCGCATCCCCATGATTCCTTTTCCCGCATAGACATGTTTTTACTGTCCTCGACTTGCTACCACTCCTTAGTTGATGCAACGATAGGAATGATACACATTTCTGACCATGCACCTGTCACGATAGACCTACATTTAAAAACGCCACTCCCACGCTCCCGAAATTGGCGCTTTCCCACGACTCTCCTTCACTCCAGTGATTTTAAAGCTCATCTAGAACTTAGTTGGAATAACTACCTGGACGATAATTTGGAACATGTCAATGATGTTAATTTGTTTTGGGAGGCGGCTAAACCGGTCATGAGGGGTTGCATAATCGAATATATGTCCCGTAAACGTAAAGAAGTCAACAAAAGACTGCTAGAGGCGCACTCCTCCCTAGTTAATTCTTATCGCACACATGTAGCACACCCTACCTCTCTCACCTCAGAACGGTATAAGGCGGATAAGCAAAGCTATGCTAGAATAGCCGATGAAAAGGCCCAATATTCCTGGTTACACCAGAAAAATCGTTTCTTTCGTTGGGGCAACAAATCAGGGAAGCTCCTGGCCAATCTATTGAAATTGCAACACCCGGCAGCCCCGGTGATAACTAGAATCAAGACACCCACGGATGAAATAATAACCGACCCATCGGACATCAATAGGCTTTTCCGCGACTATTTTGAGACATTCTATAAAGCTGAACCTGATGAGTGGACAGTCCAGGCTAAATTTTTTGTAACTGCAGGTATGCCGGAACTAGATCCTGAGTTGAGAGAGAATCTGAATGCCCCAATTAGTTCCAATGACATCACTGCAGCGATATCTCACCTCCGTTCCGCTAAAACCCCCGGCCCAGATGGTTTCTCTGCAGAATATTATAAATTACTCGAGGGCCATTTGGTCCCCCACCTCATGTCCTTGTTTAATAATATACTTCAGGGAAAAGCCCCACCACCTTCCTTCAATGCATCCCGGATGATAATGATTCCTAAACCTGATAAAGACCCTTTACTAATAACGTCCTACCGCCCAATTTCCCTATTAAATACTGATCTGAAACTATTATCGGCCATAATGGCTAGGCGACTGCAGGCCCCGCTAACCCAATTTATCTCTCCCGCTCAAACAGGGTTCTTGACGGGCCGCCGTTCCACGCAAAATGTGAGGAAAGCCCTAGCTGCTATCTGGTCGTCAAATAGCCGTACTCACTCGTCGGATTTACTCCTTAGCTGCGATGCCGATAAGGCTTTTGACCGCATATCATCGTCCTACATACGGCGCTTCCTGAAATATCACTCCTTTGGTGTCCCAATACTTAATTTGTTTAATGCTTTATATGATACTCCTTCCGCTATGATCACGACGAATGGCCTTAATTCTTCTCCTTTTATACTGGAACGAGGTACTCGGCAGGGTTGCCCACTTTCACCCTTATTATTTAATTTAGCATTAGAGCCTTTATTGCGGATTTTTCAAACATGCCCAGATCTTAGCGGGATACGCGTAGGTTCCCAGGAGGTTCGTATAGTAGCCTTCGCAGATGATTTGCTCCTCTTCCTATCCCACCCCGACAAGGCACTCCCAACCCTCGTGACATACTTGGAAGAATTTCACTTAGCATCGGGATTTAAGATTAACTATAATAAAACGTTAGCGATACCGTTGGGTGTGAACTGCGGGAACTCGATAAGACAGCACTGTCCTTTTACTTGGTGTCAAACCGGGACATTTAAGTATCTGGGGGTGTTAATACCGACGACTATAGCAAGATTATACGAGGTTAACGTACAGCCGCTCCTGTCACAACTTAAAAATCAGTTAACCTCCTGGGCGAAACTTCCACTGTCTTACTTAGGGAGATGCAACCTTATTAAAATGGTCGCATTCCCACGTCTCCTCTACCCGATACAAATGCTCCCTTTACTCCTTAAGCGAAAAGATATAGCACACATCCATGCCTTGTTTACCAGATTCATCTGGAACGGGGGAAAACCACGTATAGCACTACGCAAACTTCAGCTTCCCTATACTATGGGAGGATTGAATTTACCAGATATATATTCCTATAATATTGCAGCATTATATCGTATAGTGGCAGATTGGATCTCGGACTCATCAAGGTACACGGATTGTGCCTTGGATCGAGCCATGTCTTTCCCAATGTCCCCATTGGCTGTCCTTCATACTCCCCTGTCTAAGATTCCTCCAGCCCAGAGATTTAATCCCTTGCTTTTTACAGGGCGGGAGGCGTGGTACCGAGCACGTAGAATGCGGGGCTTGTCCTGGACATCCTCGATTTTCCAACAGTTAATACGTAACCCTGCTTTCCAATCTGGCTCGGCGGCCTCTGCATTTCAGGTCTTGGCGACCAAGGGTATAACTCAAATAGGTCATTTAGTGTCGGGACCAGCGCACTCCCTTATTTCCTATAGAGATCTGTGTGTCCTAGTGGCCCCTACCCCCCTTCACCCGGTATATTACATGCAGCTATCGGCATTTGTATCAGCACAATTAAATTCCTTACATCCGCAGGACTTTTCCAATCCCCTTGACGCTCAGGCGTCTCGGGGCCCGTCTACCGCAGCGTTGCGCGCTCTGCTTCGACCTCAATTCGATTGGTCGGTAGCGACCACGGGCTTAGCAGCCTGGTGTGTACAGCTCCCCAAACAATCACCCTTTACTTTAATCTCGGCCACTAATCGCTTACGAAAAAAAATCCCCTCGGCTCAATATGATGAAATGTTTCTGAAATTATTGCACAGGGCTTATATAGCACCAGATAGATTGGTCCATCTTACACCCCTCAGCTCGGGCCACTGCCTCAAATGTATGCATGCTAACGCGGACCTGTTTCACTGCTTATGGGCCTGCCCGTTCATATCTATCTTTTGGAACTCTATACGGAGATTCGGTGTTCGGATCTTGCATTTAACAGTACCTACCACCCCTGACTGGGCGCTGTTTGGTCTCCTCTCCGACTGCGAAAGCAGGGGACTAGACAGGAATCAGAGGGCCCTACTAGGAGTGATATCCGCAGTAGCTAAAAAGGCCATTTTGGGGAATTGGATTGCCTCCTCACAACCCACTTTTTCTATGTTTTATTCCCGCTTTTATGCTATTTTCCAATGTGATTGGGTGGAAACTGTTCTGCATAAAGACGATAAAGTTCAACAGTTTTTTGAAAAATGGGAGTATTTTATGTTATGTTTGCCGGAAACTGTCATGGAAAAGCTAAAAAGGGATTTTGAATATACTAACTGGTATCTGACTAGATCCATATCGTCCCCTCCCTTAAGATCAAATGCTACGACTCTCTTAGAGCTTGCTAAATTTTTTTGATGTCGTACCGTCGGCTTCGGGTGTAAATTTCTTGTGATGTCTATTGTTGGCCATGGGCTGAGAGGGTTGTTTTACTGAGTGGGATTGTGAATATACGCATTGTATTCTGTACTGAGTTTGTCAATTCAAAAATAAAGTTTTAAAAAAAAAAACATTTGTGAATTGAGGTGATCTTCTGTGTCTTGTCACTATGCCAGCAAGTATTTTGGGGGGTTACAAATTTCTTTAAAAAACGTTTGTGAATTGAGGTGATCTGTCTCTTGTCACACAGCCAGTACCACGCAGTATTTTGGGGGTCACTAATTTTTACAAAATATCTGGGAATTGAGGTGATCTGTCTCTTGTCACTGCCAGCAAGTATTTTGGGGGTCACAAATTTCTACAAAACATTTGGGAATTGAGGTGATTTGTGTCTTGTCACACAGCCAGTGCCACACAGTATTTTGGGGGGTCACTAATTTTACTAAATATCTGGGAATTGAGGTGATCTGTCTCTTGTCACTGCCGGCAAGTATTTTGGGGGTCACTAATTTCTACAAAATATTTGGGAATTGTTATAATCCGTGTGTTCTCACTGGTTGCCACCCATCAGGGGGTCTCACTGATTTATAGGAGGTTTCTGAGACTTGTAATCTGTGGCTTCTTACTGCCACCCATCAAGGGTCTCACTGAGTTATAGGAGGTTTCACTGCCACCCATCAAGGGGTCTAACTGATTTATAGGAGGTTTCACTGCCACCCATCAAGGGGTCTCACTGATTTATAGGAGGTTTCACTGCCACCCATCAAGGGGTCTCACTGATTTATAAGAGGTTTCTGAGATTTGTAATCTGTGGCTTCTCACTGTCACCCATCAGGGGTATCACTGATTTATAGGAGGTTTCACTGCCACCCACCAAGGGGTCTCACTGATTTATAAAGAGCTTTCACTGCCACCCATCAAGGGGTCTCACTGATTTATAAGAGGTTTCACTGCCACCCATCAAGGGGTCTCACTGATTTATAAGAGGTTTCACTGCCACCCATCAAGGGGTCTCACTGATTTATAAGAGGTTCACTGCCACCCATCAAGGGGTCTCAGGGTCTCACTGATTTATAAGAGGTTTCTGAGAATTGTAATCTGTGGCTTCTCACTGCCACCCATCAAGGGGTCTCACTGATTTATAGGAGGTTTCACTGCCACCCATCAAGGGGTCTCACTGATTTAGAAGAGGTTTCTGAGATTTGTAATATGTGGCTTCTCACTGCCACCCATCAAGGGGTCTCACTGATTTATAGGAGGTTTCACTGCCACCCATCAAGGGGTCTCACTGATTTATAAGAGGTTTCACTGCCACCCATCAAGGGGTCTCACTGATTTATAAGAGGTTTCTGAGAATTGTAATCTGTGGCTTCTCACTGCCACCCATCAAGGGGTCTCACTGATTTATAGGAGGTTTCAATGCCACCCATCAAGGGGTCTCACTGATTTAGAAGAGGTTTCTGAGATTTGTAATATGTGGCTTCTCACTGCCACCCATCAAGGGGTCTCACTGATTTATAGGAGGTTTCACTGCCACCCATCAAGGGGTCTCACTGATTTATAGGAGGTTTCACTGCCACCCATCAAGGGGTCTCACTGATTTATAAGAGGTTTCTGAGATTGTAATCTGTGGCTTCTCACTGCCACCCATCAAGGGGTCTCACTGATTTATAGGAGGTTTCAATGCCACCCATCAAGGGTCTCTCACTGATTTAGAAGAGGTTTCTGAGATTGTAATATGTGGCTTCTCACTGCCACCCATCAAGGGGTCTCACTGATTTATAGGAGGTTTCACTGCCACCCATCAAGGGTCTCACTGATTTATAGGAGGTTTCACTGCCACCCATCAAGGGGTCTCACTGATTTATAAGAGGTTTCTGAGATTTGTAATCTGTGGCTTCTCACTGTCACCCATTCAGGTATCACTGATTTATAGGAGGTTTCACTGCCACCCACCAAGGGGTCTCACTGATTTATAAAGAGCTTTCACTGCCACCCATCAAGGGGTCTCACTGATTTATAAGAGGTTTCACTGCCACCCATCAAGGGTCTCACTGATTTATAAGAGGTTTCACTGCCACCCATCAAGGGGTCTCACTGATTTATAAGAGGTTTCACTGCCACCCATCAAGGGGTCTCACTGATTTATAAGAGGTTTCTGAGAATTGTAATCTGTGGCTTCTCACTGCCACCCATCAAGGGTCTCACTGATTTATAGGAGGTTTCACTGCCACCCATCAAGGGGTCTCACTGATTTAGAAGAGGTTTCTGAGATTTGTAATATGTGGCTTCTCACTGCCACCCATCAAGGGTCTCACTGATTTATAGGAGGTTTCACTGCCACCCATCAAGGGTCTCACTGATTTATAAGAGGTTTCACTCACACACCATCAAGGGGTCTCACTGATTTATAAGAGTTTCACTGCCACCCATCAAGGGGTCTCACTGATTTATAAGAGGTTTCTGAGAATTGTAATCTGTGGCTTCTCACTGCCACCCATCAAGGGGTCTCACTGATTTATAGGAGGTTTCACTGCACACCCATCAAGGGTCTCACTGATTTATAGGAGGTTTCACTGCCACCCATCAAGGGGTCTCACTGATTTATAAGAGGTTTCTGAGATTTGTAATCTGTGGCTTCTCACTGCCACCCATCAAGAGGTCTCACTGATTTAAAAGAGATTTCACTGCCACCCATCAAGGGGTCTCACTGATTTATAAGAGGTTTCTGAGATTTGTAATCTGTGGATTCTCACTGCCACCCATCAAGGGGTCTCACTGATTTATAGGAGGTTTCACTGCCACCCATCAAGGGGTCTCACTGATTTATAAGAGGTTTCTGAGACTTGTAATCTGTGGCTTCTCACTGCCACCCATCAAGGGGTCTCACTGATTTATAGGAGGTTTCACTGCCACCCATCAAGGGGTCTAACTGATTTATAGGAGGTTTCACTGCCACCCATCAAGGGGTCTCACTGATTTAAAAGAGATTTCACTGCCACCCATCAAGGGGTCTCACTGATTTATAAGAGGTTTCTGAGATTTGTAATCTGTGGATTCTCACTGCCACCCAAAGGGGTCTCACTGATTTATAGGAGGTTTCACTGCCACCCATCAAGGGTCTCACTGATTTATAAGAGGTTTCTGAGACTTGTAATCTGTGGCTTCTCACTGCCACCCATCAAGGGGTCTCACTGATTTATAAGAGGTTTCTGAGACTTGTAATCTGTGGCTTCTCACTGCCACCCATTAAGGGGTCTCACTGATTTATAAGAGGTTTCTGAGACTTGTAATCTGTGGCTTCTCACTGCCACCCATCAAGGGGTCTCACTGATTTATAAGAGGTTTCTGAGACTTGTAATCTGTGGCTTCTCACTGCCACCCATCAAGGGGTCTCACTGATTTATAGGAGGTTTCACTGCCACCCATCAAGGGGTCTTACTGATTCATAAGAGGTTTCTGAGACTTGTAATCTGTGGCTTCTCACTGCCACCCATCAAGGGGTCTCACTGATTTATAAAGGTTTCTGAGACTTGTAATCTGTGGCTTCTCACTGCCACCCATTAAGGGTCTCACTGATTTATAAGAGGTTTCTGAGACTTGTAATCTGTGGCTTCTCACTGCCACCCATCAAGGGGTCTCACTGATTTATAAGAGGTTTCTGAGACTTGTAATCTGTGGCTTCTCACTGCCACCCATCAAGGGGTCTCACTGATTTATAGGAGGTTTCACTGCCACCCATCAAGGGGTCTCACTGATTTAGAAGAGGTTTCTGAGATTTGTAATATGTGGCTTCTCACTGCCACCCATCAAGGGGTCTCACTGATTTATAGGAGGTTTCACTGCCACCCATCAAGGGGTCTCACTGATTTATAAGAGGTTTCACTGCCACCATCAAGGGGTCTCACTGATTTATAAGAGGTTTCACTGCCACCCATCAAGGGGTCTCACTGATTTATAAGAGGTTTCTGAGAATTGTAATCTGTGGCTTCTCACTGCCACCCATCAAGGGGTCTCACTGATTTATAGGAGGTTTCACTGCCACCCATCAAGGGGTCTCACTGATTTATAGGAGGTTTCACTGCCACCCATCAAGGGGTCTCACTGATTTATAAGAGGTTTCTGAGATTTGTAATCTGTGGCTTCTCACTGCCACCCATCAAGAGGTCTCACTGATTTAAAAGAGATTTCACTGCCACCCATCAAGGGGTCTCACTGATTTATAAGAGGTTTCTGAGATTTGTAATCTGTGGATTCTCACTGCCACCCATCAAGGGGTCTCACTGATTTATAGGAGGTTTCACTGCCACCCATCAAGGGGTCTCACTGATTTATAAGAGGTTTCTGAGACTTGTAATCTGTGGCTTCTCACTGCCACCCATCAAGGGGTCTCACTGATTTATAGGAGGTTTCACTGCCACCCATCAAGGGGTTCTCAACTGATTTATAGGAGTTTCACTGCCATTTATCAAGGGTTCTGACTGATTTAAAAGAGATTTCACTGCCACCCATCAAGGGGTCTCACTGATTTATAAGAGGTTTCTGAGATTTGTAATCTGTGGATTCTCACTGCCACCCATCAAGGGGTCTCACTGATTTATAGGAGGTTTCACTGCCACCCATCAAGGGGTCTCACTGATTTATAAGAGGTTTCTGAGACTTGTAATCTGTGGCTTCTCACTGCCACCCATCAAGGGGTCTCACTGATTTATAAGAGGTTTCTGAGACTTGTAATCTGTGGCTTCTCACTGCCACCCATTAAGGGGTCTCACTGATTTATAAGAGGTTTCTGAGACTTGTAATCTGTGGCTTCTCACTGCCACCCATCAAGGGGTCTCATACTGATTTATAAGAGGTTTCTGAGACTTGTAATCTGTGGCTTCTCACTGCCACCCATCAAGGGGTCTCACTGATTATAGGAGGTTCACTGCCACCCATCAAGGGGTCTTACTGATTTATAAGAGGTTTCTGAGATTTGTAATCTGTGGCTTCTCACTGCCACCCATCAAGGGGTCTCACTGATTTATAAGAGGTTTCTGAGACTTGTAATCTGTGGCTTCTCACTGCCACCCATCAAGGGGCCTCACTGATTTATAAGAGGTTTCTGAGACTTGTAATCTGTGGCTTCTCACTGCCACCCATCAAGATGTCTTACTGATTTATAAGAGGTTTCTGAGATTTGTAATCTGTGGCTTCTCACTGCCACCCATCAGGGGGTCTCACTGATTTATAGGAGGTGTCTGAGACTTGTAATCTGTGTCTTGTCACTGGCTGCCAGCTATCAGGGTGTCTCACTGAGTTATACCAGAGTTCTTTAAATCTTTAATCTTTATACCAGAGTTGAATCAGAGTTCTGTATATATTTAATCTATGTATCACTCACCATGTCTGAAAGAACAAAAAGGACAGGCAGACGCTCCCAGACACAGATAAGAGGGCAAGCAGCCCCTGTGTCGGGAGGCTCTGCCTCTGGTCGTGGTGGACGTGGTGCATCCTCTGCAGGGGCACGCTTGTCCTTTCTAACTGGTGCTGGCCGTCTTAAGCAGCAGCAACATACAGAGGATTTGGTGGATTGGCTAACCAGGCCATCCTCATCCTCCGAGTCCTCTGCCAGCCAGGCTTCTAGTGCTTTACAGTCCACCTCAGCTGCCAAAGCATCGAATGCAGCCTCCATGTCCACAGCTACTCCTGCCGTAGCCTCGCTATCACACACGGAGGAGTCAGCTGAATTGTTTGACTGCAATGACAGTGACATGCTGCTTGAGGATGCGCAGCAAGTACAGTGCTCTGATTCAATCTCTGAGGTTGAGGAAGGGAGTATAATCAACCTAGAGGAAGGGGGTGCCAGTGATGACACACAAATAACTGGCACTCATGTTGTCCCAGCAGCTGCAGCATACTGCCAAGTTGGCTCCAGTGACGAGGAGATAGGGGGTGAAGATGACATTGATGATGATGAGGTCACTGACTCCACCTGGGTGCCAGATCGAACTGAGGAATCAAGTGAGGAGGAGGGGAGGAGGAGGAGGCACAGCAAACACGAGGCACTACATCCTCTGTGACCAACCATAGCACTAGCCAGTCGAAGGCATCACATGTCAGAGCTGCTCCGGTGCAGAGCACTGTTGTCTCAAAGCACACACGCAGGAAGTCTGCTGTCTGCTGGGAGTTCTTTAAGAAATGTGCAGCAGACCCCACCGTTGCTATTTGTAATCTATGTCAGATGAGGCAGGGATAGACACCGGACACTTGGGTACCACGTGCTTGAGGCGACATATGACCTCCTGCCACACATCCCGTTGGCGCAAAACTTTGCGTAGGTCCTCCTCCTCCTCATCTATCTCTACCCCTACTGTATGTCCTGCCATGTCATTGCCTACAACCTCCACTGACAGGGATGATGCTACAGTAATGGATGTACCAGCTCCTTCCTCACAATGTGACATCATCACAGCAGCTGAAGATTTACGCAGTCAGATTACGTTGCCGCAGCTGCTGCAGCGTAAGAAAAAATATAGTCCCAAACATCCCCAAGCACAGCGTCTAAATGCCAGCTTAGCAAAATTACTCGCATTGCAGCTGCTGCCTTTCCAGCTGGTGGACTCTGATCCCTTCCGTGAATTTGCTGAATGTGCTGTACCACAGTGACAGGTTCCAAAACGCCATTATTTTTCACGCAAGGCCATTCCAGCACTATACCAGCACGTGGAAGACAATGTTATCCAGTCATTGGGAAAGGCAGTCAGTAACAAGGTGCATGTGACTTTAGACACGTGGTCCAGCAAGCATGGACAGGGTCGTTACATTTCCTTCACGGCACACTGGGTAACTCTGATTGCAGCTGGGAGGGATCCAAGACGGGGCTCTGTGCTGGAGCTTGTTCATCCACCACGCCTCCAGAAAGCTGCTTGTATGAGGTCTGTCTCCTCCACCACCACCACCTCTCCCTCTTCCTCCTCCTCCTCCTTCTCTGTCTCTGGCAAAGTGGCAGTTAAAGCGATGCCTGACAGGGTCTACGCAAGCAAAAAGAAGCCATACTGTGCTTGAGCTGGTTTGTTTAGGGGACAGGAGCCACACCGGGCCAGAAATTCTGTCAGCTCTGCAGGGCCAGGTGCAGAGATGGTTAACACCATGCCAGCTTCAGCTGGGAATGATCGTCTGTGATAATGGCAGCAACCTTCTCTCCGCCCTACGCAAGGGTAAATTGATGCATGTACCATGCCTAGCATACGTCCTAAATCTAGTGGTACAGCGCTTCCTAACCAAGTACCCAGGGCTGCCAGAGCTTCTCAGCCAGGCCAGAAAAGTCTGCAGCCACTTCAGACAGTCATTCCCAGCAAGCATTCGCCTGGCAGAAATTCTAAGAGAATTCCACCTTCCCACAAACCGTCTGATCTGTGACATGCCCACCAGGTGGAACTCGACATTAGCAATGCTGCAGCGTCTGCACAAGCAGCAGAGGGCCATCACCGAGTACCTGTGTGAGTATGGCACAAGGACAGGTTCAGGTCAACTTGCTTTTTTCCCCCCCCGGAGTGGCTGATGATCAAGGATGCATGCACTGTACTGTCACCATTTGAGGAGGCAACGAGGATGGTGAGCAGGGACAGTGCATGCATCAGTGACACAATTCCTTTAGTGTTCCTGCTGGAGCACACTCTGCGGGGAATTATAGATGTAGCTCTAGAGGCAGAGCAACGGGAGGAAGAGGAGGCCTTCCCTAGCTCTCAAGGCCCCAGTTTTTCCACAGACAGCATTCCAGCGGGTCCTACTCAGATCAGACAGGAGGAAGATGAGGAGGAGGAGGAGGCAGAATATTTAAGTAGTGGGGGCATTGAAGGTGGGGATTCCTCAAGGGCGGGTTTTGTGTGCCCAGAAACACAAGGGCTAGTGCGTGGCTGGGAGGAGGAAGCGCAAGATGGGGTCATCCTCATTGACCAGGAAGACTCGGAAGCTAATGCCACCTCCAACCTACGCTGCATGGGCTCCCTAATAATGCAAAGCCTGCTAAAGGACCCCAGGATTCGTGCTATCAAGGAGAGGGATCATTACTGGTGGGCAACCGTTCTTGATCCACGATACAAGGGTAAAGTTGCAGAGCTCCTCCTGCCCACACAGAGGGAGCACAGGATGAAAAAACTTGAGGACGCTCTAAAGCGACACTTGTGTAACACCTTTCCAGGCACTGGTAGGTTATCAAGGCCGCTTGACTGATGCATTTTTTAATTTTTTTAGTCCACGACGCCCAGGGACATCAAATGTAGGCACCCATTGCCAGCGTCCTCACCAAATGGTGCAGGACTACCTAGGGGCAAGGGCAGACCTAGATACCTTTCCAGCAGATGATCCACTGGCTTACTGGGTGTTGAGATTGGATCACTGGCCAGAACTTAGCCAATATGATATGCAGCTACTAGGTTGCCCTTCATCTAAAGTGCTTTCTGAAAGGACGTCCAGTGCCGCTGGAGGTTTTGTCACAGACAAAAGAGTGCGTTTGTCCACCGACTCTGTAGACCGGCTGACATTTATAAAAATGAATCAGTCCTGGATCAGCAGCTATCAATCCCCTGATGCTGACGTAACGGAATAGATTGGGGATGTCTTCTGCATTCACAAAACCTCCAGCACTGAACTCTTCCACAATACCACAAAAGGGTTACAGTGTGAATGCACTTGCTGCCATGAAAGGCACAATATTTGGCTGCAATGACGCCTGTACCAGATTTATAACATTTTAATTTTTTGAACCGCAGGGTCCAACCCTGCACTCTTCCACAATACCACAGAGGGGTTACTGTATGATTGTACTTGCTGGCCTGGCAGTCTGGCACCAAAGGCACAATATCTGGGTGCACTGACGCCTTGACCAGATTCATATCTTTTCAATATAGGACCACATGGTCCACCCCTGCAATCTTCCACCATACCACAGAGGGGTTACTGTATGATGATACTTGCTGGCCTGGCAGTCTTGCACCAAAGGCACAATATCTGGGTGCACTGACGCCTTGACCAGAATCATATCTTTTTAATATAGGACCGCAAGGTTCACCCTGCATTCTTCCATAATACTACAGAGGGGTTACTGTATGATGATACTTGCTGGCCTGGCAGTCTTGCACCAAAGGCACAATATCTGGGAGCACTGACGCCTTGACCAGAATCATATCTTTTTAATATAGGACCACATGGTCCACCCCTGCATTCTTCCACAATAACACAGAGGGGTTCCTGTATGATAGTACTTGCTGGCCTGGCACCAAAAGCACAATATCTGGGTGCACTGACGCCTTTAACAGATGCATATCTTTTTAATATAGGACCACATGGTCCACCCCTGCATTCTTCCACAATACTACAGAGGGGTTACTGTATGATAGTACATGCTGGCCTGGCAGTCTTGCTGGCCTGGCACCAAAAGCACAATATTTGGGTGCACTGCCAATGACGCCTTTATCAGATTCATATCCTCAGAGGGGTTACGGTGTGACGGCCGTAAAAGGAAAAGCATTAAACGAAAAGCATTTAGCGTCATTTGAAACGTCATTTTTTTTTTAAGTGTTTCTATACATCCTAGAAATCTGCCACTTCACGGGCAGGTTATGGGGACCTACTAGGCACGATATTTGAAGGAATTTTTCGTTTTTATTTATAACCTTTATTTCATGGAAAACTCACTGTCCCTTTAAAAAGTTTTTTTTTTAACTTTTTGTCCTTGTTTCCTGTCCCCCAGGGCACTACCCGGACCCCCATACACCTTTTTATGGCAAATATCTAGCATATATGCCCTCTTGGAGGGCACTCTAAAAACCGAATTTTCAGCCCCATTGACTTGTATGGAGTTCGAGTTCGGGTTCGGGTTCGGATCCGAACATTTGGAAAGTTCGGGTTCGAATACGAATCCGAACTCGGACGTGATATTGTGCCTTTGGTGCCAGACTGCCAGGCCAGCAAATATCATCATACAGTAACCCCTCTGTAGTATTGTGGAAGAATGCAGGGGTGGACCATGTGGTCCTATATTAAAAAGATATGATTCTGGTCAAGGTGTCAGTGCACCCAGATATTGTGCCTGTGGTGCCAGACTGCCAGGCCAGCAAGTATCATCATACAGTAACCCCTCTGTAGTATTGTGGAAGAATGCAGGGGTGGACCATGTGGTCCTATATTTAAAAGATATGAATCTGGTTAAGGAGTCAGTGCACCCAGATATTGTGCCTGTGGTGCCAGACTGCCAGGCCAGCAAGTATCATCATACAGTAACCCCTCTGTATTATTGTGGAAGAATGCAGGGGTGGACCATGTGGTCCTATATTTAAAAGATATGAATCTGGTAAAGGAGTCAGTGTACCCAGATATTGTGCTTTTGGTGCCAGACTGCCAGCAAGTACTATTATCATACAGTAACCCCTCTGTAGTATTGTGGAAGAGTGCAGGGTTGGACCCTGCTGTTCAAAAAATTAAAATGATATAAATCTGGCACAGGCGTCAGTGCAGCCAAATATTGTGCCTTTCATGGCAGAAAGTGCATTCACACCGTAACCCTTTTCTGGTATTGTGGAAGAGTGCAGGGTTGGACCCTGCTGTTCAAAAAATTAAAATGATATAAATTTGGCACAGGCGTCAGTGCAGCCAAATATCGGACATGATATTGTGCCTTTGGTGCCAGACTGCCAGGCCAGCAAGTATCATCATACAGTAACCCCTCTGTAGTATTGTGGAAGAATGCAGGGGTGGACCATGTGGTCCTATATTAAAAAGATATGAATCTGGTAAAGGAGTCAGTGCACCCAGATATTGTGCTTTTGGTGCCAGACTGCCAGCAAGTACTATTATCATAGAGTAACCCCTCTGTAGTATTGTGGAAGAGTGCAGGGTTGGACCCTGCTGTTCAAAAAATTAAAATTATATAAATCTGGCACTGGCGTCAGTGCAGCCAAATATTGTGCCTTCCATGGCAGCAAGTGCATTCACACCGTAACCCTTTTGTGGTATTGTGGAAGTGCTGGAGGTTTTTCAAAATTTGCCCAATCAGGACTCTGAGCCGTGATTGCCATACTGTTGAACCGTCTTGCACCAGACCTGTGGACAGGTGCAAGGCTGTAGCCAATTACGAGCTTCAGGTCAGTGGGAAAGTGCATTGTGGTCCATTGTTATGCATTGTGGTCGAACATGCGCCAAACACCCGGAAATGTTCGGAGTTCGCAAGCAGACCGAACAGGCTAAGTTCGGTTCGAACTCCGAACCGTCCGAACCGAACAGCTCATCCCTACTCACCAGCAAGTTGAATAGCACCATCATTTTTTCCTTAGACAAATGAAAGACACAATGAACTGTATCTATTTCGATGCCCAAGAACACTAGTCTCTTACAGGGACCTTCAGCTTTTTCCTCAGACAGCAGCACTTCGAACTCCCCAGCGCGACCTCACATAAAGCTTGGATGAAATTGTCCAAATAATGGACATTAGAATTCCTGCCCAACCGACGGCACACCACCCACTCCAGAAAGGATGCTAAGAGCACAAAGTGATATTGAACAGCAAATTGGAAGGCGCCTGTCAAAATAGCCCTTAGAAAAACATTCCAAGAGATGATAACAATTGGGTTGAATAGGAAGCAACCTAAAGGCTGCCTTGACTAGCAAACCTCCTGGGCCTGCTTCACTAACTAAATTTACAGCTTTGTCAAAGGATGCATACCATACCCAGCAATCTCTCTTACCGATTCCATCATTAACAGTAGATGTCGCCAGATAAAAAAGAAGGTGAATCATTCGGAACTTCCCTTCCTCCTTTTTTGAAATGATTCCCAAAGGAGAAACTCGAAGATAAGGGAAAGGCAAATCCTCGAAGGGTCCAGCAATGCACCCCAAATGGACCTCTTGAGCCAATTTTTCAGCCGCCACCACTCCTTCTTGCTGTTTTTCTGAAACCAGATTAGAAGAAAATTGAGGAAAATCTTAAGGGACGTGGGGAATTTTGTAAAAAACCTTCCAACAACACCTTGCTACCTTTTTATTGGGATACCTTTCACGCCAAGGGAGCATCACATGTACAATACCTGGCTTTACTTCTGCCACCAAACTCTTCCCTGCTGGGAGGCTTAACCATTGCTCCCTTACTCTTTTTAAAACAGCAAAATGCTGGGTGGGAGCCTCCATATACCGACCACTCGTGCTTAAAAAAAAGGTAGAAGCCCAGTGACAGTGTGACTCATTATATAATCAACACCACCCCTTCCTCACATCCGCTGATATTCCTGGGGTCCTGGTACAGTGGGTCTAGGAAACGGGGTCAAGCAGAGCGGCTAGGGGTCATGAGCAACAACCACAAGTTGGTGTCTTGTACATTGAATCTAATTCTGGGACTTACTGTGTCATGATCCACGCTCTAACTCCCTGGCAGCCTCATTCAGGTGCTGCACATCCAGACCAGGTGCTAAACTCATTAGCCCTGTATTCATTCGTATTATACAAACCCACTGACTGCATGACCATCTAGCACTGGTTAAATCCAATAGAGGGTCACACCCCTATTCAACCAGTGCCTCATCATTGAAGCTCTTGACAGGAAGAGGAAAAGACCTATGTGTTAGTCCTCCTGTGAATTACCATGCTTTTCCTGTCTACTCATCTGGACCCACGTGCCTTTCAGGATCCACGCCATTTCCACACCATCCTTGCTTCTGTAACTGGCCTACACCCTCGCTGCCCATTCGTATGGACTCTGCGTTGTGTTTTGTATATATGGCAAAGTGTCCTGTGCATAAAAATGTGCCACCACTTTGTTTAACAGTTCTTTGGAACCTGTATTGAAGTGCAACTCCCATCGGCGATCAAACGACATTGATCCTTAGATGAAGATCCACGCGGCGGACTGATCTGATCTTTATCCGAGTCACGGCACCACTGTAACCGGCCTACATCCTCGCTGCCCGTTCATATGGACTCTGCGTTGTGTGTTGTGTTTTGTGTGTTGTCGAGCATCAAAGATGAGACCGGCAACTGGATCGCTGGGAACATGCGATTTTAATCTGAGTAAAAACATATATAAAACACGGCAATGAGAATATCCTCTGAGACATCCACCTGCAGCAGTTTCCTCGTGCTCTCTATGCTGAGTAATATAGTCACATTGTAATACAATAAAAATAAAATAAATATATACATATACACACAAAAAGAAAATACATAAATTCAAAAAGGAAATACAAATAAAACATAAAAATGTGAATAAAACAAATCATACCTGAGTAAAAACATATATACAGTCAGGTCCAGAAATATTGGGACATCGACACAATTCTAACATCTTTGACTCTATACACCACCACAACGGAGTTGGAATGAAACAAACACAATCTGCTGTAACTGCAGACTGTCAGCTTTAATTTGAGGGTATGCACATCCAACTCAGGTGAACGATGTAGGATTTACAGCAGTTTGCAGATGTGCCTCTCACTTGTTAAGGGACCAAAAGTAATGGGACAATTGGCTTCTCAGCTGTTCCATGGCCAGGTGTGTGATATTCCCTCATTACCCCAATTACAATGTGCAGATAAAAGGCCCAGAGTTCATTTCAAGTGTGCTATTTGCATTTGGAATCTGTTGCTGTCAATTCTCAAGATGAGATTCAAAGAGCTGTCACTATCAGTGAAGCAAGCCATCATTAGGCTGAAGAAACAAAACAAACCCATCAGAGAGATAGCAAGAACATTAGGTGTGGTCAAAACAACTGTTTGGAACATTCTCAAAAAGAAGGAACGCACCGTGAGCTCAGCAACATCAAAAGACCCTTGAGACCACGGAAAACAACGGTGGTGGATGACCGAAGAATTCAAAAACACTCTCCAGGAGGTAGGTGTATGTGTGTCAAAGTCAACAATCAAGAGAAGACTTCACCAGAGTGAATACAGAGGGTTCACCACAAGATGTAATCCATTGGTGAGCCTCAAAAACAGGACGGCCAGATTAGAGTTTGCCAAACAACACCTAACAAAGCCTTCACAGTTCTGTAACAAGATCCTATGGACAGATGAGACCAAGATCAACTTGTACCAGAGTGAAAGGAAGAGAAGAATATGGAGAAGGAAAGGAACTGCTCATGATCCTAAGCATACCACCTCATCAGTGAAGCATGGTGGTGGTAGTGTCATGGCGTGGGCATATATGGCTGCCAATGGAACTGGTTCTCTTGTATTTATTGATGATGTGACTGCTGGCAAAAGCAGCAGGATGAATTCTGAAGTGTTTCGGGCAATATTATCTGCTCACATTCAGCCGAATGCTACAGAACTCATTGGACGGCGCTTCACAGTGCAGATGGACAATGACTCAAAGCATACTGCAAAAGCAACCAAAGAGTTTTTGAAGGGACAGAAGTGAAATGTTATGCAATGGCCAAGTCAATCACCTGACCTGAATCCCATTGAGCATGCATTTCACTTGTTGAAGACAAAACTGAAGGGAAAATGCCCCAAGAACAAGCAGGAACTGAAGACAGTTGCAGTAGAGGCCTGGCAGAGCATCATCAGGGATGAAACCCAGCATCTGCTGATGTCTATGCATTCCAGACTTCAGGCTGTGATTGACTGCAAAAGATTTGCAACCAAGTATTAAGAAGGGAAAGTTTGATTTATGATTATTATTCTGTCCCATTACTTTTGGTCCCTTAAAAAGTGGGAGGCACATCTGCAAACTGCTGTAAGTCCTACACCGTTCACCTGAGTTGATGTACATACCCTCAAATTAAAGCTGGCAGTCTGCAGTTAAAGCACATTGTGTTTGTTTCATTCCAACTCCATTGTGGTGGTGAATAGAGCCAAAGATGTTAGAATTGTGTCGATGTCCCAATATTTCTGGACCTGACTGTAAAACACGGCAATGAGTATATCCTCTGTGACATCCACCTGCACAGACCAAGCATTGCGTTAACACAGGTTTATCACTTGTTTTGCTAATATTTTTCACACTCAAAGCCCGGTGCTAAACAATAGAGCTGTTTTACTCTGTATACATGAACCTCCTAGAGGAACTAACATTACAACTACACATATATAAAGTTAAAACTAAACACAGAAACAGGTTTGGAGAACTTTTACATGGATTTAGAACTTTTAGGGATGAGAATCTGAGAGCTTGCACATAAACCCTCCAGCAGTTTCCTCGTGTTCTGAAGGAAAAGCCTGGGCTCACAGGGGATGAGGTCATGCCTCATTAGCATATTAGCATTAACTCCTAAACGGCTGTCCAAATTTAAAACAAAAACATCCCAAAAGCTTCCTTAGGGTGAGACATTCACAATACTACAGGAGTTTCTCTAAAATGGGGGATATTAGGGAAATTAACACATACTGTGCTCTTTAAGAGACACACACATAATTACATCGGTTACACTTCTCCAGATTTCTGTGTTTGGTCAGTGAATAAACTATGTCTCTTATCATCCCCACAAGTGTCTCAAGTCAGCCTTCTGAGTCCTTCTCCACAAGCCCCAGCCTGTTGTTAATCCTCCATCCATCCCTGCATTACACCGAATTACACCGAATATTGGGCTCATATCCCCATACCCCAGTGCCAACCCGGTACCACCCCTGACACACTGCCATCTTCTGGCAGAATTGCTGATCATAACGAAACCAGAATTGACCTCCATACATTTTTACAGGCACCCCATATGATATCTAACTATGCAAACCATTTCATAGTGCACTCTGGAAAACATTCACATAGTATAGAACTAAAGGCTAAAAACTTTGGAGACAGTTTTCAAATGTCTAAGGCAGCTCTTTTCCCTAATCTGTTACCTCCTCATTGTACAGCGATTCAGGCTTCCTCAGCCTGTTAACCGTTTCCGTATCTGGAGAGATCAGGGTCAGGACATCTACATTTTCCCCTTTCAATATCATATCCTTAACCTCACTTGTGACCTGAAGTCCCAGTGGGGAAAAATCACAAGATGCATACACACTTGACCCCCCCGGCCAAAACACTACCAATCACTGTTGCAACAGCTGACCCCCTACTCCCAGCCGACCCACAAGTTAACCCAACACCATTCACCGATGCCACCCGACCCATTTCTCACAGTCAACCCAGCATTTGAAACTGCTTCCATCTCTGGCTACACCACCTCAGAAATCCCAGCAGATGCCGCACTCATAACAGGCATGTGTTCCCCCACCTGGGCCACCCACTCTTCCTGCTAGTGATGCAGAGCCGCAACCAGGGTGATAACCAACCCTGTTGATAGCAAACCCGAACCATCACTGACTTTCACTCTCGCACGCCCCCAACTGCGCTAGCTATCCCCAGATCCCACTCACATGTCACAAATAGTTGAGAAGATCCTCCAAGGACGGCAGGAAAGATAGGAGCAGTGCAGTGAGTCACCTCTGTCGATCCACCAGTAACCACCAAAGCCTCTGAGCAAGACTACCGATCCATGAGGAGCCCATCTTACACCAGGTCTTGAAACCATGACATCCGCAGCTCCTGTTCAGGAGTCGCCAAAAGAGCCCCATTATCCACATTCAGTTCCACTGCTGTGGGCCTCCCTCACAATCCCTGGCGCTCCCGTTCAACTGGAACCTCTTTTTCTTGTAACTGCCGTGCACGTTGCCATTTTATGGGCAGGACCGTTGTGCCGGCGTGATGAGGACGCTGCATTTTTGATGATGACAAAAGGTAGAGCCAGACAAACACATGGAATTTTGCACCACCACACCATGCTCCACTGGAAAAGAAGGCTGACCTTGCAGACTGCTGAATCTCACCCACCGCCACCCATCTTGGATGCCACCAGTGCCACCATCTTGGCTACCAACAAAAGGTCGAACCACAGTCACCCTCTACTACAGTGCAATGAGGTCTGAGGGATGCAGCAGCATACCAGGAACTAAGGACTTGTCCAAAGAAGGTGTGCATATTCTCCTTCCAAGTCCACTGCCAAAGTCTTTTAAAACCCCACCTCTGGGCCCAGGTTCCCTATGAACGAGGACTGGGACACACAGGGGTCTCAACTGCCTTTCCCAATGCCATGGCCAATGTTCCTCTGGTTCCTTTGGGGAAGGATCCCGAACCAGCAACAACGCACTATCCAACAGCTCCAACACCGATGACCCCTGGACCTCAGCCTGAGCCCTCAACTGCATTATTAGGGCCTGCACCTCTGTTGGCGCTTGCCATATCAGCTGCAAATACTATAATTTATTTTTCTTTCCTCTGGTAACCGGCAGAATGATGCCCCAGAACCTGGAATCCTGGAAGCTTCTCACAAACTAGCAAGAATCAAAGATGCAAAACCATCCCACACCTTCCCCTATAGCATAAGTAAATCAAACATTTTTGCATCCCCTCAAATGATAGTCAAGACTCAAGAACACACCCTGACTGTCTGGCACAGGCCAGCAGTCATATCCACCTTCCTTATAGGTCCAGGGGATTTCTAGAGTAGAGGTAATGGGAAGACCAGAAATATACATACATACACCACACTACTTTCATACATAACCCAAATATATAATTGAATTGCATTTCATCTAAAGGGAATATTTAATTTAGCGATTAAACTTTTTCTTGTCTAAAATAAGGAAAATTTGAATTCTAGCTTCGCATTTTTACATGGCAAACTGTTATTTTCAAAGCTAACACTCTCACTTAAGTCTCAAAGAATTTTTTTTGCTTTACTGTTTACTGTCATGAGAAATAGATTTTCATTTAAAATGCAACTGAGTGTGTTGCACAGTTAATAGAGATGGTAATCAATCTTCGTTTTATACTTCCAGGCTTCAAAGAATTCAGAAGTCATGTTTGATCTACTTACTTATAATAATCCTCTGCTTTGTTGAGTCTTTTTCTTATAAGACCTGAAAAAAATCTGTATTTGTAAAAATCTTTACCCCAGTGCTCAACTTGTTTCTTAATGGCGCGGCAGAATAACTTGTACATCAAAATTCTTTCTGAGGCATATGTAAGTAGACTTGTTGCAAAAAAAGACACTAAATAAACGTGGCTTTCATATTGTAGGAATTTGTGAAGAGTGTGGGCTAGATTACATACCGATGGTAACTGTAGCGTTCAGATGTGTAAGCGTTAATGTTAGAATGAGTGACTTTAACGCATGCCCCCCAGATTACATTTCTAATGCTAAACACAGTAAATATCTGTTAGTGCATCAGTGATTATGCTAGTTGCGTGAGCTTGCTGTACTTTGCGCAGGTGGGTTGCGTCTCCCTTGGTACACTTCAGTGATGCCCATGCCCATACTTTCCATACTTTTCTGCAAGAGAGTCCTCCTTAGTACCCTCCTCATCAGAGATGCTTCCCTGGATACAGGTCTCCTGCTTTTGTTTCTTGTCTTGGGTACAAGAGCCTGGTGGGGTCTGCCAGCAGGAGCCTGGGGAGGCTTGGTAACAGCAGGGACCTGGGGAGGTTTGGCAACAGCAGGATCCCTGCGTGGCTTGGCAACTGCCTGGTGGGACTTGACAGTGGCAGGAGGCTGGCAAGACATGGCAACAGCATTAGTACATGGATCACCCTTTCCTCTCCTTCAGAGGACATTAGAGAAGTTGGCTGGAGAGAGGTGTTATTGCAGTTCACACCAGTTTCTTTGGCAAGGTCACTGGATGGCTTGCGTGGTCGTACAACCACAAATCCAAAGACTTCCTAATAGAGCATTCGTCTGGAGTCATGGATTCTCTGCCGCTTGACTTGGATTTAGAAGTGTGCACCTTAGTCAAGGTGCCCTTTTATCTCTGCTGCACATTAACAGAGAGTCCAAGTGCTGTTGGATATCTTTAATAGCACTTTTCATGGCTACCACAACCTTCTGTATCACCGCGTACTCATAATGTGATTGCTTCAACATTCTGTCATGCAGTGTGTGGGGTTAACGGGTATGAATCCGGTAATAAAGAGGGAGGCCAGACAGATTCCAGGGCACAGAAACAAGCTTTATTAGGAGAGTACTGTCACGAATCCCCCTGAATACTAAGATAGTGGTCCCTTTACGTAGACCGCTCTCTACACTTCCGATCCTTGAATGGTCGGCACAACTAGATAGATAATTAACCAGACAATAGACAAGCAAGGGTAAACACCAGACAGAGGTACAGAATAGAGTACTCGTTCTCCCTAGGACCTTAGTAATATCAGAGATAGCCTGATGTGTGCTTAGGGTGCCACATAGACCGACCTCGGTACCAAAGTTAAGAGCAGAACCGTGAGAAGAGTAAATGCCAATACCAGGGGTTATACACAGGGTGGTTCGTTCGCCAATGCCAGGGGTCGTACACAGACTGGTTCGTTTGCCAATGCCAGAGGTCATACACAGAATGGTTCGTTTGCCAATGCCAGGAGTCATACACAGAATGGTTCGTTTGCCAATGCCAGGAGTCATACACAGAATGGTTCGTTTGCCAATGCCAGGGGTCATACACAGAATGGTTCGTTTGCCAATGCCAGGAGTCATACACAGAATGGTTCGATTGCCAATGCCAGGAGTCATACACAGAATGGTTCGTTTCCAAAAGCAAGGTCAGACACAGATATTTTAGCCAAAAACACAAGAGCTCTGCGGGAAGTGAATACCACGTCAGGGCGCCGGTGAACTAGTGAAGCCGGGTTTTAAACCCGGCGGGTCCGCGTCATAACGCCAGGCTCCGCCCCCCGGCGTCCCACGTGAGCGCACCCGGTGGCGTTATTATTCGGCGCCTGGCCAGCGAGCAGCGAGGAATCTGCTGCCAGGCGCCCCAGAACAGAGCCATCCGTGACAGAACCCCCCTCCACGGGCGGCCACTGGACGACCCCCAGGGGCACGGGGGTGCGCCAAATAGAAGGCCTTCACCAACCGAGGGGCATGGACCTCTGCAGCCGGAATCCAAGAACGATCCTCTGGACCGTAACCCACCCAATCGACCAAGTACTGTAAGGACCCCCTAGACTTTCTGGCATCCAGAATGGCCTCAACCTCGTACTCCTCCTCGCCCTCCACAGAGACAGGAGGAGGTGGAGCACGGACCTTGGTGTACCGGTTACATAACAACGGTTTCAAAAGGCTTACGTGGAACACATTGTGTATCCTGATATGGGGGGTAACGCCAAAGCATAGGAGACAGGGTTGAGTCGCCGCAGAATCTTATAGGGCCGATATATCTAGGTGCCAACTTCATGGAAGGCACTAAGAGCTTGATATTCCGTGAAGAAAGCCAAACCCTGTCCCCAACTTGATACACGGGTGCCTGCCTCCTGTGTCTGTCGGCCTTGGTTTTCTGGATGGCACTACTCTCCTCCAGTGCCCGTTTGACTCTCTCCCAAGTCTCTTGCAATGATGCCAAATGCTCATCCAAAGCAGGAATCGTGGTATCAGGAAACGTAGCGGGGAGCACGGGAGGATCAAAACCATAAACAGTGAAGAAAGGGGAATGTCCTGTGGATTCACTTACTGCACTGTTCAAAGCATACTCTGCCCATGGTAACAGGTCTGACCAGTTATTTTGTTGTTCTGATATAAAGCACCTGAGATATTTCTCTATATTTTGGTTGGCTCGTTCTGCTGCTCCGTTGGTCTGGGGTGATAGGCCGAGAGAAGGATAAGTCTATCCCCACATTCTTACAAAACCTTTTCCAGAATCTGGAGACGAATTGTGTCCCCCTATCAGAGACAATCTCCAGAGGAACACCGTGTATGCGGACCACGTTGGAAATGAATATGGGCACCAGTTCGGCTGCCGAAGGTAGTTTCCGAAGAGGCACATAGTGACCCATCTTGGAGAATCGATCTATGACCGTAAGTATAACTGTATTCCCTCTTGACTCAGGTAAATCTACTATAAAATCCATGGCTACATGTGACCATGGTCGTTCGGGGATCGGCAAGGGCTGGAGTAAACCAATGGGTGCTGTTTTGGACTTTTATGTCTTGTGCACACCTCGCACACAGCTATGTAATCTTTAACATCTCGGCGCAACGTGGGCCACCAGAGGAGTTTACGGATACTAGACACTGTTTTGGTGATACCCATATGCCCAGAGGTTTTATTGTCATGATAAACGTTAAGTACTTCCTCCCTTCGTTCTCAGGTACAAAGAGTTTCGGGAGGTTTCTCCCCAGGAGCTGCACCCTGGACGGTCTGCAACCTTTTCATTAGAGGAGACGAGACACTAATCGTGGTAGAGGCTATAATCCTTTCCTGGGGTACAATGGGATGCTGATCTTGGATATTATGTTCATAAGATTCATACTGTCTCGATAATGCGTCTGCTTTAATGTTTCTGGACCCAGGTCTATAGGTAAGCACGAAATTAAAACTTGAAAGAAACAATGACCATCTTGCTTGTCTGGAATTTAAACGTTTAGCATCTCCAATGTACGTGAGATTCTTATGATCGGTTATGATAACGATGGGGTCCCTAGACCCCTCCAATAAGTATCTCCATTCTGCCAAGGCGAGATGACTGCTAACAACTCTCTATTTCCAATGTCATAGTTCTTCTCTGCCGGGGACAATTTCCGAGAATAGAAGCCGCATGGATGCAAGGGTTTGTCGGGTGCCTCCCTTTGGGACAAGACTGCACCAAGACCTAGTTCGGAGGCGTCAACTTCTACTTGGAAAGGCAGAGCCGGATCTGGATGTCGGAGAACAGGGGCAGTAGTGAATGCTTGTTTAAGTGCCTCAAAGGCTTGAGTGGCTTGAGGTGTCCATTTCTGATTTCCCACCCCTTTCTTTGTCATAGCCGTGAGGGGAGCTACCAAGGCTGAAAAGTCTTTAATGAATCTCCGATAGTAGTTAGTAAACCCCAGAAACCTCTGGATGGCTTTAAGCCCTTTGGGTAGAGGCCAATCAAGAATTGCTGAGAGTTTTTTAGGATCCATTTGAAAACCCTCAGGGGTTATTATATAACCAAGGAAATGCACTGTTACTATGTCGAATAGACATTTTTCTAGTTTACAATACAATCCAGCCTTCAATAGTTTTTTCAATACTTGTTTCACGTGGGCGTGATGAGTGTCCACATCAGGAGAGTATATCAGGATGTCATCCAGATATACTATGACGAATTCTTGCAGAAAATCCCTTAGGGTGTCATTTATGAGGTCCTGAAAAACGGCTGGCGCATTACATAATCCAAAGGGCATCACCAGGTATTCATAATGCCCGCTACGTGTATTAAAAGCCGTTTTCCATTCGTCCCCTTTTTAACCCTAACCAGGTTGTAAGCTCCACGTAAATCGAGCTTCGTATATATACGGGCCCCTTTTAATCGGTCGAACAATTCTGTTATGAGAGGTATGGGATATGCATTTCTTATAGTTATCCTATTCAAACCTCTATAATCGATGCAAGGTCGCAGATCTCCCTCTTTTTTGGAGACAAAAAAGAAACCTGCTCCTGCTGGAGAGGAGGACCGTCTAATGAATCCTCGCTCTAGATTCTCCCTTATGTATTCCTCCATAATGTCGTTTTCTTTTTGTGACAAAGGGTATACATGTCCCCTAGGAGGCATCGTACCGGGGAGTAAATCAATAGCACAGTCATATGGACGATGTGGTGGTAGGACCTCAGTCCTGGCTTTAGAGAACACCTCCTTTAATGCCAGATAACATTCAGGGACCTCTGTGGATAAAGGAGGGGCTGTGGCAATATTGAGGCTACCATCACATTGACCCTGCCTAGGCAATTAGACTGACAACTAGGACCCCAACATTTTATGTCTCTCTGAACCCAATCAATAACCGGGTTGTGCTCTGTTAGCCATGGAAACCCAAGAACGACAGGACATGAGGGAGATTCAATAATTTGAAATCTTATCGTTTCCTGGTGCAAAACTCCTGTTTTCATACATACATCGACAGTGTCGTGAGTGATATGTGGACATGACAGGGGTTTACCATCTATGGCCTCCACCATTAGAGGCTTCTCCTTGAGAACCAGAGGTAAGAGATTTTTGGCAGCAAAATATTTATCCATGAAATTACCTGAGGCCCCAGAGTCTAAGAACGCCTCAGTCTTGAGGTGAACCCCCTCCCAGGTTAAGGAGATCGGTAACAGAATCCTGGATTTTTTTTTTTCACTATCCACAAAGGAGGCATACAGAGAACCGATAACCTGGGTATTGGCTGTTCTTTGACCCGATTTGCCACACTTCCCCCTGCTAACCTGGGTCTCTGAGGACATTGAAGGCGGAAATGATCAGCCCCTGCACAATAGAAGCAGAGCCCCTTTTCTCTTCTGTGAGCTCTTTCTGCTTCCGAAATACCCGTTTTTTCCTTTTGCATAGGTTCAACGACTGGCATATCTGTTTTGCGTTCTCCGGGTTACCTGACGTACTGGTGTGTCTGGGTAATAAGGGTAAAGGAGGCAAGACCCTTCTGGGTCTGTCTCTGGGGTGTCTCCTTTCCCTAATTTGATCGTCCATGGCTATGCAAAAGTCAATCAGATGGTCCAGATTTTCTGGTAATTTTAAGGGAGCCAGCTCAAACATAAAAGCCTCGTTCAGGCCTTCGGTAAAGGCTAAGGTTAAAACGTCGTTCGCCAAAGCACCTCTGACGTCAAAGTCTTAAACTCTATGGCATAGTCGGAGACCCTCCTATTACCTTGTTTAATGTGAAACAAGGACCTACCCGCATTGGTAGCCCTTCTAGAGGGATCAAAGGTACGTTTTAACTCAGAGGTAAAACCTCATAGTCATAGATGATGGGTTTCTTATTTTCCCACAACGGCGTAGCCCATAATAAAGCTTTTTCTGTTAAATGATTAATCAGATAGCCTACTTTGGCTTTATCAGATATACAAGACCCTGGGTTGTTCTCAAACAAGATCTCGAGTTGGGTCAAAAAACCCCGGCATAAGCTTGGTGTACCATCATAGCGTAAGGGTGCCTTCATACTAAGCCTATGTCTTTCAGGAGAGACCGAACTGACCCTAGGCAATACTGGGTCTGGAGGGTTTGTGGTACCTGTATTGGACGATTTAACAGGGTTTGTAGAGCGAGAGAAATCTGGTCCATCCTATGGTCCTGCTCCTCTTGTCTGGCTGCGATACGTGCCAACTGGTTAGAGAGGTCTGCGGGATCCATTGGCCCTGACGTAATGTCACGAATCCCCCTGAATACTAAGATAGTGGTCCCTTTACGTAGACCGCTCTCTACACTTCCGATCCTTGAATGGTCGGCACAACTAGATAGATAATTAACCAGACAATAGACAAGCAAGGGTAAACACCAGACAGAGGTACAGAATAGAGTACTCGTTCTCCCTAGGACCTTAGTAATATCAGAGATAGCCTGATGTGTGCTTAGGGTGCCACATAGACCGACCTCGGTACCAAAGTTAAGAGCAGAACCGTGAGAAGAGTAAATGCCAATACCAGGGGTTATACACAGGGTGGTTCGTTCGCCAATGCCAGGGGTCGTAAACAGACTGGTTCGTTTGCCAATGCCAGAGGTCATACACAGAATGGTTCGTTTGCCAATGCCAGGAGTCATACACAGAATGGTTCGTTTGCCAATGCCAGGAGTCATACACAGAATGGTTCGTTTGCCAATGCCAGGGGTCATACACAGAATGGTTCGTTTGGCCAATGCCAGGAGTCATACACAGAATGGTTCGATTACCAATGCCAGGAGTCATACACAGAATGGTTCGTTTCCAAAAGCAAGGTCAGACACAGATATTTTAGCCAAAAACACAAGAGCTCTGCGGGAAGTGAATACCACGTCAGGGCGCCGGTGAACTAGTGAAGCCGGGTTTTAAACCCGGCGGGTCCGCGTCATAACGCCAGGCTCCGCCCCCCGGCGTCCCACGTGAGCGCACCCGGTGGCGTTATTATTCGGCGCCTGGCCAGCGAGCAGCGAGGAATCTGCTGCCAGGCGCCCCAGAACAGAGCCATCCGTGACAAGTACAAGGGGCAAATGCAAAAACCAATACAGAAGGCAGAACTGAGTATGGGAGGTGACTGGACAGCACAGGAATAGGGATGTAAAGAGGCATATAAGCCATGAGCAAGACAAGAAGGGTGCTGGAAACAGGATGCACTGGAACAGAGGATAGAGCAGGGGCAATAGGAAATCATGGGGCTCTCTTGTGCCACGTCAACAGAAGGCTACACCCATACAAAACCCCACCCAAAACAATGCAACCCCCGCATGTAGATTATGTATTAAAGAATTCTTTTCATCACAGTTTAAACATTTTACTTAGTTAAGAAAATCCACTCGGGCCCACCAGTGAATAGGGTACCACCATTGTGCCACCTCCAGACTTACTGATGGTCACCATTCTGCTTCAGCATCCATCACCCACTCACTTCAGCTAACACTGTGCTGCAGCACATGTCAGAAGCTGCCAATCACTCTTTAGGTCTATAAGATACTGTACATTACTGATACAGTTGTAGACACTGCACATTACAGTGCACCACAGCAATAAAACTCACAGTAATGCGCAGTGTGTATGAGTGTATCCAAGAGCTCCACAGCAAAAAAACTCAAAAACTATTATATTTAAACTTTGCACTATTACACTCTTCGTGCAAAAATGTGCGCGTGCGCAAAAACGCATTAACTCGAGGGGTAAAACCCTTCGCGCTGAACGTCGTATTACGACGTTCGCGCAAACGATGTGCGTTAACGTCTAACACGAGTGACCCTGCGCGAACCCTGAGCAAGCGAAAGTTCGTGCCCGCATCCCATACTTAACATTGTGAGTGCAAATGTGTTCGTGTGCTGGTATGCGGATGGTATTACAATCGATGCGCAAATTTTTACGAACGATGTTTGCGCGCATAATTTTAATGTCTTTTAAACGCTGGTGGTAACTGCAAATCTGAACGTTCTGGCTGAAACCAAATACACCAGCACGAAAAAAAAATACAAAAAAAAATACAGCACAGTATAGTTACACATTCTACACATACCCAAACAATAAAATGGAGAAGTTGTGCGTGTTTTCATTATTGCTGCAGCATATACAGGTGAAACTTGAAAAATTAGAATATCGTGCAAAAGTTCATTTATTTCAGTAATGCAACTTAAAAGGTGAAACTAATATAGGAGATAGTTCAAGCCATGATTTGTCATAATTGTGATGATTATGGCTTACAGCTCATGAAAACCCCAAATCCACAATCTCAGAAAATTAGAATATTGTGAAAAGGTGCAATATTCTAAGCTCAAAGTGTCCCACTCTAATCAGCTAATTAAGCCATAACAACAGTAAAGGGTTCCTGAGCCTTTAAATGGGTCTCTCAGTCTGGTTCAGTAGGAATCACAATCATGGGAAAGACTGCTGACCTGACAGTTGTGCAGAAAACCATCATTGACACCCTCCATAAGGAGGGAAAGCCTCAAAAGGTAATTGCAAAAGAAGTTGGATGTTCCCAAAGTGCTGTATCAAAGCACATTAATAGAAAGTTATGTGGAAGGGAAAAGTGTGGAAGAAAAAGGTGCACAACCAGCAGGGATTACCGCAGCCTGGAGAGGATTGTCAGGAAAAGGCCATTCAAAAGTGGTGGGGATTTTCACAAGGAGTGGACTGAGGCTGGAGTAAGTGCATCAAGAGCCACCACACACCGACAGATCCTGGACATGGGCTTCAAATGTCGTATTCCTCTTGTCAAGCTGCTCCTGAACAACAAACAACCTCAGAAGCATCTTACCTGTGCTAAAGAAAAACAGACCTGGCCTGTTGCTCAGTGGTCCAAAGTCCTCTTTTCTGATGAGAGCAACTTTTGCATCTCATTTGGAAACCAAGGACCCAGAGTATGGAGGAGGAATGGAGAGGCACACACTGCAGGATGCTTGAAGTCCAGTGTGAATTTCCACAGTCTGTGTTGATTTGGGTAGCCATGTCATCTGCTGGTGTTGGTCCACTGTGCTTCATTAAGCCCAGGGTCAATGCAGCCATCTAACAGGGGATTTTGGAGCACTTCATGCTTCCATCCGCAGAGGAGTTTTATGGGGATGCTGACTTCATTTTCCAGCAGGACTTGGGACCTGCCCACACTGCAAAAAGCACCAAAACCTGGTTCAATGACCGTGGGATTACTGTGCTTGATTGGCCAGCGAACTCACCTGACCTGAACCCCATAGAGAATCTATGGGGCATTGCCAAGAGAAAGATGAGAGACATGAGACTGAACAATTTAGAAGAGCTGAAGGCCGCTATTGAAGCATCCTGGTCTTGCATAACACCTCAGCGGTGCCACAGGCTGATAGCTTTCATGCCACGCCGCATTGAGGCAGTAATTGCTGAAAAAGGGGCACAAACCAAGTACTGAGTACAGTGGTGTATTTAGGTTTTGTGCTGCCCTAGGCCTGACTAAACTCGTGCACCCCCCAATTTAAATTTGAGGCACCCCTTCCTGTCAAGGGCACACCTCTTCCTGGTTAATCCCCACCCTTCATCTTAAATCTCCACCTTTTTCTCTTAGAACTCCGCCTTTTCCTCTCTTTATATTAAAAGTGGATACCAAGTGCCTACTTGTATATTTTGTATATTATTTCAAATGTATCTATTGAGATAAAGAAAATTATGAAATGTTTAAATTCAAGCATTTTTACAAAGAACAACCACGCATGTCAAGTATACTGGATCACAGCTGCTCTAATTGGTTGAACAATAAAATCCACAGAAACTTGCACTGAATATGAGCGTATCACAGAGCTGCACAGCAATAAAACCCCCAGAAATGGGCACTGTGTATGAGCATATCAGAGCTGCACAGCAATAAAACCCACAGAAATGTGCAGTGTGTATGAGCATATCACAGAACTGCACAGCAATAAAACTCACAGTAATGTGCAGTGTGTATGAGCGTATCCCAGAGCTCCAGGGCAATAAAACTCACAGTAATATGCAATGTGTAACACAGAATCCACAGCAATAAAACTCCCAGCAATGCAATGTTTGGTGTGTGTCAGCATATCAGAATCCACAGCAATAAAACTCCCAGCAATGCAATGTGCGGTGTGTATGAGTGCATCAGAATTCACAGCAATAAAACTCACAGCAATGTAATAAGTGGTGTGTGTCAGCGTATCAGAATCCACAGCAATAAAACTCCCAGCAATGCAATGTGCGGTGTGTATGAGTGCATCAGAATCCACTGCAATAAAACTCCCAGCAAACCGAGTGTATATGAGCACACAGCAATTATGCTGTGGAGCCATCTTGTCAGCAGTGGGGTGCCACTGCCAGAGGGTGCACTGTAGCTTTGATTCCCTTCCCGGTGGGTGTTCAGTCCAGAATAGAGTCTGTGTTAACGAAAGGGCGGGCATCTGCGCGCGTGCGTTTCACGTGGTTCAGCCATTCATGTGGTACTGAGACTCAGAGAAATGGCAGTGAAATGCCCTGATGTTCAGTGGTTTCAATCAGGAGGTTTATTCAGGCGAACCCCATAGGTTTCAATGTTAAAAATATTCCCGTTTTTATGCAATATCTAATAAATCATTTATTATTTTAATCTGCAGTAAAAGTCTTTATTTATTGATTATTTTTTTTAGTACCTTTTAGTCATTTTTCAGATTTTTTTGGGCAAAATTCCCCCCCCCCTTTTTTTTAATAGCAGTTTTTCTTTTTTCTGTAACAGAACTTTTTATTATCAATCATAGGATCTTATATGTAAATTCCAGACATTTTCGTTCAGTAGTTCTTTTGAAAATAGCAGGCCACGGGTTTGCGGTGGCAGCATTCAGCGGCCGACTCCATGCACTTTGGGGACCCTGCGGTGAATGGTGAATTCACTGCAGGGTGGGGAAATTTTATTCCCCGAAGTGCAGGGAACTACAGAACACCAAAAAGTTGGCGTCATTTCGGTGCTCTGTGAGTAACCCATTTAGTGGTGAGGTTTTTTGCTGCCCCCTGGAAAGTGAAAGCCTAGGCCTTGCCTACCCAGGACATACTTGAAAATTAATGAAATCTCAATGTATCCATCCTGGTAAAATACTTTGCAAAAGTAATTAAAAAAAAAAAAAAAATTAGGGGTGGGGCCACCCAGTGCGGGCCGCCGCCCCCCGGAAAGTGCCGCCCTAGGCCTGGGCCTAGTCGGCCTAGGCCAAAATACACCACTGACTGAGTACATATGGATGCTTATACTTTTCAGAGGTCCGATATTGTTCTATGTACAATCCTTGTTTTATTGACTGCATGTAATATTCAAATTTTCTGAGATTGTGGATTTGGGGTTTTCATGAGCTGTAACCATAATCATCACAATTATGACAAATCACGGCTTGAACTATCTCTTATATTAATTTCACCTTTTAAGTTGCATTACTGAAATAAATTAACTTTTGCACGATAATCAAATTTTTCGAGTTTCACCTGTATACTCAGATTGATTTTGACAGGCGCTAAAACTGAACGGGAGACAATTGTGGTTCCTAATTCTGATTACCCACCAATTTCTGCACGCAGCGTTAATTTTTTACGCGCGATATTTTCGGACGGATGAAAAGATGCGCTCGGTTCGTAATACCAGCGTTAATTTACACGCGTTAACGTTTAACGCTGCGTTCAAAAAAATTGCGCTGCGCATGCGCTTTTGCACGGAGATTATAATAGAGCCCTTTATGTATTGAAGCATGTATATTACTAAGATATATATATTAAATAATTATATTATTAAATAAAATATAAAATAATTAAAATAGTTATTAAAATCAATTTAAATATGTATGAAAAATATGGCATTGTAACTTTATAAGGGGAAAAAAACAATGGCACTGCCTGTAGAATTTTGTTTTGTCCTATGGACAGATGAGACCAAGATCAACTTGTACCAGAGTGATGGGAAGAGAAGAGTATGGAGAAGGAAAGGAACCGCTCATGATCCTAAGCATACCACCTCATCAGTGAAGCATGGTGGTGGTAGTGTCATGGCAGCATGTATGGCTGCCAATGGAACTGGTTCTCTTGTATTTATTGATGATGTGACTGCTGACAAAAGCAGCAGGATGAATTCTGAAGTGTTTCGGGCAATATTATCTGCTCACATTCAGCCAAATGCTGCAGAACTCATTGGACGGCGCTTCACAGGGCAGATGGACAATGACCCAAAGCATACTGCAAAAGCATCCAAAAGAGTTTTTGAAGGGAAAGAAGTGGAATGCTATGCAATGGCCAAGTCAATCACCTGACCTGAATCCCATTGAGCAGGAATTTCACTTGCTGAAGACAAAACTGAAGGGAAAATGCCCCAAGAACAAGCAGGAACTGAAGACAGTTGCAGTAGAGGCCTGGCAAAGCATCACCAGGGATGAAACCCAGCATCTGGTGATGTCTATTCGTTCCAGACTTCAGGCTGTGATTGATTGCAAAGGATTTGCAACCAAGTATTAAGAAGGGAAAGTTTGATTTATGACATTATTCTGTCCCATTACCTTTGGTCCCTTAACAAGTGGGAGGCACATCTGCAAACTGCTGTAAGTCCTACACCATTCACCTGAGTTGGATGTACATATCCTCAAATTAAAAGCTGACAGTCTGCAGTTAAAGCACATTGTGTTTGTTTCATTCCAACTCCATTGTGGTGGTGAATAGAGCCAAAGATGTTAGAATTTTGTCGATGTCCCAATATTTCTGGACCTGACTGTATATAACAGCCATATACCCCAACCAACCGATATAGAACACAGTGGCGGCTCGCGGACCCCCGTCACGACGCAGAAGGTGGGCATCTTCTGGCGAAGTGCGGGCAACACCCGATGGTAAAGAAAGAAGAGGCAGAGGAAAGAAAGAAGAGGAAAATGAAAGAAGAGAGAGAAGAAAGTAATAAGAGGCAGAGGAAAGAAAGAAGCACAGAGGGTAGCTGCAAGGGGCCTACTAGAGGAAAGCGATGCAGAGGGGAGGCAGATGAAAGAGGCACAGAGGGCAAATGAAAGATGCACAGAGGGAAGAAAGAAGCACAGAGGGCAAATGAAAGGTGCACAGAGAGAAGAGAGGCATAGAGGAAAGATAGAGGCAGAAGAAATGGGCACGGAGGGAAGATGAAAGGGGTACAGAAGCAGAGGCACAGAAAGCAGGGGCACAGAGGAAAGAAGAGGCAGAGGAAAAACAGGCAGATGAAAGAAAGAGGCACAGAGGACTGAATATTCGCAAGCTGTCAGATCTTTGAACAACAATATTTTCTTTTATATCAGCTCCTTTTAGTGAAAATAGGTAGTGTGCCCCCCCACCCTGAGATTAGTATCTAGATCCACCCGAAAAATCACCTGACGAAGCCCCGATATTGAGTATACTCGATGTGGGTTATTATTGCAGAAATGTAAAATAAGTTCATTTTTTTAAACAAAATTAGTTTGCAAATAGACTCAGGAATGTCCACCAAATGTTTTAACACCTTGGGCATGACAGCCCAACAGTTTAAACAGCTTGGATTAAATAAAAATTCAACTCAAGAAAAAAATTGATCCAAAGCTGGATTTTGGTGACATAATTGTGCTATTTTGGCCATCAGGTGACGCCATCTGCCTGTCAAATGATGCACACATTAAAAAATGTACCTTGGGTATTTGAAGGAAAATTTGAAGCACAGTTTCAATGGATGTATAATGAGAAATTGTTTTCCATAAATGCTCTGAGTCCTGGTAGTTGATGCTTATAAAAGAACATGGCAGTGAAGGGGTTAACAGCAGATGGGAGAGCATTTGCCTGTTTGTTCAGTATGGAAGAAAAGGGAGGGGAGGTTCCAATTATTTTACAGAGACAGAAGATGGTATAAAACAAGCAGCAAGTGCAATGTTATAACTGACATTATTTAGCAACACCTTTTCCAGGATTTAACCTCTTCAATACCATAATCAAGTTAACTGGATCTTCAAAAGCACTTAGAGGTGCCGGCGATCGAGTTAACTCAATCAGGTCATATTCTGGAGCAATGCAAAGGAATTGGACATGACATATGATGTATTGGGATCACTCACTGCTGTGCAGGGAGAAGATTCAGGGGGTTATAATAAGAGATGTGCAGTTTGTTTTGTTCCGAATTGAAATTCAGACGAAATTCACCATTTTCTTGTTTCGGAGCATTTCCGAAAAACAAAATATCGACCACCCGAAATTTCGGAACAATCCAAAATTTCGGAGCGATTCTGTGATCCGGCTCATTTCTGCGATCCGGCTCATTTCGCCGATCCGGATCATTTCAGGTGATTCGGATCAGTTGGTTTTTCGCTTTTTTATTAGTCATTTCGTTTTTTTATTGCTTATTTAAGAATGGGAAGTAGATTACTACCAATAGAATGTAATTTTCTTCACTTAAATATTCTTTTAGGATATTTTAGGCATTTTTTGGGTGAAATTTTTTGTTCCCCGCACTTCAGGGCGATCGGCGATTCCTAGTTCGCCGACCCTGCGGTGTATTCAGCAAGCGCCGCAGGACCCCCGTAGTGAAGGGAAAACTAGCCGCAAACTCGCAGAATATTCGCCGAACACTTACCTTGTACTCAGTCTCACCGAACACTCACCGAAAACCCGCAGAGACTGCCGCAAAAACCAATCTGAACATGGCAGAAAAATCTGAGCAGCCGCCGATCACAGCTCAGAGCAGCCGCAGAAAAAGTCGACAAGCAGACGAACGGGGTGAAAATAAACAAAAAAACTGTTTGCTTGAAAGATTGAAATTTGAAACGCTGTTTGCAAAAAAAAAAAAAAACTGAACAAAAATGTCTGGAATTTACATACAAGATCCAATGAATGATCTTAAAAAAGGCTGCTACAGAAAAAAGAAAAAACTATTTAAAAAGGAAACGGATTTTTTTTTTACAAAAATATCCAAAAATGCTTAACCACTTTGCTGCGGAGGACGCGCTCAGCGCGTCCTGCCGCAGGAAGGGTTGGCTGCGGAGGACGCGCTGAGCGCGTCCTCCCGAAGCAGCCTGCGATCGACTGGATTCCGTCCGATCGCTGTGCCCCCCGGTGCGGGCTGACATCTTGGATGTCAGCCCGTCAATCCAGGACCGCCGCGGGCACAATAGATGTCATTGCGCTGGCGCGATGACATCTATTTCAGGCGCCCCCCCGCGTGTGCGGAGGAGGCGCCTGAAAGGGAGGGGGGGAGGTCCTTCGGACCTCTCTCCCTCCCGTTCGCTGGGGTCCTGAGCTTAATGCCAGGCACCGTTTGGAAGGCCACAGCCTGCCCTTCCAAATGGTACCTGGCATTAACCCCTGGGGAGCAGGATCACGAATCGGCGCTGAAAAGCACCGGTTCGTGATCCTTTCCCGGAGCTGGCCGACATCTTGGGTGTCGGCCAAGCCTCTGGGAACTCCCCCTGAGGACTGGCATCATCGTGCATAGCATGATGACGCCAGTCCTAGAGTTAACCCCTAGCTGCCACCAATGGTGGAGATAGGGGGTTCCAATGAACCCCCTATCACCCGATCCGTGGCAGCTAGGGGTTAAAGTTTGGTACTGTTGGATCGCCCAGAGCATGGCCGTTCCAACGATACCAAACACCACTGTGAAAAAAGTTTTTTTTTAAAAATAAAATTGAAAAATTAAAATAAAAAAATATTTTAAAAAAAAATTATAAAAAATAAATAAACAAGTTGCTTTTCTATTTTTTGGTCTGTTAATGCAGCAATATTGTTCCCATTTCAATTATAATGTGAACAATGATGCTGCACTAACGATTTTTGTATGCGGTGCGTTTGTTAAAAATCGCGTAATTTTCCCCAAAAAAAATGTAATGAGACCCCATTTCTAATTTTTTTAACAAGCGCATCCCATACAAAATATAACCGCAATTGCTCACATCTTAAAATGTGAAAAAAAAACACTTTACACGTTGTAAATGATTGAAAATTCATATTTTATTGCATTTTTTGTTATAATATACAGACAGGTCATGACGTATACATATAATAATGACATATTATGAATCTGCCGAGTCTGCCGGAAAGAACGATATATAATATGTCTGGGTCATATACTAAAATAAGCCTTCAAAACACGTTTAAACATGATGAGCAAAACCGGTAAAAATGACCTCAGCACAGAGGCGGGAAAAGCCTCAGCAGCAAAAGGGTTAAAAGATCCTAAAAAAAATCTAAAAATAAAGAGACTTTTTACTGCAGAATAAAATGATTAACGGTTTATTAGATATTGTATTAAAACTGGAATATTTTTAACATTGAAGCCTATGGGATTCACCTGAATAAACCTGTCGAATGAAACCACTGAATGGCAGGGCACTTCACTAACAGTCCTCAGCTGTTCGGTTTTCTCTGAATAGACAAACCATTGCATCTCTATGGGGGATTTCACTGCCCTCGAACAGGCACCGTACGTGCAGGCAATTTTCCTAAATTTAGCAAATTGCCTGCTCTCTGAATAGCCGAATGGCCCCGAAATGTTCACTGAAATATAGTGTCCCGTTACATTTCGCCCACATTTCGGTTCTGAATAACCCCCTTAATGTATTTGACACAAAAGACATTTCTGCCTGTATGCTGATAATGCAGACCTTGTGTGACATAGTTTAAGACAAAGGACAACATCGAGTTCAGAATCTTTTATTCCAGTAACATTTCTGTAAAGGATAAACAAGTACATGACAACATTAGCACCGCCGTCTCAGAAGGTGATGTTGGCATGCATTCCAACATGCATTTTGGTTAGGACTCGCCCTTATAGAGGTGCCTTGACGCTGGCGGGCGAGCTAGTCTTATAATGGCCATTGATAAGAAACCAAACCTCTAATTGTGTTTAGTTTCACACGGTATAATTGGAGTAAGCACAGATGACATTTTTTTCTTTGTTATGTTCTACACATGTTGTTGGGCTGGATGCATTTGGTGGTTGCAGCCAACCCTTCGGGGAATAGGCACGACCCCTCCCCTCCTGCACTATGTATGTTTCAATGTACTTCCAGCCAGGTCATCCCTGCAGCAAGACTCCGCTCCGTGTCTTTGTTTTGATTCCAAAGTGGATTTTGTTTCTGGGGGAGCATAAATAAAGGCCCACCAGTCTACCTCATGTTTGACAAGCAGCATGAGCAGGTATGGTTTGCTATGTAGCAGTCTGTGGTTTCATTTTGGTTAGGACTCGCCCTTATAGAGGTGCCTTGACGCTGGCGGGCGAGCTAGTCTTATAATGGCCATTGATAAGAAACCAAACCTCTAATTGTGTTTAGTTTCACACGGTATAATTGGAGTAAGCGCAGATGACATTTTTTTCTTTGGCATGCATTCTGCCTGCTGATGTCACTAATGATCGAGGGAGGGGGGAGAAGAGGGCACTCCTCTCCTGATGACTTCAAAAAGATAAAGTGGTCAGGATGAGAAGAGTGTTCCTTTAACATCACATATTATTATATTACTTTTGCAACAAAAAGTCCTTGTAAAGAAGGCTTTAAAACCTAGGATTGAATTTACTCCTATATTCTAAACCATACAGTTGTGTTCAAAATTATTCAACCCCCAATGCTGTAAAGGGTTTTAGGGAATTTAGTGTACATTTGTAATTGTATTCAGAATGAAATCCTACAAGGACTTTTTAAAGAACCATATGCAACTAAAATGACATCAATTGGTTTTGTAATACAGTAGTAAATGTTTCTTTTGTGAATTCTTCATTGACACAATTATTCAACCTCTTAAAGACTACCACTCTGAAGAACAGAGGTTCATTCAAGTGTTTTCAATCAGGTATTGAAAACATCTGTGGATGTCACGGAGCAGCAATAAAGCATAATAAGCACCAATTAGGCAGCTTTAAAATGACTGTGATACTCAGCTCCTTCTAGACATTTACTGGTGTGGTTACAAACATGGTGAAGTCAAGAGAATGGTCCAGGAAGACAAGAGAAGAGGTCATTACTCTTCACAGGAAGGGCAATGGCTATAAGAAGATTGCAAAGATGTTAAACATACCAAGAGAGACCATAGGAAGCATCATTCGCAAATTCAAGGCAAAGGGCACTGTTGAAACGCTACCTGGTCGTGGCAGAAAAAAGATGCTGACTTCGACTGCTGTGTGCTACCTGAAGCGTAGAGTGGAGAAAAGTCCCTGTGTGACTGCTGAGGAACTGAGAAAAAATTTGTCAGATGTAGGTACTGAAGTTTCAGCTCAGACAATACGGCGCACACTGCGTAATGAAGGCCTCCATGCCAGAACTCCCAGGCGCACCCCTTTGCTGTCTCCAAAGAATAAGAAGAGTCGACTGCAGTATGCCAAAAGTCATGTGGACAAACCACAGAAGTTTTGGGATAGTGTTCTGTGGACTGATGAAACAAAATTAGAACTGTTTGGGCCCATGGATCAACGCTATGTTTGGAGGAGGAAGAACAAGGCCTATGAAGAAAAGAACACCTTGCCTACTGTGAAGCATGGCGGGGGGTCAATCATGCTTTGGGGCTGTTTTGCTTCTGCAGGTACAGGGAAGCTTCAGTGTGTGCAAGGTACCATGAATTCTCTTCAGTACCAGGAGATATTGGATGACAATGTGATGCAGTCCGTCACAAACCTGAGGCTTGGGAGACGTTGGACCTTTCAACAGAACAATGATCCCAAGCATACCTCCAAGTCCACTAGAGCATGGTTGCAGATTAAAGGCTGGAACATTTTGGAGTGGTCATCGCAGTCACCTGACTTAAATCCGATTGAGAACCTCTGGTGGGACTTAAAGAAAGCAGTTGCAGTGCGCAAGCCTAAGAATGTGACTGAACTGGAGGCTTTTGCCCATGACGAATGGGCGAAGATACCCGTAGATCGCTGCAAGACACTTGTGTCAAGCTATGCTTCACGTTTAAACGCTGTTATAACTGTAAAAGGATGTTGTACTAAGTACTAAGATTGAATGTCACTTGGGGGTTGAATAAAACTGATAATGATGTGAGCACAGAAAAGACATTTGTGGTTATTTCATTATAAATGTTATGTTATATTTGTCTGACCTACACGTGCCTCTTTGATTTAATTGTAAGCAAGATGACTGAATGATCAAAATCAATGTCAAACTGGCCAAAACACTCAATTTCAGTGGGGGTTGAATAATTTTGAACACAACTGTATATGTATCAAAGCTTTCATCTGTGTTTTGGCATCCATGGGCTGACATCCTCTATTGTTGGGAACCTGAAATTAATCTATGCCCTAAAGAAAACTGTAAGTGACAATTAATAACAAAAACATGAAATTACTTAGAGTTTTCAAACTACTTTGGTCACAATTTGTGCAACTTTTCAAAATCCATTAAATCAATCTCAGTTTTTTTTTCCTCTTTGTTTTCTGAACGCTGTCGTTCTTTTTTCTTTTATTGAAGATTCCATTTTTTATTGGGATATGTAAATTAAATGATACTTCAATTTAGCTCTGGGTGTACTTTTGAGAAAGCACATCCAATTCATCTCATGAATAAATCTGTTGGTAAAATGTAAGTGTCATCAATCATTTTGCAAGTTGATACCAGTAGTACATTGGCTTTATGGAAAAAAAATATATGTATACATGCCGAGCACTTTCACTAAGCTACAAAAAAAGTACTTCAGCGGATATGTATCTAGTTTCATTGAAGCATGTCAAGTTTTATTATAATACTTGCTTCTTACAGCATCATATTTAGAAAGTCTTTTTTTACTGAACATGAATATGTCTGGTAGATTGAAATACGCACATTGTATAAGAAAACTGAGGGTCCTATTCTGACGAAACCATTACGATTAGCGGGTGACTGAGCCGTTAAGTGTAATGGCCCTACTCATTAATCATAACAGCTCCCGTCCTGTTCTGGGAAATGTGCAGCTGAATTCTGTAAATTTCCATTTCCAGTACTTGTAGGGTTATTCAGAATTTCAGAGAGAGCCGAACTCGTCCCGAAATTGCACCGAATGGTGAATTTCCCTGTACGGTGCAATTTTCGGGGCCATTCGGCTATTCAAAACCTAGCAATTCCCCAAATATTGACGAATTGCCTGTAAAATACTATGCCTGTTCGACAGCAGTAAAATCCCCATAGAGAAGCAATGGTTAACCTATTCAGAGAATACCGAACAGCAGAGAAATGTTAGTGAAATGCTCTGATGTTCTGTGGTTTCATTTGGCAGGTTTAATCAGGCGAATCCTATAGGTTTAAATGTTAAACATATTCTCGTTTTTTATTCAAGATTTATGAAACCATCTAATTTTTTAACTTGCCGCAAAAATTCTGTTTATTTATCTTTGTTTCTGGATTTTTTCGGCAAGATTTTTTTTTAAATAGCTTTTTTTTTCCTCTGTAGCAGGTCTTTTTATTATTATTCATAGAGCCTTATATGTTAATTCCAGACATTTCCGTCAATAGTCTTTTTGCAAACAGCGTTTAAAATTTTGAAAGATTCAATTGTTTTGTTTTTACCCTGTTCATCCGCTTTTTAGGGGTCGACTGGTCGGGGCTATGTTCGACGGATCGTCTGATTTTTTTTGGATGCATTCGGCGGGTTTGCGAAGGATCATCAGGTAAGTTCGGCAGGTTTTCTGCGGTGTTTCGAACTGATCCGATAGTTTTGGATCGTATCAGTGGGTTATCGGCGGTTATTCAGCGATTTTTCTGTGATTTTTCAGATCCGTTCGGCGGCTTTTCCCTGCACTTCAGGAACACTGCGGTGAATGCTGGGACGGGGAATTTGATTCCCTAAAGTGCGGGGAACAAGAGAGCTTTGAAATGTAGTTGACATTTCGGTGTTCTCTGAATAACCCCTTTGGTATAAGGAGCATTAATTTGCAGCCAGTCGAAGAATAATGAGTGAATTCCAGGTAGCTCAATATTCTTGTTTTGAACTGGTATTCGAGAAAAAGGCCCTGCTCTCAATATACATGCATATGAATAACTGGTCATCCAATTATTAGTTTTGCTCTCAAAAAAATTACATAGGCCAACAAAATCTATACTCAACTTCGGTCCCACAATGTAGAAGACAGCACGACCCATCACCTCACCTTCCTGAAAGCTGAAGGACATTGGGGATAAATAGTTCCCAGTGTCCTTCTGCCATCCTTGTGAGATCTCTTATAAATTATCTCACGGAGGGCCTTCCCTGGTCTCCAAGAAGTCCTATGGAATCTAGTAGATGATACCAGAAGAGGCGCAGCTTGCAACGGTTACCGGCTCCCAATTATTAAATGTTTAGCCAGTAATATAGCAGTTCATTCGTAATAACCGGATTAGGACCCCAAGTTGTTATTTTCTGTAATGCACTTGCAAAAGTTCTAACTGGTATTAGCACAACTAAAACTCTAACCATATAGCAATATATAATTATATCTATTTAAACAAATAAATGCGTGTTTTATATCAGTTTCTGTAAATGCGTAATACATATGTGTGTGTGTGTTTAAAAACTTTTTAAGATAATGAAAAGGTAAATTATTTAACTTTAATTACCTCTTGTAGAATCACATGTGTTTGAATAGTTTCATAGCAATAATTAAATTGAGACTGTCACTTTTCTGCACGGCATTTCTGCTTCCACGCCACAATAGACATTAATGAGGTTAAAGAACCTCTGATATGACAGGCATGTTCATGCACACTCGGGCATCAGGTCAGAAAATTGTATAGAGCATATAATGTCATAGGGTAGAGCCTCTGTCATGGAAATGTTTTGCTTTGCATACTCTGGCATTGCCATGGCAGCCAGAAAGACACTATAAATAAATTAATGGTATTGTGTACTGCAGTGCGTATTACAAAGGTGTTCTGTTGGATCGGACTGAAAACTATGTATAAATATAAAAGGAGAAGTCCTGACTGAATGACTCGGCAACGCCCAGCTCAAACCGTTTAATCTAGGAACGTGAACGTTTGAAGTTGCATTGTTTTTATTACATAGACGTCAACTTAGGAAGGGTTTTTGAAAATTCTACCCCTAAGGCTGTGAAAAAGGGGGGTGAATATTTTAAACAGGATACCTATATCTCAAAAACCAAAGATGTTACAGGCATGAATGAATCTGCCGAGTCTGACGAAAAAAATTATATATAATTTGTCTGGGTCGTATAGTAAAATATGACTTCAAATCACATTTAAACATGATGAGCAAAACCGGTAAACATGAGCTCAGCACAAAGAGGTGAAATGGCTCGGCAGTGAAGGAGTTAAAAGGTGGTGAATATTTTCATCAGTATACCTATATTTCAAAAACCAAAAATACTACAGGGTGTGAAAATTGGTCTCACAGCCTTGGGCTCACACACTCAATCACTGCTCCAGAATGTCTGCTCACTTCACACTCCCTCATTGCTCCAGCATGGGGGTGAAAAAGGGTGGTGAATACTTTTATTAGTATACCTATAGTTCAAAAACCAAAGATGTTACAAGCGCGAAAATTAGTATTTACAATCTCCTTGAAATATAAAAAGTGTCTTTTGCCATTTTCCAAAAATCCAAGTAGGGAGGGGTGAAAAAGGGGTTGAATATTTTAAACAGGATTCCTATATCTCAAAAACAGAAGATGTTACGTGAAAATTGGTATTTAGATTATTCTTGAAAATTTTTAAAAAATATATATTTTACCATTTTCAGAAAATCCAGTTAAGAGGGGGCTAAAATGGGGGTGAATAGTTTTATCAGTATACCTATATTTAAAAAAACAAAGATGTTACAGGCGTGAACATTGGTATTTACAATCTTCTTTGAAAATAAAAAAACACATGCTTTACCATTTTCCAAGAATCCAGTTGATACACTGGATCAGCAGATCAGAGGGATGCTGTTACTTCACACAGAATGGAGTTTCTATGCAGCTCCTCTCACAGCCAAGGCTTCCATACTCCTTCACTGCTCCAGCATCTTTGCTTCTCTCTCACAGCCAGGCCTCACACACTCCCTCACTGCTCCAGCATATCTGCTCCCCTCGTACAGCCAGGGCTCACACACTCCCTCACTGCTCCAGCATGTCTGCTTCCCTCTCACAGCCTGGCCTCACACACACCGTCAATGCTCCAGCATGGGAGAACCTGTGATATTATTGCAGAACCTCAACCCACCTAAGCTCTGTAAGAGCACTAGATTACAAGTAAAAGCACTCCACAGAAATGTGATTGAGGCTACGGTGCTAATCGGTTCTGACAGGGGAGTTGGTGTTCATACCATGAATACCTTTTATACCTTCAGAATATCCGTTTCAATTCAAAAGGCTTCAGTTCACCCTAAAAGGTTTGTTTCGCCATGACCATCAACAAGTCTCAGGGACAGACATTGAAAGTATCAAGGATTGACCTAGCAGACTGCTTCTCACAAAGGTAGTTTTATGTTGCCCGTTCTAGAGTGAGCTCTCAGCTAATCTCTTCTGATCGTAGCACCTGAAAGTAGAACCACTAATGTAGCTTACAAAGAATACTCAAATAGTTTTTTTTTCTATTTTATTTTGCCTGTCTCATTGTTTGTATTTAAAAATCAAAAAAATAATTAATGGACGGATATGAATGAAAGAACTTTGTTTTGCAGCCAATGTGCCCTGACTAATGTCTGCAAAAACATTACTAATTACTTTAAGACATCAACCTGTAAATTTCATACAGGTTGGACAAAAAGTAATGTTTCTTCTAAAAACAATAGTAACAAATCCCAAAATCCATACGAGCGAAGTCATGGACAGGCTATTGTAATATAAACAGGTCTATTCACTAAAGGTGAAACTCAGGAGAATTGGGAAGAGAAGAAAATAATCTAGATCAAATACCAATTTGGTAAGTGAGATAAATGGGAGAATGTTTCTGGTTTGGCTATTTTGACGTTGATTTTTCACTTCTATTCAATCCTCCTGAGTTTCACCTTTACCGAATAGACCTGAAAATGTCAGTAGAAGAAGCGTACTTAAAGTAAGACTCTTGTATTCATTTCATGTATCACATAAACATATAAATAAGGTGAGATATGCTGTTATGCATTTAAAATGAAGTATGTGATGACGCCAACAATAGGAGTGACCTACTGGTCAATGAAAATAGATTTCTTAAATGAATACAATCTTCTAGCTGCAAGAATATGAAAACAATTTGTACTTGGATAGTATATATCATTAAATGTGTATTTATGGACTTGTTCACAATATCTTTCAAACAGCCTTAAAGGGATTTCCACAGTGCTGTAAAAACAGACAGCTGAGCCAATTACTGGAGGTGGAGAATGTATTACTTACAACTCTCAAGACTGGTTTACAGAGCCGTGGGATTACCCTACACACTGCTTATAAAAACTGCATGGCGCCCTGAGAGAACTTCAAACTCAAAGCTCCAAGTTGAAGTTCTATGGATTACCAGTCACTTTTTTCAAAGTAAACAGTTGGATACCATAACAATTGACATGTCCAACATTGGCCTTATGTGAGACATGGGAGATAACTTAAACTATAGGAATCCAAACTAAAGACCTTTCTACTTTAACTCAGTCATCCAAGTAGTTCTTGCACACAAAATATATAAGTAACACCTTTGCAAATTAATTTTCTTTGTATATTATTGTTTTTTAATTTAAAAAAATATATACATTTTTACTTCTCATCAATCATCACAGAGTATCCATGAGTCCCAAACCTTATTAAAGGATGTTACAGCAGGATGAAGAATAGTTGACAATTTATCCATATACATATTTTCCCTAATTCGCCCCACAATTAAAGACATGGGTGGGATAGATACAGTTAACCATTTTAATGCCACCATACAGTGGGCCGCCAGTGCTATTTCATGGGCCAACTTGTTTTTGGATCTGGTAAGGCCTTCTGTTAGCGTATGTAACAAAACCACCCTTGAGGTCCATGTTAATGGGCTTATTCAGTACGTCCCTTATCACGGAGCAAACGCTCCGCCAGAGCCCCTGCATATATGGGCAGGTTCACCACATGTGGTAAAATGTTCCTTTTTGTCCACAGCCTTGCCAGTAGGTATCCACCATCATAGTGCCCATCCTACATAACGAATGGAAATGTACATCAACAAAAAATAATATAGGTGATAGGACACATTTATGAAGCTTCTTGCAATGCTTGCCCAACTATCTTCCCAGTCTGCACCCTCTGGGTTTTCTCCGATATCCCTCACCCATCTAGTCACATTGGTGATTGAATGGGGGCCATGGACCAATCTTGAGAAACTATCAAAAATGCAAGATATAAGAGCTGCTGGCAGCTCCCCTTTTTCACAAGATAAAAAAGGTAAGTTGTTTTACAGACGTTTTACGAACCTCGGGTGAATGAGCATAAGCCGAGATCTGTAGGTATCAAAAGATGTCTTTAGGGGTAACTCTGCCCTGTTGCTGGAGATCAAGGTACCTGAAGGAAGTAAATGGTGCAGTCTCTGTAGACCTAAGTTCTCCAGTTTATCAAAAGGTCAGAGCAACAATGCCGCTGGAAAATGACAATTCCTGAAAATAGAGACACCAACGGAGACCACAACCTTGTGAATTTAAACTTAGTCCATGCCTGTCCCATATCCGCAGGTGTGCACACCTTCCTACACTAAAATTGACCTGTCAATATTAACATACAGATCTATTCACTAAAGGTGAAACTCGGGAGAACTAGCAGGAGAAGAGAACAGTCTAGACCAAATAGCCGATTTAGAGAGTGAGATAAATGGGAGAGTTTTTCTGATAGAATTTTCACTTCTCCAGACAATCTCCTGAGTTTCACATTTAGTGAATAGACCTGATAGTCTCTTGTCATGCTGAAAAGGCATTTATATCCATACACAAGATGAAGGAGCTTGCATTAAACACACATTTCCAAATTCATAAAACGCAGTGCGGGCCCTATTACAATCTTCGCGTTAAAACGCTCGCGCAACGCGTGATTTTGTGCGCACAGCGTTAAACGTTAACGCACGTAAATCAATGCTGGAAATACAATCCTTGCGCATTTTTTCATCCGTCGAGCAATAACGCACGTAAAATGCGTAAAACGCGTGTGCAGCAACGTTGTGCGCACAAATCCGTGTGGGGACCGTTTTTTTCACGCGATTCAGCCAGTCAGAATTAAGAACCACAATTGTCTCATGTTAAGTTTTTGCACCTGTCAAAGTCAATCTGCCTATATATCCTGCAGCAATAAAAAATGCATGCACAACTTCTCAAATTTATTGGTTTGGTATGTGTAGAAAGTGTAACTATACTTTGCTGCATTTTTTTTTGGGGCTGGTGTATGTGAGTTCGGCCAGGTTGATAGAATTTGCCATTAACACCAGCTTTTAGGAGTTGCTAAAATTATGCCCGCAAAGGCTGTGCGTTACAAACTGCGCATAGATTGTAATACCATCCGCGTACCAATGCACAAACGCATTTGCGCTCCCAATGTTAAGTATAGGACGCATGATGTACAGTAAGCTTGTGCAGCATTCGCGCAGGTTCACCCGCGGTAGATGTATATGCGCGTTTGTGGCGCTGACTTTGTAATACGATGTTCAGCGCAAAGGGTTTTGCCCCTCGCGTTAATGCGTTTTTGCGCGGGTGCAAACGTATGCGCGAATATTGTAATAGGGCCCTGCTTATTTATGTATTATTTAACATTTTCTGCTGCTCTTTTTATAATATTCAATGTTATCTAGAAAAGAAAACTTACAGTGCGATTTTTGATAGCTTTGTCATTTACAATAGGTCATTTTAAGCTAACAAATCATAATCCTAGCATCTTTTATAAAAAGCTGAATTATTTTATTTCAGGAACGCATGCATTTTTTTTACAGCTGCATTAATTTGTCAAAGCATGTCTATTTCCCGGCATAAGTAGTTTGCTGAAGGTCATAATAAGCCAACAAAGGGATTTGATATAAAGTCTCCCACTCCTTATTTTAAACCAACCCAGGAATCTTTTTTCCTGATAATACTAATTGTTCTTGAAGTTACATCTATATATAAGTCTTTTGTTCATTGTGTGTGAAATGTGAATGTAAAATGTGCTCCACAGAAAGCATGTTCTGTTTACAGTACACTTACCACTTTGAAATAATGTCAGATTATTTAAATATAAAGTCTCACATAGAATCCAAGTGATAACAATGCGCGCAATAGTATATTCATAAAATTAAATAAAGTAACTGACACAGCATTACACTAACACCTACAGCTCACTGCTTTCCAGTATCAAGCAACTAAATACAATTTATTATATTTGTATTGCACTCACAGCAGCTTTAAGTCATTTAACTATTATTCATCATCATTTTCTTAACAAATGGCAGCGATACAAATATTTATATGAATAGTTTAATTTCCTTTTCCAGTACAAACAGAAACTTTGCTTTTGTCAGTGTAGTCGCTGGCTGACTACACGGCTCCCCAAAAATCCTGACTTCTTCACCGCCACTTGCGTTCGTCACCACCCTTGGACACGCTGCAGCTGCACCTGACTGCAGAGAGCATAGCCCAAATTCTACAAAATGAGCAGGTGTAAGGCTGAATGGGAATGGTCATGTCCCCCCTCCCTTTTTGACATTCTCATGCACTGGCAAATCTGCTGGAAGAAATGGCATGGTGATAAGCAGCTGTCAGAAGATGGACTGGGGTCTATGGGGGGTGACAGGTAGGGATGGGCTTCTGGTTCGAATCGGTTCAGTGTTCGATTCGAACATCGGCTGTTCGAAAATTCACGAACTTTGAACTTTTCGGGATGGTCGCTGAGAGTTCGAGAAAACAAAAATTCCAAAAAAATGCTTAAAAGATCCTAAAAATCTAAAAATAAAGAGACTCTTTACTGCAGAATATAATAATAAACGGTTTATTAGAAATTGAATTAAAACGGGAGTATTTTTAACATTGAAGCCTATGGGATTCATAAACATTTCCCACTCCTTGTTGTTCAAACATTTCCCACTCCTTGTTGCGCTAACACTTCCCATGGCTTGAAATCGCATATAAACATGAGCAAAAGTGGTAAAAATTGTTCGTGGTCAAACTTTTTCGGATGTTTGAGTTTGAATGCGAACCCATTCAGCCCATCACTAGTGACAGGGTCCCCGAAGTGCAGGTAATCACCGCAGGGCACCTGTAGAGCAGGGAATCGGCCGCTGAATGCATATGCCAAGTCGCTGCAGAAGGAAGCTGATAAGCTGCCTAACGGGTAAAAAAAGCAAAAACAAAAATCGATTGCCACATTTTGCTTCTTTCAGCTTGTTTGTTCTAAAGTTGTTTGACTATGTACTATTATTATTATTATGTAGAAAAATGAATATGGACAACCAAAAAAAAAAAACTAGTGTATAAAGCAATATATTGTATCCTTGAGTATATTACTATTGAAGTATAATTCATAAAACATATTGTGCACAAATTTTTTTAAATGAACCTTTAGATGTTTTATCTAATTGATTGCAATGTTGGGAAGTCATTAGTCAATGTAATAAAATCTTGGAATACATGTCACTATAACTTGAGATGAATATGACTTACAGTAAATGTCCCTTAGAGTGCGTTATTTTCTCTAAATTTATCTGAACAAACAAAATTATTTTCTCTTCAAAGATTTCAGCTGCTTCTTCATATTCCTGAAGAGCTTTTTTGTGAGAATGTACACCTGATGAACATTTGTAGATATGAAAAAAATATCTTTTGCAAGAAGCAATATTTCTAGTTCAAGGGATTTACTGAAAAAGGGTAAGTTTACAAACCTTTCCTCAGTCATAAAATCGAAAATAAAAAATTCTCGGAAGCACATGTTTTGTAAGGCAACTTCAAGCAAATTAAATACATTGTATGTCCATAGCTGAAAAACAAAATTAAAAAAAAAACTCGCTTTTATTAAGAATGTGCTAGTATCTGATAATTAATGCTGGCACAGTGCTTTTTCATTTTATTAACATTGTAATAACATACCTTTCACAAAGCTATATAATACATTAAAAGATGATCCATTAAATTTAACCCTTGTCATTGCTATGTCATATTTACATTTTCATTTAAATCACATAGTGAAAAAGTAAAGGTTATTTTGGTTTGCATTATCTTGTGATATTTATACTTAGACAAAAGCCATCTGATAGTTTTCCAGTTGTGAAAAGAGGTTTATTTATTTCTTATTTTCATTCCTTTGATTTCAAAGATATAGGGCAGTATTACAATGTTGGTGCTAACTTAACCAGAGCACTTTGGTGTTCTGTGAATAGATTAACCATTGCTTCTCTATGGGGATTTCACTGCCTTCGAACAGGCACCGTACTTGCTGGCAATATTTTTGTTCAGTCTTTGCAGAAGAAAAGGAAGGAAAGGGACCTCAGTTAGGAGGAAACACTAACGAGACAATTACATATCAGTTTACAGAGGAGGAGGTTCTACAGCAGCTGTCTAAAGTAAAGACAAATAAGTCAATGGGGCCTGATGGGATCCACCCTAAAATTATTAAAAGAGCTCAGTGATGTAATAGCAAAACCGTTAACAGATTTATTGAACCAATCCTTGCTAACGGGAGTCGACCCAGAAGACTGGAAATTAGCAAATGTTGTGCCCATTCACAAGAAGGGTAGTAGGGAGGAATCTGGGAACTATAGGCCAGTTAGTCTTACGTCATTAGTGGGGAAATTAATGGAAACCATGTTACAGGAAAGGATTGTTGAACATCTAAAAACACATAGATTACAGGATCAGAAACAACATGGGTTTATCTCAGGGAGATCATGCCAAACTAATTTTATTGATTTTTTTGATTGGGTAACAAAAACAATAGACTTATTTAGATTTCAGTAAGGCTTTTGATACTGTTCCGCATAGAAGGCTTATCAATAAATTGCAATCTTTGAGCTTGGATTCCAATATTGTTGAATGGATTAGGCAGTGGCTGAGTGACAGGCAACAGAGGGTTGTGGTAAATGGAGTTTATTCGGCGCAAGGTCTTGTTACCAGTGGGGTACCTCAGGGGTCAGTACTTGGACCCATTCTATTTAATATTTTTATTATTGATATTGCAGAAGGTATTAATGGAAAAGTATGTCTTTTTGCTGATGACACAAAGATTTGCAACAGGGCTGACGTTCCTGGAGGGATCAGCCAAATGACAAATGATTTAGGTAAACTAAAAAAATGGTCTGAGCTGTGGCAAATGAGTTTTAACGTGGATAAGTGCAAGATAATGCACCTGGGACGTAAAAACAAGAACTCAAATGATGTTTAAATTTGATGAGCACAAAATGGACAAAATGAGTTCAATACAGGGGAGGGCTCAGCAGCTTATTGCCACAGAATCCCTTGATCCCTACACGAGACACTGCCTACGTACACTGCCAGTCTTTAGAATAGCTGGATTACTAAACATAGGACAGACAGAATAAAATATAGTCAGAAGAAGCGGAAGTTTGGAACCAGAGCAGATAGTTAGATAAAGCCAAGAATCAGAACCAGAACTGGTAGTCAGACAAGCCAGGAATCAGAACCTGAATGGGTAGCCAGACAAAGCCAGGAATCAGTACACAATATATCAAGGAGAGCAAGGTTTAACACCACCAGAGTCAATACATGGTATACCAATATCACAGGAACAAGAATCACACTGACCAGGATAAACCACAACAGGGCAGTAAGCGTAATTCACTGCTCGGTTTTTAAATCCGGTGTCATTTTATAACTGATATCTAAAAATATGAAACGTCAAAATATTCCCAAAGTACTAAATTTGAATTCAATAAATAATTTGCTTAAAACAATTAAAGTAAAACTAATTAAGTATGGTTTTTTAAATTTATATCCCTGACACCTTGTTTTATTATTGTTAGTGTCTTTCACAAAGCAAAGTTCATCTTCTGTTCATAGTAAATATGTATAAAACCTGTGACACAGTGCTATATAATTATATATATATCACATTATACAGCATGTTAAATTTTTTTGGTTTTTGAAGATGTCGAGCAGTGTGGCTGTGTAAGTCTGTGGCTAAATGTGGGACAAAGACGCTGTTCTTTCTTCACTGTGGCTCCTAATGTTTCTATTTCCATTTCTAAATTGCTCCATAGTTGGTGACTATCTCTTTTGCATTTCTAGATCTGGATCTGTGTAACAATAATGGTTCAGACAGATTTGTCCATGCTGAGAAGATAATGATGCACAGCATTTTAGAATGTAATGTTTAAACTTTATATCTTGCATTGATTTTGATCAGTGCTGCCAGGCACATGCTGTATCTTTTGATTGACTAATCTAAACGCTAGTGATGTGAATGGTGAATATACCAATGTCTTTAAATGTACGAGAAGAAAAAACCCACAAGAAAAGTCGAAGAAAACGGATAGAAAATGGATGCTAGGATTGGCACTCATTGCCTTGATTTTCCATTGAATCGTCGTATGTAGTTTGACACTACAATCAAGACATAAATACTGGGAATTAATCTGAGTGCTTAAAGGGGCCATAAATGCTCAGTACACTCTCTGCTGGCCAATTCTCAAAAATCCATCCATTCGCTTCTTACATATTTTTTTCACTGGGCGTACACAGACTGAAATTCCTAAATAAATTATGTTTATGTTACTTGTGCACAAGCTATGTTATTAAGGTGCATAATTTAATAATGTGACAAGTATGAGTTATGTGGCACATCTGATCATAGACCGCAACTATTCATTTATACTCTAAATAAAAGGACTGATTTGACAGATCAGGGAATACCTATTTACAATCCATTATTCAGAACAATATTTTAAGAGGAAAAAAATAAGCAAGCTGAATACGGAGCAGACAGGAAGTCCAGCTCTTCCACGAAGAGGGTCATTTGCACTGGAAATGTTTTCATTCTACCATCACAAGGACTTGGGTAGCAGTACTTACAGTTCACAAGGAACCCAACTTGCACAAATTACAAAGCAACTGTGCTAGGTTTTCAGTTCATTTGAGAGATGGGAGCTATGGAAGTTGCGGGGCTAATTGATTATTTTTCTAATGTTATTGTTACATTATAAGAAGTCTTGAATAACTGATTGAGAATATTATTAAGCAGAAGTATTCAAATTTAAAGACACACAAACTTGTATCATTGTTGTTTTCATTGCTTTGTAATCTTTGAATTTAATATAATCCATACTGCTATACCCCGTTTTATAACTTCGTGAATGTGGTATTCCTTCTCACATGCTGCTTGCTTTATCATTGTCTCATTGTAGCATGAACGATAACCAACCATTCTATGCCTTCTTCACAAAAGATGGGTAAGGAAGGGGTTACATCGCAATAATGTATATAACTGAAACAATGACCTTCATTAAGCCCTATATATTGTTTCGAAATATTAAAAAAAACAACAATCTGCACATTAATTATCATATGTTTTCCTACAGATAATCTGTGCCTCCCTGATGACATCTAGAATCTGATAGAAGCTTCTGCACCTGCTGCCTCTTACTTAGGTAATGTCCTCAAAGTCCCAAATGCAGAATCAGTGACAAGAAGCATTTAGCTTCAGATCAGTATCTCAAACTAAAGGAGCACATGTATTATGTTAGTTAATATAATAAGCATTTGGCAATCGTCACATCCTATCAGTAGGATTAAAAAGGTAAAACATTTAAGAATCTCAGTTATTTACTTGAAAAGACATTTACAATGAGGAAATAACTATGACAAATAATTCCAAAATAAAGATTTAATTTTCACTGTTAAAAAATCATAACATAAAGCAAAACTGTTTTATTATAAAATATTAACTTTAATCAATAATATACAGTTTATATACCAGTTACTTTATTAGGAACACCTGTTCAATTGCTTGTTAACACAAATTGCTGATCAGCCAATCCCATGGCAGCAACTCAATGCGTTTAGGCATCTAGACATGGTGAAGATGACTTGTTGAAGTTCAATCCGAGCATCAGAATGGGGAAGAAAAGGGATTTATGTGACTTTGCATGTGGCATGGTTGTTGGTGCCAGACAGGATGGTCTGAGGTTTTCAAAAACTGTTGATCTGCTGGGATTTTTACACACAACATCTCTAGGGTTTACAGAGAATGATCCAAAAAAGAGAAAATATCCAGTGAGCGACACTGCCTGGTCGAAAATGCATTGTTGATGTCAGAGGTCAGAGGAGAATGGGCAGCCTTTGCCAAAATGATAGAAAGGCAACAGTACCTCAAATAACCATTCATTCAATCAAGGTATGCAGAATACCATCTCTTAACGCACAACATGTCCAACCTTGAAGCAGATTGTCTACAGCAGCAGAAAATCACACCAGGTGCCACTACTGTTGGCTAAGAAGAGGAAACTAAGGATACTATTCGAACAGGGTCACCAAATTTGGACAATAGAAGATCAGAAAAACGTTGCCTAGTCTGATGAGTCTCGATTTCAGCTGTGAGATTCAGATGGTAGGGTAAGAATTTGGTGTAAACAACATGAAAGCATGGATCCATCCTGCCTTGTATCAATGGTTCAGGCTGGTGGTGTAATGGTGTGTGGGATAATTACATGGTACAATTTGGGCCCTTTAGAATCAATGAAGCATTGTTTAAATGCCATGACCTACCTGAGTATTGTTGCTGACCATGTCCATCCCATTATGACCACAGTGTAACGATCTTCTGATGGCTACTTCTAGCAGGATAATGCATCATATCACAGAGCTGAAATCATCTCAAACTGGTTTCTTGAACATGACAATGAGTACTGCACTCCTATGGCCTCCACAGTCACCAGATCTCAATCCAATAGAGCACCTTTGGGCTGTGTCAGGTATTTTCATAGGGAAAACAAAATGGATGCTTGTAGCCATTTTGTTTAATTGTATATCCATATTTTTATATGATACAAGTTTTTATTCTCAACTCTCACCTACTTCTAGAATGAACTTACATAGATTTTTTTAGAAACGAGTTCATTTGAAGGTAAATGTATTAAGAGGGGAATATAAGAGTTATGTATGTGTTTAAGAATATAATCGCTAGACATAAAGATGCTAGCTAAGATATGTCAGACAAATTTATAGGTCTGTACAAGTGCACGTGGAAAAATTCCTAAAAAGAGTCCCGTGTTCCAGTTCGTGGTGAATAAAAGGGAAAAAGGTAAAAACGTGTTGAAAATAGATAAAATAGTTCGGACCGTGTATAAAAGCAAGGGTAGTCCAGTAGAATCTCTGCTAAGATGATCCGGAGGTCTCGTGTGGGGTCCTAGGGTGTTGTCCTCTCCTAGGTCCTATATAGGCTCACGGTTCCCAGGAATTGGGAAGGGGAGGGAGAAGGGAAACAAAAAAGAAAAATGGTGCAATACTGATAGATAAATGATCAGGTGCCTTGATGTCAAGGGGACACTTACAGTGTATAGAGCCTCTTGTACCGGCTCTGGTGTGAAGTGCCTTGGGCCTAATCGAGGGTGGCCTCTGCCCTTCTTTGTAGTGGTTCCCTGTAGTAGTTCCCAGGTGACCTTGGTCTCTTACTCTTCACAGAGAGAAAACATCCTCATAGCGTAATATGCATTTGCTGGTTAAATGAGGTAGATAATAATGGAAAAACTCACCGATGTTGGAGCCTTGAATGACAGGCTCAACTTGTAGGCATGTGGTACTACTATGGTGGGTACCTGCACCTCTTTCAGCAGCAGACAATCTTCTTACAAGGAAAAGGAAGGAATATACAGCATGTATTGTGCAATAAATCCCTCAGATGCAGATGGTGAAGAAAAAAGGGTTTTTAATGGGTTAAAAAAAGGCAGTAGGTATCACAGATACGAGTTTCGGCTTAACAAATGTAGCCTTCCTCAGTCTGTGTGATAAACAATTTCAAAAAAGGGGGGATAAAGGACACTCCACGTGTGTCTGTTTAAATAGAGAACGCTGGACATAGAATTTCAGGGTTACTTCCGGGTTCGCGGAGGTTGCCGGTCACATGATGGTGCGTGTTGCGTCATTACGTGGCGGCCATCTTGGACGTGCGTTCCATAGGCCGATTACATGCGTTCCAAACGTTCTAAATGTAATTCAAGCGCCAGTGTCGGAAGAAAAAGGCAGAAAGAGGGAATTCCTCTGGCGCTAAGGGAGTGATCTCCAAGGTGCATAGGGCAATCACCAGGGGACAGCTAGTGACAGGAGAATGCCTATCCACTGATAATCATATAGTTGTACCAATATAAAGGGAATGCGGAATCTGCTTAATCAGAAAAATACATTGGCAACTCATAGTTGGTGTGGAGGAAATGACAGAAGTGAGGTAATAAAGTGACCAATGCAAATTAAAACAGCATACTGACAGAGCACAATAGCAATTAAAAGAACTGAATTCCCAAGATGACTTAAAATGGGTAAATTCCATAAAATATATGTTAGCAATACAAGAAAGTCATAAAGACATAAAAACATATATAAAAACATATATAAAATGCCCTAGGAAGGGATAAATGAATGAAGCACACAAAAAACCAGGATGACAGGATAATAAAAGGAATAAAATGAGGTATAGATGAAAGTCAGGATAACTAGTGGTATGATATACTATATAGATATAATCGTATATCTGGGTATACAGATAGATGGGAAGATCGTATGTGTTACAGATTTGGAACTAGCGAGAAAATAATAATAGTCAGTCGAGGAAGTGGCATAATTCAAAATCGGCATTCAAACCTTGTGGTTGGAGGGTGCCTAGGTTGAAAATCCAGCTCATTTCTTCTTTTCCGATTATTTTCTCAAAATTGCCGCCTCTCCAGGGTGCTTCGACCTTTTTGATCCCAATAAAAGTGAGTCCCTCTGGGTTCATAGCATGTTTGTTTTTGAAGTGTAGAGGGACACTGTGGTTTTCATTCCCATTCCGGATATTTCTGATATGTTCTTGAACACGTACACTAAGGGCTCTAGTAGTTCTCCCTGCATATCTTACGCCACATGGACATGTTAATAGGTAAATCACATTTTTGGTGAAACAAGTGATAACGTCTCTTATTTTAATAGGTCCTGTGTCAAATCACAAGCGACGTCAAATCATTGTACACTATCATACCGCACAGAAATGGACTAGAGGCCACTGAACACTTTTTGAAGAAGAATGAAACACTGCAACCGGAACAAATTGTTTTTATTTTGGAGGGGATACGTTTGATTTTAGAAAACAACTACTTTTATTTCCAGGATGATTTTTATATGCAAGTCAATGGGACTACGATGGGAAGTCGTTTTGCTCCATCATATGCCAACCTCTTCATGGCTTTCTGGGAAGAATCTTTTTTATTCAAATACCCTAACAACCTAGTTTGTTATAAAAGATAAATTGATGATATTTTCTTTATCTGGAAAGGAGGAATTAATACTCTGGAGACATTCCTACAAGAACTGGACCAAAATGGAAGAGGCATTTCACTCACCACTGTATGGAGCCATGAACGAATCACCTTTTTAGATTTAAGTATCTTCATTCAGAACGGTGTGATCAAAACCGAGACTTTCTTTAAAAAGGTAGACGTCAACAGTTTTATCGAAACCTCCAGCTGCCACCTACCACAGTGGCTCAATGGAGTTCCGAAAAGCCAATTTTTCAGAGTAAGGCGAAACTGTACTGACCTGGACACCTATGAAACACAATCAGACAAATTAAAAACAGATTTTATGGAGAAGGGTTATGACCCAAGTGTACTTGAAGGCACCAGGAACGAAGTCAGGAACATAGAGCGTACCAATTTATTGAAGAAGAAACCCAAAACCGGAACACAATATACGACTGATGTACCTTTTATTTTTTCATACAATGCCCAGAACCAACATATCAGGAAGACGATCAAGAAATATTGGTCAATATTAAGAAAAGATCCATTACTGAGAGAAATTCTACCTGAAAAACCAAGATTAATCTGCAGAGGTGCCGGTAACCTCAAAATGAAATTAGCGCAAAAACACACACAGAAAACCCCTTTGAATAAAAACCACTACGGCATACAAAAAGGGTTTCATCAATGTGGGAATTGCCTTAACTGTCGCAACACTAGAAGCAAGAAACAGATTATTACGCAGATAAATGGCAACACAGGACCTATTAAAATAAGAGACGTTATCACTTGTTTCACCAAAAATGTGATTTACCTATTAACATGTCCATGTGGCGTAAGATATGCAGGGAGAACTACTAGAGCCCTTAGTGTACGTGTTCAAGAACATATCAGAAATATCCGGAATGGGAATGAAAACCACAGTGTCCCTCTACACTTCAAAAACAAACATGCTATGAACCCAGAGGGACTCACTTTTATTGGGATCAAAAAGGTCGAAGCACCCTGGAGAGGCGGCAATTTTGAGAAAATAATCGAAAAAGAAGAAATGAGCTGGATTTTCAACCTAGGCACCCTCCAACCACAAGGTTTGAATGCCGATTTTGAATTATGCCACTTCCTCGACTGACTATTATTATTTTCTCGCTAGTTCCAAATCTGTAACACATACGATCTTCCCATCTATCTGTATACCCAGATATACGATTATATCTATATAGTATATCATACCACTAGTTATCCTGACTTTCATCTATACCTCATTTTATTCCTTTTATTATCCTGTCATCCTGGTTTTTATGTGTGCTTCATTCATTTATCCCTTCCTAGGGCATTTTATATATGTTTTTATATATGTTTTTATGTCTTTATGACTTTCTTGTATTGCTAACATATATTTTATGGAATTTACCCATTTTAAGTCATCTTGGGAATTCAGTTCTTTTAATTGCTATTGTGCTCTGTCAGTATGCTGTTTTAATTTGCATTGGTCACTTTATTACCTCACTTCTGTCATTTCCTCCACACCAACTATGAGTTGCCAATGTATTTTTCTGATTAAGCAGATTCCGCATTCCCTTTATATTGGTACAACTATATGATTATCAGTGGATAGGCATTCTCCTGTCACTAGCTGTCCCCTGGTGATTGCCCCTATGCACCTTGGAGATCACTCCCTTAGCGCCAGAGGAATTCCCTCTTTCTGCCTTTTTCTTCCGACACTGGCGCTTGAATTACATTTAGAACGTTTGGAACGCATGTAATCGGCCTATGGAACGCACGTCCAAGATGGCCGCCACGTAATGACGCAACACGCACCATGTGACCGCAACCTCCGCGAACCCGGAAGTAACCCTGAAATTCTATGTCCAGCGTTCTCTATTTAAACAGACACACGTGGAGTGTCCTTTATCCCCCCTTTTTTGAAATTGTTTATCACACAGACTGAGGAAGGCTACATTTGTTAAGCCGAAACTCGTATCTGTGATACCTACTGCCTTTTTTTAACCCATTAAAAACCCTTTTTTCTTCACCATCTGCATCTGAGGGATTTATTGCACAATACATGCTGTATATTCCTTCCTTTTCCTTGTAAGAAGATTGTCTGCTGCTGAAAGAGGTGCAGGTACCCACCATAGTAGTACCACATGCCTACAAGTTGAGCCTGTCATTCAAGGCTCCAACATCGGTGAGTTTTTCCATTATTATCTACCTCATTTAACCAGCAAATGCATATTACGCTATGAGGATGTTTTCTCTCTGTGAAGAGTAAGAGACCAAGGTCACCTGGGAACTACTACAGGGAACCACTACAAAGAAGGGCAGAGGCCACCCTCGATTAGGCCCAAGGCACTTCACACCAGAGCCGGTACAAGAGGCTCTATACACTGTAAGTGTCCCCTGACATCAAGGCACCTGATCATTTATCTATCAGTATTGCACCATTTTTCTTTTTTGTTTCCCTTCTCCCTCCCCTTCCCAATTCCTGGGAACCGTGAGCCTATATAGGACCTAGGAGAGGACAACACCCTAGGACCCCACACGAGACCTCCGGATCATCTTAGCAGAGATTCTACTGGACTACCCTTGCTTTTATACACGGTCCGAACTATTTTATCTATTTTCAACACGTTTTTACCTTTTTCCCTTTTATTCACCACGAACTGGAACACGGGACTCTTTTTAGGAATTTTTCCACGTGCACTTGTACATACACATTTTATTGCATTTGCACTTGTATGTATCTTGGCTACAATTAGGAAGCAAGTTATTTGTATAGAATAGGACGTATACTGCTTTTACCTTTATCATTTTTCTGCTCACTATTACACTTTACGATTAGCACCTTAGCGGTTATTTCTACCGTATTGGATTTATAGGACCATTATACTCGTACCTGTATTACTTAGATCACCCTCAGAAGGGACTGCGCCACTCGGATCCCCCTCCCTTTCTCTACTATTGTCTGCACATTTCTGTCGAGGTTTTGTGTTATAATCCTTGACGTCTGCATTACTTGAACATTAACACCACACTAGCGCCTCCACTGTACCCCATTTCCCAAATTTATAGGTCTGTTTTAAAGAGTCCTTGAATAAAAGATATTTTCTTTTCGGGTATAGAAACACACTTATATTAAAATATATATGCACAATATATCTATGCAAATATATTGCTATGCACAAAATATATTTTTATAATCAATATAGATTTTATAGTTAGTAGCACAGTAAAATAATAGTAACTCCAATATATTTTCTAGAGTATAACTATGTATAACTATGTTTAAGAAATAGAAATAAGCTGCTTAAATGTAGAAGGAAAGTTTGTTAACTGATAAGATATTAAACACAGGAGTAACTCAGAAAAACCTTGAATTAACTAGAAATGAGGAGATCTTAAATATTAATTTGACAGGACAGACATACTGTCTGAAGAGACTATGAGAGTTCTTTTGTTCAAACTCGATAAGAGAGATTGACCTATGATCTCTGTCTATTAATTCAAAAATAGTAGAATTAAAAAGATTACTAATTAATTATAAAATCAACACTGCCATTTAGTGGTGTATTATGAGCCAACAGTTTTATGGAATTTTCATAGGTTAACATTGAGAAAGAGAAATATGCTAAGTAGATAAGTGACGTCATTTACTCTATAACTGTGAATACAGAACATGTAGAGATCATTCATAACGCATTACACTTTACTTGGCTTCATTTCTACTCAGACCACACTTCACTTCTCCCTCTCGGGACTTAAAATTTTATTTCTCACTCTCATGCATTCACTCTCTCAAATTATCCTACGAGTTATGCTCAAGGAGAAAACTCAGAGACAAAAGGAACTAAGATGCAAACAGAGATATAACATCTTATAATATCTCATATACTCTCACACACTCTCCAATTAATACAATATATCCACTGATAACTGAGAAGATTGCAGAAACGCTTGAATCCAGATCAGACAGGTAATGTATGGAAAGCAAATTTAAGTGGAATTAATTTAAAAGAAATGTAATTTTATATATATATATATATATATATATGGGTGTGTATTGCAATGAATATAGACTGAGATTTATCTCAGATATCACTAGATCGTGACCTTTGAAATATTTCTAACCTGCAGTATAGAAATATAAGAAGCGTCTGATGACAAGGATATTGATCCTAATTTATTTGTTGCAGTATATCCATATATATATTGAAATTGGAAGAGCTATTGTGATTGAATTACTAAGCAGGGATATTATAATCTATAATTTAAAAAGCGAAAGATTAGAAGCTTAATTCTCATTTGGGGAGGATTCACTAAATAAGTTTTTCTAAATAGAAAGTGATAGCTTCATCTTTTTGGTGATTCAGGTAGCACAGAGATATATATATCTACAAGATATATATATCTTGCCAGCTGGGTGGAGTAGAGGTAACATCACTGCTCTGCATGGAGAGAGCCTGTGGAGTCATGGGTTCGATCCCAGCAAGCAACCACTCCAGTAAGTGTCCTTGGCAAGACACCTAACGGTACATACTTGCCACCAAGGACATACTTGAAAACGAGAGAAATCTCAATGTATCCCTCCTGGTAAAATCCTTTCACAGAAAAAAGATACTAGCTTGTTTTAAAATATTGGTCTGCTGCGAGAAACATGTTAATTGTTTTCTTTAAGCAGGATGTTTATGTTAGCTACTAACTGATTAAATGAAATGTTATTAACCATACATGCAGTTACTAACAGATATTAAAAGCTAGAAATCTGTGTGCTGATGGATGATGTTGTTGTTTATATATCCTTGATTGTTGTGAGATAAATCTTTTTGCATACGTAATAAATATATAGATTTTTATCCAGTTACTTGTAATATATTTTTGTAGACATAACGCCCATGTTGACAACCGACTTTGGATCGATTTCTGAGAAATATAGATGAGATAAGTTTATTGTTGTTTATATCTCATATAAATTTCTTATTGAATATACATCCTGACAGCTGTAGTGGAATGGGAGATTTGCCTCATGGATGAGCAGCCAAGAAATGTGCGGCAACTGCATTATGCTATCGTGTCAATATGGACCAAAATTTCTGAGGAATGATTTCAACACCTTGTTGAATCTATGCCATGAAGAATTAAGGCAAAAGGGGGTCCAACCCAGTACTAGCAGTTACCTATAAAGTGGCCGTTGAGTGTATTGTTGCTTAACCGCTTGGATGCAGACAACTTGTGGGGAACATCATGGGGATCATCATCTGGAAGAGGGGTGTTCCTCGGAATACTCACCTCTCTCTCTCTCTCTCCAAAGTCTCACAGTGGACTGACTTCCTTGAAGTCAGACCACGCTTTTATACCTCCTCCTGGTGCACTGGCGTCAATGCAACAGGTGCAATGGTCAGTTTCAGGCACCTCCGCCCCCGGCAAAGCACCTGAAAAGGGTTGGGGGTCTTTTGGACCCTCTCCCTCCCAATCAGGAGGAGATTGAGCTTCAAGAGAGGCATCGCTGGAAAGGTCAAAGTCTGACCTTTCCAGTGATGCCTCTCTTTAACCCTTAGGTGTCAATCCATGATCTGGCAAAAGATTGAAGCCTTCTCCCAGAGGTGCTTGACATCTTGGATGTCAGCCAATTCTCTGGAGCCTCCCCCCACCCACTAACGTCATTGGCACGATGATGTCAGCTGGGGGAATTAACCCAAAGCTGCCAAGGAATTTACTATGGGATGGATTAATAGTTCAGGGACACAAGTGATCAGCCAGAGAGTCATAGGTATCTCATGGCCTGGGATTATCACCCATTTATGAATTGAACCCACAACTTGTTCTCCAGTCAGATTCTTAAACCAAAGAACAAATAAGTTATAGCATTTAATATAATAGTAAGGAATGTCTTACTTTCAGTCACTCATGCTCTCATGTACAGTAAGCAGCCCAGCTACATGGCTCAGTCTTAACAAAAAGATGTGCCCAGAGCACAAGGATTTTTGCCAATATGCAAATTTATCGAATTATATATCATTGATGTTACAGCCTGCACAGGGGATTTCCTTAGGCTGTATGTGATTTCCAGGAGAATTGCACAGACTTCTTCTGTTTTATGGACCTTCTGGACCTTTCTTGGACACCGAATTCTGGATTTCCATGTGTACCAAGCTTTTCTTAAAACATGTATTATAAAGACTAATGACAAGCACTTTTCACGCAGTGAAACAGGGATCTGTGAGTGGCACTCCTTCAGGGCTACACTAGTAAAGCCCTGCTCTGTAATAAAAGGTTAGAGAAAGGGTAGAGGGTATAAAATTAAAGAGGGGTCAAACAGGTGTGAAAGGTTAGGATAAACATACAAATATAAGAATAATATGCACCCCTAGGGTGAACACTAATGAAATAGTGAATGTGAATGACCGGTTTGTGGTTTTTGCTAAAGAATATTAGTACTTCTTTGCACTAACTGTTTTAGTCCATTCACTCTATTTACAGAATCAATATTGGGTCAATACCAGCCTAGAGTACCTTTGAAAGATTCCACAAATGTTTCTTGATAAAATTTTAATGTGAAAGGGATTACATTTATTTTTCATTTTATTATTTATTATTAATTCCTGCAGCAGATATCAGCCATGGGAGACTGACTTGGGAGAGAAGATGAGTTTAAAAATTCTCTGAACTAAAAAAAGGGGAATAAGAAACCGTTCTGTTCCCCCACACATTAGGGGTTATTCAATAAGAGCCAAACTTGCGGAAGGGTGCAATTGCGTGGCAATTCGGCTATTCAGAAAGCTGACAATTTGCCAAATATTGGTGAATTGACAGTGAAATACGGTGCAATTCACCTCAGATCGCCGCATTTCGTTGACCTCTGGTGGCAGTGAAATTCCTGTAGTGTAGTAGTGGTTAATCTATTCAGAGAACGCCAAACTGCACCAAAATGTTGGAGAAATGGCCAGATTTTTGGTGCTTTAGTTCGACAGGTTTAAACAGGTGATTCCCATAGGGTTCAGTGGAAAAAACTGGAGCAAAAATTATTTTTATTCGAATTTTTAGGCATTTTTCTGGATTTGTTTAGCAAAATTTTTTAAATGGCAATTTTTTTATTCCATAGCAGACCTTTTTATTATTATTTATAGGACCTTTATTGTCATGAATTTTTTTTTCCTCTTTCCCTCAATTCAGTGGCAGATCGGCTTTTTTTTGTCGGTGTCCGGCGGCTGAACGTTGGCTGCGTTCAGCGGTCTGTTTGGTGGATCATCTGCTGCATTCGACGGATTGTCAGCTGCATTCAGCAGATCCCTTTGAGGACCCTGCAACGAATGCTGAATTCACCAGAGATGGCAAATTGAACTCACCGAAGTGAGCTGAGTGAGAGAGCACCGAAATTTTGGTGAAATGCTGGCTTACATTACGATGAGCTTTAAATTTGCAAAATAGCCTCCAACTCTTCTCAAACATTTGTGTCCCAAATCAATCACAGATTACACCAGGCCTCAAAATTGAGGCGGCCTGACCCGTCGGGCCCACAGGTTGGTAGGGGTCCGGTTCAGTAGGCTGCCGTCTCTGCCTTAATCCTCAGCTGTGGTATGAGAGTCTCTTGGTGTCGACGCTGCAGCAAGCCTTCCACGTGCATAAGTCTGGGAATGACACGCTGCATTTGTGCAGCCCCCTTCCATGCGATTCACATTTGCGGGTCACCTGACCTCACCCACGTGATGTGTCGCAGATTTGCGGAAGAAAAGGTAAGGGCGCGATTGACAGCGGAGCCAGCCTGCATCTGGACCAGGAAGTAGTACGGAGCAGCCAAAGCCCGATCTCCTGTCCGAGCAGGGCCGCCATCAGGGCATTGCAGCCATTAAGCTCTCCAGGGAGCCAGGGGAGTGAGTTGAGGGGTGCCATCAGTAGATGACAGCTCTGTGTCATGCTGGGGGCACCTATGCACGTGCTAAGGTGAGGCCCTGGTTCCTGGGAAAGCCCCTATATGCAGACAACATATACAGTACAACACTGAGTACCACAATAAAAACTACAGACTTCTACACAGCGAATACTAAAGCAGCCCTGACCTGAAAGACCGGTCTTTAGAGATAGCGGGATCTGCTCTATAGAAGAAATACTACCGCAGCGCCGTGCAGAGTCTAGGAAATACAGGGGAGGCAGGATATCAATAACAACAGTACAGACTAGATAAAGCAAGAACATAGTCAATAAGAAGAGCCAGTAATCAGAATGAGAATGTAATACATATGCCAGAGATCCAGAACCTGGAGGGAAGTCAAACAAGCCAAAGGATCAAAACTAGGGAATCAGTATAACATAATATGAACAGGAAACCAAATAACAGTGAGGGAAAACAATTATGAGCTGAATACATAGGAAAAAAATAAACATATACCAAAAACACGAAATATAGGCAACAACTAGACAGACAGGGAAGACAAGACCAAAGAAATAAACAGAACAAGAGATACAAACTTTAACTGGAAAATACAGCAGGGAGCTGTAGAACACAGCAGACTGAAACAAATGACAGAGCAATGGATAATGGGCTCATTGCATTAAATAGGGAGGAGATCAGCACACATCACGGGTAGGTGCGCTGATCAGACGAGAAGCAATTAACCCCTGGGCTGTCACCCAGGCAATAGCAGCAAAGGTCCAGGCCTGCACAGGCATCATGAATACAGAGGGCAGGGGGACAGGGCTGGAACGAGGAAACGTGACACTCTGGCTGCAACCCCTGACGGATATTATGTGTGACTCGGCTGTCAGCAGAGAGCAGCAGCTGCAGGGCTCAGGATCTGTACCCTGAATCAGAATTCCGAGCTTACCTGGCTCTTCAGGAGAATTCCCCGCCCCTGGCATATGACCTCCTGAGCAGTGGCATACTGGGGAAGAGTGGAGACTGAACTCTGAAATAGGCAAGGGGGTATCCAGTAAAAAGAAGGGGGAATAAGGCTGATTTGCCCATCCCTCTGTAGCGCTGCTTTGAAAAGACTGTTCTGCTGCATTTACTTATATTGGCCACCAGAGGGAGACAAGCGCAATGTAAACTATACTGGACACAATGGGACTACGTTTTCCAGCATGCTTTGGGGCAGAGACAGGAAGTGTGTGGGGAAGGAGGAAAGGACATCCACAGCCTTTGTCGAAGGAGAGCCAGTGTGAGCCGAGCGGTGAACAGAGTAAGACGCACGTGAGACTGTGAGTGATTGTTACCAGGCCGGAGAGCAGGCGCTGCCTTGCCTACGCTGGGGATCGATACAGTGACTTGTCAGAGACCTAGTAATCCACCACTGAGAGGTTTTGCATAGACACAGAGTTCCAGATTGGACCCCGAGTAAGGAGACCGTGATGATCCACTGGGAGTGCAGGCGGTAGGCCGTAGATCTTGTTGTAGAAGACGGAAAAGCAGGAGAAGCGGATCCGGTGGCACAGGGTCCCAGTGAAATCCAGTGGAGAGACGTCCTTGATCGGGCAGTGGAACAGATTGTCTGGCGGATGGGCGAGAGGCCTTCCAGGCCACAGTCAAAGTTTAACGAAGCACGCTGCAGTATTGCTTAAATCTACAGGGCCCCAACGTGACTAGTCGAAGATTTATTAAATCCATTCACTGGTCAGTCGAATATAGTACCCGGGTACCTGAGCTCACACACACACACTTTTTGGGACATAACCTGCACGGGATTTACACTCCAGAGACGAAGGTGTTAAACTTTTCTTTTACCGCTGCGCGTTTCTCGCATTACGAAATCCTGTTTTCTATATACCGTGCTTACATTATACAGTTGTGTTCAAAATTATTCAACCCCCACTGAAATTGAGTGTTTTGGCCAGTTTGACATTGATTTTGATCATTCAGTCATCTTGCTTACAATTAAATCAAAGCGGCACGTGTAGGTCAGACAAATATAACATAACATTTATAATGAAATAACCACAAAGGTCTTTTCTGTGCTCACATCATTATCAGTTTTATTCAACCCCCAAGTGACATTCAATCTTAGTACTTAGTACAACATCCTTTTACAGTTATAACAGCTTTTAAACGTGAAGCATAGCTTGACACAAGTGTCTTGCAGCGATCTACGGGTATCTTCGCCCATTCGTCATGGGCAAAAGCCTCCAGTTCAGTCACATTCTTAGGCTTGTGCACTGCAACTGCTTTCTTTAAGTCCCACCAGAGGTTCTCAATCGGATTTTAGTCAGGTGTCTGCGATGGCCACTCCAAAATGTTCCAGCCTTTAATCTGCAACCATGCTCTAGTGGACTTGGAGGTATGCTTGGGATCATTGTCCTGTTGAAATGTCCAACATCTCCCAAGCCTCAGGTTTGTGACGGACTGCATCACATTTTCATCCAATATCTCCTGGTACTGAAGAGAATTCATGGTACCTTGCACACGCTGAAGCTTCCCTGTACCTGCAGAAGCAAAACAGCCCCAAAGCATGATTGACATCCTGCCATGCTTCACAGTAGGCAAGGTGTTCTTTTCTTCATAGGCCTTGTTCTTCCTCCTCCAAACATAGCGTTGATCCATGGGCCCAAACATTTCTAATTTTGTTTCAGTCCACAGAACACTATCCCAAAACTTCTGTGGTTTGTCCACATGACTTTTGGCATACTGCAGTCGACTCTTTTTATTCTTTGGAGACAGCAAGGGGGTGCGCCTGGGAGGTCTGGCATGGAGGCGTTCATTACGCAGTGTGCGCTGTATTGTCTGAGCTGAAACTTCAGTACCCACATCTGACAAATCTTTTCTCAGTTCCTCAGCAGTCACACGGGGACTTTTCTCCACTCTACGTTTCAGGTAGCGCACAGCAGTCGAAGTCAGCATCTTCTTTCTGCCACGACCAGGTAGCGTTTCAACAGTGCCCTTTGCCTTGAATTTGCGAATGATGCTTCCTATGGTCTCTCTTGGTATGTTTAACATCTTTGCAATCTTCTTATAGCCATTGCCCTTCCTGTGAAGAGTAATCACGTCTTCTCTTGTCTTCCTGGACCATTCTCTTGACTTCACCATGTTTGTAACCACACCAGTAAATGTCTAGAAGGAGCTGAGTATCACAGTCATTTTAAAGCTGCCTAATTGGCGCTTATTATGCTTTATTGCTGCTCCGTGACATCCACAGGTGTTTTCAATACCTGATTGAAAACACTTGAATGAACCTCTGTTCTTCAGAGTGGTAGTCTTTAAGGGGTTGAATAATTGTGTCAATGAAGAATTCACAAAAGAAACATTTACTACTGTATTACAAAACCAATTGATGTAATTTTAGTTGCATATGGTTCTTTAAAAAGTCCTTGTAGGATTTCATTCTGAATACAATTACAAATGTACACTAAATTCCCTAAAACCCTTTACAGCATTGGGGGTTGAATAATTTTGAACACAACTGTATATGCCGCTTTATTGAGACCAGTAAAGTATATAATTTATAAAATCCACAACAGTGCTGGTGTATATTTATTCCCTAGTGCGGAGAGACTAACCCGAGGTTAAATTCAGCGGCTCCTTGGGGAGTGAGCGCTACACCTCCTTGGTCATTTAACCCATTATAACCTGCTTTGCTGTATTTAAGGCTCACCAGGCTTCAAATGGACCCTGAGCCATCCTCACCTGCTATTTAACCACTTAATCCCTGCACTCCAGTCGGCAGGGATTACCACTCTTCTCATGAAAGACCTGAAAGAGATGGGATGGCTCAGTCAGATTCAATGTGAAGGCTGGTGAGTCCTGGCTTCAGAGAGCAGTACAGGAATGCAAGTGGTCAAATGAAAGACGAGAGATGGCTCAGGTTCCATTTACCCCTCTGCATCGTTGTACTGCTGTCTACAGCCAGGGCTCATCAGCCTTTACACACACTGAGCCACCTCTCTTTCATTTCACCCCTGCATGTCTGTATTGTTGTTTAAACCCAGAGCACACCAATAACTCACTGTAATGTGTGGTCTTTATGGGTGTATCACAGAGCTCCACAGCAATAAAACTCACAGTAATGTGTGGTATTTATGAGCATAAAACAGAGCTCCAGAGCAATAAAACAGCAATGTGTGGTGTGTATGAGCTTATCATAGAGTTCCACAGTAATGTGCTGTGTGTATGGGAGTATCACAGAGCTCCACAGCAATAAAGCTCACATTAATATGCCAGGTAGTACTCCAGCACTCACGGGTTCCCTGTTTCATGCCCGCTGCAACGGTGGACTTCACATTAATATGCATCATGAGCACATGGATTTTATTGCTGTGGAGCTCTGTGATACGCTCATACACTCATTACTGTGAGTTTATTGCGGTGGAGCTCTGTGATACAGTAATGTGCAGTGTGTATGAGTGTGAGTTTTATTGCTGTGGAGCTCAGTGTCATTTCATAAAATAATTTAAGAGGGTGTGTTTAGGGGCAGATTTAGGGGCAGGGTAGGGGTTAGTTTTGCCAACTGGTGGCGAGTAACTTTTAACCCCTTCACTACCAAGTGATTTTCCAAAAAAAACATTGTCAGAAACCATTGTTTTTTTTAAAAAAATCATTTTGAATTAATTTTAAAGTAAGAAAAAATTGAGTTTATACCTATTTTATGTCTTACTGTAAATTAGCTATTCTTGGCCATTAGATGGCACCATCTACTGCCAAATTGAGTTAGAGGTTTTAGTGGCTTGCCTATTTTCTTCTATTTCTCCTGCATCGACTGCTGACAGCTACTGAAAGGCCGATATTTCAGAGCTTTGAGCAGCTGATTTTACAGTTTTATCTCTTTAGGCATTTATGCCCACAGGGCTAAAACTTTGGGGGCACCTTCTGCAGCCCAAAAGCTTTCAAAATTAGTTTGCACCAAATGAATTTCATTTGCTATTGGGCTGCAGATCAGCATACCAAGATATCTCAATAACGGGGCACCAGATGGTGCCTTTGAAGCCTGAGATATCTTGATATCGATAGTGAAGTGGTTAAGGCCTGGCTAGTAGGACTTGAACTTTTGATCCTTGGGTTACACATTATTCTTACCTCCACTGCACTGTTCACCAGTTTGCTAAATGCTTCCATCTTTTGCATTATCCTTCATTCTCTATTTGTAATGCACATAATTGGTTATAGGTGTTATATTATTACTATTATTACTATGGTAAAGAAGAATATTTTCATTTTTCATATAATTTTTGTTATTCAAAACCACATGAAGATGAAATTACACATTTAAATAGTAAGAGCTAGAATAAAGGGATTCCTCTAATAAATTCATTCATATGGTTATGACTTAAATTATGTTAAAATGTATGATAAATTAAAATAATATTAAAGTATACAGATTTTCTGCCTTTAGCATTTTTCTCTTTTGACTTCTTATCTGTACTGAACAGATTTTAGTTTTGGTGTCAAGGCATAGTCATAAAGCTCGTCTGTGTATTAATTCCTTTTGCTGCCAAAAAGTGTTATTTTTTCTGAATAGAAAATAAACAAGTTAAAGTATATTTTAGGAAAGAGACCACCATTTGTTACAATATAAAGGCTAAGATATCAAGACAACTATTCATATTGTTCCAAAAGGATTGTTGCCAACATCTGACTACTCTAAAAAAGGTGATTTAGTCACATTTGCGGTTCTTAATTGTAATGTGATTTTAAAAAATGACCCCTATCACACTGATTAGCAAAAAGGTGTCAACATGTGCTTTACTAATGTTCATGTAATGTTATTATTGTAACTGTGATACAGTTATTTCATGAAAAAGGAAAACAAAATCTGGGCCATATTGCATTCATAACATTAGAAACATAGAAACATAGAAAAATGTCGGCAGATAAGAACCTTTCGGCCCATCTAGTCTGCCCAATTACATGGATACTTAACCTGGATTTATCTTTTGTTTAGGATAGCCTTATGCCTATCCCATGCCTGCTTAAATTCAATTACTGTTTTGGCCTCTACCACTTCTACTGGAAGACTGTTCCATGCATCCACCACCCTCTCAGTAAAAATAATGCTCCTGATGTTACTTTTTAAACCTTTGCCCCTCTAATCTAAGACTATGTCCTCTTGTTTAGCTATTTTGTTCCTTTTAAATATACTCCCTTCCTCTACCTTGTGGATTCCCTTTATGTATTTAAATGTTTCTATCATATCTCCTCTGTCTTGTCTTTTTTCCAAGCTGTACATGTTAAGATCATTAAGCCTTTCCTGGTAACTTTTCTCCTTCAACCGTACACCATTTTAGTAGCCCTTCTTCTGAACTCTCTCTAAGATGTCTATATCCTTCTGGAGATACGGTCTCCAGTACTGCACACAGTACTCCAAAGTGAGGTCTCACCAGTGCTCTGTACAGTGGCATGAGCACTTCCCTTCCTACTGCTAATACCTCTCCCTACACAACCAAGCATTCTGCTAGCATTTCCTCCTGCTGCTCTATTACATTGACTACTTACCCTTAGATCCTCTGAAATAATGACCCCTAAATCCCTTTCCTCAGATGTTGAGGTTAGGACTGTATCAAATATTCTATATTCAGCCCTTGGTTTTTTACGTCCCAGGTGCATATCTTGCACTTATCCACATTAAAACTCAATTGCCACAACTCCGACCATTTTTTTAGTTTACCTAAATCATTTGTCATTTGGCTGATCCCTCCAGGAACGTCAACCCTGTTGCAAATCTTTGTGTCATCAGCAAAAAGACATACTTTCCATTAATACCTTCTGCAATATCACTAATATAAATATAAAGAGAATGGGTCCAAGTACTGACCCCTGAGGTACCCTGAGGTACCTGAGTGAGCATTAGCTCTGGTTGCCTTAGCGTGGGATCAATATATTATAATCCGAACGATAACGGGTTAAAAAATGAGCTTACTGTACTTTACGCTCTCTATACTTAACATGTTAATTAGGGTTACAATGTCCGAATGCAAATTACCATCCTGCTGCAGTTACTGAAAAGATAACCACAGCTAGGAGCTGGTGCTCACTGATCACACTTCTGCGAAATCCGTCAGCACCAACTGAACCCCCCCCTAAAAAAAAAATCACATACTCACCTTTCTCCACCTATGGACTCCATGGAGGGGATGCTCGCGGCAGTGCTTAGCACTGCCATGAGTATCCTGAGGCTTAGCGCCATATTATGGTGCAGGCTGCTGGTTTAGCACCTGCACTGTAATATCACGCTAAAACAAGGATGCTAAGGAGAAACCTGCAGGCGCAGGTTTTTCTCCTTAGTGTCCCCGTTGTAGTGTGATGATTGTAATATAGCCCTCCAAGTTTGCTAAGGTATTATTAGTTCTGCTCCAGCAGTCTAAACCAGCTAATGCTCAAAACATTTCACTGAACTCTACTCTGAAACAGAAGCGGTTGTTAAATTGGGAATTAAAAAAGGCAATTTGCAATTGAACCATAAGAGGATTTCACAAGGAAAATAATTGACAAAAAATGATAAATTAATAAATATATAAACATTACTAGAGAATTCTGAGAAATATAATACGTATTGCAAACTTGCATATCCTGAGCTCCCAGGCTTACCAGAGAGATGAGACATCTTAGAGGCATGCCGAGTCTTCAGGAAACCTGCAGTTTTTATGCACAGTATGACAGAAAGCAGTTATAACTTAAAAAAGGAAACCTGCAATTTTTGCACATTTAAATTTAATACTCAAGTATGACACCTGTGAAGTATACAATGAAGTGAGGTTTATTTAGTCAGAATGCTTGCCATACACATTTTTAGCTAGACGACACACCACTTCATTATGGCAATCTGAATTCTATTGGACAATACATTCTAAAAGGGGTCTGATGTTTAGCAGAAGGGACTTGCTTCCATTCACCTACAGGAATTTCAGGACTGATGGTGTGTCGGATAGATGGGTGGCTGCTGTTTAGAACAGTCAATGTGGGATTATGTGGGATAGTCTAACATCCACTGTGTGGGTCAGATAGTTTGCCATTGTGAAGGATGCCTGATCAACCCTTGTGTGAGAACAACTGCTGTGTGAGAGAGTCTCCAAGCAATTGCCTAGAAATGCACTGTGCTACATTTTCCATTTCCTGAAATGTATAAATTCCCTAGTAATAGCACATGGCTCAGAAGTACAATAGCATCCAAAAATGGGAAATCATATACATACATTTGCTGATACTCCACATATTGCTGCCACATACAGGGTTATCCAAAGAGATTCAAAAAGTCACCGCACGTTCGGTGACTTTTCGTTCTTTTCAATTCGGTTCGTGTTGCCGATCCCATTTCGGTGACCCTGCGGTGTATTCAGCAAGCACCAAAGGGTCCCCGAATTGCAGGGAAAAGCTGCCGCAAACCCGACGAAAACTAACCGCAAAACCTGCCGAATGCACGCCGAAAACCAGCAAAAACATCTGGATTAACCCGTCAAAGACGCCGGAAAAACCCGAGCAGGAGCCGATCACACGCAGTGAAGCCGCCGGAAAAAGCCGAGAAAAAGCCGACACCGCAGACAGAGGGAGGTGAATAAATTAACAAAAGAGTTTGTATGAATGTATTAAAGTGAAAAGCTGTTTGCAAAGAAACTAGTGAGCGAAAATGTCTGAAATTTACACATGAGGTCCAGGGAATGATAAGAAAAAGGGCTGTTACAGAAAAAATAAGTAAACTTAAAAAAATAAAAAAATAAAAAAAAAAAATCGGACTTTTAAAAAAAAAAGAAAATTCAGAAAAATGCTTAAAGTATCCTAAAAAATCTATAAATAAAGAGACTCTTTACTGCAGAATTTTATAATGAACAGTTTGTTAGATATTGAATTAAAACGGGAATATTTTTAACATTGAAGCCTATGGGATTCTCCTGAATTAACTTGCCGAATTAAACCACCGAATGGCAGAGCATTTCGGGAACCTTTCACTGCTGGTTTGTGTTCTCTGAATAGCCGAAGCAGTGCATTTTCATGGGGATTTCACTGCCCTCGAACAGGTACCGAACAGGCACCATATGTGCAGGCAATTCGCCAGGATTTGGCGAATTGCCTGCTCTCTGGATAGCCGAATGGCCAGGAAAGGTAACCGAACGCTGATTTTCAGTGTTCGGTTACCTTTCTCAAGCAATTCGGATCTCTTTGAATAACCCTGATAGTCTCCCAATTAACGCTACGTTTTGGTCAATATGAGCAGTGGCGTCACTAGGGTTGGTGTCACCCAGTGCGGTAACTTATGGTGTCACCCCCCCGTGGTTTTACCGATTTTTTTAACTACTCTTACTCAGAAATCGGTACTCCCATATAACACACTGAATGCTCATGCACGTGCACATTACTGTGAGGTTTATTGCTGTGGAGCTCTCTCATATGCTCACAAACTAATTTTGGCGAACTGCCAGCAAGTACGGTGCCTGTTCGAAGGCAGTGAAAGTGAAGGCACACATGGATATACTGTATATTGCCCCCCAGCAGCTCTGGATATATTACCCCCAGCTCACATATGGATATATTGCCCCAGCTCAAAATTATATATTGCCCCCAGCAGCTCACCCATGGATATATTGCCCCCAGCAGCTCACCCATGGATATATATTGCCCCAGCTCCCATTTTGATATATTGCCCCAGCTCCCATATGGATATATTGCCCCAGATCACAATTATCTATTGGCCCCAGCAGCTCACCCATGGATATATATTGCCCCAGCTCACATATGGATATATTGCCCCAGATCACAATTATCTATTGGCCCCAGCAGCTCACCCATGGATATATATTGCCCCAGCTCACATATGGATATATTGCCCCAGCTCACATATGGATATATCGCCCCAGAACCGCACCCATGGATATGTATTGCCCCAGCTCATATATGGATATATTGCCCCAGCACCTCACCCATATGGATATTGCCCCAGCTCACATATGGAAATATATTGCCCCAGCTCACATATGGATATTGCCCCAGCTCACATATGGATATATATTGCCCCAGCTCACATATGGGTATATAGTGCCCCTGCTCACATATGGATATATATTGCCCCTGCTCACATATGGATATATATTGCCCCAGCTCGCATATAGATATATAGTGTACCAGCTCACATATGGATATATATTTCCCCAGCTCACATATGGATATATATTTCCCCAGCTCACATATGGATATATAGTGCCCTAGATCACATATGGATATATATTGCCCCAGCTCACATATGGATATATAGTGCCCCAGCTGGATATATTGTGGTGCCCCAGCTCACCCATGGATATATAGGCCCCAGCTCACTTGATCCTCCCGTCTGCGGTCTGCCTCACAGCATGCTTCTTCCTCCCAGCACGTGCCGGCACCAAAGGATGTTGTCCGGCCACTCGTTGAGATCCACCAGACGCGATCTCGCAAGATCGCAGCTGGTGGATCTCAACGAGGGGCAGGGCAACATCCTTTGGTGCCAGCGCGCGCTGGGAGGAAAACCATGCTCGGCACTGCCTTAGGGTGACAAAGAGTTTCATTTTTAAACCGGCTGCTGCACTGCAGGTTACTAACTTGAAGTTAGTAACCTGCAGTGCGGTGGCTGGTTCAAAAATCTAAGTCTTTGGTGTCACCCTAAGGGCGGGTGTCACCTGGTGCGGGCCGCACCCCTGCCCCCACCTAGCGATGCCACTGAATATGAGACATGTGCGTGGCCAAAAATTTTGGTTTGAATTCGGCTACCAATTTTCAGAATGCAAGTATTTCAAATTTGGAATCAATTTTCAAAGAAGAAAGTTCAGAGGTGCATATATTTTTATCCCTATTGTACCTATACCCACCTCTATAGTTACCTCAAAGACTACATTGTCCTCCGTAGTAGCATTCACAAACAGGGGGTAACCCTTAATGAATAATATACTTGTGTATGTTGCACATTGAATGCAAATTTTGCAATCATCTGATTGAAATAGAAATCGATCCAATTATATATGGATTATATTTGGCTCGATTTGGGTAATTTGTTTAGGATGCAATTTGAAGATTTGTAACTCAAATAGACATGTCAACCTTCTGTCTACTCTTTTGCCTTTCCTCTAAACCTGTCTCTCCATTGCCCTTTACCTCATGTATAGTTGCACCTTTGACCCAACACACAACTCCGTTCCCTATCATTTGATTCTAGCCCCCTATTGTCCATCAACATTCTTCTTATCCCACCGAGTGTCTTACATACCACGGCCTTTTGTACTAATTTTGACTTCCAATATCTTTCTGCTGTGCCCCCACCCAAGTATTGTATTTAACCACCACCTCTTACCTTAACTGTGCCAACAATCCTTACTATGTACACTATGTTTCTCTTTTAACAAAAGATTGTGCCCCAGTTTAGGCAATCACTTGTTTGATACAAAACAAACTGACACATACAGGGTTATTCAAAGAGCGTTGATCTGGCCCCAAAATGTAACCGAACACTGAAATTCAGTGTTCGGCTACATTTCCTGGCCATTCGGCTATTCTGAGAGCAGGCAATTCGCCAAATGTTGGCAAACTACATGCACGTACGTTGCCTGTTTGAGAGCAGTGAAATCCCCATAGAGAAGCAATGGTTTGCCTATTCAGAGAACACAAAACAGCTTGGAAAAGTTGCCGAAATACCCTGCTGTTTGCCGGTTTCATTCGACATATTTATTCAGGAGAATCACATAGGCTTCAATGTTAAAAATATTCCAGTTTTAATTCAATATCTAATAAACAGTTTATTATTTTACTCTGCTGTAAAGAGTCTCTTTATTTATAGAATTTTTAGGATCTTTTAGGCATTTTTTGGGATTTTTTTGTTAACATTTCTTCTCAGGTTTTTTTCAAAATGTTCTCATTTTTCTGTAACAGGCCTTTTTATTATCACTAATTGGATATTATATGTAAATTCCAGACATTTTCATTCAGTATTTTTTTTTCAAACAGCCTTTCAATTTTCAAACTTTCAAGCGTACTGTTTTTTTTTTCCACCTTGTTAATTTGTGTGTCGGCTTTATCCGGCAGCTGCTCTGCGATCGGCATTTTCAGCGAGGTTAATCCAGCCGTTTTCTGCAGGTTTCGGTGAGTGTTCTGTTAATGTTCGGTGGGTTTGCGGCGAGTGTTCTGCGGGTTTGCGGCGGGTTTTCCCTGCACTACGGGGGCCCTGCGGTGCTTGCTGGATACACCGCAGGGTCGGCGAAATAGGGTTGCCGAAGTGCAGGGAACGAAAAGTCACTGGACGTATGGTGACTTTTCAATTCTCTTTGAATAACCATGATAGAGAAACACTAATGTAAAATGAAAGAGCACATTCACATCATTACTCATCCTCTCTCCCCCTTTTGTGAAGTAGGCAGAATCATTCAGTTAAGTTTGCAGTTTAATTTTAATTTTTTATTTTTAATACATTTGTTTATCCTTTACAGAAATATTGTTGGGATGAAATATTCTAAACTCTACGTAGATGGTGTTCCCTATCTCACACAATGTCACAGGGGTCTGCATTATCAGCATGCAGACAGAAATAGACTTTGTGTCAGATACATTCAATGGGAGAGATAAAAAAATTGTTCAGATCTCCTGCTTATGAAGATTTGTAGTGATAATGTGATTATTAGCAATACAGCTTCCACAAAATACCGATAGAATGTAAAAATTATTTATGTGTATGATTAAGGCTGGGGTCAGACCAGTGCACTTTTAACGTGCGTTCTGGCGCACATAATTACGGCCGCACTAGCAGCAGATGACGGGCAATGACGGCCAATATACGATGTACGGCCGCACAAAAGTCTGGCCGTGCAACGCAAGTGGAATTTGAACGCATTTTTCTGAGAACGCTGAACCGCTAGTACTGACGTACTGAGTGCGCAGCTGCGGCATAACGGCATGTGTGCGTGATTAGGAGATGTCAGACACTGCTAATGTCCAGCCTACATAACGTCCAGACGCAAAAACAGTTTTATTGACGATCCGTACAAAATCACGCCCGAAAATGCGCGTCGTCTGACTGTTTTTGCGCATTCCGTGATAAAATACGTCAATGCGTTCGGAAGCACTTTTTCACGTTCGCGGGGAAAAATGCTTTTGTCTGACCCTAGCCTTAATGCCTGCAGATGGAGATTACAGTAACTTTGTATCTATACTGTACAGGGATTTTCAACCATTATAACCCCCTGAATCTTATCTGTGTACAGTATTACTTGATCGCTGACCCCTCCCTATATTCTGCCGTCTCCCTGGCTTTTGTAATGCAGCAGCAATATTTTTGAACTTTTTGTTACAGTGAGGGTTGGAAGTTTTTTGCAGATTGTTTTACATTATTGCAGTAGGACAGAAGTGAATTCTCAGTGAATTTAATTTCTCCACAGGGGGCACACTTATCCTGACTTAAAAATGATATACAAATTGGGTTTTGATATCCTAATGAGTGTTTTTCAATACACTGACTACAATGCAAAACCGAGTTAACTTGACTTTGATAGTGAAAGAGTTAATTGTTCATATTCAGTTTTTGGGTTCTGTGAAAGCTTCTGCAAATTGTTTAAACACACAACTGCAGTGCGGAATGGGGATAGGACACAAAACATGATTTGTAGCTCATTTAGAACTTGCTTAAATGATTTGAGATTACCAGGCCTTATAAAGATTGATGCTAAGCAATGTAGGGTAGTGCCCCAGTGATGAACACCGTGGTAATATATATATATATATATAAAGGAATATAGTGCTTTGATTTACAAAAGTGATTGCTTTATTATTTTTTTATTATTATTATTTTTTTAAGGGAGAGGTATATTTTTGATGCATGGTATCGGATTCTCCCACTTACAACACCATTTAAAAGTAAATACATATTAGCAATCCTTCATATTGTAGACAATGGAATCCCTCTACATTGTGCAAACACAGCAATGCTGCCAGCTCTACACCAAATGAAATCCATATGTTTATATATGAGATAATGTTCTTTTCAGTGAAATCTAGGAGAAAATGTGACTCCGGACTGAAATTAAACAGTGTCCAGATGTTGATGCAAAATTGCACTCATGGAATTAGTTAAAAACAGGGAATTTGTCTTCTGGATTGACTTAGAATTTTAACTAAATCTTCTTTGAAGAAGGACAATAAAAATACTTGTTAGAAAATTCAGTAAAAGTGATAAGATGGATAAATTTCCCCGCCAGTAATACAGCAGTCTGGCCTTTTACGTAATGTGTGTGCGTGTGTGTGGGGGGGGTAATCTAACAATGATACAGTAAACTCTATCTTCCACTTAATCCTGCGTAACCTCAGCAAATGTGCCGCATTTTATTCAACAATTATGAAAGACAAAATCTACTACCATTGTTTAAGTATTAAAGCTGGCTAGCATTATATAAAACTTTATTGTTTTAAAGATGTGAGGAGTTCTCTCTGCTGTACTAATCTGTAGATATCGCTGGGTGAAGTGAAAGAGTTTCCTCCATCCCACCCAATGTCACTAGCAGCCGGGATTTATAATTTCCCAGCTGCTAGTCCCCAGATCAGTCACGATTGACAACAACACGCAAAGAGCGTTTTGACAACACCCTCTCTGTGGCCTCCCGCTGTAGTGAGCAGTCTCCGAGAGGCAGCCTATGGATCGGATCTGTGCATGCGTTACGGAATTTCCTACAATGTGTGTAATTTGTGGTTCCCGTGTGCGCAAGTTGTGTAGGATCACAAATTGTCCAGAAAAACTTCAGGGACGTGTGGGTTCAGGAACCCCTGAGCTGAAGAGGAGGAGCTGCGTGTGGCAAGGGAGAAAAAGTAAAATCACCCAAAAAGATTTTTTTTTTCAAAAAAAAATTATAATAAGAGAAGCTGTCAGCAGCCTCTGCCCAATTATTTAAGGGGAAAACAGGGAACTCTATTTTCAATAGAGTTTCCCTTTAAACGTGCTTAAGGTATGAAAAAGAATCTTTATTGTCTATTTTCATACTGCTCTAATAAGGCTGTTCATCCTCTAATATAATTGTATCTACTTATTATTTGTTGTGTAACTTGAAGTGGGATTAGGTTCTATATATTTTTTTAAATTATGGTTCATGTTATCCATCTCTTTGGTATTTGTTTATACTTTTTTATTCACTGTCCAGGTGGAGTAACCTTGTCTGCAGGCAGTGTAACAGCCGAGCAGCAGTAGGAATTTGTAGCGACAGTCCAGCTGGAAAAACAGGGGAACAGTTAAGTTAACATTAATGAGAGGGGCTTTTACACTTACTGACTCACTCAATAATGTTTACAGTTTGAGTAGAACCCCCCCCCCCCCAGTGTGGGAAGAGAAACATTTCAGTGACTGTAACTATTATCTGCATACTATTATTTAATCTTGTTTCCTTAATCACCTCTATGAGTGGGGCTTGTAATTATTTTATTATTTTGAGTGTTGAGGAGGAGGCGGGAAAGGTGATTGACATTAGCTTACAGAAATATAACGTAACAAAAAGGATGCTTAGATTGCTGTATAGTACTCTAAAAAAGTAACAAATAAGTTTTGTTATTGTATAATAAATTGCAAATGAAAAATACAGTATATTGACTCATTTAGTCAAGTGAAAAATGCAATGAATCAGTCAATAAAGAATATAAATTAATATATAGTGGAAATATGGATCCTGGGGTCAGGTGTCTAAAGCACCTAAAACAGAAAAAGTTAAAAAAATGCACAAATAGATGCTGCTACCAAGGTGGAGCAAGTCCCCCCTGTTTAGCTCAAGCAGGAGGAAAGACTTCAATAAGCAATACAAAGAACAAGACAACCACCAGAGCTGCTGAATGCTGGCCCACTTGTGTTTACAAGTGGAGAGGGGGAGGCAGCTCCAATCAAAGTTTCAGCTTCCATCAATGAATTAGCAGCAGGTATCTTCAGGATGATCATTGAGGTCTGCTTGTTGTGCTTTTTTCATTACCTGTTTTGTTTATAAACATATTATTGTGTGGGGATCATTGGGAGCATTCACACTGAGGAAAGGGCTTTGACCTGAAACATTTGTGATTTTTCTGCCTCTCCAGCTCAAGTAAATTGGCTACACAAGTGGGCCAGCATTCAGCGGCTCTGGTGGTTGTCCTGTTCTTTGTAAGGCTTATAGAATATAGATTATACACAAAGGAAATTTCTTCAAACTCTGCCCAATCAAGTTCTAATTAACTCTTTCAGTGCTTGATACTGTCAGCATCTGGAATATTGAGGAATTCATAAGACTGTAGTTGAAAGTAAATTAAAAAAATTATATGGGTTTCCCTTGGCCCCTCACCCCTTTTCCATTTCTCTCCATTCCTGTTTTAGATTTATAGTATGCTTTACTTTCCTTTTTAAGCCAGTGCTGGTCTGGATCTTCATGAAGTACCTGTAACTTCCTGTAGCAGCAGCTTTACGAAGTAGGCAAAGTGTTTACTCAAATGTCGAGCCAATCCAATGGCTTTTCTATTCCTCCCTAGTAATATGCTGATCGGTAAATTCCAACCTAGAACCCGGAAGACTGATCACAGAGGCTCTTTGACAGCTTTCTATTTGGGAGGTTGGTTAAAGAGCACCTTTAACATGGTTGATACAAAATCAGAACATTAGTGAATGGAGTAAAGAATTGAGATGGCAGAACAGTGGAGTAGATTTCCATTTGGGGTTAAAAGAAATCACAGTCTTTACCGTAAGATATCATGTAATACACATGTTCAAAGTATTTTTGGAAACGTTCCCAACGTTTTATCAAATCCCTTACACGGTGGAATGTTTTATCTACTAGCTACTTCAGTTGTTTAAATATATTTTCCACCAGACTCAAATATTCAGGTTTGATGAATGAACTCACTCTGTTTAAAGTGGTTTGGGACAGTTTTTGTCAAGATAACTAGGCTTCAGATTAAAAAAAAAGATATATAGGAGACATGTTTGCGGTCTTTTTATGACATTTTGCGCAATGCACAAAAACACAATGATTTTTAACCATATCGGGCTCTATCACCTCCTTAACGCTAGTGCTAGCATTCACATAAATGAGTGTTAGTGCTCCACACAGATCTCCTCCAAATCGCTAATGGGTTAAAAAGTTAGGAAATCGTCGTTAGCGCTCTTTAGTTCTTGCTTACTGTACTTTGCGCTCCCTATACTTAACATGGGGAGCACAAAGGGTCACGAGGTTTTAACGCTAATTACAAAGAGCTGTCGCTAACTAAAAAAGTTAACACCAGCTCTGAGCTGCAGCTAACTGATTCCGCTGCTGCAGAATCAGTTAGCAGCCTCTTAAACCCCCCCCCAAAAAAATACTCACCTCTCATTCTGCCGCTAGAACGGCGGCCCGATCTGCCGCTTCTGGCTGCCGGGAGCAGAATGAGAGTGGGGACAAAAGTCTCCCTCTGCGATCACTCCACCTACCAGCAGGATCTTGCGAGAGGCAAGATCCTGTCGGTCATGTGACACAGCAGCAGAAGCCTCCATAGGTCTCCATGGAAGGGATGCTCGGGACGGTGTTTTAGTGCTGTCCCAAGCATCCAGGACCCTAGCGCCCACTGCGGGGGTGTCTGCTGGACTCAGCGCCTGCCCTGTAATCCACTGGGTAAAACGGGGGCGCTAGGAGGAGGTTAGAAAATTTTTCTTTTTCCCCTTATCCCTGTTTTAGCGATGCCCAAGTGATAGGGCCCATTATATGCAATTTATGTACAATAGGTTTTGATGAAGGAATTAATTTAACTTGCAACTACTATCTATGTAGTCATAACAATCTGGCTTTTAAAGATCTGTTAGACTTGAAATGTACATCAAAATCAGCATTAGCTGGGTTCTACAGAGCTGATGAATATACACAGTTCCCAGATAAAAAAATATATAGTTCCCAGCAAAAGTATGTTGTGAACCCTTTAGGAATGACTGCATTTATGTTTACATTTGTCTTAAAATTTGGTTGGATGTTCATCTGAGTTAAAGTTATTCAAATCCAATGGGCCCTATTACATAGATGACTGTAAAAGGCAGAAGCTAATGGAAAAATTAGTGCAAGGTGCTAAACATTAGCACCTGCCAATTACCGATGATATTACAATGCTTGTTTAGGTGTTGGCATTCTACCAGTTAACACCTTGGCGCGAGGTGGTATCTTTACACCTCGAGACGCTACGTTTAGCGTCGCCAGGTGCAATAAAGGATGTACGCTCAGCTTTTTAATTGTTTTTTCAATCTCTGGGTTTGTAATTGCCTGCACCCTTCCATCCAGACTCTATAAATACACTATGAAAAACTCATTGACTGTGATCGCACTTGCATCAATTAGATACAGGGCCAAGGCATTTGGAGAGTTTTGTGAGTAGGAGAGGGTGTGGAGCGTAGTTGCTGCGAGTTGGAAGCAGTTTTTTTTTTACACTGTGTAATCCTTCAATTCACGCAAATACTTGTCTCACATAGGCCTATACATCACTACATACCGTACATATACCTGTCATTACTCATACCTTGTCTCCCTCTTATATCTCTCGTGTCCCTTCACCCTGAGTATTCTACCCTGTCTTTTTATTCTGTGATGGAGAGTGCTGGGAGAGGAGATGAAGGGAGGAGGAGCACTGGTGGGGAGGAGGTTAGTTCTAGAGAGGGAGACGTGTATGGATGTTGGGGTAAGGTGGGATTGAGGGGTGAGATGTAGTGGTGAGGTGGAGTTGAGCAGTGATATGGAGTGGAAGGGAGAGAGGGAGAGGAGGGGTGATGGAGTGGAGGCCTGAGGGTGAGAAGAGTGGTGACAGGGAGAGGAGGCCCAAGGAGGAGAGGAGATGTAGGCATAGACCCTAGGGCCCCCAAGGGTATACACCTACACCAAGTAGGAGTATCTCCTCAAGAGGTTTATCTCTGGGGTCGCAGTGGATTGAAGGTGGGGTGGACACAATATCAAGGCCTGCAACACCCCAGCATGAGTAATGATTTCAATGCTCCTTTTAATGTCATGTATTGCTGTATTTGCAGGGCCAGCCCAAGCCACTGTGCTGCCTAGAGCGAAATGAAATTAATTGCTGCCCCCGCAAAAAAACAAAGCAAAAAATGTGGCTTGTATGAGTGTATCACAGCACTCCACAGCAATAAAACTCACAGTAATGTGCAGTGTGTATGAGCGTATCATAAAGCCCAGCACTCCACAGCAATAAATCTCACAGTAATGTGTGGTGTGTATGAGTGCCAAATACACAAGAGTTTATTGTCAAAACTGAGACTTATGTTTATTAACCCCCTTTATGACACAGGACGTGCTATGTCATCCTGCATCAGGTGGGCTATAAAGCCATGGGACAGAATAGCATGTCCCGTGCGTTTGAGTCCCCGCCTCCCGCCGATACTCATCTCTCTCTTCAGGTTCCACGCACACTGACTTCCTTGAAGTCAGATGTGCACGGTGTACCTGGTCCAGTGCACTGACATCATCACGAAGAGCGCGATGATGTCACTTTAAGATGCCCGACCCTGCCAGAGCAGCCTGAAGGGGAGGGCTTCTTCGGACCACTCTATCTCCCCATCACTGGGGGGGAAGGGAGTCAAGAAAAGCACCGCTGGAAAGTTCACAGTCTGACCTTTCCAGCAATGCCTTTCATTAACCCCTTACATGCCAGGCCACGATCTGGCAACAATCGGGGCCGGATTGCGGCCTTTTTCTGGTGGGGGCTGCCGTCTTTAGATGTCAGCCGCGTCTCCGGGTCTCTCCGCATCCGGTGATATCATCAGGCGTTGTGCGCTGACATCAGTTAGCCGGGTAGCCCATAGCTGCCCAGGGATTTCCTAAGGAAATCCTATGGTGGAGATATGGGGGGTTCTTTGAACTCCTGATCAGTGGCAGCTAGAGGGTCATGTTTGGTATCATTGGAAAGGCCAGAACTTTTACATGTAGACAAAAAATAAATAAAAATAATAAAAAAATATGTTTGTTTATTAATGCAGCACTATCGTTCAGTTTTCAATTGTAATGTGAACAATAATGCTGCACGAATGAAAAATGTTGAGTTTTTTTTTTAGCTAAAATCGCATATTTACCCAGAAAAATACAGTAATGAGTTCCCATTTCTATTTTTTAAAAAAGTGTACCCCATAGAATATATAACTGTAAAGGCTTGGATGACAAAACATGAAAAAATTGCTTTATATGCTGTAGGTGATTGAAAATTTAACAGAAATTCTAATTTTTTTAATATTTTTGGTTATGACATTCTGGCAGGGCATGACATATACATATAATAATGATATATTATGAATCTGTCAAGTCTCCTGAAAAAAAAAGGATATATATATCTGGGTGGTATGATAAAACGTGACTTCAAATATTACCCTGTTATTCCAGGTCTAAAGCATAATCCCTTATATTTGCATTCTAAGACAGGACCCATGTACATAGACCTTGATGGCAAATTGTTGTTATTATATTTATAAGTTATCTTGTATATTCCGCACGCCATCCATATTTCAATGGACCTCTGTGTAAGTAAGAATGCTTTTTTTTTCCCAGGGAGATTCAGGAGAACGGTTTCAGCATACATTACTACATGGTATTTGTTGAAGCAGAGGCCTCCCAGGATGATGGGCTCCTTTATTGATGTTTAGAGACGTGCGATCATTTAACTTGGCCTCACTTATTGTGACTACAGTTTTACAGCAGACATACCTGGAGCCTGCTACCGGGCCCGGCAGGAAGAGAGACAAGCAGTTGCAAACTGAGGAGGATCCACCAACACGCTTCTTATTCACAGGCTTCCATTCCTGGCCCGGCGGGCCACATGCATGTGGGCGCAGTCGGCCTCCGTCAGTCACTGCTCACATGCCCCTGGCTCCCACTTCAATGCCGGCACAGATAAAAAAAATAGTGCAGAGGCGCAAAAATTTGCCGCCCGCGAGAACTCAATGTTCTTGAGCCCAGGACATATTTGAAAATGAGAAATCTCAATGTATCCTTCCTAGTAAAATTCTTTATAAACAAATAAATGTGCTGCTTGGAGCCGCTGCTCCACACTGCTCCATCGCCGAGCCAGCTCTGTATTTGAATCATTGTAGTGCAACCTTGGGCCTTCAGATGTTTTTGGCCTATGTCTCCCATGATGCTCAGATACTCATATGCTCAATAGAGCATCATGGGATATGTAGTCCTAAAACATCTGAACACCAAAGGTTGCACTACACTGTAATGTAGATCTAATTAAACTAAAAATGAGCTCTGCTATTTTTTGGGGATATGTACAGTATGTATGTGAGACTGTTTTTTTAGTTTACCCTAGCTCCAGCTTAGATTCAAGTGTGTGTTTAGCATTGTGCTTAATATATCCTTTCCTTTTATCACAGGTAAACTATCATCACCACCGCACCCTGTGTCACCCGTGTGCCCCCAGGAGAAGGACTACAGTCACGACAGTGCACAATCCTTCCTCGATCACCTGGGGAATTAAGAATATTTGCCTTTTACAGGGTCAGTGGCACAGCACATGCTTTATGGGTCTCCACCACATTCCCCACATCTGCTCCTGCCCTTGCCGGCCTCAAGCACCATGCAGGTCTCCACGGTTGCTGTCCGTCCCAGCTTCCATTGCCTCAGCTCCCTCATCTGGCTGTCCATCACAGGTCCTCCCTCCTCCAGTAGCACCTCATCACGCTGTCTTTGAGATGTCAACATCAAGCTGCACCTGGTTAGGTACTGCCACAGCCTGCACCACAGCCAGCACCACAGCCTGCACCTATCACACATAGGCGGCCAGCAGCGCCATCAATGCTGCTCACTGACCGGCTGCTGAATGATATTGCCACCTCCCACAATCATTGGCCAATGAGGCGGGGGTTGTGGCTCGATGATGTGACAACTGCCAGATTCAAAATCCAGGAAGTGAGTTTGCCTCATTGCCATATTGTGATAGCGAGATAGCGAGTTTTCATTCCACACTATTATGATTTACTAACAGAGGAAAATGGGGTCAGTGGGGGCGCTCTGATCTCTATATTTTATGGTTTGGCTGGTGCTGCCGGATAGGATAAAAGCACAGACTCTCGAAGGGGTGTGCAAAGAGTGTAGTTGCAAACAGGGTGGTTCCTATCGGCGCAAAATATTGGTGATATTGATGTTGAATATATAGTGGGATATTAGTTCCTAAATTTCACAAGTATATCATACAGAATATTGCATTTATAATTCTTCACGATATAAAGTGCTCTTGTGCTATCGTATCACAGTGTCACAATTGTGCAAATTCATTGTTAAAGTGCATATAGTAATGATATTAGAATATTGATTTCCAAATTTTCAAGTGTATCATACAAGATATTGTTCGCAATATAAAGTGCTCTTATGTTGTCGTATCTCAGTGACACAATTGTGCAATTTCATCGATAAAGTGCATATAGTGCAATATAGTACAGATTAATCGAGAGTGATATTAGTGGAGTCAGCAGGTCAGGCTTAAATTGTCCAGTTAAATTGTATTGAGCCTAATCGGCAAAATTCGAGGTACTTATAGTCCTGATGTCCTTGACAGTAGTTCCTTATTCCTCACTTAAATAATCCGTCCTATGGTCACGGTGGACTCCAATATATTTCGCAAATCCGGAGTCCATGACGCGCAAACCCGGAAATGGACTCCGGGAGAAGCGCCGAACACTGCTGGCATGAAATCAGTCTGAAATAAAAGGAGACCCACGAAAAATCTTGCCTTTCCCCCCCCAAACAACCCATATACTGACTGAGGAAGACGCCAGAGTAGCGCCGAAACGCGTATCATCATCCCCCATTGTATTTTACCTTGTTTACTATACATGTATATTTTTATCTACAATCGCCAATAAAATATTTGAACATTTATATGTTCCACCTATTTTATATCCATTAACCTCCCACCGAGCCCACAAAACAGGCCACAGACGGGTAAACCAACTCTGAGGAAACCGCAGAGTATCAGACTCTAGAAGTCAACCATCGCCCAGACACTAAGTGAGCAGGTAAAGGGGTTAAGGTGCTCACCAACAAGAAGCGCCGCACGCCCAAGAGTTGAACCTGGATATTGAAGGCTCCTCAATCGGTGAGTGTATCCAGATTCTACCTTTTAAATATCATTTTCTAACTGATACTGTGCCATGAGAGCGCTGTCTCTTTTGTCTTTTCGGTCGAGGTGATAAGGCTGACACAAAGAAGGGCAGAGGCCACCCTCTACTTGGCTCAAGGCACTTCAATCCAGAGCCTGGACATAAGAGGCTCTGGTATTTGTAAGTGCGATACCATTACCTTTTGCACCTTACAACATATTGAGACAACCATTGAGTCCACCGTGACCATAGGACGGATTATTTAAGTGAGGAGTAATAAGGAACTACTGTCAAGGACGTCAGGACTATAAGTACCTCAAATTTTGCCGATTAGGCTCAATCCAATTTAACTGGACAATTTAAGACTGACCTGCTGACTCCACTAATATCACTCTTGATTAATCTGTACTATATTGCACTATATGCACTATATGCACTTTATCAATGAAATTGCACAATTGTGTCACTGAGATACGACATCATAAGAGCACTTTATATTGCGAACAATATCTTGTATGATACACTTGAAAATTTGGAAATCAATATTCTAATATCATTACTATATGCACTATATGCACTTTATCAATGAATTTGCACAATTGTGACACTGTGATACGATAGCACAAGAGCACTTTATATCGTGAAGAATTATAAATGCAATATTCTGTATGATATACTTGTGAAATTTAGGAACTAATATCCCACTATATATTCAACATCAATATCACCAATATTTTGCGCCGATAGGAACCACCCCAGTTTGCAACTATTATGATTTACTGTTTACTCACTATGGCTCTGTTCTTGTTATTAACCATTGCTAATCCTGATTTTCCATGTATTGACCTTGGCACCATTTTCTGACCATTCTCTTGGAGTTATATATGTTTAACCCCGTGTACAAAACCCTGGCCTGGCTGACTACATTCACTGGCTTCTGACTCTGGCTTGTTCTTAACCCTGTGTTTTCGGTATGTCTGTCTTGTTACTAGAGTTCCGGCTACTCTAAAGTCCGGCAGTGTAGGTTGTGTAGTGCCTGCGCCAGAGGGTAAGTTGAGCAGGAATGCGTGGGAATGCAGTTCCACTAGCTTCTCAGAGGAAACAGAGTTATCTTTTTGGTCCACATACGGAAAAGCTGGTATTAGGTTCCTATGATATATTTCTGTAGTTGTAAGTCACCATAATTATGATATTTATTACAATCATCATAAGTATTCACTAAAACCCAGTCTTTTACGTTTAAACATTGGTTTCAAATTTCCATGTGCAATGGAGAGTTACGTGTGACATGTCAATGGTTAGTTGGGGAACAGAAATCTTGGAGAGTTCCCACACTTATTTTTTTTAGAACCAGACCCCACTGTGTGGAGGTATCAGGCATATCCAAAGCAGCACCACAGCCAGCCCAGCACCTGTCCCCAGGGGCAGACTGACCCATAGGGCATTCGGGCACCACTCAGGGGCCCGGATGGGGAGGTGGGCCCAGATTGGACTCGCTGCACCTGAATTGTATGGATGTGTGTGGAGCATTATGGGAACTCCCTCCTCAGCATGCATGATGCTCCACGCACATCCTGTTGTATCCCTGCTCTGTACCAATCAGGGCAGGGTCACAAGGAACATTGGTGCCATGATGCAGCCTTAGCTACAATGAGTGGGTGATGGCTGCTGCAGCAGAACTGTGGCTATCTGTAAGTATGGAGGGGGCACAATGGATTTCCCAATCCACTGGTGGGCCTGAGTGGATTTTGATAACTCCGTAAAATCATTATTTTAAAAACTGTGTGAAGAAATTAATTATTTAACACAACAATGTACATTTGGGTTGTGTGCTGAGGTTTTGTATGGGTGTGACCTTCTGCGAGTGGGGAACAAGGGGCTCCCGATCTCCTATAGGCCAGGGTCCCCATTAGTTGTCAGTCCACCCCTGCCTGTCTCCCAACAGGTTAATGAGGAGTCCCTGCAGCAGCTCATCGCTTCCATTGATGACCTGGGGGACCACCAGGTCAATGTGCAGAACTGCATTGATTCCAGGTGCTGGGTGATGTTATCCCTGCAGCACGAGCAGAGGCTGGTATGGGGGGATACAAAGAGACTTCCAGATGCTGACCACACAAATGCAGCTATACAGGGGGAGCTGATGGCTGTGCTAAATCAACTCACCTCCATCATTGAGATCTTGGTGGAGCAGCAGTGGGCAAACCCACCCATCCCCATGCTGCTGCCACCACCACCACCTGTACCAACCCTACCACTGCCACCACCAACAGAATTTGCTGTCTCGGTGCCCAGACTCTAGGGACACTCTGCTTCACTCACTGCCCCTTCAGCCATCTCTGCCCAGCCATCTACCTCTGCTGTTTCATCCTCTGCCCTACTGACTGTTGCTGCACCTTTTTCCATGAAATAAGGGTTAAAAATAAAAACCAAAAATTCCTTCAAATATCGTGCCTAGGAGGTCCCCATAACCAGCCCGTGAAGTGGCGGATTTCTAGGATGTATAGAAACACTTAAAAACAAAAAAATGACGTTTTATATGACGGTAAATGCTTTTCCTTTAATCTATCCATAAACAATTGCTTGGGGCGGCAGCCTGTATGAAAAGACATTTTAGGACGCGCAGAAAAAGTTTAGTGTTTTTTTGGGCTAAATTATTGTGAAACTTATGCGGGCTTTGGATGAAAGTAACAATAGGTGGTTTAAAATTGGGCTTTTAGCGTCGGCAACCGTGCCGTCACACCATAACCCCTCTGAGGATATGAATCTGATACAGGCGTCAATGGCAGTGCACCCAGATATTGTGCCTTTAGTGCCAGGCATGCAAGTTCTATCATACAGTAACCCCTCTGTGGTATTGTGGAAGAGTGCAGGGGTGGACCATGTGGTCCTATATTGAAAAGTTTTTGATCTGGTGGTAATGGGCGTCAGTGCACCCAGATACTGTGCCTTTAATGCCAGGCCATCAAGTATCATCATACAGTAACCCCTCTGTGTTATGGTGGAAGAGTGCAGGGGTGGACCTTGCGGTCCTATATTAAAAAGATATGCATCTGGTTAAGGCGTCAGTGCACCCAGATATTCTGCCTTTGGTGCAAGACTGCCAGGCCAGCAAGTATCATCATACAGTAACCCTTCTGTGGTATTGTGGAAGAGTGCAGGGTTGGAGCCTGCGGTTCAAAAAATTAAAATGATATAAATCTGGCACAGGCGTCAGTGCAGCCAAATATTGTGCCTTTCATGGCAGCAAGTGCCTTCACACCGTAACCCTTTTGTGGTATTGTGGAAGAGTTCAGTGCTGGAGGTTTTGTGAATGCAGAAGAGAACATCCCCTATCTATTCCATTACTTCAGCATCAGGAGATTGATAGCTGCTGATCCAGGACTGCTTCATTTTTATAAATGTCAGCCGGTCTACAGAGTCGGTGGACAGACGCACTCTTTTGTCTGTGACAAAACCTCCAGCGGCACTGAACGTCCTTTCGGAAAGCACGCTAGATGAAGGGCAACCTAGTAGCTGCATAGCATATTGGCTAAGTTCTGGCCAGTGATCCAATCTCAACACCCAGTAAGCCAGTGGATCATCTGCTGGAAAGGTATCCAGGTCTGCCCTTGCCCCTAGGTAGTCCTGCACCATATGGTGACGCTGGCAATGGGTGCCTACATTTGACGTCCCTGGGCGTCGAGGACTAAAAAAAAATAAAAATGCATCAGTCAAGCGGCCCTGGCCTTCACCGCTATTCCTCTGATCACCTGCAGCCTCAGAAGCACGTGTGTCAGCACTTGGTAATCTACCAGTGCCTGGAAAGGTGTTACACAAGTTTCGCTTTAGAGCGTCCTCAAGTTTTGTCATCCTGTGCTCCCTCTGTGTGGGCAGGATGAGCTCTGCAACTTTCCCCTTGTATCGTGGATCAAGAAGGGTTGCCAACCAGTAATGATCCCTCTCCTTGATAGCATGAATCCTGGGGTCCTTTAGCAGGCTTTGCATCATTAGGGAGCCCATGCAGCGTAGGTTGGAGGTGGCATTAGCTGCCGAGTCTTCCTGGTCAATGAGGATGACCGTATCGTGCACTTCCTCCTCCCAGCCACGCACAAGCCCTTCTGTTTCTGGGCACACAAAACCATGCCTTGAGGAATCCCCACCTTCAATGCCCCACTACTTAAATAGTCCTCCTCCTCCTCATCCTCCTCCTGTCTGATCTGAGTAGGACCCGCTGAATGCTGTCTGCGGAAAGACTGGGGCCTTGAGAGCTAGGGAAGGCCTCCTCTTCCTCCCGCTGCTCTGCCTCTAGAGCCACATCTATAATTCCCTGCAGAGTATGCTCCAGCAGGAACACTAAAGGAATTGTGTCACTGATGCATGCACTGTCCCTGCTCACCATCCTCGTTGCCTCCTCAAATGGTGACAGTACAGTGCATGCATCCTTGATCATCAGCCACTGCGGGGGGGAAAAAAAACAAGTTGACCTGAACCTGTCCTTGTGCCATACGCACACAGGTACTCGTTGACGGCCCTCTGCTGCTTGTGCATATGCTGCAGCATTGCTAATGTCGAATTCCACTTGGTGGGCATGTCACAGATCAGACGGTTTGTGGGAAGGTGGAATTCTCTTTGAATTTCTGCCAGGCGAATGCTTGCTGGGAATGACCGTCTGAAGGGCCTGGATGAGAAGCTCTGGCAGCCCTGGGTACTTGTTTAGAAGCTATCTGCAGCGTACTGGTGTACGGTACGCACTGTGTGAGTGGTTGCGCCAATTTCCCTGAGCGGAGTGAAGGTTGCTGCCATTATCGCAGACGATCATTTCCAGCTCAAGCTGGCATGGTGTTAACCATCTCTGCACCCTGCAGAGCTGACAAAATTTCTGACCCGGTGTGGCTCCTGTCCCCTAAACAAACCAGCTCAAGCACAGTATGGCATCTTTTTGCTTGAGCCATTGCATAGACCCTGTCAGGCGTGGGTTTAACTGCCACTTCGCCAGAGACAGAGAAGGAGGAGGAGAAGGAGGAGGAAGAGGTGGTGGTGGTGCAGACAGACCTCATACAAGCAGCTTTGCGGAGGCGTGGTGGATGAACAAGCTCCAGCACAGAGCCCCGTCTTGGATCCCTCCCAGCTGCAATCAGAGTTACCCAGTGTGCCGTGAAGGAAATGTAACGACCCTGTCCATGCTTGCTGGACCACGTTTCTAAAGTGACATGCACCTTGCTGCTGACTGCCTTTCCCAATGACTGGATAACATTGTCTTCCACGTGCTGGTATAGTGCTGGAATGGCCTTGCGTGAAAAGTAATGGCGTTTTGGAACCTGCCACTGTGGTACAGCGCATTCAGCAAATTCACGGAAGGGAGCAGAGTCCACCAGCTGGAAAGGCAGCAGCTGCAATGCGAGTAATTTTGCTAAGCTGGCATTTAGACGCTGTGCTTGGGGATGGTTGGGACTATATTTTTTTCTTTCGCTGCAGCAGCTGCAGCAACGTAATCTGACTGCGTAAATCTTCAGCTACTGGGATGATGTCACATTGTGAGGAAGGACCTGCTGGTACATCCATTACTGGTGCATCATCCCTGTCGGTGGAGGTTGTAGGCTATTGCATGGCAGGCCATACAGTGTGGGTAGAGACAGATGAGGAGGAGGACCTACGCAAAGTTTTGCCCCAACGGGATGTATGGCACTTGTTCATATGTCGCCTCAAGCACGTGGTACCCAAGTGTCCGGTGTTTATCCCACTCTTCATCCTCCTCTGACAGATTACAAATAGCAATGGCGGGGTCTGCTGCACATTTCTTAAATAACTCCCAGACAGCAGAGTTCCTGCATGTGTTCTTTAAAACAACAGCGCTCTGCACCGGAGCAGCTCTGACATGTGATGCCTTGGACTGGCTAGTGCTACGGTTGGTCACAGAGGATGTTGTGCCTCGTGTTTGCTGTGCCTCCTCCTCCTCCCCCTCCTCCTCACTTGATTCCTCAGTTCGATCTGGCACCCAGGTGGAGTCAGTGACCTCATCATCATCAGTGTCATCTTCACCCCCTATCTCCTCGTCACTGGAGCCAACTTGGCAGTATGCTGCAGCTGCTGGGGCAACATGAGTGCCAGTTATTTGTGTGTCATCACTGGCACCTCCTTCCTCTAGGTTGATTATACTCCCTTGCTCAACCTCAGAGATTGAATCAGAGCACTGTACTTGCTGCGCATCCTCAAGCAGCATGTCACTCTCATTGTAGTCAAACAATTCAGCTGACTCCTCCGTGTGTGATAGCGAGGCTACGGCAGGTGTAGCTGTGGACATGGAGGCTGCATTAGATGGTTTGGCAGCTGAGGTGGACTGTAAAGCACTAGAAGCCTGGCCGGCAGAGGACTCGGAGGATGAGGATGGCCTGGTTAGCCAATCCACCAAGTCCTCTGTATGTTGCTGCTGCTTAAGACGGCCAGCACCAGTTAGAAAGGACAAGCGTGCCCCTGCAGAGGATGCACCACGTCCACCACGACCAGAGGCACAGCCTCCCGACACAGGGGCTGCTTGCCCTCTTATCTGTGTCTGGGAGAGTCTGCTGTCCTTTTTGTTCTTTCAGACATGGTGAGTGATATATAGATTAATATATACAGAACTCTGATTCAACTCTGGTATAAAGATTTAAATAACTCTGGTATAACTCAGTGAGACACACTGATAGCTGGCAGCCAGTGACAAGAGACAGATCACCTTAATTCCCAAGTGTTTTAAAGAAATTAGTGAGCCCCAAAATACAGCTTGGTACTGTTTGTATGATGAGACACAGATCACCTTAATTCCCAAGTGTTTTAAAGAAATTAGTGAGCCCCAAAAAGATTTGCTGGCACAGTGACAAGACCCAGAAAATCACCTCAATTCACAAATGTTTTAAATAAAGTTGTAAACCCCAAAAAAACTTGCTGGCACAGTGACAAGACACACATCACCTAAATTCCCTGATATTTGGTCGAAATGAGACCCTCCCAGTAGCGTGGCAGACAGGCAGTAACAACACACACAACTATCTCCTTTGAAATCTTCTCTGAAATGCGTGCAGAAGCGCTGCGTGGAAACCTTATATAGTGTGCTGCGGGACTTAGCTCTGTGAGCCCATGATTGGGCAAAATTTGCCCAATCATGGACTCTGAGCAGTGATTGGCATAGTGTTCAACCAGTAGGCTGTAGCCAATTACGAGCTTCAGGCAGTGGGAAAATGCATTGTGGTCCATTGTGGTCGAACATGCGGCGAACACCCGGAAATGTTCGGGGTTCGCGATCTGCTCAAACAGGCTAAGTTCGGGTCGAACCCCGAACTGTCCGAACCTGAACAGCTCATCCCTACTGTCCGCCAACTGAAGCTCTGCAGAGGATGGGTGATGCAACAGGATAATGACCCACAGCATACAAGTAATTCAACAAAAGAATGGCTTCAACAAAACAAAATACGCCTTCTGGAGTGGCCCAGTCAGAGTCCTGACCTCAACCCAATTGAATTGCTGTTGCATGACCATAAGAGAGCGATTCACACCAGACATCCCAAGAATATTGCTACACTGAAACAGTTTTGTGAAGAGGAGTGGTCCAAAATTACTCCAGATCGTTGTGCAGGTCTGATCTGCAACTACAGGACACGTTTGGTTGAGGTTATTGCTGCCAAAAGAGGGTCAACCAGTTATTAAGTCCAAAGGTTCACATCCTTTTTCCACCCTGCACTGTGAATGTTTACATGTTCTGTTCAATAAACACATGAAAACATATAATGTTTGTGTTGTATTATTTTAAGCAGACTGTGTTTTTCAAATTGTTGTGACTTAGATAATTTGGCTAGCGACTCGATGCAATACGCTATCCATACACCTCAAGACGCTACAGTTAGCGTCACCAAGCCCCATCAAGGCTGCACATACTGCTTTTAACTGGTTTATTCAGAATACTGGCCTTGTGCTCGCCCCCATCCCATTCAAATGCTATAATTGCCAGCTACAAGAGCAATACAGGGACTGTAATCGGGCTTCCCTGAGTCAAACACCGGTCCCTTGACGTTTGGTGGTTAATCATGAGTATAGAGGGTATTTCTGTGTCTTTTCTCCTTTGTTAATCGTTTCACTACATATTACATTAACCCTTCATTACACGTCATACATAACTGTATATACACATAGGTGCATATGTCACTACACCTCACATGCATCCCTGTCATTATTTGTACCTTTCCCCCTCTTGTATTCATCCTGTCCTCTTACCCTGTGTATTGTACCCTGTTATTTTTCTTCTACTCTCTGTAATGAAGGCTGTTCGCAGAGGAGATGGAGGCAGGAGGAGGAGTGTTGGTGGGGAGAAAGAGTGCTAGAGAGGGGTGTATGGGGTAGGGATGAGGGGGAGGAGTGGTGAGGGGAGAGGTAGGAGAGAAGAGAGGTGAGGGGAAAAGAGAAGGCCTGATGGCAATAGGAGTAGAGTCAGGGAGAGGAGGGCCTGAGAGGGAGTGGTGGTAACAGATAGAGGAGGAGTGAGGGGAGAAGCAAAGCGAAGAAAGAAGAATGGTAATAGAGTCAGACCAAGCCCATCAAGCCAAGGGGCAGCTTCTGGGTGAGGGACACAACAGGAAGACAGTATGCTATCACGCTCTGGGACACAGGAGTCACAGGATGTCTCCAGAGGATGGATCTGGCAGGAGACGTACAACCTGGAGGAAAAGGAGAAGGAGGAGTTGACAGAGGCCTACATGGAGAGGCTTACACTGGCTGGATGACCTTTCCTTGTCTGAGCACCTGGGTGTCACAGTTTCCTCTAGGATCTATGGTACTGGTCCCTGTATACAGGGTTTCTATCTACATTTCCAATCCTTAGATGGTCGGCAAAACTATCTAATAACATTGAGCAAACAGTAATATAAATGCAAAGGGTTAACAGACACCAGATAATGATGTTATACTTGGTCAGTAGTATAGTGGGGGCCTTATCACCAGGAGAGGTAGTCAATAGGGTTGAGCCGAACACCCCCCCAGGTTCGGTTCGGGCCCGAACCCGAGTTCCCATATGTTCAGGTCCGAACTCGAACTCCATGCAAGTCAATGGGGCTGAAAATTCGTTTTTTAGAGTGCCCTCCAAGAGGGCATATATGCTAGATATTTGCCATAAAAGGTGTATGGGGGTCCGGGTAGTGCCCTGGGGGACAGGAAACAAGGACAAAAAGTTTTAAAAAAAACGTTTTTAAAGGGATAGGGAGTTTTCCATGAAATAAGGGTTAAAAATAAAAACAAAAATTCCTTCAACTATCGTGCCTAGGAGGTCCCCATAACCTGCCCGTGAAGTGGCGGATTTCTAGGATGTATAGAAACACTTAAAAACAAAAAAATGACGTTTCAAACGATTTAATCTATCCATAAACAACTGCTTGGGGCGACAGTCTGTATGAAAAGAGGAGACATTTTCGTACACGCAGAAAAAGTTTACAGATTTTTTGAGCTAAATTATTGTGAAACTTATGCAGGCTTTGGATGAAACAAACAATAGGTGCTACAAAATTGGTCCTTTAGCGTCCCCAACAGTGCCGTCACACCGTAACCCCTCTGAGGATATGAATCTGATACAGGCGTCAGTGGCAGTGCACCCAAATATTGTGCTTTTGATGCCAGGCCTGCAAGTACAATCATACAGTAACCCCTCTGTAGTATTGTGGAAGAATGCAGGGGTGGACCATGTGGTCCTATATTGAAAAGATATGATTCTGGTCAAGGCGTCAGTGCACCCAGATATTCTGCCTTTGGTGCCAGGCCAGCAAGTATCATCATACAGTAACCCCTCTGTGGTATTGTGGAAGAGTGCAGGGTTGGACCCTGCGGTTCAAAAAATTAAAATGATATAAATCTGGCACAGGTGTTAGTGCAGCCAAATATTGTGCCTTTCATGGCAGCAAGTGCCTTCACACCGTAACTCTTTTGTGGTATTGTGGAAGAGTTCAGTGCTGGAGGTTTTGTGAATGCAGAAGAGGACATCACCTATCTATTCCATTATTTCAGCATCAGGGGATTGATAGCTGCTGATCCAGGACAGATTCATTTTTATAAATGTCAGCCGGTCTACAGAGTCAGTGGACAGATGCACTCTTTTGTCTGTGACAAAACCTCCAGTGGCACTGAAGGTCCTTTCGGAAAGCACGCTAGATGAAGGGCAACCTAGTATCTGCATAGCATATTGGCTAAATTCTGGCCAGTGATCCAATCTCAACACCCAGTAAGCCAGTGGATCATCTGTTGGAAAGGTATCCAGGTCTGCCCTTGCCCCTAGGTAGTCCTGCACCATATGGTGAAGATGCTGGCAATGGGTGCCTACATTTGACGTCCCTGGGCGTGGAGGACTAAACAAATTAAAAAATGCATCAGTCAAGCGGCCCTGGCCTTCACCACTATTCCTCTGATCACCCGCAGCCTCAGAAGCACGTGTGTCAGCACTTGGTAATCTACCAGTGCCTGGAAAGGTGTTACACAAGTGTCGCTTTAGAGCGTCCTCAAGTTTTGTCATCCTGTGATCCCTTTGTGCGGTCACAGAGGATGTTGTGCCTCGTGTTTGCTGTGCCTCCTCCTCCCCCTCTTCCTCACTTAATTCCTCTGTTCGATCAGGCACCCAGGTGGAGTCAGTGACCTCATCATCATTGTCATCATCACCCCTATCTCCTCGTCACTGGAGCCAACTTGGCAGTATGCTGCAGCTGCTGGGGCAACATGAGTGCCAGTTATTTGTGTGTCATCACTGGCACCCCCTTCCTCTCGGTTGATTATACTCCCTTGCTCAACCTCAGAGATTGAATCAGAGCACTGTACTTGCTGCGCATCCTCAAGCAGCATGTCATTCTCATTGCAGTCAAACAATTCAGCTGACTCCTCCGTGTGTGATAGCGAGGCTACCGCAGGAGTAGCTGTGGACATGGAGGCTGCATTAGATGGTTTGGCAGCTGAGGTGGACTGTTAAGCACTAGAAGCCTGGCTGGCAGAGGACTCGGAGGATGAGGATGGCTTGGTTAGCCAATCCACCAAGTCCTCTGTATGTTGCTGCTGCTTAAGACGGCCGGCACCAGTTAGAAAGGACAAGCGTGCCCCTGCAGAGGATGCACCACGTGCACCACGACCAGAGGCACAGCCTCCCGACACAGGGGCTGCTTGCCCTCTTATCTGTGTCTGGGAGCGTCTGCTGTCCTTTTTGTTCTTTCAGACATGGTGAGTGATATATAGATTAATATATACAGAACTCTGATTCAACTCTGGTATAAAGATTTAAAGAACTCTGGTATAACTCAGTGAGACACCCTGATAGCTGGCAGCCAGTGACAAAACACAGATTACAAGTCTCAGACACCTATAAATCAGTGAGACCCCTTGATGGGTGGCAGCCAGTAAGAACACACGGATTATAACAATTCCCAAATGTTTTGTAGAAATTAGTGACACCCAAAATACTTCGTGGTACTGGCTGTGTGACAAGACACAGATCACCTCAATTCACATATGTTTTAAAGAAATTAGTGAGCCCCAAAATACTGCGTGGTACTGGTTGTGTGACAAGAGACAGATCACCTCAATTCACAAATGTTTTGTAGAAATTAGTGACCCCCAAAATACTGCCTGGTACTGGCTGTGTGACAAGAGACAGATCACCTCAATTCACAAATGTTTTCAAGAAATTTGTAAACCTCAAAAAAACTTGCAGGCACAGTGACAAGACACAGAAGATCACCTCAATTCACAAATGTTTTCAAGAAATTTGTAAACCCCCAAAAAAACTTGCTGGCACAGTGACAAGACACAGATCACCTAAATTCCCTGATATTTGGTAGAAATGAGACCCCCCCAGACCCCCCCAGTAGCGTGGCAGACCGGCAGTAACAACACACAACTATCTCCTCTGAAATCTCCTCTCAAAATGCGTGCTGTAGCTATGCTTGGAAACGTTATATAGTGAGCTGCAGGAAATTTGCCCAATCAGGACTCTGAGCCGTGATTGGCATACTGTTGAACCTGTGTTGCACCAGACCTGTGGTCAGGTGCAAGGCTGTAGCCAATTACGAGCTTCAGGCCGGTGGGAAAATGCATTGTGGTCCATTGTGATGCATTGTGGTTGAAAATGCGGCGAACACCCGGAAATGTTCGTAGTTCGCGATCTAATCGAACAGGCTAAGTTCGGGTCGAACTCTGAACCGTCCGAACAGCTCATCCCTAGTAGTCAACTGTATGCCACAGTCAGTACACAGAAAGTTTCTCATATAGAGATCATCACGTGGCACCCTGCCCCCTTGTGTCTCACGTGACCACAATGATCCTGCTCTTCATTTGGCACCTGGCCAGTGAACAGTGAGTAGGAAGCTACAGGTGCTGGGTACCACTTGCGTGGACGTGACACTGGGCCTCCATGTGTGGTCAAATGTCCACCAAGCGGTATGTGTGCTGGGAAGGATCCAGAGCTTGCAGTCCAAATACCATTACCATGACTGCAAGACAGAGCTGAAGGCCAAGATCGCGAGGAAGCAGTGGGAGGAAATGGTGGGCAAGGGTTTACGCATACACCTGCTGGGAAGAGATTGAAGCACAGAATCTCCGAGGTCACAGTGCGGGGCATTGAACCCAGAATTTACACCGAAACAAGGCCTGCGACACCTGAGCATGAGTAATGCTTTTAATAAATGTGTTCAAGGTCAGGCATTCTTGTTTTAGAGCCAGTTTTGTGCAACTTCACATGTTTTAAGACTACATCATCCACGATGCTCAGCCATTCACACGCTCAAAAGAACATCATAGAAGATGTAGTCCATAAACATTGAAGCCGCAAGGTTGCACATAACTAATTTAGATCTAATGTAAACTAAAAAAAAAAATTTCCTTGTTTTTTTTTTATTTTTTTACGCTTTTTTTGACAATTTTGAAAAGATTTGTTAGTTATTTGTTAGCTTGATTTTCTTTTTGGCACATGTGCGTCTGTGAACCTTTTCTTAGTTTACAGCAGGTCCAGGCTATATTCAAGTGTGCTTTGAGCATTGTAGTAAAATATTCTATCCTCTTTTCACAGGTAGAGCATCCCCATCCCCGCACCCTGTCACACCTTTTCGCCCCCAGGAGAAGGACTTAGGCTACGACAGCACACATTCCTTTCTCGATCCCCAGAGTGACGAAGGATACGTCCCATTCACTGGCCCAGTATGCTCAGCCTGTGGTTGATCAGTCCCCACCACACTCCCCATATCTCTATTGAATGATATAAGTGCGACACAGTCCTGAGTAGCCACTAGGGATGAGCCGAACACTCCCCGAGTTCGGTTCGAAGCCGAACTTTCCAAATGTTCGGATGCGAACTCGAACCCCATACAAGTCAATGGGGCTGAAAATTCGGTTTTTAGAGTGCCCTCCAAGAGGGCATATATGCTAGATATTTGCCACAAAAAGTGTATGGGGGTCTGGGTAGTGCCCTGGGGGACAGGAAACAAGGACAAAAAGTAAAAAAAAAACGTTTTTAAAGGGACAGTGAGTTTTCCATGAAATAAGGGATAAAAATAAAAACTAAAAATTCCTTCAAATATCGTGCCTAGGAGGTCCCCATTAGGGATGAGCTGTTCGGGTTCGGACAGTTCGGGGTTCGACCCGAACTTAGCCTGTTCGAGCAGATCGCGAACCACGAACATTTCCGGTTGTTCGCCGCATGTTCGACCACAATGCATTTTCTCACTGCCTGAAGCTCGTAATTGGCTACAGCCTTGCACCACAGGTCTGGTGCAAGACTGGTTGAACACTATGCCAATCACCGTTCAGAGTCCTGATTGGGCAAATTTTGCCCAATCATGGGCTCACAGAGCCAAGTCCCGCAGCACACTATATAAGGTTTCAATGCAGCGCTTCTGCATGCATTTAAGAGGAGATTTCAAAGAAGATAGTTGTGTGTGTTGTTACTGCCAGTCTGCCACGCTACTGGGGGGTCTCATTTCGACCAAATATCAGGGAATTTAGGTGATCTGTGTCTTGTCACTGTGCCAGCAAGTTTTTTTGGGGTTTACAACTTTATTTAAAACATTTGTGTATTGAGGTGATTTTCTGGGTCTTGTCACACTGTGCCAGCAAGTCTTTTTGGGTCTCATTTATACCAAAAATCAGGGAATTTAGGTGATGTGTGTCTTGTCACTGTGCCAGCAATTTTTTTGGGGGTTTACAACTTTCTTTAAAACATTTGTGAATTGAGGTGATCTTCTGGGTCTCGTCACACAGCCAGCAGTTGTTTTTGGGGCTCACTAATTTCTTTAAAACACTTGTGAATTAAGGTGATCTGTGTCTCGTCATACAAACAGTACCACGCTGTATTTTGGGGCTCATTAATTTCTTTAAAACACTTGGGAATTAAGGTGATCTGTGTCTCGTCATACAAAAAGTACCACGCTGTATTTTGGGGCTCACTAATTTCTTTAAAACACTTGGGAATTAAGTTGATCTGTGTCTCGTCACACAGCCAGCAATTTTTTTGGGGGCTCACTAATTTCTTTAACACTTGGGAATTAAGGTGATCTATGTCTCATCATACATACAGTACGCTGTATTTTGGGGATTCCTCAAGGCAGGGTTTTGTGTGCCCAGAAACAGAAGGGCTTGTGCGTGGCTGGGAGGAGGAAGTGCATGATACGGTCATCCTCATTGACCAGGAAGACTCGGCAGCTAATGCCACCTCCAACCTACGCTGCATGGGCTCCCTAATGATGCAAAGCCTGCTAAAGGACCCCAGGATTCGTGCTATGAAGGAGAGGGATCTCACACGTGCTTCTGAGGCTGCAGGTGATCAGAGGAATAGCGGTGAAGGCCAGGGCCGCTTGACTGATGCATTTTTAAAAATTTTTAGTCCTCGACGCCCAGGGACGTCAAATGTAGGCACCCATTGCCAGCGTCTTCACCATATGGTGCATGACTACCTAGGGGCAAGGGCAGACCTGGATACCTTTCCAGCAGATGATCCACTGGCTTACTGGGTGTTGAGATTGGATCACTGGCCCGAATTTAGCCAATATGCTATGCAGCTACTAGGTTGCCCTTCAACTAGCGCACTTTCCGAAAGGACGTTCAGTGCCGCTGGAGGTTTTGTAACAGACAAAAGAGTGCGTCTGTCCACCAACTCTGTAGACCGGCTAACATTTATAAAAATGAATCAGTCCTGGATCAGCAGCTATCAATCTCCTGATGCTGAAGTAATGGAATAGATAGGGGATGTCCTCTTCTGCATTCCAAAAAACCTCCAGCACTGAACTCTTCCACAATACCACAAAAGGGTTACGGTGTGAAGGCACTTGCTGCCATGAAAGGCACAATATCTGGCTGCACTGACGCCCATTAAAAAAAAAAAAATTCAATATAGGACCACATGGTCCACCCCTGCACTCTTCCACAATACTTCAGAGGGGTTACTGTATGATGATACTTGCTGGCTTGGCACCAAAGGCACAATATCTGGGTGCACTGACGCCCATTACCAGATCAAAAAATTTTCAATAAAAGGACCACATGGTCCACCCCTGCACTCTTCCACAGAGGGGAACAATATCTGGGTGCACTGACGCCCATTAACAGATAAAAAAAAACACTTTTCAATATAGGACCGCATGGTCCACCCCTTCACTCTTCCACAATACCACAGAGGGGTTACTGTATGATAGTACTTGCATGCCTGGCACTAAAGGCACAATATCTGGGTGCACTGCCATTGACGCCTGTATCAGATTCATATCCTCAGAGGGGTTACGGTGTGACGGCACTGTTGCCGACGCTAAAAACCCAATTTTAAAGCACCTATTGTTACTTTCATCCAAAGCCTGCATAAGTTTCACAATAATTTAGCCCAAAAAAAAACTAAACTTTTTCTGCGCGTCCTAAAATGTCTTTTCATACAGGCTGCCGCCCCAAGCAGTTGTTTATGGATAGATTAAAGGAAAAGCATTTACCATCATATGAAATGTCATTTTTTTGTTTTTAAGTGTTTCTATACATCCTAGAAATCCGCCACTTCACGGGCAGGTTATGGGGACCTCCTAGGCACGATATTTGAAGGAATTTTTGGTTTTTATTTTTAACCCTTATTTCATGGAAAACTCACTGTCCCTTTAAAAACGTTTTTTTTTTTACTTTTTGTCCTTGTTTCCTGTCCCCAGGGCACTACCCAGACCCCCATACACCTTTTATGGAAAATATGTAGCATATATGCCCTCTTGGAGGGCACTCTAAAAAACCGAATTTTCAGCCCCATTGACTTGCATGGGGGTTCGGGTTCGGGCTCGAACCGAACTCGGGGAGTGTTCGGCTCATCCCTAGTCCCCATAACCTGCCCGTGAAGTGGCGGATTTCTAGGATGTATAGAAATATGTAAAAACCAAAAAATGACATTTCAAATGACGGTAAATGGTTTTCCTTTAATCTATCCATAAACAACTGCTTGGGGCGGCAGTCTGTATGAAAAGAGGAGACATTTTCGGACACGCAAAAAATGTTTACTGATTTTTTGGCGGTGAAAAGCAGGAGAATGACTGGAGAATGGAAAATTCTAGGTCAAAATAGCCAAACCAGAAAAATTCTCCCATTTAGGCTAGGGTCAGACTAGCGAATTTTTAACATGCGTTTAGGCGCACTTAATCACGACCGCACTAGCAGCAAATGACGGGCAATGAAAGCCAATATACGAAGTACGGTCGCACGAAAGTCCGGCTGCGCAACGCAAGTGGAAAATGAATGCATTTTTTCGAGAAAGCAGAACTGCTAGTACGGACGTACAGAGTGCGCTGCATCCACTAGCGGCGTGTGTGCGTGATTTGGAGACGTCAGACCCTGCTCATGTCTGTCCAACATAACGTCCAGAAACCCAAAGTTTCCTGGTTTGGATCCGTAAAAAATCACGCACAAAAATGCGCATCGTATGACCGTTTTCGCGCATTCCGTGAAAAAATAAGGCAATGCGTTCGGACGCACTTTTTGACGGTCGCTGTGAAAAATGCGTTAGTCTGACCCTAGCCTTATCTAACTTTCCTAATCGGCTATTTGGTCCAGATTGTTCTCTTTTCCTGCCATTCTCCTGGTTTTCACCTTTCTCTGAACAACCCTGAGAGAGAGGTGAAAGCCAGGAGAACTGGCAGGAGAAGAGAACAATCTAGACCAAATAGCCAATTTGGAAAGTGAGTTAAATGGGAGAATTTTTCTGGTTTGGCTATTTCGACCTAGAATTTTCCCTTCTCCAGTTATTCTCCTGCTTTTCTCCGCTCTCTGAATAACCCTGTGAATGTTTAATCCCGAGGTGAAAAATAACATTGTTTAAGGCTGGGGTCAGACGAGCGCAGTTTTCACGTGTGTTGCCGCACATTTGTACGTCCGTGGCAGCAGAGCAATCTGACCAATGGAGCCTCACACACGAAGTACGTCCGCACGGAAGTGCGGATGCATGGCGGACGCAACAAATGGACGCAGGTTAGGCAAGAACGTAATACTGCTTGAACGGACGTGCGGAGTGCGCCACGTCCGCAACGTCCGTGTAGCTTTGTATGTGAGTGATGAAACGAGGTCAGATGGACTGCATTTATACGTCCAGCAATTTTGACGGACAGAATGTTTGTTCATTTTAATTTATTTTCCCTGCTACATCAGTCAAAAAATACGTCAGTGAAAAATACGGACTGTTTGGCCACTACCTTGTTGTCAGTCAGTAAGTACGTCCGTACTGCACGGACGCACAGTCCGTACAAAATGCGCTCATCTGACCCTAGCCTTAGATGTTATTTTGAATTTTTTTCAAACACCAGTTAACCACTTGGCTGCTATGGACGCGCTCAGCGCGTCAAACCAAGTGGTTCTCCTGTGCTATGGACGCGCTGAGCGCGTCCATGCACAGGAGGCAGCAATCCGCCGGATTTGATGTCATCTTTGATGTCAGCCCATGAGGAGAATAATCGTCTCCAATTGTCCGTCCTTTAACCCCTAAGACCCTGTCTTAGGCACACCTTGAGTTAACTCTCCTTCTGCGCAGGGGGAGAGAAAAAAATCCTTCAAAGTAGACACACGAGGCATGTATTTTTGTCTGGCAATTTTCTCTCTGCCTTTCAACATTTCTTGACACATATTTATACCTGTGTCAAGGCGTTGTCTCTTTATTTCATTGGTTAACATTTCAAAACATAACATAGTTCATTGGCCAGTTTCAATACAGGTCTGGTGACACATTTCTGGACAGTCCCGTGGCCCGAGACATGTGATTTCTTGAGATATGTAATTTCTTGAGACATGCTAGCCATCAGCATTTCTTCATTCCAGAGACATTTACAAACATCTTGAAGTGAAACTTAATCCTACAATACTGCTGATTATCAATTTATCTTAAAACTATTTCTTATATTTAAACCTTAATTTATCTATTAATATTATAATTCATGGGGTGTTATTTAACTACTTACAGGGTCCTTCTTATAGGTTAGCAGATGGTGGTCTGAGGATTCCTTTTCCTTCAGCCCAGCACTCCGGGACCCCGGCGGAGCAATTAGATGTCATCGCGGTGGCGCAATGACATCTAATTCAGGCGACCCCCCCCCGCATGTGCGGAGGAAGCGCCTGAAAGGGAGGGGGGAGGTCCTTCGGACCTCTCTCCCTCCCGATCGCCGGGGGTCAGAGGGTTAATCCAGGCACCGTTTGGAAGAGCACAGCCTGCCCTTCCAAATGGTGGCTGTGATTAACCCCTGGGGAGCCGATCACGAATCGGCGCTGAAAACGCTGGATCATGATCCTCTCCTGGAGCTGGCCGACATCTTGGATGTCGGCCAAGCCTCCAGGAACTCTCCCTGAGGACTGGCGTCATCGTGTATAGCACGATGACGCCAGTCCTGGAGTTAACCCCTAGCTGCCACCAATGGTGGAGATAGGGGGTTCATTGGAACCCCCTATCTCCCGATCCGTGGCAGCTAGGGGTTAATGTTTGATATCGTTGGATCGGCCAGAGCATGGCCTTTCCAAGGATACCAAACATGAGCATGAAAAATGTTTTTTTTTAAAAATAAAAATAAAAAAAAATTTGTTTTTGTTTTGTTAATGCAACAATATTGTTTCCATTTCAATTATAATGCGAACAATAATGCTGCACTAACGATTTTTCTATGCGGTGCGTTTGTTAAAAAAAGCTAAATTTTCCCAAAAAAAAATGTAACGAGACCCCATTTCTAATTTTTTTAACAAGCGCACCCCATACAAAATATAACCGCAAACGATCGCATGTTAAAATGTGAAATTTTTTTTATTAAAAATTCAAATTTTATTGCATTTTTGTTATAATATACAGACCTGACATAACATATACGTATAATAATGACATATTATGAATCTGCCAAGTCTGCCGGAAAGAACGATTATATAATATGTCTGGGTCATATATCAAAATATGGCTACAAAACGCGGTTAAACATGATGAGCGAAAGCGGTAAAAATGACCTCAGCACAGAGGTGTGAAAAGCCTCAGCAGCATATTAGGATGTTTTAGGGAAATGAATTCTCAAATCTCAATCAGAAGCAGACACCACCCCACCCTCAGTATGGTGTACAATGTATCAAATTGATTACCAGACTAAAAACACCTGGTGTTATGCCCGTTTGTGAACAGAGGTCATTTAGGCTAAGGTCAGATGAAAGCATTTTTAACGTGCGTTTAACCGCACGAAATCACGGCGGTGCTAGCAGCAAATGACGTCCAATGCCGGGTAACATACGAAGAACGGCCGCACGAAAGTTCGTCCGCGCAATGCAAGTGGCAAACGAACGCATTTTTTTCTAGAACGTCAAACCGCTACTACTGACGTACAGAGTGCGCTGCATCCACATAGCCGCGTGTTTGCGTGATTGGGAGACGTCAGACGCTGCACACGTCTGGCCAACATAACGTCCAGACGCAAAAAGGGTTTTATTGATGATCCGTACAAAATCACGGACGAAAATACGCATCGTATGACTGCTATCGCGTATTCCGTGAAAAAATACGTCCATTCGTTCGAACGCACTTTTTCACGCAAAATGCGAAAAATGCATTAATCTTTCCACGTACACATTAGTTTTTAATTCAATATCTAATAAACCGTTGCTTATAATATTCTGTAGTAAAGAGTCTCTTTATTTCTAGATTTTTTTAGTATTTTTTTTAAGCATTTTCTATACTTTTTTCAAAATTTCTTTTTTTTTTTTTTTCGAACTCGAACCAAACACGCCCAAAAAGTTAGAAACTCGCAAACTTTCGAACTGCCAAAGTTCGGGTCGAACTCCGAACCGTCCGAACCCGAACAGCTCATCCCTAGTAGCCACCCCTTTCATTGCCCCAGCAGACCTGGTCACGGCTAAGCCAATAACGCAGACAGCACTCTGCATCAGTCATACCATCCATTGTTGAGCATGTTCCAGGGACACTAGGTTCCTGTGGAATTCGGTTGCATCCTATATAGCGGTGTACAATTGGGAACACACATGCCACAATTTTCACATGCCTGGCAACATCCATTGTGAGACTTGGTCCATGGGCTCTGCTGCATTCCTTTCTATAGGCTCAGGATCCAGCGCTTGGCCAGGTTATCCAAGTTTCTAATCAACACCAGCTTTCAGGAGTTGTTAAAATGGGGCCATTCACATCCTGATGTTAACTTGCACTAGCATTTGTAATACTTCCTGTCTCGAGACGTCAAAAAATGATTTTGCTCCCCGTGTTAAGTATAGGAGATGCAAAGTAAAGTAAGCATCCGCAAGCTGCAAAGCGCTGACTGATTTCACTCCAGTGTTGCATCACCTTTGGAATATCGTTGCCAGACATTAAACTTACTAAAGCTAGAATATCATGCTATGTAATATGTATTGCTTACAAATCAAGATTAGGGATGAGCTGTTCGGGTTCGGACGGTTCGGAGTTCGACCCGAACTTTGGCAGTTCGAAAGTTTGCGAATTTCGAACTTTTTGGGCGTGTTCGGTTCGGGTTCGAAACAAAAAAGAAATTTTGAAAAAAGTATAGAAAATGCTTAAAAAAAATACTAAAAAAATCTAGAAATAAAGAGACTCTTTACTGCAGAATATTATAAGCAACGGTTTATTAGATATCGAATTAAAAACTAATGTGTACGTGGGAAGATTATCAACTCTAACTGACCTCTGTTCACAAACGGGCATAACACCAGGTGTTTTTAGTCTGGTAATCAATTTGATACATTGTACAATATACTGAGGGTGGGGTGGTGTCTGGTTTCTGCTTCTGATTGAGATTTGAGAATTAATTTCCCTAAAACATCCTAATATGCTGCATTTAACTGGTGTTTGAAAAAAATCTAAAGCAATGTTATTTTTCACCTCGGGATTAAACATTCACAGGGTTATTCAGAGAGCGGTGAAAAGCAGGAGAATAACTGGAGAAGTGAAAATTCTAGGTCAAAATAGCCAAACAAGAAAAATTCTCCCATTTATGTCACTTTCCAAATCGGCTATTTGGTCTATGAAGAGAATAATGGTCTCCAATTGTCCGTCCTTAACCCCTAAGACCCTGTCTTAGGCACACCTTGAGTTAACTCTCCTTCTGCGCAGGGAGAGAGAGAAATCAAAACACACAAGGCATGTTTTAGTCTGGCATCTCTCTCTGCCTTCCAACGGTCCTTTGACACATATTTATACCTGTGTCAAGGCGCTGGCTCTTTATTTCATTAGTTAACATTTCAAAACATAACATAGTTCATTGGCCAGTTTCAATACAGGTCTGGTGACACATTTCTAGACAGTCCCGTGGCCTCGGCATGTGATTTCTTGAGATATCAGCATTTTTCCAGACATCAGCACTTTTCTTTTATCACTTCAAAGAAATTTGCAAACATCAGCATCTAAAGACATTTGCAAACATCAGTGTCCTTGTCATTCTAAAGACATTTGCAAACATCTTGAGAAGTGAACCTTAGTCCTATAATACTGCTGATTATCAATTTATCTTAAAACTATTTCTTATATTTTAAACCTTAATTTATCTATTAATATTATAATTCATGGGGTGTTATTTAACTACTTATAGGGTCCTTCTTATAGGTTAGCAGATGGTGGTCTGAGGATTCCTTTTCCTTCAATCCCCTCTTAGAATCATAGTATGATCATACTATTTGATTCTTTCTTTGTTTCATCTATCTACTGTAAGTTAGTATGGGTTGGGGAGTGAGACCCTCAATACCCATGTGGATCAATATAGAACCAGGGGGGCTGTACCTGCCACGGAACAGGTAACACATGGCAGTCTCCCAGTGCCTATTTATCTTCCTAACCTACATTCTTATTAATAGTAACAAGAGGTACTAGGAATGACTCAAACCCTGCCTTTACCTGATCCCTTGCTTTAAATTCATCAGGGACCCCTCATGGTACCCCTATAGCATCAATATAGACACACATAACAATTTGTACGGTTATTGTTTAGGGCACTAAATTTTACCCATTCTATCCAAACATTTACATCTGAAAATCCTGTTTCCATTACTATGCTGTCTTCATAGGTGGGATTGGCTATTGATTTGGTGTTAGGTAGGAGAGGAGGTCGTCTCACTACTCTCCATATTTCCTGGGTAGGAATGGTTCTCTTCCTTCTTATAAATGGCCATATCTTGGAGTTTGAACTTGTATCGAGGGAATTTGGTTGTGGCAGTTGCGTATATTCCCATCTGTTAACTACGACATCAGAGGTACCATATCCCATATTGCCCGTGTCCCACCCCACTGCGCCCCAATAATCACAATTATGTCCCCAGTACTCATCGGTTACACATATATATACAGTTGCCTTGTACAGTATCATACTGCAGTAATGGTGGACAATAAAAAAAAAAAAACAACAGTGGCCAGACAGTGATGGTTTGGGTTGGGGTTCTTTCTGGTAGGGGGTGTGGACAATAGGGGTTGTGACATATGTTCCGAAGGGGGGGGTAAACATTATTTCAGTCTTTTTCTTCCCCCACATGCATCTCCATACTCTTCGAAAAGGATCCTTGGTTGTCATCTTCTCCTTGTTGGAGCCAGGGCTTTCTGCCCTCGTGAGTGTCTCTTGTTGAGTCCTTTGTTGAATCCGCTTGACTCGAGAGGGTCCCTTGTTGAATCCGCTTGACTCGAGAGGGTCCCTTGTTGAATCCGCTTGACTCGAGAGGGTCCCTTGTTGAATCCGCTTGACTCGAGAGGGTCCCTTGTTGAATCCAGACCGGGCTGTCCTCTGTCAGTATAGCTGTGCGGGTTACGGCTACCACCGTGGTCTCTGGTCCATAGGCGAAATCCTCTGGTCTTTTTCCTTTCTGTAGCCGCTTTACCAGCACCTTGTCTCCTGGATTAAATGGTGGGTAGGTTTGTCTGAAAGAAAGGGAGACTTAAATATAACTTCGTCTCTGGTTGTCTCGAGGGTTGAGATCAGCTGCCTAACATATTCATCCCTTATCTGCTCTAAGTCCCCTGTCTCCACTGTTAGCCTACCTGTAGACCATGGTAATGGAAAGGGTCTGCCCATAAATATCTCGAAGGGGGAGTAGCCTGTGTTCCTATTAACCGCCATTCTGATTTCAGCCAGAATGATGGGGAGTACCAAATTCCAATTCTTTAGCTCTTCTGTGGTTGCATATTTTTGTAAGGTACAAAATAATTGGTCCCTATCCATTGTGGGAGGTCGCAAAACCCGGCATTACTAGTTTAGCTATGTCCTGTTGTGCTGCTCGTATAGCTGCTTGGTCAGCCAGATGATTCCCTTTTGCAATAGGATCTGAGGCTCTGGTGTGTGCTCTACAATGTAACACCGCTATCTGAGAGGGCATAAGAATGCTTGCTAGGAGGTCCGTGACCAGGGTCGAATGGGAAATCTTCTTGCCATCTGCGGCCACAAATCCCCTCTTTTCCCATATCGTCCCATGGTCATGGACCACACCATAAACATATTTGGAGTCAGTGTATATCGTGACAGGTCTACCCGCATAGAGCCTGCAGGCTCGTGTTAATGCAATCAGTTCTGCTGCCTGGGCAGACTGGTAGGGTACAGGCCCTGATTCTAGAACAGTGTCAGGGAGTTGAACCACTGCATAGCCTGCATGATAAGTGTTGTCATTGGGGCGGGTACAGGAGCCGTCAACAAAGACGACATCTGCGTCCGGAACAGGTGTTGACATAAGATCAGGGCGGGGTGCAGTTTCAGACTCAATGGAGAGAGCACAGTCATGTTCGAGTGGGATTGTATCTGAGGGATTCTTAAGACCCAGTAAAGCGTTTAGGATTGGTGCTGGACCAGAGACACTTGAACTGTATTCTATGTGCAGTGCAGGGTTGCTTAGCAGTGTGACTTCATATCCACTAAAGCGCTGTGATATGTGCTGTGTATGTATGTCCTTAAGTAAAAATAAAACATTATGGGTTGTGGGTAGGTGAGGTTCGTACCCTAATGTGTATTGGCTTGCCATACTAACGGCCATTGCACATGCTGCCAGGGCACGCAAACAGGCCGGCATCCCTTGTACCGGTACTGGCAGAATCTTTGAAAAAAAAAATGCTATGGGGCGCAACCGGCCCCCATGTTCTTGCGTCAGTACCGCGGCCATGGTTTTACAATTGTCCCTTGCAAACAGATGAAATAAAAGTACATAATCAGGGAGGCCAAGCGCGGGGCTTATTAACATCATTGCATTTCTTAGAACCCTAAAAGCATTTAACATTTCATTAGACCATGTTATCATATTGGATTGACCCAACAGGGTGGCTTGTCTCAGAATGTTATCGTAGTAGGAGCAGTCAGGAATCCACTGTCTGCAATAGTTTATCATGCCTAAGAATGACAGCATGTCCTTCTTAGTTTTCGGGTTGACCAGGCCCATGACAGACTGGACTCTCTTCTGACTGATGCTCCGTTCCCCCTGTCTGAGAACAAACCCTAAATATTCAACTTGCATTTGACACCACTGCATTTTTTTTTTTTTTTTTTTAAGGGAAACCTTGTGCCTACATTCCTGTAACCAACTGAGAAGTGATTTACCATCCTCCCGGCAGGCCTCCTCTGATGGACTGCATACGAGGAGATCATCCACGTATTGCAGCAGGACAGAACCATGGCTGGGGTGCCAGAATTTCAGAGTGGCCTGCAGTACAATACTGTAGACCACCGGGGCATCAATGTACCCCTGAGATAACCTTTTCCATGTAAATTGGGTGCCTTCAAATGTGAATGCGAACAGCAATGCCGTTTCCGGATGTACAGGGATGCTAAAAAATGCATTCTTCAGGTCAATTACAGAAAAATGTGTATGTGTCGCTGATATTGATGACAGAAGTGACGTGACATCTGGGACAATTGGCGCAATTAGAATCACTAGGGAATTAACTGCGCGCAAGTCTTGAACGAACCTGACAGTCCCGTCAGCTTTGTTCACGGGGTTAATTGGGGTACTGAAGGGGAAGACTACAGGTTCCAGGATACCATCCTGTAGAAACTGGTCAATCATAGGACGTAGTCCGTCCTCTTTCTCTTTTTGACAATGTTTAAAAATTCTATTAATATCTTCTATTCCTAAGTAACTTATTCCCCACGGTCATAAATGGAAAATGGGTTTTGTTGGTGTTATTCTCATATCTTAGGGCTTATTAATGGCGATCCTTTGTTATATGCGAGTGGCCATAATAACGAAAGGCAGTATATATTCTTCTGCTTTTTTTTTTCTATTTTCTCTTTTACTTCCTCCTCCTTTTTTTTTTTTTTTTTCCCCGTCTTTGGATGTGGATGGGGCCGAAGGTTTCAAATCCTCCATTGCCCCCACCGCACCCAAGACCTCTGTATCAGTAAAGGGACGGATATATGGATTGTCTATAAGACGGAGGGGGTCGTGGTTCCCAGCTGGCACGGGGTATTTCTTGTTTATTCCGTGGTATACTCTGTTCTATTTTATGCAGTCTGGCGCTGTCAGAGGACAATGGGGTCCCTCTTCTACATTGTTTCACCATTAATCATTGTCCCCCCTCCCCAATTTATCATACTGCATGTCCCACTGAGGGTCTCCCTGATAATAGGGCCATGCCTCGGTGTCGTCGAGACATAATCCTTTCACTATATCCATATAGAATGGGCTGTGGTCTCCCTGTCTGAGGAAAGGATCACAACTCCCACTGCTTCTGTCCATCCGCTAGATTATCTATCCATGGGTTAATTAAATAGCAATCTGTGCTCCCTACTCGTGCTACATAATCTTTACAAAACTCTCCTATTTTCAGTAAGGGATATTCTTTAACCTTGCTACTTTAAATACCCATGGTTAGTTGTACAATTGAATAATCAGGCAGGTAAAATAGAGAAAGAAAGAAAAAAAGAGAGGCTCTTCACAGTGCTCGAAAAGAAAAACAACTTAAATTCTTACTATATATATATATATCTCTATGCCACATGGATCAACAAAAGATGAGCTAATTTAAGGATAAGTAATAAAAACTTATTTAGTGAATCCTCCCCTAATCTCGAGAATCAAACTTCTAATCTTTTGCTTTTTATTTTGTAGTTATATAATTCCTTCATATCATAAACAAAAATTTATAAACCACAATCCAATAGTATATAAAAACTAGTTTCACAATATATGTATCTCCGGTTAGTAACCGCATACATGACCAACATCATCCACCCCATCAGTCAGCAACTAACACACAAATGGCCAACACACCTCTGCTTAATACAACATGCACCTCACAGCAAACAATGTCCAACCAGTCAGCTCTTATATATACATATATATATATATATACACAGTACCATCAGTATACAATGGGGCAAAAGTCTGCATACTTTACAGATTTTCCTGCCCAATTAATTTATCACTCTATAATATATATTTAACAATATATACATGTATATACATGTAATTAAACCGGTAATACAGGAATGACGAGCGTCCGTCTTACCTTACAGACCACTCGGCACCTTAACTTATACCTCTACAATTTATATAATTTACTCTATTATCACAACTGAGGGACGTCTGTCTTACCTTACAACAGTGAATCTTAACACTCTAATATTCTTATACTCTAATATTTATACTCTAATATTTTATATTCTATTATTCTTATACTCTATTATTCTTATACTCTATTATTCTTATACTCTATACATTTTATGAGGGTTAACGCAAGGTGTGATCAATTGGACATATAATGTCCCTTCTATTGAGTGTGGTCCCTGACCCACTCCATCTTTAAATAAACGGCCCCTGGCAACGTTTTCTTTTTAATAAACGTTAAATAGTTCGAGATAAACGTTGTCATTGCCCTCGTCCAGACAAGACAATATACTCACCAGGACGAGGGGTGACCGTTCATCTCAGCAGTGCCTCCAGATTGAAGAGAATAATGGTCTCCAATTGTCCGTCCTTAACCCCTAAGACCCTGTCTTAGGCACACCTTGAGTTAACTCTCCTTCTGCGCAGGGAGAGAGAGAAATCAAAACACACGAGGCATGTTTTAGTCTGGCATCTCTCTCTGCCTTCCAACGGTCCTTTGACACATATTTATACCTGTGTCAAGGCGCTGGCTCTTTATTTCATTAGTTAACATTTCAAAACATAACATAGTTCATTGGCCAGTTTCAATACAGGTCTGGTGACACATTTCTAGACAGTCCCGTGGCCTCGGCATGTGATTTCTTGAGATATCAGCATTTTTCCAGACATCAGCACTTTTCTTTTATCACTTCAAAGAAATTTGCAAACATCAGCATCTAAAGACATTTGCAAACATCAGTGTCCTTGTCATTCTAAAGACATTTGCAAACATCTTGAGAAGTGAACCTTAGTCCTATAATACTGCTGATTATCAATTTATCTTAAAACTATTTCTTATATTTTAAACCTTAATTTATCTATTAATATTATAATTCATGGGGTGTTATTTAACTACTTATAGGGTCCTTCTTATAGGTTAGCAGATGGTGGTCTGAGGATTCCTTTTCCTTCAGTCTAGATTGTTCTCTTCTCTTGTCAGTTCTCCTGGCTTTCACCTCTCTCTCAGGGTTGTTCAGAGAAAGGTGAAAACCAGGAGAATGGCAAGAAAAGAGAACAATCTGGACCAAATAGCCGATTTGGAAAGTGAGATAAGGCTAGGGTCAGACTAAAGCATTTTTCGCAGCGACCGTCAAAAAGTGCGTCCGAATGCATTGCCGTATTTTTTCACGGATTGCGCGAAAACGGTCATACGATGCGCATTTTTGTGCGTGATTTTTTACGGATCCAAACCAGGAAACTTTGGGTGTCTGGACGTTATGTTGGCCGGACATGAGCAGGGTCTGACGTCTCCAAATCACGCACACACACCGCTAGTGGACGCAGCGCACTCTGTACGTTCGTACTAGCGGTTCTGTGTTCTCAAAAAAATGCGTTAATTTTCCACTTGCGTTGCGCAGCCGGACTTTCGTGCGACCGTACTTCGTATATTGGCCGTCATTGCCCGTTATTTGCTGCTAATGTGGCCGTGATTAAGTGCGCCTAAACGCATGTTAAAAATTCGCTAGTCTGACCCTAGCCTAAATGGGAGAATTTTTCTGGTTTGGCTATTTTGACCTAGAATTTTCCATTCTCCAGTCATTCTCCTGCTCTTCACCGCTCTCTGAATAACCCTGACAGGGTTATTCAGAGAAAGGTGAAACTCAGGAGAATGACTGGAGAATGGAAAATTCTAGGTCAAAATAGCCAAACCAGAAAAATTCTCCCATTTATCTCACTTTCCAAATCGGCTATTTGGTCTAGATTGTTCTCTTCTCTTGCCAGTTCTCCTGGCTTTCACCTCCCTCTCAGGGTTGTTCAGAGAAAGGTGAAAACCAGGAGAATGGCAGGAAAAGAGAACAATCTGGACCAAATAGCCGATTAGGAAAGTGAGATAAGGCTAGGGTCAGACTAACGCATTTTTCGCAGCGACCGTCAAAAAGTGCGTCCGAACGCATTGCCGTATTTTTTCATGTATTGCGCAAAAACGGTCATACGATGCGCATTTATGTGCGTGATTTTTTACGGATGCAAACCAGGAAACTTTGGGTGTCTGGACGTTATGTTGGCCGGACATGAGCAGGGTCTGACATCTCCAAATCACGCACACACGCCGCTAGTGGACGCAGCGCACTCTGTACGTCCGTACTAGCGGTTCTGCGTTCTCAAAAAAATGCGTTCATTTTCCACTTGCGTTGCGCAGCCGGACCTTCGTACGACCATACTTCGTATATTGGCCGTCATTGCCCGTCATTTGCTGCTAGTGTGGCCGTGATTAAGTGCGCCTAAACGCACGTTAAAAATTCGCTAGTCTGACCCTAGCCTAAATGGGAGAATTTTTCTGGTTTGGCTATTTTGACCTAGAATTTTCCATTCTCCAGTCATTCTCCTGTTCTTCACCGCTCTCTGATTAACCCTGACAGGGATATTCAGAGAAAGGTGAAACTCAGGAGAATGACTGGAGAATGGAAAATTCTAGGTCAAAATAGCCAAACCAGAAAAATTCTCCCATTTATCTCACTCTCCAAATCGGCTATTTGGTCTAGATTGTTCTCTTCTCTTGCCAGTTCTCCTGGCTTTCACCTCTCTCTCAGGGTTGTTCAGAGAAAGGTGAAAACCAGGAGAATGGCAGGAAAAGAGAACAATCTGGACCAAATAGCCGATTTGGAAAGTGAGATAAGGCTAGGGTCAGACTAACGCATTTTTCGCAGCGACCGTCAAAAAGTGCGTCCGAACGCATTGCCGTATTTTTTCACGGATTGCGCGAAAACGGTCATACGATGCGCATTTTTGTGCGTGATTTTTTACGGATCCAAACCAGGAAACTTTGGGTGTCTGGACGTTATGTTGGCCGGACATGAGCAGGGTCTGACATCTCCAAATCACGCACACACGCTGCTAGTGGACTCAGCGCACTCTGTACGTCCGTACTAGCGGTTCTGTGTTCTCGAAAAAATGCGTTCATTTTCCACTTGCGTTGAGCAGCCGGACTTTCGTGCGACCGTACTTCGTATATTGGCCGTCATTGCCCGTCATTTGCTGCTAGTGCGGCCGTGATTAAGTGCGCCTAAACGCACGTTAAAAATTCGCTAGTCTGACCCTAGCTTAAATGGGAGAATTTTTCTGGTTTGGCTATTTTGACCTAGAATTTTCCATTCTCCAGTCATTCTCCTGTTCTTCACCGCTCTCTGATTAACCCTGACAGGGTTATTCAGAGAAAGGTGAAACTCAGGAGAAGAATGAATGGAGAATGGAAAATTCTAGGTCAAAATAGCCAAACCAGAAAAATTCTCCCATTTATTTCACTTTCCAAATTGGCTTTTTGGTCTCGAAGTTTCCATTCTCCTGCTTTTCACCGGCAAAAAATCAGTAAACTTTTTCTGCGTGTCCGAAAATGTCTCCTCTTTTCATACAGGCTGCCGCCCCAAGCAGTTGTTTATGGATAGATTAAAGGAAAAACATTTACCGTCATTTGAAATGTCATTTTTTGGTTTTTACATATTTCTATACATCCTAGAAATCCGCCACTTCACGGGCAGGTTATGGGGACCTCCTAGGCACAATATTTGAAGGAATTTTTCATTTTTATTTTTAACCCTTTTTTCATGGAAAACTCACTGTCCCTTTAAAAACGTTTTTTTAAAAACTTTTTGTCCTTGTTTCCTGTCCCCCAGGGCACTACCCGGACCCCCATACACATTTTATGGCAAATATGTAGCTTATATGCCCTCTTGGAGGGCACTCTAAAAAACCGAATTTTCAGCCCCATTGACTTGCATGGGAGTTCGGGTTCGGGTTCGGACCCGAACAAATGGGAAGTTCGGGTTCGGGCTCGAACCGAACTCGGGGTATGTTCGGCTCATCCCTAATCAAGATGCTACCATAAAAGCTACTATGTAATAGGCCCCAATCTGTTTAAACTAATAACAGACGAATCGTTGTATTTTTCTTGTGCATATTGAATACATATCATTCAAATATTCACAGTATAAATTAGACAAACTATATAAACCACTAGGCTAATAGCTTTAACAAAACCAATTTTTTTGTGTTAAAGGAGCACTCTAATAAAATAACCCTCCACCTTTATTCCTCTTAAATAATTCAGCAGATGTTGATGTACAAAAAGAAGGGGGTGGTTGTGGCGCTAGTGATAATAAAATATAATATATAACTGCTGCAAGGGCAAGAATATATGGCACTCACTCCATATACAACAATAATATAGAAAAATAATAAAAGTAGTCCTCGCGCACTGAGTGAGGAAGTCCACAACGAAAAGTTTCTTATTTCTCTCCTATTTTCTTTTGTTTCCTATAATGGGAATAATGTCTACGTTCCAGGTGTACACATCTAGTGCATAAGAGAGAACCTACTCACTATTAATTTCTGAACCATATATCAGTTGGCTTTAAACATTTACAGCATGTGTGATTTGGGTTTCCTACTAGGGATGGGTTGGCGGTTCGATTCGAACATGAGTTTGAATCGAACATTGCCCATTCGGCGAACATCGAACATTTCCGCGTGTTCGCCCACAATGCAACACAATGGACCACAATGCACTTTTCCACTGGCCTGAAGCTCGTAATTGGCTACAGCCTTGCACCTGACCACGTGTCAGGTGCAAGACAGGTTCAAGACTATGCCAATCACGGATTAGAGTCCTGATTGGGCAAAATTTGCCCAATCATGTGCTCACAGAGCTAAGTCAAGCAGCACACTATATAAGGCTTCCCCTCAGCCCCAGCACGTGTTTTTTTAATTGCAGGAGTGAGAGGAGATTGTTCTTTCAGTGTGTCTCACAGATGTCTAGCTGATTTCTGTGAATTGTAATCTGTGTCTTCTAACTGCCAGATATTGGGGTCTCACAGATGTCTAGCAGATATCTGGGAATTGTAATCTGTGTCTTCTCACTGCCAGCTATCAGGGTGTCCCACATACTTCTAGCAGATATCTGGGAATTGTAATCTGTGTGTTGGCACTGCTAGCTGCTGCCAGGCTATCAGGCTAAATCACTGATTTATAGCATTGTTCTGCAAAATCTGTATATCTTTAATCTAATTTTAGATACCATACAATAACACAGTTTAATCAGAGCTCATCTGTTTATCTATTCAGAGTAGAATCTGGGTGTTGCCAGCTATCAGCCAGGGTGTATCACTGACGTATAGCATTGTTCTGCAAAATCTGTATATCTTTAATGTAATTCTAGATTAGGGATGAGCAGTTCGGTTCGATCTGTTCGGAGTTTGCATCGAACATCGGCCATTCGACAGTTCGCGAACTTTGAACATTTCCGCGTGTTCGGTTAGAGTTCTAAAAAAAATATTTTTTTTAAAAAGTATAAAAAATGCTTAAAAAATAGTAAAAAATCTAGAAATAAAGCGACTCTTTACTGCATAATATTATAAGCAACAGTTTATTAGATATTGAATTAAAACGGGAATATTTTTAACATTGAAGCCTATGGGATAAAACATTCTTGTTACTAAAACATCAGGCAGACAAGGCCCTCTAATCAGGCACTGTAGAGGGCAGCCTGCAGGGACCTCACAGTGATCCCCTTGAGGAGCATGCGATGACAGAGCTGCGACTGTGCGGGCTAAGCGCCCGGGTGCATGTGGCAGAGACAGGCAGCACAGGGAGGGAGCCACTGCACCTGCGGCCACGGCAGACCCCCCCACAACCAGGATCAAGGGAGCCCCCACTGAACACCAGGCTAAGGTAAGGCGACACATTTCCAAAAAAAAAAATCCGAGGACATTTTTAAATGTCCCCGGGAACATAAAATAAATTTTATGTTTTTCTTTCTCTACCTGGCTGAATGTATTTAATTATATAGATTAGATACATTCAGCCAGGTAGAGGGGGTGGCATGTGGACTGCGTGGGGTCTCAGGCAGTGGTTTGTTTTTTTGTGTGTATATTTTTAGCAAATTTATAGGGGAAGGTAAGGGCAGGTATGATATATATATATATATAGATAAGATATATATCCATATTCTTATAAATATATATATCCAGACTTGTATTACACACACATTTTAGCAAGTAATTGCCCCCCCAATTTGGTTGATCCCTCAAGAAGAAATGTTGAACCCGACAGAGCAGAGATATATATATTATTCTCTGCTCTGTCGGGTTCAACATTTCTTCTGGAGGGATCAGCCAAATGGGGGGGGCGCATTTAGTTGAGATTGTCCACCTGCCACCCACCCATGTGCGTATGTGTATATACGGTCTGAGGTCTGTGGGTGGGTTTATATATATATCTGCGTGTTGATATATATGTATATATAGGTCTGCGTGTTGATATAAACGTATATGTCTGTGTGTGGTATCAATGCATCCCTACTCTATACACGGCGCTCCATGTCCCTATAATATATATGATCAGGGGTTCCCTATTTTTTTTATATTTTTATACTATTCCTATTAAATTAGCAGTAAGTTTTGATGTATTTTATTCAGTAGAAAGTTTTTTGCCTATATAACATGTGCTTTGTGAAAATAAAATGGTTTTGTGTATACATTTTAATTTAGTTAGTAGATTCCTGTCCAGTGCGGTGAGAAGCATACGTAATGTAGTATAGACACGCTGTGAGGCGGAGCGGAGTGATGTCAAGCCTGCAAAATGTTTGCTTCTCTTCGCCTCGCTATGCTGTGCGTCGCTACACGCTCAGTGTGTCTCAGCCTTTATTCCCGCATCGCTAGCTTACCGAATCAGTTTGTATACTTGTTACTGACCCTGCTTGTTTTGAGGACCCGATCTGTTGTCGACTTTGCCTGCCATTTGACTATTCTCTCTGTGTATTCCTTGCCTGTTCTGTTTGCTTCCTGTTGCTACTGGTGTGCACCGATTCTCACCATATACAGTAGCGCAGTACAAGTGCCTAAACATTGCTGACCTGGTTTTGTTACAGCTGCTGATGGATCGGGGATCTCTTCTGCATTACCAAAACCTCCACCACTGCACTCTTCCACAATACCACAGAGGGGTTATGGTGTGACGGCACTGTTGCCGACACTAAAGGACCAATTTTAAAGCACCTATTGTTACTTTCATCCAAAGCCTGCATAAGTGTCACCACAATTTAGCCCAAAAAAAAATCACTAAACTTGTTCTGCGTGTCCTAAAACATCTCTTTTCATACAGGCTGCCGCCCCAAGCAGTTGTTTATGAATAGATTAAATCGTTTTATTCTTAACCTTTATTTCATGGAAAACTCGCTGTTCCTTTAAAAACTTTTTTTTTACTTTTTGTCCTTGTTTCCTGTCCCCCAGGGCACTACCCGGACCCCCATACACTATCTTGCATATATGCCCTCTTGGAGGGCACTCTAAAAGTCGAACTTTTGAGTTTCATTGACTTGCATTGAGTTCGGTTCGTGTTCGAACTCGAACTTTTGAAATTGTTCGAGTTCGAATGCGAACCGAACACGGGGGTGTTCGGCTCATCACTATTCTAGATACCATACAATAACACAGTTTAATCAGACTTCATCTGTTTATCTATTCGGAGTAGAATCTGGGTGTTGCCAACTATCAGCCAGGCTGTATCACTGACGTATAGCATTAGTTCTGCAAAATCTGTATATCTTTAATCTATATATCACTCACCATGTCAGAAAGACCAAAAAGGACAGCAGGCAGGCGCTCCCAGACACAGATAAGAGGGCAAGCAGCCTCTGTGTGGGAAGGCTGTGCCCCTGGTCATTGTGGACGTGGTGCATCCTCTGGAGGGGCATGCTTGTCCTTGTTTCTAACTGGTGCTGGCCGTCTTAAGCAGCAGCAACATACAGAGGATTTGCAGGATTGGCTAACCAGGCCATCCTCATCCTCCGAGTTCTCTGCCAGGAAGGCTTGTAGTGGTTTACAGTCCACCTCAGCTGCCAAAACATCTAATTCAGCCTCCATGTCTACAGCTACTCCTGCCATAGACTATCATACAAGGAGGAGTCAGCTGAATAGTTTGACTACAGTGACAGTGACGTGCTGCTTGAGGATGCGCAGCAACTCCAGTGCTCTGATTCAAACTCTGAGGTTGAGGAAGGGAGTATAATCAGCCTAGAGGGCGGGGGTGCCAGTGACACACAAAGAACTGGCACACATGTTCCCCCAGCAACTGCAGCATTTTGTGAGGTTGGCTCCAGTGATGAAGAGATAGGGGTGATGACGATGATGAGGTCACTGACTCCACCTGGGTGCCTGATTGAACAGAGGAGTCAAGGGAGGAGGAGGAGGCACAACAAAAATGAGGCAGAACGTCCTCTATGAGCAACCATAGCCAGTCCAAAGCATCAGATGTCAGAGCTGCTCAGGTGCAGAGCACTGTTGTCTCGCAGCACACGTCCAGGATCTCTGCTGTCTGGGAGTTCTTCATGAATTGTGCAGCAGACTGCAGCATTGCTATTTGTAAGCTATGTCAGAAGAGGATCAAGTGTAGGAAAGACAGACACTTAGGTACCACGTGCTTGAGGCCACATATGACCACCTGCCACACATCCCGTTGGCACAACACTTTGCATAGGTCCTCCTCATAGGTCTCTACCCCTACTATATGTCCTGCCATGTCTTTGCCTACAACCTCCACTGACAGGGATGATGCTACAGTAATGGGTGTACCACGTCCTTCCTCTGAATCTACCAGCATCCCATCAGCTGCAGATTTATGTAGTCAGATTTCGTTGCCCCAGCTGCTGCAGCGGAAGAAAAAATATTGTCCCAACCATCCACATGCACAATGTCTAAATGCCAGCTTGGCAAAATTACTCGCATTACAGCTGCTGCCTTTCCAGCTGGTGGACTCTGCTTCCTTCCGTGAATTTGCCGAATGTTCTGTACCACAGTGGCAGGTTCCAAAACGCCATTTCTTTTCACGGAAGGCCATTCCAGCACTATACCAGAACGTGGAAGACAATGTTATGGAGTCATTGGGAAAGGCAGGGTGCACATTACTTAAGACACGTGGTCCAGCAAGCATGGACAGGGCTGTTATATTTCCTTCACGGCACACTGGGTAACTTTGCTTGCAGCTGGGAGGCATCCAGGATGGGGTTCTGTGCTGGAACTTGCTCATCCACCACACCTCCAGAAAGCTGCTTATATGAGGTCTGTCTGCTCAACCACCTCTTCCTCCTCCTCCTCCTTCTCTTTCTCTGGCGAACTGGCAGTTAAACTGACGCTCAAGCAAAAAGATGCCATACTGTGCTTGAGCTGGTTTGTTTAGGGGACAGGAGCCACACCGGGCCAGAAATTCTGTCAGCTCTGCAGGGGCAGGCGCAGAGATGGCTAACACCATGCCAGCTTGAGCTGGGAATGGTCGTCTGTGATAATGGCAGCAACCTTCTCTCCGCCCTACGCCTGGGTATGTTGATGCATGTACCATGCCTAGCACACATCCTAAATCTGGTGGTACAGCATTTTCTAACCAGGTACCCAGGGCTCGAAGAGCTTCTCAGCCAGGTCGGAAAGGTTTGCAGCCACTTCAGACGATCATTCCCAGCAAGTGTTCGCCTGGCTAGAAATTCAAAGAGAATTCCACCTTCCCAGAAACTGCCTGATCTGTGACATGCCCACCAGGTGGAACTCGACATTGGCAATGCTGCAGCGCCTGCACAAGCAGCAGAGGGCCATCAATGAGTACCTGTGTGAGTATGGCACAAGGACAGGTTCAGGTCAACTTGGTTATTTTCAGCCCCGCAGTGGCTGATGATCATGGATGCATGCACTGTACTGTCATCATTTGAGGAGGCAACGAGGATGGTGAGCAGGGACAGTGCATGCATCAGTGACACTATTCCTTTTGTGTTCCTGCTGGAGCACACTCTGCGGGGAATTATAGATGTGACACTAGAGGCATTGCAGCGAGAGGAAGAGGAGGCCATCCCTAGCTCTCAAGGCCCCACTCTTTCCGCAGACAGCAGTCCTGCGGGTCCTCCTCAGATCAGACAGGAAGAAGATGAGGAGGATGAGGAGGAGGAGGAATATTTAAGTTGTGGGGGCATTGAAGGTGGGGATTCCTCAAGGGAGGTTTTGTGTCCACAGAAACCCAAGGACTAGTACGTGGCTAGGAGGTAGTGCACGATACGGTCATCCTCAGCGACCAGGAACACCCTGAAGCTAATGCCACCTCCAACCTACCCTGCATGGGCTCCCTTATCCTGCAAAGCCTGCTAAAGGACCCCAGGATTCATGCTATCAAGGAGAGGGATCATTCATTACTGGTAGGCAACCCTTCTTAATCCACGATACAAGGGTAAGGTTGCAGAGCTCATCCTGCCCGCACAGAGGGAGCAGCAGGATGAAACAACTTGAGGACGCTCTAAAGCGACACTTATGTAACACCTTTCCAGACATTGGTAGGTTACCAACTGATGACACAGGTGCTTCTGAGACTGCTGTTTATCAAAGGAAGAGCGGTGAAGGGGGCCGCTTGAATGATGCCTTTTCCAATTTTTTTAGTCCACGACGCCCAGGGATGTCAAATGTAGACACCCATTGCCAGCATCTTCACCATATGGTGCAGGACTATCTAGGGGCAAGGGCAGACCTGGATACCTTTACAGCAGATGATCCACTGGCTTACTGGGTGTTGAGATTGGATCACTGGCCAGAACTTAGCCAATATGCTATGGAGCTACTAGGTTGCCCTTCATCCAGCGTGTTTTCTGAAAGGACGTTCAGTGCCACTGGAGGTTTTGTCACAGAGAAAAGAGTGCATCTGTCCGCCGACTCTGTAGACCGGCTCACATTTATAAAAATGAATCAGTCCTGGATCAGCAGCTATCACTCCCCTGATGCTGATGTAACTGAATAGATCGGGGATCTCTTCTGCATTCCCAAAAGCTCCACCACTGCACTCTTCCACAATACCTCAGAGGGGTTACGGTGTGAAGTCACTAGCTGTCACCAAAAGCCCAATATTTGGTGCACTGACGCGTGTACCAGAATCTAATCATTTTAATATTTGAATGCAGATTTCACCCCTGCACTCTTCCACAATACCTCAGAAAGGTTACGGTGTGAAGGCACTAGCTGGCACCAAAGGTCCAATTTTAATGCACCTGTTGTTACTTTCATCCAAAGCCTGCATAAGTTTCACCATAATTTAGCCCACAAAATCACTAAACTTGTTCTGCGTGTCCTAAAACGTCTCCTCTTTTCATACAGGCTGCTGTCTCAAGCAGTTGTTTATGAATAGATTAAAGGAAAAACATTTACCGTCATTTAAAATGTCATTTTTTTTCTTTTTAAATGTTTCTATACATCTGACAAATCTGCCACTTCACGGGCAGGTTATGGGGACCTCCTAGGCATGATATTTGAAGGATTTTTTCGTTTTTATTCTTAACCTTTATTGCATGGAAAAATCACTGTTCATTTAAAAAAACGTCTATTTTAAACTTTTTTTCCTTGTTTCCTGTCCCCCAGGGCACTACCCGGACCCCCATACACCTTTTATGGCAAATATCTTGCATATATGCCCTCTTGCAGGGCACTCTAAAAATCGAACGTTCGAGTCCCATTGACTTGCATTGAGTTCGGATCATGTTCGCGTCCGAACTCGAACTTTTGAAATTGTTCGAGTGCGAACCGAACACGGGGGTGTTCGGCTCATCCCTATTTCCTACCCTTCACCGCCAGGTCATCAACTAGTCCAAGCATTAAGGATGTCCACAACCTCTGTGTCGAACCCGTGCGGGAGTAAAAGAACCAAAAGGAAACCAATCTCAAATGCTAGAAAGGCCACTGAGCTGGCCGATTTAAGAACATACAGTAAAAAACATATAGCACTACACGTTTCAACGTAAAGTCTTCCTCAGGTGCATAGGTTAAATGACGTACCCACTCGTCCTTATATGTCCCACACTTAGATGTTACCAATTAGCGTTCAATCGCTTTGAGTATCCACCGGCGTTCTATGGCTCATGTTGTCTCCTAATACATCCGGTACATCCAGATGACGCATTTCCTGCGCAGACAAAGCAATCTTGCACCAGCGTCCTAAGGAATACATTCCTCCTCGGCATCCTCAATGTTTTCAAATGGCCAGTTTCCGGTTCCGACATAGTGCGCAATCTCTATGGCGGCTTTTAATCATTCAGTCTCCTCTTACATTCCGGAATAGTCATTTTGAAAGAGGGCAAAAATATATAACAAAGTCGATACATCAGATAATTAATATAAAAAACAGTAAAAATCTTAATATGCTACATCGATGCATAACTTTTCGTTGTGGACTTCCTCACTTAGTGCGTGAGGACTACTTTTATTATTTTTCTAATTCAGCAGATGTTGCTGACAGCATCTGCCCAAATATTTTTTCCTTCAGCAGTAAATACTCACCTTTTCTCCCTTGGCGCATCCAGTCAGCAAAGTACTTCCGAAATGCGGATGTCCCAGCAGCTTTTTTTTTTTGTAATTTTCGTTGTGCAGTATTCGCTTGGACATTTCATGGAACTTTTGTACTGATCTTCCGTAGCACATGCACAGTATGATGGCTCAGAGCTACGCAGCAGCAATCCATCAACTGCTTCTCTGAGGTGCACTGTTGCGGTGTCAGAGTTGGTGACCAGTAGACGGGATATTAAAAATGCCAGCTGCCTGGTGATGAGTGTGTGGGTGGAGGAAACTCAGCGTTTCCACTCAGCCTGACCTCTCTAAAATGATAAAGTTGTCAGAGTGTGTAGAGTGTCCAGTTAACAAGGTTTTGAGAGCTGTTTCTTTTTCTTAAATACTAGCTTGAGACAAGATACCTCCGGAATCACTCATTATCCATCTGCCCACAAACTCCTGATTTCATTTTCAAATTAAATGGAAATTCGTTTCTAATGTGTTTTCTAATGAATAACATACTGCTACAATTTTCGCTACACTCTGGCATATTTTTAAGACATCAAATTATTCGTACAGTAATGGTACAATCCAGTTGCAAATTCTATCTTTTACGAATAACGCTTTTAAAGTAAACCTTTTTTTTTTACTTTCATCACATCTGCTCGAAATACAATTTGGCCCTGCCAACCACAATATCAAAAATTTGATGTATTTAAATTGTTGGCATCGTACAAGCTGTGAAAATCTTACAGAGAGAGATGTTCGTTTTACAGAAAAATTGAAAGGAGAAAATGTATCCGTTCCCATGAGAATAATCAGTAGGCTTTTATTTCTTCAGTCCATAAAATAAGATCAAACTTCTAATAGACACGCTAGGAGCACTAAAAATTTTATAGAAAGTAGAGGATGCAATTATCTTTCAAAAAATGACTGATCACATGAACAGTGGCTGAAATTCCCACAAATCTATATTTAATAAGTAGTTTTCTTTCCCACAGAGGAAGGAGAAAATATCAAGCAACTCCTCTAAAGGGTTTATTTCCCATTCACATGTCTTTTTATAAGATGATTGAAAAAGAGAAAGTAGAAGAGCAGTCTTTTGTAAAATATACTGTTTACAGAACTCGACGAAAGATTTTGTTTTTGAGACACTTTGCAAATCACATAATGATTTTTCTCCAACACATAAAAGTTTCTGAACATGAGATGTTATAATTTGCACAGAGGTTTGCTCAGTAATATAAATGTTATTTCGCTAAGAAAATGATCTAGACATAACATTTAACCTCCTTGTAATGTTGAAATACACAGCGAAGATTTCAAAGCTAGAAATTTCTTGCTAGTTTCTCTTTCCTGATGCTCAACTTTAAAGAACCGGGAATTTGGCTTATCCGTTAAATGTACTGTATAGACTCGGATGCATACACTAAAAGCATGAGCAATATTTAAATACTTGGTAATTTATTGATGTTCACCTATAAGGTGTAGATGTGTTTAGGCGCTGAATAATTTAAATAGAAATGGTGCATAGAAAAGTACGTGAATAAATTGTACATGCAGCTCACCATAGGGTGTATCCCTCACCCAGTTAGGATAGATTTCTAATACATTACGGGCCCTATTACATTCTTAACGCAAAAACGCACGCTAAACACGTCTTTTTTGCGCGAAGCGTTAAACGTTAACACACGAAAATCACCGCTGGAATTACATTCCTCACGCATTTTTTCATCCGTCGAGAAATTGCGCTTGTAAAACCAACGTGCAAAAATGCGCACAACAGACATATGTTCTGATGGAAGACAAGGTAGTGGCTGTCATTTTTGATGGATCTAGTATAAAAAAAACTTGCACATCGGCGTTCTCCGTTGTGAATCTGCAGTTTGGTACGGTCAGGTTTTTACAATCTGCTGTTACCACCGGCTTTTCACAGACGTTAAAATTATGTGTGCAAACGTTGTCCGTTAAATTTTGCGCTAAGATTGTAATACCATGAGCGCACCAGCGCACAAACGCATTTGCGCTCACAATATTAAGTATAGGATGCGCGCACTATATTGAGCTCGCAAAGGGTTCACGCACGGTCACTCACGTTAGACGTTAACGCGCATTTTGTACGCGAACGTCGTAATACGACGTTCCGAGGAAAGGGTTTTGCCCCTCGTGTTAATTCGTTTTTGCACACAATTGTGCACGATTTTCTAGGTCGTGGGGACGATTTACTAAATTGTTCCCATGTTTTAAAGGTTTTTTTTCATCAGCGTGTGCACAAGTTATCCAATCCGTGTGGACGCTGAAGAGACATAGACTTTCCTCCCCGAGTCTGCCTATCTCGGGCAGGGATGCAGCTCTCCTTGGTCAGCTGTAGGCATATGATAAGAGGACTAAAACCTTCCCTCCTCAACCTCATAGGTCGGCATAGTTGAGCCGAACAATTTCTACAGGTGTTCCCACTTTTGTTGATCAATTACAAGCCCTCTGTATAAAAGCAGTGTTGGAAATACTGTTACTACATCTTCTTAAGCAATATTTTGACAGTATCATACTGCAGAAAGCAGTATATTGTTCTCATAATGGCGAGAGAAAGGCAATTAACAAAGAAAGCAGACAATCCATTATAACCCTTAAAAGGTGTAGGTCTTTCCTTTAGAGAAATTGCAAAGAAAGCCAAGGTGTCAGGGAATACAGTTTCCTACACCATAAAAAATACTTGGAAACTGTAACAGGATCTAAAGCCACAGACCTAAAGCCACAACAGAATCAGAAGACAAGTTTCTGAGAGTCAACAGCTTGCGTGACAGCCAGCACACCAGGACAACAGCTTCAAACGCAGCTTAACTCTGGTTGAAGTAAGATTCAGTTTCAACTGTGAATAAGAGACTTTGACCTGCAGGTTTGACAGGTTGAAAGGCAGTAAGAAAGCCATTGCTAAGATTGCAAAACAAAAAAATGAGGTTTGCCTAGGCCATGAAGCACCACCAGTGGACTACTGAAGACTGGAAGAAGGTCTTACGGACCAATGAATTAAAATTTAAAATCTTCAGTTCATCACGCAGGGTTTTTGCACACCTTTGAGAAGGCAAATGCATGCTACCTAGGTGTGTGACACCAACTGTCAAACATGAAAAAGGAAGTATGATGGTATGTGACTCATTTGGTGGATCCAGAATTGGCGACTTACACAGAGTGAGTGGCCCCCTGAAACAAAACTAATAATACAGCATTTTGCAACGTCATACAATACCCTCTGGTATACGCCTACTTGGTCAGGGGTTCATCCCACAAAAAGATTGTAGCGCTGGTTTTAAATCCCCTGCCGTGTAGTACTTGCTTTTGGCCACCGGAGGGAGACAAGTGCGATGTGAGACACTGAACATTGGGACTACATTTCCCGGCATGCTTTGGGAGCGGACACAGGAAGTGGTTGGGACACAGACGCTGACATCCTGAGCCTCGTGGGGAGAGCTGGCAGAGCGCGCCAGGGAGTGAGAGGAGCAAGACGCAGTGCAGCAGAACCTGATAGTGACCAGGCCGGAGCGCAGGTGTGGCCTGACAGAGCTAAAGACCAGGTTATTCCGCCTTATAAGAGGAAGACCCAGTGATTCACCAGAATAACCCACGCTGATACCAAGTGAGCTGGAGGACCCCGAGTTAGGAGCACCGCAGATCGATCGGACAGGGAGTGCAGGCGGTGAGCTGGACATCTTGCGGCAGCTACAGAAAGGCAAGACAGCGGATCCGGTGGCCCAGAAAATCCCAGTCAAAGTCGAGCGGAGAGACGTCCTGGGTCGAGCGGAGCACCAAGTATCTGGCGGATGGGTGAGAGGCCTTCCAGGCCGTTGTGAAAATAGAAAGCACGCTGCTGTTTATTTCAAAAACCCACAGGGCCCCAACTTGACTAGTCGAAGATACCTCATAAATAATTCACTGGCCAGTTGAATATTGTACCCGGGTACCATCACACACACACACCTACCTTCTTGGGACATAACCTGTACGGGACTCACTCCCCAACCACAAAGGGGGTTAAAGATATATTTTTCCCTTTTTCGCTGCGCGTTTCTCGAATTACGAAGCCTTGTATTTCTTTTCTGCTGCGCGTTTCTCGAATTACGAAGCATTGTATTTCTTTTCCGCTGCGCGTTTCCCGCATTACGAAGTACTGTAAATATATATATACGTCTACCGTGTTATTCATTATATGCCATTTATTCTAGTAAACTATATAATTTATAAAATCCACGACGGTGCTGGAGTATATTTATTCCCTAGTGCGGGGAGACTGACCCGAGGTTAAATTTCAGCAGCTCCTGCGGGAGTGAGCGCTACACGATAATGACCAAAAACATATCTCCAGGCTGTGTCAGAACTACGTTTGAAAAAAGAACAATGTAATCGGCTTCAAATCATGATATGACCAGCACAGTCTCGAGACTTAACCCTTTGCCACTGTGCCATTCCTGCTGCGGGTGGGCTTAGAAGATGCGGGATGTACTAGTATGCCCCGTTGACTTCTATGGGCCGCCTCAGCCCCGCCCACCAGCCAGCATGCACTGGGCACGTAGGCAGCTGCATGACGGCTTGAACTCAGGCCGTCCCAATGCAGCCAATGACACACATATGTGGCTGGGTGGGCTGAAGGCGAGGTTTGCTGAGGAGCACGCCGTACTAGTACATCTCACTGGCGTTCACCCCCTCCCACTGGGCACCACCCGACCAGCGTTAAGAGGTTAAAACACCATTGAGCTGGTTTTAGCTGAACTGGACAGAAGGGTGAAAGCACAGCAAACTACAAGTGCAACACATTTGTGGAAACTTCTGCAACGGTGTTGGGAAAAAGTTTCCTAACAATACTTGATTTCCGTTGTAGAAAGAATGTCACAAGTGTGTTCACCTGTTATATTTGTAAAAGGTAGCTATTTTGAATCCAGAAAGATAATGTCTGGAGCTTTATGTACAATGACACCTGCTGTTATCTTAATCACAGTGTCGAAGCAGGGCCCAATAGTATTATTTGTTACAGATATTTTTCAACAGTTTTGCAGATCTCTTTGCTTATGATGTCAGAACTGTTTTTGACACCCTGATCTGAAATAACAGAACTGTATTTAGTTTAATCAATATGGCACGAATATTGAAGATAACAGATGTGCTACTATTATTGATGGAATTACATGGTGCAGTGAAAAAACTGACTAATGATTAAGCTGCCTATAAAATGTTATAAAGTGTTCATAAAAACTTATAACTACCATATAAAATGTTCAGAAGAATGAAAATACATGAGGTATTGCTATACCAGTACAGCACAAAGTAGTAAATTAGTCAACGCCCATGGAAGACTCTAGTATCAAGAATAAAACAGATTTTTGTTAACAGGAAAAATGTCATGCAAGTTTAGCACAGGAGACATAATTACTATATTTCCTATCTAGCATTATATTATTAACCCATTAGTGACCGGGCAGTTTTGCACAAATCCGTCCTTTAGTGACCACTGCTGTTTGTACATTTCTACGCTGTTAGTGTTTAGGTCAAATTTTCCTCTTACTCGTTTATTCAACCCACACATATTATACACAATTTTTCCCGCCATTAAATGGACTTTTTAAAAATACCATTATTTCCATCATATCGAATAATTTACTATAAATAAAAATATGAAATATGATGAGAAAATGGTAAAAACACACCTTTATTTGTAATCTAATCCCTAAAATCTACAACCACCAGCTAAATAGTTTAAAAATGTTGTCCCTAGAATAGAAATACCCAATTTTTACATATTTTTGCTTTTTAGCCCCTTCACTGCTGAGCCAGTTCACCTATGTGCGCTGAGCTCATTCTGACTGTTTTATGTAAATTATTTTTAGATGACAGTCTAGGTACTATTTAACTAAACCCCCCCAAGACAAAAAATAAAAAACAAAAAAAACTTTTTTATTTTTATTTATATTTTTATTATTTTTTATTTATTTATTTATTTAAATTTTATTTTTACACCAAACCTGGTCATGTTTGGTATCATTGGAAAGGCCTTTCCAATGATGTCAAATTTGACTCTCTAGCTGCCACGGATCGGGAGATAACAGGATCCAAAGGATCCCCCTATCTCCACATGGCAGCTAAGGGGTTAACTGGTCCACTGACATACTCATACATATGGTGAGGATGTCAGTGGGTGGGGGGTGACCTGGAGGCTTGGATGACATCCAAGATCCAAAAATGCTGTACACCGCTGAAAACGGGAGACTCTCCCCTTTCCAGCGGTGCAACTTGCATCGCTCTAGCTTAAATGGTTGGGGAGATAGAGGGCTCCAAAAGGAGCCCCCCTCCCCTTCCTGAATTCTGCCCACTGGCGCCGGCCGATGGCGTCATCACGCAGTGTGATGATGTCATTGGATCGGCCGGCCCCCAGGAAACGGCAAGGCAAGCTTCAAGCTTGCCATAGACGTCATGGGAGTCGGCGAGGGAGGTGAGTTTCGGCAGGAGGGAGGTTAGGAGCCCGCTGACGTACTATGTACATCCGCGGGTCTAAGTGAGACCCGTGGGCTGGACGTACATGGTACCTCAGCGGTCGGGAAGGGGTTAAAATGATACTTACGCAGACTTGAGTGTGTCCTGTATTATTTATAAAGTATAGTCCTTGTGTTAAACAAATTGCTTTTTACTACCACATTAACCACTTTACAACGCAGGACGTGCTATGCCGTCCTGCAGCAAGTTGGCTTTAAAGCCGTGGGATGGCATAGCCCCCTCCCGCTGATACACACCTCTCTCTCCGGGGTCCCACGCAGACTAACTTCCTTGAAGTCAGATCTGTGTGGTATATCTGGCACACTGACGTCATATAGGAATTTAAAATGAACTTATGATACAATTTAACCCTTTCACTGCTGAGGATGTGTGGGGAACGTCCTCATTGACTCCTAAGGAAAGATAGGGGGTTCCTTTGAAACCCAATATCTCCCAAATGTTGGCAGCTAACGGGTCATGTTTGGTATCATTAGAAATGATGGAGCATGGCCTTTCCAATGAGATCAAACATGACCATGTTTAAAGTAAAGAAAAAAAAAAGAATTTAGAAAAAAAAGAAAAACGTGTTTTTTTAAGATGCAAAATGGCTCAGCAGTGAAGGGGTTAAATGGCATTAACCTCCCTGGCGGTATTCCAGAGTGTGGCTTGGGGTTAAATTTTGCTGCATAAAACAGTAACCCCAAACCACACTCGGGCGGGATACATACCTGTCCTTGTGATCCCTCGCTGTCCCCCTTCCCTGCGAACGTCACGACACAGGGGGGGGACCTGATGGCAAATTTGAAGGAAAAAAATTGAAGAAAAAATATATATATAAAATCCTAGCAGATGCAATTCATTCTGTTAGGATTACTTTGTGTCACTCATCGCAGGTTTGCCCTAGTGAATTGCTAAGTGCCTTGCCTGCACTTTTGAACATCCATGGTGTCCAAAAAGCATGCCTGTACATCCAAAGCGGTTGAAGATCAGCCTGAAAGCAGCGACAGCGAGTTGGAATTACTCGCAGAATTGAGCGACAGTGATTCGTTGGTAAATTCATCAGACACAGAAAGTGACGATTCTGATTCAGCGCTCAGTGATGTGTGAACTTGTTGCTCTTTTGACTGTGGTGCAGATCATGCAGCACCCCCAAGATTCTAAATTTACTGGAGCACCTGGTATGAAAGTGGACGTTGAACATGACAACCCCTTGACATACCTGCAATTATTCCTGTCTGATGCGGTCATTGAAAAACTAGTCACGGAGACAAACCGGTAGCAGGAGCAACAATCGGTTACTCCGCAGTGGGAGTTTTTACGTAGCAGAAAGTGGGAACCAGTGACCAAAGAAGACATTTGGAAATTCCTGGGCCTGATAATACTTCAGGGAGTGGTGGATAAACTCAGGGCTCGAGTCGAGCGGGAACGCGCAGGAACGGCGTACCCGCACTTTTCCCACAGCGGGAACGTTGCGGGAACGCTGCGGGAACGCAGCGTTCCCGCTGTGGCCCGAGCCCGAACGCCGCCGCCGCACATTGCCGGCGGCCGGCGTGCTTCCTGTTACAAGGGCCAGCTGACAGGAGGTGGAGCCGCTCGCCTGGCTGTTTCATAGTTCCCAGGCGAGCGGCTGCACTTCCTGTCAGCGGCCACTGAAGCAGGAAGCACGCGGCCGCTGGCAGAGGAGCAGAAGCAGCAGCAGCAAGGTGAGCTGGGCTGGGGGCAGTATCCCTGAGACCTGGGGGGGGCAATATCCATGAGACCAGGGGGGCAATATCCATGAGAGCTGGGGCATTATCCATGAGAGCTGGGGCATTATCCATGAGACCTGGGGCATTATCCATGAGACCTGGGGCATTATCCATGAGAGCTGGGGCATTATCCATGAGAGCTGGGGCAATATCCATGAGAGCTGGGGCATTATCCATGAGAGCTGGGGCATTATCCATGAGACCTGGGGCATTATCCATGAGACCTGGGGCATTATCCATGAGAGCTTGGGCAATATCCATGAGACCTGGGGCATTATCCATGAGAGCTGGGGCATTATCCATGAGAGCTGGGGCATTATCCATGAGACCTGGGGCATTATCCATGAGACCTGGGGCATTATCCATGAGAGCTGGGGCATTATCCATGAGAGCTGGGGCAATATCCATGAGAGCTAGGGCATTATCCATGAGACCTGGGGCATTATTCATGAGACCTGGGGCATTATCCATGAGACCTGGGGCATTATCCATGAGAGCTGGGGCAATATCCATGAGACCTGGGGCATTATCCATGAGACCTGGGGCATTATCCATGAGACCTGGGGCATTATCCATGAGAGCTGGGGCATTATCCATGAGAGCTGGGGCAATATCCATGAGAGCTGGGGCATTATCCATGAGAGCTGGGGCATTATCCATGAGAGCTGGGGCATTATCCATGAGAGCTGGGGCATATCCATGAGACCAGGGGCAATATCCATGAGACCTGGGGCAATATCCATGAGAGCTGGGGCAATATCCATGAGAGCTGGGGCATTATCCATGAGAGCTGGGGGCATTATCCATGAGACCTGGGGCAATATCCATGAGAGCTGGGGCAATATCCATGAGACCTGGGGCATTATCCATGAGACCTGGGGCATTATCCATGAGAGCTGGGGCATTATCCATGAGAGCTGGGGCAATATCCATGAGAGCTGGGGCATTATCCATGAGAGCTGGGGCATTATCCATGAGAGCTGGGGCAATATCCATGAGAGCTGGGGCATTATCCATGAGAGCTGGGGCATATCCATGAGACCAGGGGCAATATCCATGAGACCTGGGGCAATATCCATGAGAGCTGGGGCAATATCCAAGAGAGCTGGGGGCATTATCCATGAGAGCTGGGGGCATTATCCATGAGACCTGGGGCAATATCCATGAGAGCTGGGGCAATATCCATGAGAGCTGGGGCATTATCCATGAGAGCTGGGGGCATTATCCATGAGACCTGGGGCAATATCCATGAGAGCTGGGGCAATATCCATGAGAGCTGGGGCATTATCCATGAGAGCTGGGGCATTATCCATGAGAGCTGGGGCATTATCCATGAGACCTGGGGGCATTATCCATGAGACCTGGGGCAATATCCATGAGAGCTGGGGCAATATCCATGAGAGCTGGGGGCATTATCCATGAGAGCTGGGGCATTATCCATGAGAGCTGGGGCATTATCCATGAGAGCTGGGGGCAATATCCATGAGAGCTGGGGCATTATCCATGAGAGCTGGGGCATATCCATGAGACCAGGGGGCAATATCCATGAGAGCTGGGGCATATCCATGAGACCAGGGGCAATATCCATGAGAGCTGGGGGGGCAATATCCATGAGACCAGGGGGGCATTATCCATGAGACCTGGGGGCATTATCCATGAGACCTGGGGCAATATCCATGAGAGCTGGGGCAATATCCATGAGAGCTGGGGCAATATCCATGAAAGCTGGGGGCATTATCCATGAGACCTGGGGCAATATCCATGAGACCTGGGGCATTATCCATGAGAGCTGGGGCATTATCCATGAGAGCTGGGGCATTATCCATGAGACCTGGGGCATTATCCATGAGAGCTGGGGCAATATCCATGAGAGCTGGGGCAATATCCATGAGAGCTGGGGCATTATCCATGAGAGCTGGGGCATATCCATGAGAGCTGGGGCATTATCCATGAGACCTGGGGCATTATCCATGAAAGCTGGGGCAATATCCATGAGAGCTGCGGCAATATCCATGAGAGCTGGGGCATTATCCATGAGAGCTGGGGCATTATCCATGAGAGCTGGGGCATATCCATGAGACCAGGGGCAATATCCATGAGAGCTGGGGCAATATCCATGAGACCTGGGGCAATATCCATGAGACCAGGGGGGCAATATCCATGAGAGCTGGGGCATTATCCATGAGAGCTGGGGCATTATCCATGAGACCAGGGGCATTATCCATGAGAGCTGGGGCATTATCCATGAGACCTGGGGCATTATCCATGAGACCTGGGGCATTATCCATGAGAGCTGGGGCATTATCCATGAGACCTGGGGCATTATCCATGAGACCTGGGGGCATTATCCATGAGAGCTGGGGGGGCATTATCCATGAGACCTGGGGGCATTATCCATATGAGCTGGGGCAATTATATCCATGTGAACTGGGGAAAATATATCCATATAACCAGTGCTGTGCATATTATTCTTGGGGTTCAGTGCTGTGTATATTATCCTGGAGGCTCAGTGCTGTGTATATTATTCTTGGGGTTCAGTGCTGTGTATGTTATTCTGGGGGCTCAGTGCTGTGTATATTATCCTGGAGGCTCAGTGCTGTGTATATTATTCTTGGGGTTCAGTGCTGTGTATGTTATTCTGGGGGCTCAGTGCTGTGTATGTTATTCTGGGGGTTCAGTGTTGTGTATGTTATTCTGGGGGCTCAGTGCTGTGTATGTTATTCTGGGGGCACAATGTTGTGTATATTATTCTGGGGGCTCAGTGCTGTGTATATTATTCTGGGGGCTCAGCGCTGTGTATATTATTCTGGGGGCACAATGTTGTGTATATTATTCTGGGGGCTCAGTGCTGTGTATATTATTCTGGAGGCTCAGTGTTGTGTATGTTATTCTGGGGGCTCAGCGCTGTGTATATTATTCTGGGGGCTCAGTGTTGTGTATGTTATTCTGGGGGCTCAGTGCTGTGTATATTATTCTGGGGGCTCAGTGCTGTGTATATTATTCTGGGGGCTCAGCGCTGTGTATATTATTCTGGGGGTTCAGCGCTGTGTATATTATTCTGGGGGTTCAGCACTGTGTATATTATTCTGGGGGTCTGTGCCTGGAGATATATATATATATATATTGTATATAAAATGCGTTAGTCCAGTTGCCACAATAACGAGTATACCTGTACGTAGTGATACCTTTCACTGATCAGTATAGTTTCCAGTTTACACTCTTGAAAGCTTGTCTTTTAAATGTAAAGTTAACCCAATTAAAATGGTATCACCGGCACGCGCTGCTATACTCGTGATATATATATATATATATATATATATATTTTCTTCAGGTAATGGGGGTTGTGGAATTCGTGGGTGAGTTCCCTCACTTTTTTTCCCAGGACTTGACACCTGGATAAACTCCTGCAGAAGTGGTATTGGACAGCGAATAAATTGCTTGCCACTCCATTCTTTGGCTCGGTGATGTCAGACTACCGATTTACCCTGATGAAATTTCTGCACTTTTCTTCCACCAACGAGGAATTTGATGAAACCACTCATCCTTCTGCAAATCTGAGGAAATTTGGGAAGTGTATCAAATGATTGTCAATAATTTCCAATCATGGAGTTATGTGCCAGAGAGGGGCATCAGCATAGACGAAAGTCTAATGGTCTACAAGGGACGGCTAAGCTGGGTGCAATACATTGCATCAAAGAGAGCACAATTTGGCGTGAAATCATACATGCTATGCGAATCGTCACCCGGCTACATCTGGAATTCCGTTATCTACACTGGAAAAGGGACAAAATTCAATGAGAAATACAGCAAGTATGGATTGGCAGCATCTTCCGTTCTGTCACTCAATGAGCCATTGCTGAATCAGGGCTATTGCGTGACAGACAACTTTTACACATCTCCTGAACTCTGAGTGTCTTCTGCAGCACAAGTGTCATGCCAGGTACCGGGATGGCACCAGGATGTGGGGATATGAACCCGGTATGCAGTTTCCTGCACAGATAACCAGATGGGTAAGGTTTGGAAGGGGATGAAGTATGGAAACTGACCGGATGGTATTCTGTAGGATGGTAGAAAGCGTGGAGTAATTGCAGGAGCCAGGAAACAAAATAACAGGAACAGATTTGGTTTTCAGAGCAGCAAGATACAGCACTTGTCTCTGTGAGCACATAAGCTAAAATGAACCAGCAATTGGTCAGTGTGGGCGGAGCCCTTTATTTCTAGTGTGTGCTGTGTTCGTGCTTTGGTGTTAACTGTTTATATGCCAGAACCAGTGCTGGTTACAGAGGAGCAGTACATGAAGTACACCACCAGGGGGGTTCCAGGATGGTTGCTGCGATGGGACATGACAGCTGGTTACAGATACAGAATGCAGGTTCAGGGGTGGAACAGAACATAAGGTGTGCTGCCAGGAATGTCAGGGGATGGTGATGAGATGGGGCATGACAACAAGGCAGAAACCTGTGGAACCATCCGGTCTAACCGGTGTGACATTCTGCCAATCTTTAGCAATAAAAAGCTGAAGACTGGAGAAATGGTTTCCTGTCAGAAAGGCAAAATTATGGCACTGCGATGGCGTGACAAAAAAGATGTGTGCCTAATGAATACTGTCCGTAACACCTCCACTGTCATGGTACATACAAAAGGTGGGAAAAACATAATGAAGCCACAGGTAGTGATGGATTGCAACTCCACCATGGGAGGTGTTGACAGAGCCGATCAAGCAATGACATTCTACCCAGCAGTGCAAAAACAGCAGAAGAAATATTACAAGAAGATCTTCAGGCATCTTCTTGAGCAATGCTTGTGGAATGCCTACATTCTGCTGAGAAAAATAAGTGACAACTCTGTTCATTCAGACTTCATTTGGAAGGTTGTCGAATGTATCTTTGTGCACCACCAAACACTGGTGGCTGGGAATAGAGCTGGACGTCGTGCGGTTGGCATTGTCAACCCAGAACGCCTAACTGGACATCACTTTGTGGACTACATCCCACCAACTGAGAGAAAGTCAGCACCTACTATTGTGTGTGTCGTTTGTTGCTCCAAGCGTGATGACAAGGGCTAGAAAATCTAAAGGAAACCAGGTTCCATTTTCCTGATTGTGACATTGGACTTTGCAGTCCCATGTTTCAAAATTACCATACACGGGGTGTTTGCTGAAGCAATATGCAGTGACTAATATTGCACCCTTGTTTTCTACAAATTTCAGTGTTTTTGGTTTGATTATATTGTTGAATATTATTTATCATCATCATTATTTTTTATAATTATTTATTGTATAATAAATTATTATTTTGTGTTTCAAACTTTATTGGACCCGGTGTGTTTATTAGACTCTTGTTTGGACTGATTTCAGTGAGTTATTCCTAAGGATTACAGGCCTACAATATAAAACAAATTTCCATGAAAAAAAAATTGTACCGCATTGAGATAGGGATGAGCCGAACACGTCCGAGTTTGGTTCGTATTCGAACCCGAACTTTCCAAATGTTCGAATCCGAACCCGAACCCGAACTCGAACTCAATACAAGTCAATGGGGCTGAAAATTCAGTTTTTAGAGTGCTCTCCAAGAGGGCATATATGCTAGATATTTGCCATAAAAGGTGTATGGGGGGTCCGGGTAGTGCCCTGGGGGACAGGAAACAAGGACAAAAAGTAAAACAAAAAACGTTTTTAAAGGGACAGTGAGTTTTCCATGAAATAAGGGATAAAAATAAAAACGAAAAATTCCTTCAAATATCGTGCCTAGGAGGTCCCCATAACCTGCCCGTGAAGTGGCGGATTTCTAGGATGTATAGAAACACTTAAAAACAAAAAAAATACATTTCAAATGACGGTAAATGCTTTTCCTTTAATCTATCCATAAACAACTGCTTGGGGCGGCAGTCTGTATGAAAAGAGGAGACTTTTCAGACACGCAGAAAAAGTTTAGTAATTTTTTGGCTAAATTATTGTGAAACTTATGCAGGCTTTGGATGAAAGTAACAATAGGTGCTTTAAGGCTGGGGTCAGACTAGCGCACTTTTAGGCTGGGGTCAGACCAGCGCACTTTTAACGTGCGTTCTGGTGCACATAATTACGGCCGCACTAGCAGCAGATGACGGGCAATGACGGCCAATATACGATGTACGGCCGCACAAAAGTCCGGCCGTGCAACACAAGTGGAATTTGAACGCATTTTTCTGAGAACGCTGAACCGCTAGTACTGACGTACTGAGTGCGCAGCTGCGGCATAGTGGCGTGTTTGTGTGATTAGGAGATGTCAGACGCTGCTAATGTCCAGCCTACATAATGTCCAGACGCAAAAAGAGTTTTATTGACGATCCGTACAAAATCACGCCCGAAAATGCACGTCGTTTGACCGTTTTTGCGCATTCGGTGAAAAAATACGTCAATGCGTTCGGACGCACTTTTTCACGTTCGCGGGGAAAAATGCTTTCGTCTGACCCTAGCCTAAACGTGCGTTTAGGCACACTTAATTTTGGCCGCACTAGCAGCAAATGACACGCAATGACGGCCAATATATGAAGTACGGCCGCACGAAAGTCCGGCCGCCCAACTCAAGTGGAAAATGAACGCATTTTTTCGAGAATGCTGAACGGCTAGTACGGACGTACAGAGTGCGCTGCGTCCGCATAGCGGCGTGTGTGCATGATTAGGAGACGTCAGACGCTGCTCATGTCCGGCCAACATAACGTCCAGACACCCAAAGTTTCCTGGTTTGCATCCGTAAAAAATCATGCACAAAAATGCGCATCGTATGACCGTTTAAGCGCTTTCCGTGAAAAAACACCTCAATGCGTTCGAACGCACTTTTTGACGTTCGCTGCGAAAAATGCGTTCGTTTGACCCTAGCCTAAAATTGGGCCTTTAGCGTCGGCAACAGTGCCGTCACACAGTCTCACCCCTCTGAGGATATGAATCTGATACAGGCGTCAGTGGCAGTGCAGCCAAATATTGTGCCTTTGGTGCCAGGCCAGCAAGTGCCATCATACAGTAACCCCTCTGTGGTATTGTGGAAGAGTGCAGGGGTGGACCATGCGGTCAGGGCCGGTGCTAGACTATTTTGCGCCCTAGGCAAGGCTACTTGCACCCCCCAAAAAAAAAAAACGACACAACATGAAACTGCTAAATTTCTTTTTACTTAAGAATAAAGTTTGAAAAGCACCAATAGTAAAGGTAAAATAAGTATAAATAAACTGTATTAAACCATTTTAAATTAACTCTATTAAACAAATTAAAATTAACTGTATTGAACAAATATAAATTAACGGAAAAAAAAATAAGAATTGTCACGTAAGTTTCAATTTCAGACACATCAAAATTTCACTTTGCATATTGCAAATTTTCATCATGCGTATATATATATATTGCCCAGGCCAGCTCACATCATATGTATATATATATATTGCCCAGGCCAATCCCCTGGTGGAGATAGGGGTTTCATTTGAACCCTGATATCTCCAGGCATCTAGTGGGTCGTGGAGGGTGTCAACCTGACCAGGTTACCCAACATGACCAGGTATAAAGTAAAAAAAATAAAAAATAAAATAAAAACATGTATTTTTTTTTGTGTGTTATTTTTATTAATTCAGCAATATTGTTCACATTGCAATTATAATGTGAACGATGATGCACTAATGATTTTTTCTATGGGGTGCGTTTGCTATAAATCACGTAATTCCTCCCAACAAAATGTAACAAGTCTCAACAAGGAAACCCAGGTAAATGGGTGGAAGATGTTTATACGGCGCTAAGGAATGGATCTGGATATAGAGGTGGATGATTGCAGCTCACCAATGAGTGTATCCCTCACCCACAAAAACAGTATAGAAGAGTAGATTTGCCAAAGGCAAATCAGGGAGCGCAAATAGGCAGACACTTAAAGCACTCGCACCAGGTGACAAAAATGGAGTGCAAAGAGTATACTCATCTTAGGTATAAACCAGTGGGAAAAAGGCATGAACCTATAGAGTAGAAAAACAAAAACAAATTGCGCAATACCAAAAAATAAAATCTGAACAATAACAGAGAGTAGCAATTGCAGACTCACAAAGGTGGAGCCTGTGAGGCTCTCTGTCAGCGCCTGTAAGCCACTTGGAGGGGGGCTTCACCCACAATGTACGTTGGTTCTTGTCTCGCTTTGTTTTCTTATGTACACTTTCTCTTTTCCAGAGAGATGGAATGGTACAAAAGCAACCTCGGACAAATAAAGAGTGTATAGCGTAATACTGTTATGCTAAGATTATATATCGAATAGCATTGACACACTCACATGGTATAGAGCCTCCTTTTGGGGTGGCTCAGTAGAAAAGGCCTCAGACCGTATTAGGTAGGTCTCACCCTTCTTGAATCTCAGTGGATGCTGGAATCGCAGACTTCCTAAATCTCAAAGTGATGGTAAAAAATGATGGTATGGTGGAAATATAAGAAATAAAAATTTATTGCAAATAAAATCAATAAAGATATGTACAAAAGGGGGATAGACCGAAACGCGTTTCTCCTGCCGTCCTGCAGGCTTCCTCAGTCGGTGATAACCCCCTGAGTGTCCACATATGATTTTAAATAGTGTCTCGATAATTGAAAGCATGTTGTTGGCGTGCGGGTCACCGTTATTGGTGATATGCATATAGGGCTCCTGAATTTCCGGTTTGCGCCTCAGACGCCGGATGTAAGCTTGCGTGTCAGATGGTAAATTCCGGTTTGCGTTTCAAGTATCGGAACTTCCGGTTTGTGGAACGAAGGCAGATGTAAGCATACTTCTCTGGATGGTCCGCAGACTCAAAGGCTCCCCGATGTGGAAGCAGAAGGAGGGGCCTCCAGATCGTCCCATCCAAACAAAACAGGGAGGGGGAGGGAGAGAAGAGTCTTACTCATCCAAAAGGCAAAAATCCACCGACCGCCACAAAACAATCCAAAATCATATATATGACAAAAAAATAAATAAAATAAACATACATGGAATACATTGAGCTCTATAAAAAAGAGATGTCTCTACATCTGTGTGTATTACAATAACAGTAAAATTATACAAAATAGTATAACATGAAAATATATATGGTAATTCAATAAAATATGATATTTTTGATATACATAATTAGCCTAAATTCTTAAGGGGAGAGGTGAGAAATAAAAGATAAAATACCAAGGAGAGAAAGAAAAAAACAGAAAAAAGGGGGAAGACTATAAAAAATGACAGACTTCAAAGTCCGCATTTAAACCCATAGGAAGAAGGGTATCTAAAGTGTAAATCCAACGCATCTCAGACTTGATAATTTTAGAGTGCATATCATCACCCCTCCAATCCCGTGTAATTATTTCCAAACCCTGGAACTCTAAACCTTTGGTGTTACAGGAATGGGCATCCTTGAAATGTGTTGACACACTATGTTTGTCATAGCCTCGAGTGATGTTACAGAGATGTTCGTTAATCCTGATATATAGGGCCCTTGAGGTCTGGCCCACATATCGCTTGCCACAAGGGCATTTGAGTAAGTAGACAACATTCTTACTATGGCAAGTGATAATATGGCGATTAGTGAAATTAGATTGATTGTAAGGAGTATCAATAGTTCGAACCAGTCTTTTGCGGCTGCCTGTTTTTCTGCAGGCAATACATTGCCCGCAACCATAAAAGCCCATAACTAGACCGAAAGGATTTTTATTAATGGTCTGGGTTCGTAAATGATTTTTAGTTAGCTGGCGTCCAAAATTCTTTCCCCCTCTATAGATGATAGTGGGGTAGTTGGGTAGAAGAGTATTAAGTAACGGATCTCGTTTTAGAATTGGCCATTGTCGTCTTATTGAACGTGAAATGGCCTTATTGGTAAGATTATAATCTAACACAAAAGGTAAAGATCTAGTGTCACTATTGTGATGTGGTTTATATTTCAAGAGTGTAGTTCTATCCATTTTGGAAACTTCATTGCGCACAGACAAAAGTTGGTTCCTTTCATACCCTTTGGCTGAGAAATCCTCAATTAATCTCTGAGATTGGGACATAAAAAGGTTCATCTCAGTACAGTTCCTACGTATTCGTGTCATCTGTCCCTTCGGAACTGCTTTTAACCAAGGGGGATAGTGGTGACTCGTGACATCAATGAAGCCATTGAATTTCACGTCTTTAAAATGAGTACTTGTCTCTATATGGCCCTCCTTCACATAGAGATTGAGATCCAAAAAATTGACCTGTTCACAACTAATGTTGTATTCAAGTTTAATACCCAAAGGATTATGGTTGAGATGGTTAATAAAATCTTCAAGTTGTGCCTTTGTACCCCTCCAAATGATGAGTATGTCGTCTATGTAGCGTTTATAGAGGACGAGGCTCGAGCCCCAGCCATGCCCTATCCATTCCGCACTGTTTTCCCAGTGCACCATGAACAGATTGGCATAACTGGGGGCGAACCTCGTCCCCATTGTACTGCCATGTGTTTGTAGGTAATATGTATCGTGGTACCAGAAATAATTGTTGTGCAGGATCAAACGGATCCCTTTCATAATGAAATCAACCTTTTCGTCTACAAAATCACCAGCATCTCTCAAGAAGAATTCAACTGCCTCACAGCCAGCCTCATGAGAAATGATGGTGTACAAGGAGCTAACATCACAGGTAGCCATTAAAAATCCTTCCTCCCAGATTAGATCTTGTAAGAGATGTAAAACAGTTATTGTGTCTTTAAGATATGCAGAAGTTTTTACCACTAGGGGTTGTAGGAGATGATCGATATATTCTGAGATTTTACACGAAACAGAATTGATACCGGAGACTATAGGGCGTCCTGGTGGGTTGATATTGTTCTTATGTAACTTAGGCAAATGATAGAAGACAGGGATATGTGGGTGATCTACCTTTAGATATTTAAATTCTCTATCATTTAATATGCCCTTGTCCCTTCCTTTTTGTAGGAATTCAGAGAATAGTTCTTTAATAGAATTAGTTGGATCTGTGTCTAAAATTTGATAAGTAAATTGATCTGACAGTAACCTCATCGCCTCCTGGTGGTACTGTTCTTTGTCCAAGACAACAACCCCCCCCCCTTTATCTGCGGATTTAATGACTATATCATGATCCTGTTTAAGTTGTGTGTATCCTTTATATTCTGATGGAGTTACATTTTTTGGTTTGAATTTACTTTTATTGATATTAAATTGCAATTTCCTGATTTCCATATGGATCATCTGTTCGAATGTTTCAATTTCCTTGGATATCATGTGGCGGAGGTAGAAGGTAGATTTTTCTTTTAATTGAGTATGGATATACTGGTTATCTACATTAATTTGTCTCTCTAATGGGGTTTTCATAAAGAAACGTTTAAGGCACAGCTTGCGTTTAAATTTTTGTAAGTCTACATAAGTATTAAAGGTACTTCCTTGATTGGTAGGAATATATTTAAGGCCCTTACTTAACACCCCAAGTTGTCCCTTAGTAAGGGTTTTACTACTTAAATTAAAGACATCTATTGGTTCCATGTTCTCCCTCTTTTTCCTTCTCTGTGCCACTCTCCCTCCTCTAGATCCTCTTCCATAAAGGCTCTTTTCTTTGGGGTTTTTACCATATGGTTCCAACCTGTGGCGCCTTTGATGCGTTCCTTGTATCTGTCCCTTTGAGGGACTTCCTTCCCTAAATCTATCCTATTATCGTTATAGACTGTATCATCGCATTCTTGGGTGAGAGGCTGAAATCTATTGTGTAATGGAACAGGTTGGTGACGTCCATTCGTCACTTGATGTTCCTCATGGCCCGTTCTTTCTTTGTATGGACGATCAGTGTGATAGTTTGATTGTTGGTGTCTGTCTAGGACGTCATGTCTTGAGGGACGTGTTGTACCTAGCTTATTGGGATCTTCACGTACTGGAAAGAATTGACGTGGGGTTCTAGGGTAATTACTATAGGGATAGGGGCGTTGTTTATATTGATGAGAATCTTGATCTAATTTGTGTGATCTGGGAACCTTTCTCCTTACTGATTCCTCCATCCTCATACTGTTCTTTCTAGCTGGGAGGGTTCCTCTGGATTGGGCATTAATTCCAATATCTAGATGTTGATCTATAGGAGCTTTAATGCCATTTCTGCCCCTGAAATTCTTATTTACACTATGATTTTGAAATACCCAAACTTTATGACTGGTGTAATCTCTAAGATCTCGATTGTATTTGCTTTTCTTTTTATTCTTAACTTCTATTTCTAATTTGTTTAATTCTGTCTCTATCCTGTGAAGTAGAGACTTTCTCTCCTCTGGTTCAGTAATTTGAGTCAGATGGGCGAAATCTGTCTCAATGTCTATATTAAGTTTTTCCAGAAGTGTTTTACGTTTCTGTATAATGATTTCAATTGTGGTTAAAGAAAAACCCTCCAACATATTACACCAAATGGTCATAAATGCATCATCCATCATTTCTGGTGAGGGATCTTTAGACCATCGTAAACCACGTGGTATGATATTTTCTTTAGAGTAATGTTCTAAAGTGGCAATATCCCATTTAAGACGTATTTCTTTTTTAAGAAGATACTCTAATCTATTGGTCAATTTTTTCTTATCACGGCTAGTGACAATGGCTTCATTAGTCTCCCCACAGGGGGTGTCTTTATAAAAAACTTTATCGGTATCAATACCATACTTATTTCTGAACTCCATTATTATAAACTTAAAAAGCTGCCAAACATCTGATGGAATATATAGAATAAATCTCAACAAGGAAACCCAGGTAAATGGGTGGAAGATGTTTATACGGCGCTAAGGAATGGATCTGGATATAGAGGTGGATGATTGCAGCTCACCAATGAGTGTATCCCTCACCCACAAAAACAGTATAGAAGAGTAGATTTGCCAAAGGCAAATCAGGGAGCGCAAATAGGCAGACACTTAAAGCACTCACACCAACGTACATTGTGGGTGAAGCCCCCCTCCAAGTGGCTTACAGGCGCTGACAGAGAGCCTCACAGGCTCCACCTTTGTGAGTGTGCAATTGCTACTTTCTGTTATTGTTCAGATTTAATTTTTTGGTATTGCGCAATTTGTTTTTGTTTTTGTTTTTCTACTCTATAGGTTCATGCCTTTTTCCCACTGGTTTATACCTAAGATGAGTATACTCTTTGCACTCCATTTTTGTCACCTGGTGTGAGTGCTTTAAGTGTCTGCCTATTTGCGCTCCCTGATTTGCCTTTGGCAAATCTACTCTTCTATACTGTTTTAGAAAATTTTAGACACAGATCCAACTAATTCTATTAAAGAACTATTCTCTGAATTCCTACAAAAAGGAAGGGACAAGGGCACATTAAATGATAGAGAATTTAAATATCTAAAGGTAGGTCACCCACATATCTCTGTCTTCTATCATTTACCTAAGTTACATAAGAACAATATCAACCCACCAGGACGCCCTATAGTCTCCGGTATCAATTCTGTTTCGTGTAAAATCTCAGAATATATCGATCATCTCCTACAACCCCTAGTGGTAAAAACTTCTGCATATCTTAAAGACACAATAACTGTTTTACATCTCTTACAAGATCTAATCTGGGAGGAAGGATTTTTAATGGCTACCTGTGATGTTAGCTCCTTGTACACCATCATTTCTCATGAGGCTGGCTGTGAGGCAGTTGAATTCTTCTTGAGAGATGCTGGTGTTTTTGTAGATGAACAGGTTGATTTCATTATGAAAGGGATCCGTTTGATCCTGCACAACAATTATTTCTGGTACCACGATACATATTACCTACAAACACATGGCACGGCAATGGGGACGAGGTTCGCCCCCAGTTATGCCAATCTGTTCATGGCGCACTGGGAAAACAGTGCGGTATGGACAGGTCATGGCTGGGGCTCAAGCCTCGTCCTCTATAAACGCTACATAGACGACATACTCATCATTTGGAGGGGTACAAAGGCACAACTTGAAGATTTTATTAACCATCTCAACCATAATCCTTTGGGTATTAAACTTGAATACAACATTAGTTGTGAACAGGTCAATTTTTTGGATCTCAATCTCTATGTGAAGGAGGGCCATATAGAGACAAGTACTCATTTTAAAGACGTGAAAGTCAATGGCTTCATTGATGTCACGAGTCACCACTATCCCCCTTGGTTAAAAGCAGTTCCGAAGGGACAGATGACACGAATACGAAGGAACTGTACTGAGATGAACCTTTTTATGTCCCAATCTCAGAGATTAATTGAGGATTTCTCAGCCAAAGGATATGAAAGGAACCAACTTTTGTCTGTGCGCAATGAAGTTTCCAAAATGGATAGAACTACACTCTTGAAATATAAACCACATCACAATAGTGACACTAGATCTTTACCTTTTGTGTTAGATTATAATCTTACCAATAAGGCCATTTCACGTTAGGGATGTGTGTTTCGATTTCGGAACTTTGGAATTTTCACGAAATTTCCCGATTCGGGTCTTTCGATGCGGCCGAAATTCCGAAATTTTTTAGATCCGAAAAAGTCGAATCCGAACTGTTTTCCGAGCCGAATCGAAAAATTTTCGGAATTTTCGAATGGACTTGAAATGTGTCAAATCGAAATCTATTGCTTTGAAACGAGAACAGACTTTCCGAAAAAACGAAAAATTTGCCAAATCGAAATTTTTCGGAATTTTCTAATGGACTTGAAATGTGTCAAATCGAAATCTATAAAACAGAAGAATCTGTGTTCTGGGCGCCACCTAGTGGTTCCTTTCACAATTGTTCATGTGTTGAGGGTTAATTAACCCCTCAAGACCTTTAAGAGCAGAAAAAAAAAAAAAAAGCAGCAATAAAACCGTAAATTGTGAATGTTTCTCACAGTAAATCAGCAGCTTGTCCGTTCACTCGGGCTTATCCCTAGAACCCAGTTAGAAGCATAAATAGAGAGAAAATGTGGCGGGACAGGCGCTTCCTTCACATTGACAGGGATGTCCTCACTTAAATGACAGTTCTCCCCTCTGTTGGATGAGTGTAAACCTCAAACAGAACAGAAAACAAAAATAATGGTGCAGTATGTCAAGGCAGTATACTATTAAAATAAAGATAAGAGGATTGCACTCACATGGTGTGGTGTCTTAGTATCAGACACCAGATGTTTATAGCGGCTGGCAGAATTATGGAAGGAACGCCAGACTTCCCTTGGTGGTGCTCCAACGTCTGTGGTGGTCCTCCAATCTTTGGGTACTCCAAGAGCCTTGATGTTGTTTCAGTATCCGTTCCCCTGATCCTCAGCAGCGGTGTAGATCACAATCATGTGGGGTACAGCAGCCAGGAAACAGGAAGAATAGGGACAGCAAGCAAGGTATAATGGGATTTATTGGTATAAAATAATTAAAATAATCTTAGTACATCCAAACGCGTTTCGCGGTATGAAGCCGCTTCCTCAGTAGATGTCAATGTCATTGACATCTACTGAGGAAGCGGCTTCATACCGCGAAACGCGTTTGGATGTACTAAGATTATTTTAATTATTTTATACCAATAAATCCCATTATACCTTGCTTGCTGTCCCTATTCTTCCTGTTTCCTGGCTGCTGTACCCCACATGATTGTGATCTACACCGCTGCTGAGGATCAGGGGAACGGATACTGAAACAACATCAAGGCTCTTGGAGTACCCAAAGATTGGAGGACCACCACAGACGTTGGAGCACCACCAAGGGAAGTCTGGCGTTCCTTCCATAATTCTGCCAGCCGCTATAAACATCTGGTGTCTGATACTAAGACACCACACCATGTGAGTGCAATCCTCTTATCTTTATTTTAATAGTATACTGCCTTGACATACTGCACCATTATTTTTGTTTTCTGTTCTGTTTGAGGTTTACACTCATCCAACAGAGGGGAGAACTGTCATTTAAGTGAGGACATCCCTGTCAATGTGAAGGAAGCGCCTGTCCTGCCACATTTTCTCTCTAAATCGAAATCTATTGCTTTGAAACGAGAACAGACTTTCCGAAAAAAACGAAGAATTTGCCAAATCGAAAATTTTTCGGAATTTTCGAATGGACTTGAAATGTGTCAAATCGAAATTTATTTTCCCTCTATTCATGATTTCAGTTCCATTCGGGATTTCGGTTCCATTTCGGTAAGTCTGGACATCGTATATTTAACTAGTATCGGTTATATCGCTGATTCTGTAAAATTTTTTATTGTTTCCAGTGATCCGATAAGAATTTTCGTATTTGGGTCAGATCCGATTCGTCCGCGGGTCGCGCATGCGCGCGCGCGCGGATGTCGTAACTTTATTGAGCCAGTTTTATTGACAACTTTTTGAACAAAATATTGTTTTTATTATTCATCATAATGGCCGCTGCAAGAGATGAGTGCCGTTCAAGCACCTCATCATCTCTCCATGATGAACCACCACCCAGGAAGAAATGGGCCCCCAATATGGCGTTTGAAGAGATGTTGGAGCTGGTACGGATCTTTGATAGTAAAGATTATGATTGCCAGAAGGGCCCTTACCGCAGGAAGTCTAACGCCAGGAAGGATCGTATCTTAGAGAAGCTACGCACCACCATTTTGGAGTTGTTTGGGAAGGACAGGACGAAGGACCAGCTCCGGAAACGCTGGTCTGATTTGAAAGTACGCGAGGAGGAGCAGCTGAGACACATCCGCCGCGTCATAGCGAAACGTAAGTGTCATGTTATATTGTAAAGCGCTGCACAAACTGTTGGTGCTATATAAATCCTGTATAATAATAATAATGTGCTTGCATGTGCTAATGTGCACAGAAATACGTTGATTTATCTAGTCCTTTTTTCATGCAATGTGATTGTGTATAGCTTTGCGTTTTCACGACTCGTCATACATGCATTTTTGCCATAGCTCTTCTTTTTTGTGATTTTACGTATTCGTGAAAATTGTGACATTTGATGTATGTAGATGAAGTTACAATGCTGGATTTCTTTTGGCACTGTGTGTATAGTCTGTAGTGTGCTGGGGGGGTTGTTGTGACTGAGTGATGCATACGAGATGACCCGCAGCTTGCCCAATATTGGTTCCCACCTGCGCATCAATAAAAATCTCTGCGTCTTTGCTAAAGTGGTAGGATGGGACATGTAGTTCTTCTGTAAGTGCATCCAAACAGAGCCGCCTTCAATACAGCCTCAGCAGCTGCTGAATTGTTGCAGCGCAGCGATTCAGTTTGCTGCAGCAGTGTGTTTATTGAACGCTTTAGATGCAAATTTCAAAACAAAATGGCGGATTTCTGTTGTTTCTGCAATATCCAGTTTTATTCACAGAAACTGAAAGTGAAACTGAGGCTGAGGCCTTCTATAAAATAACTAAAAGCAGTCACACAATGCGCTTTGTACGCACACAACACAAATAATAGTTTTTATTGAATAAACGTAATGTTTACTTCTGAAAAAAATATATAAATGAACGGTAATATATGTCTGTGTGCAGAGGAAATAAATAAATATTTTGTGACTTTAGAACTATGAGATGGGAGTAGTGGTGGGTCAAGCTGGTAGTGGGGTAGTGGAGGGGTGTCGCAATACTTTCGGCAATATAGTGTATAGATATACCATTTTTTCCAGTCTTCATTATTTACGTGTTATTTTTTGGATTTGGCAGAAGACAGGAAGAAGAAGGCCGCAGAATCTGCCCGGGCGGGGACCAGTGCCCCAGTGGAGGAGGAGGAGGAGCCACGGGCGTCCACCAGTGCTGGTATATACTGTTTTATTTTGCAACGACTTTTGGTCAAAAACAGAAACATTTTTTGTTTACTGTATTTTAATTTAATTTTTTTATGTATAGCACAAGAGGAGCAGGAGGAGGAAGAGGAGGAAGAGGAGGACCAGGAGGAGGGCGAAGGAGAGAGGCAGCCGGAGCAGCAGGAGGCCGCCAGTCCAGGTTTTTTTTTTTTTTACTGTTGTATTTTGCATCAACTTTTGTTCAAAAATAAATCAGTTTTGTTGTTTACTGTATTTTTTATTTCTTTAATTTCTTACATATAGCACTGGATATGCTGACGGTGGTGGTGGGGGAGGAGTCAGAGGAGTCGGAGCCTCAGGAGGCCGCCAGCTCTGGTATATACTACGGTTATATTTTTTCAAGACTTTCAGTCAAAAATAGAAACCTGCTTTACTTACTGTATTTTCCTTCTTTCATTTATTGGATATATAGAAGGAGAAGCCAGACGCCGACGGGAGGCGATCGGTGAGCTTCGCCTGGCAGCTACCTCCATCAACACCCTACAGGAACTGCTCCAGGAACTGCGGGAGCACATAAACAATGCCGCAGACCTCCTGGAGCAGCAGTGAGACCAGTGGCAGCCTCCTCCAGAATGTGCCTCAGCTGCTCCTGCTCGCGTGCCTTGAGGTCGGACCAGCGTTTTCGGAGATAGTCCTTCGTCCAGTCCTTCCCGAACAGCTCCAGGATGGTGGTGCGTAGCTTTTGAAGGATACGATCCTTGCGGGTGTTATTCTTCCTGCCGTAAGGGCCCTTACAGCAATCGTAATCTTTGCAATCCAAGATGCGGACCAGCTCCAACATCTCCTCAAATGCCAGTAACTTGTTGGGCAGTTTGCCATCCTTGGCATGTTCCCTTCCCTATGTTCATATGTTGTAAATAAATTTTCTATTTTTTCACTATTTTCCTGTTTGTGTGTGTTGCTTTTCCTTACTTAATAAGTTAATATGTATTGCTTGGTTTCCACACTGTTAAAATTATATGTACATAAATGTATTGACATTTCTATGGACCCTTTGTCATAAATTTGTCAACATATTTGTGGCCATGAATGTGACTGCACATTCTACACTTCCTGCCTGGCCAAACAATGTCACACACTAACACAACCTTGTTGTACTGTCTTGAGATTTGATTACCGACGTGGCCTGGTTTTTTGTTAAGCTTAGGCGATGTCACAACAACACGGATTTTTGTCCACAGTCACATTCATTGTATAACCAAGAATTTATCAAAAAATATTGATGGCAGCACTGCGTGAAGTCTTCTCCGACACGACCCAAAGATCCTTAGTGCGGCTCAGGTCTAGTTTATTTGTCCCTGTTTGAAGCTTCACACAACACCTCCTCCCAGCTATGAGCTCTCTCTCTCCCACCGCTGCCCGCTAAGACGCTGCCCGCCAACATGGTCACGTCTTTGCAGGAAGACAACAGCGTGGGGGAACAGCAGCTGCTGACAGTCCCAAGACCTCGTCACAATGACGTCAGTTTTGGAGTTAACCCCTAACTGTGACCAATGGTGGAGATAGGGGGTTCATTGGAACCCCTATCTCCCGATCCGCGGCAGCTATCGGTTGGTTAATGTTTGGTATCTTTGGATCGACCAGAGCATGGCCTTTCCAACAATACCAAACATGACAATGTTAAAAAAAATTTAAAATTTAAATAAAAAAAAAAAAAAATACAGGTTTTTTGTTTTGTTTTGTTAATGCAGCAATATTGTTGCCATTTCAATTATAATGTGAACAATGATGCTGCACTAAGGATTTTTGTATGGGGTGCGTTTGTTAAAAATAGTGTAATTGTCACCCAAAAAAATATAACAAGTCCCCTTTTCAATTTTTTTTAACAAACGCAACTCATAAAATATAACCGCAAACACTCGCATGTTAAAATGTGAAAAAAACACTTTACACCTTGTAAAACAAACATTGAAAATTCTAATTTTATTGCATTTTTTGTTATAATATACAGACAGAACATGACGCATACATATGATAATGATATATTATGAATCATCTGCCGAGTCTGCCGGAAAGAACGATATATAACATGTCTGGGTCATATTATAAAAGAAGGCTTCAAAACGCGTTTAAACAAGAGGAGCGAAACTGTTAAAAATTAGCTCAGCAGCAGACCGCAGTGCCGCACACAGGCGTGAAGGGAAGCCGTGAAATGCCTCAGCAGCGAAAGGGTTAATTTATATTTTTGTCTGTTTTAAATCATTTTATTTTATTATTTTTTTCATTTCAGATCATTTTGATCAACTATTTTTCCGTTTTAAAACATTTTTGTTCTGGTTTTTATTTTTAAAGTCAGACCATTCGGGTCAGTTTACTGTTTTTTAAATCGTTTTGTTCTTTTTTTTTTGTTCCTTGGCTTTCATACCATTTTTTTAATGTGATTAAATAAATAAAGTTGTGAAATATATATTCATAAGAAAAAAAGGATCTTTATTTAATAAAAAAAAAAAACACGATAGAATCGCCAGAATTATCGTATCGACAGAATGAATTATCGGATCCGAAAAACAAACCAAAAATTTATTATAAAAAAATATATAAAGTATAAAAAAGTAAACCATAGTACTTTACATCAAAACGAATAGAGTTAGACACTTTGAAACGAGGAGAACAGACGTTCCGAAAAAAAAGAAAATTTCCGAAATCACGAAAAGTTGATACAAAAACGAGCAAAGTGACCCGAAAATACGAAAAATGGTCGATATTCCAAAAAAAGTACACAATCGAAAATTTTAAACATCAGAACAAATCGAACCGAATCGAACCGAAAAAAAAATCGGTGCACAAGCCTATTAATATCTGACATCCCGATGTGAAACATCAGGACTTTTGCATTAGATTTCGACCATTTTTATTTTTTTAACTTCTGGATAGTCGAAAATCGAAATCTATCCAAAAAGTCCCAATGTTTCACATCATTCTGAACTTTGTTTGGATAGAGTAAGTCCGTGGGCGTGCGGCCGTTAAATGTATATACCAGTGGCGTCGCTACGTGGGGGCGGGGGGTGCAGCCCGCACCAGGTGACACCCGCCTTTAGGGTGACACCGTCACCCTAAGGGCGGGTGTCTCACCCTCCGCCGCGTTTTTCGCTCCCTGCGAGCGTCCGAAGCATGCAGCTTCGGCGCTCGCCTGGAGGAAACACGTCACCAGCCAATCGCAGCTGGTCACGTGGCTCCCCCTGGCGAGCGCCCAAGCTCTGCGCTGCCGGACGCTCTGAGGGAGCGAAAAAGGCGGCGGAGGTGAGCTGGGGCCATTATCATGAGGTGCTGGGGCATTCCATGAGGAGCTGGGGCATATCCATGAGGAGCTGGGGCATTCCATGTGCTGGGGCATATCCAGGAGGAGCTGGGGCATATCCAGGAGGAGCTGGGGCATATCCACGAGGAGCTGGGGCATATCCACGAGGAGCTGGGGCATGTCCACGAGGAGCTGGGGCATGTCCACAAGGAGCTGGGGCATGTCCACGAGGTGCTGGGGCAATATCCATGAGGAGCTGGGGCATATCCATGAGGATGTCGGATGTCGGCCAAGCTTCCGGGAACTCCCCCTGAGGACTGGCGTCATCGTGCATAGCACGATGACGCCAGTCCTGAAGTTAACCCCTAGCTGCCACCAATGGTGGAGATAGGGGGTTCCAAAATGAACCCCCTATCTCCCGATCCGTGGAAGCTAGGGGTTAAAGTTTGGTATTGTTGGATCGGCCAGAGCATGGCCGTTCCAACGATACCAAACACGAATGTGAAAAATGTTTGTAAAAAAATATTTAAAACAATTTAAAAAAAAAAAATAAACAATTTTTTTTTCTTTTTTTTGGTTTGTTAATGCAGCAATATTGTTCCCATTTCAATTATAATGTGAATAATGATGCTGCACTAACGATTTTTGTATGCGGTGCGTTTGTTAAAAATTTTGTAATTTTCCCCAAAAAAAATGTAACGAGACCCCATCTCTAATTTTTTTAACAAGCGCACCCCATACAAAATACAACCGCAATTGCTCGCATGTTGAAATGTGGAAAAAAAACACTTTACACGTTGTAAATTATTGAAAAATCATATTTTATTGCATTTTTTGTTATAATATACAGACAGGTCATGACGTATACATATAATAATGACATATTATGAATCTGCCGAGTCTGATGGAAAGAACGATATATAATATGTCTGGGTCATATACTAAAATAAGCCTTCAAAACACGTTTAAACATGATGAGCAAAACCGGTAAAAAATTAAAAATGAGCTCAGCACAGAGGCGGGGAAAGCCTCAGCAGCGAAAGGGTTAATTAAAAAAACACGATAGAATCGCCAGAATTATCGTATCAACAGAATGAATTATCGGATCCGAAAAACAAACCAAAAATGTATTATAAAAAATATATAAAGTAGTATTAAAAAAGTAAACCATAGTAGTTTTCATCAAAACGAATAGAGTTAGACAGCTTTGAAACGAGAACAGACGTTCCGAAAAAACGAAAAGTTCCGAAAAACGAAAAATGGGCGATATGCCGAAAACCATGTACAATTCCGAAAAACGAAAAGTTCCGAAATAACGAAAAGTCGATACAGAAACCTAGTGAAGTGACCCGAAAATACGAAAAATGGTCGATATTCCGAAAAATAAATGTACCCGAAAACCGAATCGAGCCGAACCGAATCGAAACAGAAAGCAGTCGAAACGAGCCGAATCGAAAAGTTTAAAAATTCGAAAAATCTAATCGAATCAAATCGAAAAAAAAATCGGTGCACATCCCTATTTCACGTTCAATAAGACGACACTGGCCAATTCTAAAACGAGATCCGTTACTTAATACTCTTCTACCCAACTACCCCACTATCATCTATAGAGGGGGAAAGAATTTTGGACGCCAGCTAACTAAAAATCATTTACGAACCCAGACCATTAATAAAAATCCTTTCGGTCTAGTTATGGGCTTTTATGGTTGCGGGTAATGTATTGCCTGCAGAAAAACAGGCAGCCGCAAAAGACTGGTTCGAACTATTGATACTCCTTACAATCAATCTAATTTCACTATTCGCCATATTATCACTTGCCATAGTAAGAATGTTGTCTACTTACTCAAATGCCCTTGTGGCAAGCGATATGTGGGCCAGACCTCAAGGGCCCTATATATCAGGATTAACGAACATCTCTGTAACATCACTCGAGGCTATGACAAACATAGTGTGTCAACACATTTCAAGGATGCCCATTCCTGTAACCCCAAAGGTTTAGAGTTCCAGGGTTTGGAAATAATTACACGGGATTGGAGGGGTGATGATATGCACTCTAAAATTATCAAGTCTGAGATGCGTTGGATTTACACTTTAGATACCCTTCTTCCTATGGGTTTAAATGCGGACTTTGAAGTCTGTCATTTTTTATAGTCTTCCCCCTTTTTTCTGTTTTTTTCTTTCTCTCCTTGGTATTTTATCTTTTATTTCTCATCTCTCCCCTTAAGAATTTAGGCTAATTATGTATATCAAAAATATCATATTTTATTGAATTACCATATATATTTTCATGTTATACTATTTTGTATAATTTTACTGTTATTGTGATACACACAGATGTAGAGACATCTCTTTTTTATAGAGCTCAATGTATTCCATGTATGTTTATTTTATTTATTTTTTGTCATATATATGATTTTGGATTGTTTTGTGGCGGTCGGTGGATTTTTGCCTTTTGGATGAGTAAGACTCTTCTCTCCCTCCCCCTCCCTGTTTTGTTTGGATGGGACGATCTGGAGGCCCCTCCTTCTGCTTCCACATCGGGGAGCCTTTGAGTCTGCGGACCATCCGGAGAAGTATGCTTACATCTGCCTTCGTTCCACAAACCGGAAGTTCCGATACTTGAAACGCAAACCGGAATTTACCATCTGACACGCAAGCTTACATCCGGCGTCTGAGGCGCAAACCGGAAGTTCAGGAGCCCTAGATGCATATCGCCAATAACGGTGACCCACACGCCAACAACATGCTTTCAATTATCGAGACACTATTTAAGATCATATGTGGACCAGGGGTCAAGTCCTGGGAAAAAAAGTGAGGGAACTCACCCACGAATTCCACAACCCCCATTACCTGAAGAAAATATATATATATATAATTACGAGTATAGCAGTGCGTGCCGGTGATACCATTTTTATTGGGTTAACTTTACATTTAAAAGACAAGCTTTCAAGAGTGTAAACTGGAAACTATACTGATCAGTGAAAGGTATCACTACGTACAGGTATACTCGTTATTGTGGCAACTGGACTAACGCATTTTATATACAAATATATATATATATATCTCTATCTCCAGGCACTGAGCCCCCAGAATAATATACACAGCGCTGAACCCCCAGAATAATATACACAGCGCTGAACCCCCAGAATAATATACACAGCGCTGAGCCCCCAGAATAATATACACAGCACTGAGCCCCCAGAATAATATACACAGCACTGAGCCCCCAGAATAACATACACAACACTGAACCCCCAGAATAACATACACAGCACTGAGCCCCCAGAATAATATACACAGCGCTGAACCCCCAGAATATACACAGCGCTGAACCCCCAGAATAATATACACAGCGCTGAGCCCCCAGAATAATATACACAGCACTGAGCCCCCAGAATAATATACACAGCACTGAGCCCCCAGAATAACATACACAGCACTGAGCCCCCAGAATAATATACACAGCACTGAACCCCAAGAATAATATACACAGCACTGAACCCCAAGAATAATATACACAGCACTGAACCCCAAGAATAATATACACAGCACTGAGCCCCCAGAATAATATACACAGCACTGAGCCCCCAGAATAACATACACAGCACTGAACCCCAAGAATAATATGCACAGCACTGGTTATATGGATATATTTTCCCCAGTTCACAGGGATATAATTGCCCCAGCTCATATGGATAATGCCCCCAGGTCTCATGGATAATGCCCCAGCTCTCATGGATAATGCCCCCAGGTCTCATGGATAATGCCCCAGGTCTCATGGATAATGCCCCCTGGTCTCATGGATAATGCCCCCAGGTCTCATGGATAATGCCCCAGGTCTCATGGATATTGCCCCCTGGTCTCATGGATAATGCCCCAGGTCTCATGGATATTGCCCCAGCTCTCATGGATAATGCCCCAGGTCTCATGGATATTGCCCCAGCTCTCATGGATATTGCCCCAGGTCTCATGGATAATGCCCCAGCTCTCATGGATAATGCCCCAGGTCTCATGGATATTGCCCCAGCTCTCATGGATAATGCCCCAGCTCTCATGGATAATGCCCCAGCTCTCATGGATAATGCCCCAGGTCTCATGGATATTGCCCCAGCTCTCATGGATATTGCCCCAGGTCTCATGGATAATGCCCCAGCTCTCATGGATAATGCCCCAGGTCTCATGGATATTGCCCCAGCTCTCATGGATAATGCCCCAGCTCTCATGGATAATGCCCCCAGCTCTCATGGATATTGCCCCAGGTCTCATGGATAATGCCCCAGCTCTCATGGATAATGCCCCAGGTCTCATGGATAATGCCCCAGGTCTCATGGATATTGCCCCAGCTCTCATGGATATTGCCCCAGGTCTCATGGATAATGCCCCAGCTCTCATGGATATTGCCCCAGCTCTCATGGATAATGCCCCAGCTCTCATGGATAATGCCCCAGGTCTCATGGATATTGCCCCAGCTCTCATGGATATTGCCCCAGGTCTCATGGATAATGCCCCAGCTCTCATGGATATTGCCCCAGCTCTCATGGATATTGCCCCAGCTCTCATGGATATTGCCCCAGCTCTCATGGATAATGCCCCAGCTCTCATGGATAATGCCCCCAGCTCTCATGGATATTGCCCCAGCTCTCATGGATATTGCCCCAGCTCTCATGGATAATGCCCCAGCTCTCATGGATATTGCCCCAGCTCTCATGGATATTGCCCCAGCTCTCATGGATATTGCCCCAGCTCTCATGGATAATGCCCCCAGCTCTCATGGATATTGCCCCAGCTCTCATGGATATTGCCCCCTGGTCTCATGGATATTGCCCCCCTGGTCTCATGGATATTGCCCCCCCTAGGTCTCAGGGATACTGCCCCCCCAGCTCACCTTTGCTGCTGCTTCTCCACATTGCCAGCGGCCGCGTGCTTCCTGCTTCAGTGGCCGCTGACAGGAAGTGCAGCCGTTCGCCTGGGAACTATGAAACAGCCAGGCGAGCAGCTCCACCTCCTGTCAGCTGGCCCTTGTAACAGGAAGCACGCCGGCCGCCGGCAATGTGCGGCGGCGGCGTTCGGGCTCGGGCCACAGCGGGAACGCTGCGTTCCCGCAGCGTTCCCCCTGTGGGAAAAGTGCGGGAACGCCGTTCCTGCGCGTTCCCGCTCGACTCGAGCCCTGATGTGGACACTCAGGGGGTTATCACCGACTAAGGAAGCCTGCAGGACGGCAGGAGAAACGCGTTTCGGTCTATCCCCCTTTTGTACATATCTTTATTGATTTTATTTGCAATAAATTTTTATTTCTTATATTTCCACCATACCATCATTTTTTACCATCACTTTGAGATTTAGGAAGTCTGCGATTCCAGCATCCACTGAGATTCAAGAAGGGTGAGACCTACCTAATACGGTCTGAGGCCTTTTCTACTGAGCCACCCCAAAAGGAGGCTCTATACCATGTGAGTGTGTCAATGCTATTCGATATATAATCTTAGCATAACAGTATTACGCTATACACTCTTTATTTGTCCGAGGTTGCTTTTGTACCATTCCATCTCTCTGGAAAAGAGAAAGTGTACATAAGAAAACAAAGCGAGACAAGAACCAACGTACATTGTGGGTGAAGCCCCCCTCCAAGTGGCTTACAGGCGCTGACAGAGAGCCTCACAGGCTTCACCTTTGTGAGTGTACAATTGCTACTTTCTGTTATTGTTCAGATTTTATTTTTTGGTATTGCGCAATTTGTTTTTGTTTTTGTTTTTCTACTCTATAGGTTCATGCCTTTTTCCCACTGGTTTATACCTAAGATGAGTATACTCTTTGCACTCCATTTTTGTCACCTGGTGTGAGTGCTTTAAGTGTCTGCCTATTTGCGCTCCCTGATTTGCCTTTGGCAAATCTACTCTTCTATACTGTTTTTGTGGGTGAGGGATACACTCATTGGTGAGCTGCAATCATCCACCTCTATATCCAGATCCATTCCTTAGCGCCGTATAAACATCTTCCACCCATTTACCTGGGTTTCCTTGTAACAAGTCCCCATTTCTAATTTTTGTACAACCGCACCCCATAGAAAACATAACCGCAAACGCTCATGTGCTAAAATGTGAAACAAACAACGCTTTACACACTGCAGATGATTATAAATTCTTTTTGTATTGCATTTTTTTCATAATATACAGTCAGGACAGGACGTATACATATAAAAATGATATATTATGAATCTGCGGAGTCTGCCGGAAAGAACGATATCTAACATGTCGGTCATTTAACAAAATGTGGCTTCAAAATCGCGTTTAAACATGATGAGCGAAAGCGGTAAAAATGAGCTGAGCACACAGCGGTGAAATACAGCATATTAGAAGTTTTAAGAGGGAAATTAACACTTATCAAATCTCAATCAGAAGCAGACACCACCCCACCCCCTCAGTATAGTCTACAATGTATCAAATTGATTAGACCAGACTAAAAACACCTGTTATGCCGTTTGAAAAACACAGGTCATTTAGAGTTGAGAATCTTTGCACGTACACATTAGTTTTTAATTCAATATCTAATAAACCATTGCTTATAATATTATGCAGTAAAAAGTCTCTTTATTTCTAGATTTTTTAGTATTTTTTTAAGCATTTTCTATACTTTTTTCAAAATTTCTTTTTTTTGCGAACTCGAACCGAACACACCCAAAAAGTTCGAAGTTCGCGAACTTTCAAACGACCAAAGTTTGGTCCGAACTCCGAACTGATCGAACCGAACAGCTCATCCCTACATTGAGACTCAAAATATTGAAAAAAATAAATCAGACCGCCAGGGAGGTTAAACTCCGGCTGGACGGAGTAGAGGTAACATCACTGCTCTATAACCATGGAGACCCAGGTTCGAATCCTGGCCAGAGCACCTTTCGGGTAAGTGTCCTTGGGCAAGACACCTAACGGTACATACTTGCCTACCACACAATATCAGCTGTGGAGTTCGGCGGTAACATCTCTGCTCTTTGACCATGGGGAAGCAAGTCAAATCCCCTTCAGCACATCCCTCCAATACAACTGTGAAGAAGCAAGACTCGACTTTACGAGAAGCTGGTTCAACCTAACCATCTGATCTAAAATCATGGAAAGCAGATTCCGATCACACTCAGAAGACATCACTAGCGAGTGTCCTTGGGCAAGACATCTAACGATATGGATGCGCCTATCTCACAAAATACTTTTACTTCTCATTTAGATTTTAAGTTTCCTTGGAAACAGGGGCCCCCTGAATCAGGCCGTATGATCCATGTGTGGTATTCTAATGTAACCCCCTGCACACTGATCGTATAAAGTGCTGCAGAATATGTGGCGCTATATAAATAAAGGATCAAAATTAATAAATGTTTTCTTGCTTGAAATGTTAAATATCTGAGCTGATACATGGCAATAAATAAATCTAACATTTCGTGGTTCACAAAAAAGACTATTTGTACTCAGACACCTCTAAAATGTAACATTGAAATCTATAGAAATGTATCATTGGAAAAAAATACAGTACACATGAATGTAATATTGTTAGAATACAGTATCATAACATGTTTTTACTGGAAGTACAAAGATGTTCAAGGATTTGTTTATACTGCTCATATTTTGAGTCTGCATAATGAACACAAGCATAAATGAAAACTCTAGATTGCCAGATGCTTCCAATCTATCAGTTTAAAACTAATATAAATATAGAAGTAATTTAAACAAATTAATTGCTCCCGTTCTTAATACCACTCTCATTAAGTAAATCTCTCTGCTAGTAGTTTAAGATTAATTGCTTCCCTGGACCCTATCATGCTCGTTGTGATCTCTTCAGCCTTTACATTGATACATTTTAAATCACACACATACCATGTCTCACCCCCTATGTGGAGACAGAATGACCCATGTATACACTTACTAAGCTTGGCATTGAGCTATCATGTTATATTACATCTATATATATATTTTGAGTCTGCATGTACCCCACTTTAAGCAGGTCCTAACATGCTAACCTGACGACTGCTCTTATGGGATTAACCTCCCAGGCGGTATTCCCGAGTGTGACTCGGGGTTAAATTTCAATACTGTGAATGGTAACCCCGAGCCACACTCGGGCTGGATGCATACTCACCTCCTCCTGGCTCCCTCGATATCCCCCGCAGTGTGATCGCGGTGAGCTGCTTCCTGGAAAGACTCCCTGCGAGTCACACGATGCAGGGGGCGGGACCAGCAGCAAATTTAGAAAAAATTATCATTTTACACTGTATAATACAAAGTGCAATGTTAACGAACGGCCACTAGGTAGTAGTACAGGATAAGAAATAAACCATACATCCTCTCACCCTTGTTTTCAGACAGATTTCAGTGTTTTTTGTTGTATTTTATTGAATATCATTTATTTGCAGTATTTTGGATAATTATTTTTGGGATAATAAATTATTATGTCGTGTTTCAAACTTTATCGGACTCAGTGTATTTACTATTTTGTTTTAATTAATTAATTAATTAATTTATTTATTTATAAAGGATTTTACCAGTAAGGACTCTTGATTTCACGGATTTCAGTGCGTGAGTCCTAATTATTACAGGCTAACTATGTACAAAAACACGTTTCCTTTAAAAAAAATTGAGACGCTTTTAGACACGAAATTTTGAAAAAATTAGACCGCCAGAGAGGTTAAATAATGGTGGGGTGCATTCACGTTTGTTGGCAGGCTTAACCCCTTCACTGCTCGTGACGTGTGGGACACGTCCTTATTGACGCCCGCTATATGCTGAGGACGTGCCCCACACGTCATCAGGTTTGCGGGAGCCCCGGCGGAGGTACTCACCTCTCTGTCTGGGGTCCCCCGGCAGTCTGACTTCAGCATCCTCAGACGCTGACGTTAAGCCCCTCCCGACGTAAATGACATCATCGCGCCATGCGTGATGACATAATTTCCAGGAAAACCCCCCTCGGCAATGCCGGGAGATCGCCTGGAAGGGAGGGGGGATCCGTTCGGATCCCTCTCCCTCCCGATCGGGAAGGAGCAGTGCCACAAGCCAGGCACTGCTTAAAAGCGGAGAGTCTCCCCTTTTAAGCGGTGCCTGGCTTTAACCCCTTGGCACCGGGTCGCACTTCAGCACCTTGCAGCGCCGAAGTGCGGCCTAGCTCCGTGGGGGCCGCCATCTTGGATGGCGGCTCCACCCCGGGTCCCCCCTCGCTGCCTGATGTCATCGTGCATAGTGTGATGACGTCAAATAGCCGGGGGAACCCCTAGCTGCCCAGGGATTTCCTTGGGAAATCCCCTGGTGGAGATAGTGGGTTCCTTTGAACCCTGATATCTCCAGAACCGTAGCAGCTAGGGTGTCATTCAAAAGGCCTGAGCATGGCCTTTCGATTGATACCCAATATGACCAGATATAAAGTTAGAAAATTCTAAGAAAATTATAATAAAATAAAATAAAAAAATAATAATAATAATAAAAAAAAACATGTATTTTTTTGTGTGTTGTTTTTATTAATGCAGCAATATTGTTCACATTTCAATTTCACATTTCAAAAGATATTATATCGCTAGAAAAAGTGCAGAGACGGGCAACTAAATTAATAAGGGAGATGGAAGGGTTAAGTTATGAGGAAAGACTAACAAGCTTAAACCTGTTTAGTTTAGAGAAAAGGCGCCTTAGAGGGGATCTGATAACCTTATATAAATATATACGGGGCCATTATCAACCATTGTCTGATAACCTATTCATTAACAGGACTATACACAGGACACGGGGTCATCCATTTAGACTGGAAGAAAGAAAATTTAGCTTAAAGCATAGGAAGGGTTATTTTACGGTGAGAACAATAAAGCTGTGGAATTCTCTGCCTGTTGAGGTGGTTGGGTCAGAGTCTGTACAGACTTTTAAACAACGACTGGATGACTTCCTGCAGACACAGAATATTAAGGGTTACAATATTTAATATGTGGGTAAAAGCTTCTTGATCCAAGGAGAAATCTGACCGCCATTCTGGGGTCAAGAAGGAATTTTTTCCCAGTATGTTGCATATTGGCGAGCATTTCAGACTGGGTTTTTTGCCTTCTTTTGGATCAACAGCAGTAGGTTATGTGGGAGAGGCTGAACCCGATGGACGCATGTTTTTTTTCAGCCTATATAACTATGTAACTATATGTAACTATGTAATTACAATGTGAATAATGATGCCGCACTAATGATTTTTTTCTATGGAGTGAGTTTGCTAAAAATCACGTAGTTCCCCCCAAAAAATGTAACAAGTCCCCATTTCTAATTTTTGTACAAGCGCACCCCATAGAAAATATAACCGCAAATGTTCATGTGATATAAGGTGAAAAAAAACACTTTACACCCTGCAGATGATTAAAAATTCAAATTTTATTGCATTTTTTGTTATAATATACAGGCAGGACATGACGTATACATATAAAAATTATATATTATGAATCTGCCGAGTCTGCGGGAAAGAACGATAAATAATATGTCTGGGTCGTATAATAAAATGTGGCTTCAAATCGCGTTTAAACATGATGAGCGAAAGCGGTAAAAATGAGCTCAACACACAGCGGTGAAATGCCTCAGCAGTGAAAGGGTTAAGCTAATTTTTTAGCCACACCTAAAAGCTGGTGCTAAATTATTCTGATTTTGCAAAATCATTTAGCATCCCTTATAACCCACCAATAAATCTGATACTCACTCTGATCCTTCACAATGTAATCAAGCCCATTGTGTTTTATATAAAATTGCAAGCGTAGGAACATATTTCTCTGTATTGTAAGAATGCAAGCTCTGTGATCAAGAACATTATTTACAGTATCTGTATTGAGATTTTATAATTGACATTAAGCTCTGAGTAGTTACATGATTACACTATATTATACACTTTATATTAGATTGCATGCTCTGTGAGCAAACTCACCTTTTTAAACTTATAGCAGCTACAATAATATTAGCTTACTAGGTTAATTACAGCAAAGTCAATAACATTAGCACTGGCTGGGTGGAGTAGAGGTAACATCACTGCTCTGCGTGGAGAGAGTCTGTGGAGACATGGGTTTGATCCCGGCAAGAGCACCTCTCCAGTAAGTGTCCTTGGGCAAGACACCCAACGGTACATACTCGCCACCCAGGACATACTTGAAAACGAGAGAAATCTCAATGTATCCTTCCTGGTAAAATCCTTTCTAAAAAAAATATAATAAAAAAAACAATTCATCTGTCAACATTATCAACTGGCATTGTAAGAGTTAACAGATCTCCAGTTATTCCAGGTCTATATATGTATCAGTTGAATATAAATTTATTCTTAGAAGCACTAATGCAATTAGAGTTGTACAAAACAGACAGTTCCAAGTTACTCATCATTTAACCCTTACGTTGCTGAGCAATTTCACTACTGTTTGCTGAATCTCATTTTGACAACTTTTTTCATCATGTTTTTTTGTACATTGTACAAATTTGTATATTTGCAGCTGCCTAAAAAAGCAGCTGACCCAAAACTGATTCCTTAACCACTTCGCTGCTGAGGACGCGCTCAGCGCGTCCTCAGCATTCCCGCTGGTGTGCTGAGGACGCGCTGAGCGCGTCCTCCCATTGGGGTCAGCGTTCGGCCGGGTTCCGGCCGATCGCTGGCCCCTCCGGTGCGGGCTGACATCCTGGATGTCAGCCCGGCATCCGGAACAGCAGCCGCCAGAATTAGGTGTCATCGCGGGGGCGCGATGACACCTAATTCAGGCGCCCCCCCCGCATGTGCGGAGGAGGCGCCTGAAAGGGAGGGGGGGAGGTCCTTCGGACCTATCTCCCTCCCGATCGGCGGCTCTGCGGGGGTTAACCCAGGCATCATTTGTAAGGGCACAGCCTGCCCTTCCAAATGATGCCTGGCATTAACCCCTGGGGAGCTGGATCGCGAATCGGCGCTGAAAAGCGCCGGTTCGCGATCCTTTCCCGGAGCTGGCCGACATCTTGGATGTCGGCCAAGCCTCCGGGAACTCCCCCTGAGGACTGGCGTCATCGTGCGTAGCACGATGACGCCAGTCCTGGACTTAACCCTTGACTGCCACCAACGGTGGAGATAGGGAGTTCCAATGAACTCCCTATCTCCCGATCCGTGGCAGCTAGGGGTTAAATTTTGGTATGGTTAGATCGGCCAGAGCATGGCCGTTCCAACGATACCAAACATGAAAGTGAAAAATTTTGTAAAAAAAAAAAAGAAATGAAAAATAAAAAAAAATAAAAATAAAAAAAAAAAAAGAAACACTTTTTTTTTTTTTTTTTGGTTTGTTAATGCAGCAATATTGTTCCCATTTCAATTATAATGTGAACAATGATGCTGCACTAACGATTTTTGTATGCGGTGCGTTTGTTAAAAATAGTGTCATTTTCCCCAAAAAAAAATGTAACGAGACCCCATCTCTAATTTTTTTAACAAGCGCACCCCATACAAAATATAACCGCAATTGCTCGCATGTTAAAATGTGGAAAAAAACACTTTACACATTGTAAATTATTGAAAATACATATTTTATTGCATTTTTTGTTATAATATACAGACATGACATAACGTATACATATAATAATGACATATTATGAATCTACCGAGTCTGACGGAAAGAACGATATATAATATGTCTGGGTCATATACTAAAATAAGCCTTCAAAACACGTTTAAACATGATGCGCAAAACAGGTAAAAATGACCTCAGCACAGGGGCGGGAAAAGCCTCAGCAGCGAAAGGGTTAAATTAGGATGGCAAAACTGTGTGACCAAGAACATAATTTAACTGCATTTTACTTTAAGGCTAGGGTCAAACGAAAGCATTTTTACACACGAACGTAAAAAAGTGCGTCCGAACGCATTGATGTATTTTTTCACGGAATATGCGAAAACGGTCATACGATGCGCAGTTTCGTGCGTGATGTTTTACGAATCCAAACCAGGAAACTTTTTGCGTCTGGACATTATGTTGGCCGGACATGAGCAGGGTCTGACGTCTCCAAATCACACACACACACTGCTAACGGGCGCAGCACAATCTGTACGTCCATACTAGCGGTTCTGCGTACTCGAAAAAATGCGTTCATTTTCCACTTGCGTTGCGCGGCCGGACTTTCGTGCGACTGTACTTCGTATATTGGCTGTCATTGCCCGTCATTTGCTGCTAGTGCGGCCGTGATTAAGTGCGCCAGAACGCACGTTAAAAATGCGCTGGTCTGACCCCAGCCTTAGTCATACGTTGCAATGCTCTAGAACACTGGTTCCCAACCGCAGTCCTCAAGTACCCCCAACAGGTCAGGTTTGCAGATATCTGAAGCACAACACAGGTGATATGATTTACTGCTCAGTGATTGCAGAATTCAGTCTGCATTTCTCCAAGGCAATCCTCAAAACCTGGCCTGTTAGGAGTACTTGAGGACCGCGGTTGGGAACCACTGCTCTAGAAGATCTTATTTATTTCAAAGGTTAATGAATAAACTCACAAGTCTTTAATTTCACCTTCGCTTTGTGAGCAAGAACATTATTTCCCTAAATTGGGACCTATTCCCTTATTTGCATTAATGGGGAAGATCTGCACCTGCAGATTTTTCTGTAACGTCGCCATGTTAACGTGATATTACGAGGCAGGCGCTAGCTCAGCACCTAGCCCTGGAACTCAGCATTAACTGCTGGGATACTTTCAGTGGCGTTTCCGCACCACCGTGAGTATCACCTTCTGGAGTCCATAAGAATCTATGGAGGCTTGTGCTTCCGGGCCGTGAGTTAGCTTGATTCACTCTGCAGTGCTGAGCAAGCCCAGAGGGAGAGTGGGAACTATTTATTCCCAGTCTCACTCTGCTTGCGGCTAGAAGAAGCGGCGGATCGGACTACCATTTTCAACGCAGGATGAGGGGTGAGTATTGGATTTATTGGTGCTTTATAAATACTTGTTAACTGTAACTTTTGCTGGTTTTATCATCACCATCTGCTAGTAGGATGGAAATGACTGGTATTATTAATGATTTGTACAGGGAAAAAGAAAGTAATCATGGGCATCCGCAGGATGGGGCAAGGGGGGGCACTCGCCCCCCCCCTGGAACCAGGGCTGCCTGTCTGCTCTGCCCAGACAACTGTGTGTGCAGCCTGCTCGAGTGTTTGTTACTCACAGCAGGCTGCACAGGAGTTCCAGTCAGTGTGGGGGTGGTCTGTGTGGTCAAAGCCACTCCTAGGACAGCGCTGTTTCGGGTTTGTTGGACCCTCATCAGCAGGAGCTAGGCATGATGACCAATTGCAGTGGATGCTTGGGACCCATAGAGCAATCAGTATCTACAAGGGTTGTAGTGGAGGACAAAAAGTGAGCTAAAAGGCCTCCACACTATAATAAGTGTGTTTATTATTGCAGAAGCCACTCGCACATCACAGCAATTCCATGAATTGAATCCCAGAGCTCTGACCAGTTGCATAAACCTTATCTCTGCTAGAAAGCCACAGTGTGGCATAGCATTGATTTTAGGGCTCTGTGTAATAACAGACCCAGGATGCATAAAAGTGAGATGTCATTTGCATATCCTACCCAGAATTCCTTGCTGCATATGGGGAATGTGGCACAGGAGCTCTAGGATGCAATTCATCGAATTGCTGTGATGTGCAGGTGGCTTCTGCCATAATAAACACACTTATTATAGTGTGGAGGCCTTTTATCTCACTTTGTGTCCTCCACTACAACCCTTGTAGTTTATATATATATATATATATATAATGTGTAGGAAGGGGGCTGGTGTGTGTGCCAGTATGTGTGGGAGGGTCATGGTTTGTGTATACAGAGATGGCCTAGAAAATGCAACATTCAGATCAGACACTTACACCTTTATTCTTCTACAAGGTGGAAAGCCTGCCCAGAGGGCAGTCTATTGTGGATATACTGCCCCAGCTCATGGATATTGCCCCAGCTCCTGGATATTGCCCCAGCTCGTGGATATATGCCCCAGCTCGTGGATACTGCCCCAGCACGTGGATACTGCCCCAGCTCGTGGATACTGCCCCAGCTCGTGGATACTGCCCCAGCTCATGGATACTGCCCCAGCATGTGGATACTGCCCCAGCTCGTGGATACTGCCCCAGCTCGTGGATACTGCCCCAGGACGTGGATACTGCACCAGCACGTGGATACTGCCCCAGCTCGTGGATATTGCTCCCCAGCTCAGATCCCAGACCAGACATGGGGCGGCTGTTCGAATGCTCTATCGGCATTTGGACAGCCGCCCCATGAGCTCCGTCTCCATACTTACCTTCCGAGCGGCGAAGTGAAAGTTTCCCCGCTTCCGCTCGTTGAAGGACCCAAGCCGCGGTCACGTGGGACTCCCACGTGACCGCGGCTTGGGTCCTTCAAAGAGCGGAAGCGAGGGAACTTTCCCTTCGCCGCTCAGGGGTTGGATGCGCGCGGCAGCCGGGTAGAGGCTGCGAGCGCAGCCTCTACCCGGCTGCTGTGTGCATCTTGTAACCGCCGCGGCGAGCGCACAGCCGGCTCGTGCCGCGGCGGTTGCATGCGCGCGCAGCCAACCGCCGCTGGTTGCGCGCGCATGCGCAGAGTAAGGCTTGGCGACGGACACGCCAAGCCTTACTCTATTATAGTATAGGATTAGTCTTGCATCATGTTTCGCAGCCTCCATATTACTAAGCTTTATTTTGTGACTGTCCCCTTCATGACATTGTCAAAAGGGCAGAATATGGATGCCATTAAAATTTTGCCCCCCCTGAAAACATTTCTGCGGACGCCCATGCAAGTAATACTAAACTATAGAATACAACATACTCACTGGTAATGTCCCAGCACTTACTGTAAGAGCCTGGCCCTCACTGTAAATACTGAACTCCACCTGACCTAAGAGATGGTAACAGCAATCAGGAGTCAGTGATTGAGGTCTTTGGGGCTGAGCTCTTCACATTAACCCTGGTTTGGCAAAGATTAATGGGATTTGCTGTTCTGCTTTCCAGCTGTAAAATGTTCATTTAAATTCGGGATGGTTATCGTGTGATAGCAACCAAAATGATCTATATTTTGTACTGCGTGAAATGTTAAAAGATCATATCATCAATTGTAACTAATGCACATAAGATTATAATCACATAAGATTATAAAAACAGTATATTACACACACATGTAAAACATCCAAAGCAGGGCACAGACCACCGTCTTTGTGACAGAATTCTTTATTCCCTAGTGCTATAAATCCTCATGCCAGGGCATATACCAAATGTCGAGATGTACTTTGGGGTTCAAAACAAACATAACTATTCTGCCTCCCTAGCAAAGCTGTGAGGCATGGGTGCTTGAGACTAACTAAGTCTGTATTGACCAGTACTCACACGATGAAAGTTCACACAGTGTCAACTCAGCAAAACTGACACGCAAAAAGATGAATCCAGTTGAAAACTTTAATGATCAGACTGACAATCTTTGTAATAGTGTAGAGCAATGCAGATGAAAAGACATTAGTTCTGTCCAGCATTGAACAAAGATGGCTGCTAGGTGACCAGTAAGTACCTCAGAACTAGACTGAACAAAAAGGGGTGGAGCTAGCTGGATACAGCAAGACTAAGGGAACACAGCAGGAACAAAATAGCTATGAAATAATAGCTGTAAGCAGCAAAAGGCAGATTCAACACATAACATTAAAATAAACCCGAGTCATGGGCATGACAGGAACTTTTAATAATGCCCTTAAAATTAGGATCACTTATCCTGAATCTAATTTCAGTTGCGTTAAAGAAAGTTCTCTTATCAAGGGAGCCTCTATACCTAAAAATATATTTCCACAGCCATCCTTAATTGCATTCAAGGCAACAATAATTCTGAGACAAACTGGTCTGCAAAAAGCTCACGCAGGAAATGTACAACATAGATAATGCGGCCATATGCTGCAAACTGTGACAACATATATGTGACAGCAGTGCAGCCTGATACGACAATGCCACATTATACAACATGAAGAGCTCGTCCTCATGTGTGGGGGCTAATGTAGGACTTTATTCCATATTTGTGGCAGCGCCTCGATATGTAAGCGTTAGCGCCAGCATTAGTAAGTTTAACGTCTGCGATTGATAGTCCAAAGTTGACGCTACACCAGTGTGAAATCAGTTTAAACTTCGCAGCTTGCGCAAGCTTACTGCACTTTGCGTCTCCTATTTGTAACACGGGGAGCGAAATCAGTTTTTAACATCTCGACAAGTGAGGTATTCCAAGGTGCTGGCGCACGTTAACATCGGGTCACGAATTTACAAATTTTAACAACTCCTTAAAGCTGATATTATATGATTTTGCATAGCTCCATGAAGTCCTATGGACTCACGAGCAGACACTCGCCGGGCGCAGAGCACCGCTGTGGGTATCAACGCACATTGCACCTCGTTCTGTGGCGTGGTGCCAAGATAGCACCTACTCCCAGAATATAATGTTAAAGTGGAGATAGCAAGAGAAAATCTGCAAACATAGGGCACTATTACGCTCTTAGCGTTAAAACGAGGGTGCAAGGGAGGAAAAACTGCACCCGCAGTTTTCCCCCTTGCGCCTGCGTTTTAACGCTGGATTACAATGCAGGCGCAAAAAATGCTGCCTGCATTGTTATCGAGCGTAAAATCTTGGATGCTCACGGCAGCGCTGAGCGCAGCCGCGAGCATCCACTCGCTGGAGTCCATAGAATTCCATTGAGTTCCTCCCTGCTGGTCACGTGACCAGCCAGATCTCGCCTCGCGAGATCCGGCCGGTCGGCGTAGGGATACACACGGAGAGACTGGGGGGACTTCTTCCCCCAGTCTTTCCATGCTCGCTGGAGGAGGCGATCGGAGCCGCGGACCTCGCCGCGGGACAGAGGGTGAGTATCTGTTCTGTTTTTTTATTTTTAAAGCTGGTGTTAACGGATTCTGCAGAAGTGGAATCCATTAACACCAAGTCCTGGCTCTGGTTAACTTTGCGCTGACCAGAGCCAGGCGTTAATCAGTGCTGGGACATTGTAATACCAACGCTGGTTAGGTTAACACTTTGCGCTCCCCATGTTAAACATAGGGAGCACAAAGTACAGTAACCTTGCGCAGAAGAACGCAAGGTACCAAACGAAATGGGTTTTTAAACCCGTTTGCGTTTGGATTCTAATATGCGATAAATACCGCAGCAAATGTTAATGCTCACGCAAGTGAGCGTTAACATTTGCGTTAGGAATGTAATAGTGCCCATAGATTTTCCTTCTTACCGTCTCCATTTTAGCAACAGGTATGGAATAGGGTCCCTATTGTATATAATCGAATGCACAGTGTGTGACAAAAAAATTTGAGAAACCAGCCATAAGATCCATCTCTGAATAAACCTACACAGACAAGTGATTTTCCAAAAATTAGTGTCTTGTTTTTTTTTGGTAAAGTGTTTTTAATTAATTATACAGCAAGAAATATTTGGGAATATTCCCAATGTATTCTTTACTGTAATAACCTATTTGGCAGGCAGATATCGCCATCTGCTGGCAAATAAAGTTACTGCAGGTAAAACTGCAGCTTCTGTGTCCGTGTCAGCTGGGGAATGCTCAATATGTTAGGGCATTAACTAGCCGATTTAATCCAGTTTTAGCACCTTTGCATAATGCCCACAGGTCTAAACCATAGAGAGCACATTCTGGGGTCCAAGAGCAAATGAAATTCGTTTGCAACAAACAAATTTATTTTGCATTTACACAGCATAGCCCCAGATCGTGCTAACACAATCTCGGGATGCTGTGTCTGCTACAGCTGATCATGTATACACGATCATGGTAGTGAAGCTATTAAATATAAATATCACTTTAACCAGGAACTGGTGGTTACTTGGGCCTGGCCAGTTTTAATATAGCAATATATTTTAAGGGACATCACTATGTCAGCTCTGTGAAACATTATTGTACTGCACATTTTTTGTATTTAGTCCATTCATAGATATCACCTCCTGATGTGTATTGCCCATCACAACAAGCTTTAAATAATGTTTAATTTCATCCTCGTATTTTGGTTCCACCACGTGCCTTATACTACACTTTGGGTCACTTGTTTAATACCGATCACAGATCCTATATTACTCTGTTTCATGTATTTTGTGATACAGCCTCACCCTGAGTTGTTTCACATCACTAGGATGGTTAGAGATACTTTTTTCTTTCTTTTTTTAAGCATGTCTGCTTCAATGATGTATTGACATTTGTGTGTTAGACTCTATTTTTGCAGCACATGAATCATTATTTCAGGAATCTATTCATTATGAAAGTTTTCAGGGCAAGTTTTTTCACACTATATTCAAACCTTTCGTCATTACAGTATGTGTTGTATTGTTTACCTTTGCTCTGGAGCTTATGGCCGCAAAGCGGGTTATGCCTACATGTTACATAAATGTAACAAAAATGTAGAGCATAATGGAGCCTTGACTTGCAAACAAAGCTTATATTGTAAATTACATTAAATTAAAGGGGTCAATCTGTGAAGGAATTTTTTCTGGATGAAAAAACAGGGATAATATACAGTCTAAAATACATTTATTACAGAGTACCAAACAAGGAGACAGACATGTGAACAGGCCACGGGAGCTCTAGACACACATTACAGTCATAGGACATCACCCAACTCGCTATAGCAACCCCTAAACAAATACATAACACACACAGTGATACATCTGGAAACAGAAACAAAACAATTGGCAATTGTAACAGTTTAACATCACAACGTTCATCTCATTTACATGGACACAATGCCAAACCACAGACTAATAGACTGAATGAAAATAATGAGAAGCTGCAAATGTATATGAAATCAGACTGCCAAGTCAAACGACAGTATGAAGCACAGCAGTCATCAAAATTTGCTAATAGATATACACTGATCAGTCACATTAAAACCACCATCAAATATCTTGTAGGTCCTCCTTGTGTTGCCAGAAAGACTCTGACAAATTGAAGCATGGACTTCACAAGACCTCTGCACGTGTCCTGTGGAACCTGGCACCAAGACATTAGCAGCAGATCTTTTAAGTTCTGCAAGTTGTGATTTGGAGTCTCCATGGATCAGATTTCTTGTTCCAGCACATCCCAGAAATGCTCAAATGGATTGAGAGCTGGGAAATTTGAAGGCCAAGGAAACACCTTGAAATATTTGTCATGTTCCTCAAACCATTCCAGAATAATTTTTGCAGTGTGGCCGAGTGAATTATCTTGCCACGACCATCAGAAACTCCATTTCTATGAATTGGTGTATGCGGTCTGCAACAATTGCTAGGTATATGGCTTGTGTCAAGTATATTCTGACACCTTTCTATCATGGCCAGCATTACATTTTTCAGCAATTGTTGCCAAAGTAGCTCTGTGATCGGACCAGATGGACTTACCTTCGTTCCTCACTCAATCAATCTGGGCATCCATGACCCTGGCACCAGTTCACTGGTTGCCCATCCTTGACCACTTTTGGTAGGTACTAACCATTGCATACTGGGAACATCCCATAAAACTTGCCATTTTGGAGATGCTCTGACCCCGTTGTGTAGCTATCACTGTTTGGCCTTTGTGAAACTCACTCAGATCATTTCACTTGCCCATTTATCCAGCTACCAACACCTGAAATTCAAGAACTGACTGTTCATTTGCTGCCTAATATATCCCAACCTTTGACAGGTCTCATTGTAACCATATAATCAGTGTTAGTCACTTCACCTGTCTGTGGTTTTAAAGTTGTGACTGATCAGTGTATAATAATAATTTCCTGCCCATTAATATAACTCATAAGACACAAACCTCTAATAGAGGACACCTGCAACAAAAAAATGAATCATAACAAAAGGCAATTAAAGCATACTTTCTACCCAATGGGAAATACATATGTAGCGCTCACTCCAGGAGGAGCCGCTGAAATTAAACCTTGGGTCAGTCTCCCCGCACTAGGGAATAAATATACTCCAGCACCGTTGTGGATTTTATAAATTATATAGTTTACTAGAATAAATGGCATATAATGAATAACACGGTGTTCGTATATATATTTACAGTACTTCGTAATGCGGGAAACGCGCAGCGGAAAAGAAATACAATGCTTCGTAATTTGGGAAAACGCGCAGCGGAAAAGAAATACAATGCTTCGTAATTCGGGAAAACGCTCAGCGGAAAAGAGAAAAATATCTTTAACCCCCTTTGTGTTTGGGGAGTGAGTCCCGTACAGGTTATGTCCCAAGAATGTAGGTGTGTGTGTGTGATGGTACCCGGGTACAATATTCAACTGGCCAGTGAATTATTTATGAGGTATCTTCGACTAGTCAAGTTGGGGCCCTGTGGGTTTTGAAACAAACAGCAGCGTGCATTCTATTTTCACAACGGCGTGGAAGGCCTCTCACCCATCCGCCAGATACTTGGTGCTCAGCTTGACCTAGGACGTCTCTCCGCTCGATCTTGACTGGGATTCTCTGGGCTACCGGATCCGCTGTCTTGCTTTTCTGTAGCTGCTGCAAGATGTCCAGCTCACCGCCTGCTCTCCCTGTCAGATCGATCTGCGGTGCTCCTAACTCGGGGTCCTCCAGCTCACTCGATATCAGCGTGGGTATTCTGGTGAATCACTGGGTCTTCCTCTTGTAAGGCTGAATAACCCGGTCTTTATCTCTGTCAGGCCCCAGCTGCGCTCCGGCCTGGTCACTGTCACGTTCTGCAGCACTGTGTCTTGCCTCTCTCACTCCCTGGCGCGCTCTGCCAGCTCTCTCCACGAGGCTCAGGATGTAAGCGTCTGTGTCCCACCCACTTCCTGTGTCCGCCCGCAAAGCATGCCGGGAAATGTAGTCTTAATGCAATGTTCAGTGTCTCTCATCACGCTTGTCTACCTCCGGTGGCCAAAAATAAGTACTACCACAACAGGGAATTAAAACCAGCGCTACACATATAAGAATCATGCACACTATAGAGCAACGATGGCGAACCTATGGCATGCATGCCAGAGACGGCACGTGGGGCTCTGTGCTGGCAGGCGAGCCATAAGCTCCCCTCGCTGCCGCGGCAAGATCAAAGTGGTCATCAAATCCTGTGCAGCATGACTTCTGCAGTTTGTGTGACCATGCCCCTCCCAATGTGTCCCCGCTCTTCACTCTCTGCCAAATTGGACCTCCCACTTCCTTGCCTGCCAGGCTGAATAAGATGACTGACTGTACCTCCCACATCCTGATCATGTCTTGCCCTCCTAGCTTGACTGTGTCCCCTGTGTCAAGCCAGCGTCCTGCTGCAGTCTAGATAATGTTATATATGCCTATGATTGATTGCAACAGCCTTCATACAACTGTAATCAGTCTCAGGCATCCCTCCAAATGCAGGAAGGATGCCTGTGCATGATAGGCAGGGCCAGATTTTTTTTTTGAAACTTGCAATAATTTAGACCACTGTATCTCTGGAGCCCTAAGGGCTAGAGGGACATATGAGGTATCATTGAAAAGGTCAGCTTATAGCCTTTCCAGTGATACCACGGCTCTATTATTCAGTTTACAATTATAAAGTGAACAGTGATACTGCACTAACTCACCTCATTTACCATACTGCGAGCTACTGTGTATCTGGTGAAGCAACGCATTGTTTAATTCAAAACCTAGACCGTGGCGCTGCAATGAGGAGGGATAGGGGGACTTTGGAACCTGCATCCCTGAATTGTACACCGCACAAGGTTAAGTGAGGTGTCATTCGAAAGGTCAGAGTCTAGTCTTTACTATGATACCAAACATCACCATGTAATGTGTAAAAATAAAAAAATGAAAACAGTAAATGCAAAATATTTTTCTACGGCAGAGGCAATATATGCTTTTACATATAAAGCAAACAATGCTGCTGCATTCACTGCCCTCCTCCTTTAACCATTCTACCCCACTGACTCCCTCACTCCTTGCCCCCTCTTCTACTATGTCTTCCTTTTCTACAGTCTCGGAGGAGGATGTAACAGAACTTCTCATGTCCTCCTACCTGACCACCTATCCACTTGATCCTATCCCTTCACGCCTTATTCAGCCTGTTCTACCAGTTACTGTTCCTTCTTTTGACACATATTTTTAACCTTTCCCTCTCCTCTGGAATATTCTCCTCTGTATTCAAACGTGCTTTGATCACCCCCATTCTAAAAAAGCCATCTCTTGATCCTACCTCCCTTTTGAACTACTGTCCCATCTCCCTGCTCCCCTTTGCCTCCAAAATTTTAGAACGTCTAAGTTTTCTTGCTGCTAACTCTCTACTCGATCCGCACCACTCTAGCTTTCGCTCCCAACAATCTACTGAGACTGCTCTGACCAAGGTGACTAATGATTTAGTTGCCGCTGAAACCAAAGGTCACTTCTCCCTCCTTATTCTTTTTGACCTTTTCGCTGCATTCAACACTGGTGATCACCCTCTCCTGCTCCTCATGCTGGGTCAACTTGGCCTCAGTGACATCACTCTCTCCTGGTCCTCTTCCTGTCTCTCTTTTCACTCCTTCAGTGTCTCCTTCGCTGGTATCTCTTCACCACAAGTTCCTCTTTCAGTTGGGGTACCTCAAGGCTCTGTTCTGGGTCCCGTACTCTTCTCGATCTATACCACCTCTTTGGACAACCTCATCTCTTCCTATGGATTCCAATATCATATCTATGCTGACAACACCCAAATCTACCTTTCCTCTCTCAATCTCTCTCCTCTGGTGTTGGACCGTGTTACAACCTGCCTATCGGCTGTCTTCGACTGGATGACTTCCTGTTTCCTAAAGCTCAACCTCTCTGAAACTGAGCTTCTCATCTTCCCTCCCTCAAAAACCTCCATTCCTGCGCCAGTTTCTCTTCAGGTGAATGGTGCCACCATTACTTCTACCTCTCAAGCTCCATTGCCTCAGGGTCGTCTTGGACTCCAATCTATCCTTTACTCCTCACATTCAGTCTCTAACTAAATCCTGCTACTTCCACCTAAAAAACATTACACGTGTTCGTCCCTTTCTTAATCCAGACTCTACTAAAATGCTCATCCAAGGTCTTATTATCACCCGCCTTTACTACTGTAACCTCCTTTTCTCTGGCCTTAAGAGATCCCAGATTCTGCCTCTGCAGTCTGTAATGCACGCCTGTGCCAGACTCATACACCTCACCTCCTGCACCTCACATCTCTGTCAATCTCTACACTGGCTCCCTGTTTCCTTTAACCCCTTAGTGACCGGGCGGTTTTACACAAATCCGTCCTTTAGTGACCGCTGCTGTTTTTACGTTTCTGCGCTGTTAGGGTTTAGGTCAAATTTTCCTCTTACTCGTTTATTCAACCCACACACATTATACACCCTTTTTCCCGCCATTAAATGGACTTTCTAGAAATACCATTATTTCCATCATATCCAATAATTTAATATAAAAAAAATATGAAATATGATGAAAAAAATGGTAAAAACACACTTTTTCGTAATTTAATCCCCTAAAGCTATAACCACCAATAAAGACCCCGGCTAAATAGTTTCCAAATTTTATCCCGAGAATAGATATACCCAATTTTTACATGTTTTTACCTTTTAACCCTTTCACTGCTGAGCCAGTTCACCTATGTGCGCTGCGCTCATTCTGACCATTTTGTGCAAATTATTTTTAGATGACAGCCTAGGTCCTATTTAATTAAACTCCCCCCAGACAAAAAAAAACTTTTAAAAAAAAAACATTTTTTTATTTTATTTAATTTTTTTATTATTTTTTTTTTATTTAATTTTTTTTTTACATTTGTTTTTAAAACCAAACCTGGTCATGTTTGGTATCATTTGAAAGGCCATAATCAGGCCTTTCAAATGATAGGCAAATATGACCATCTAGCTGCCATGGATCGGAGATAAAGGGATCCTTAGGATCCCCTTATCTCTACATGGCAGCTAGAGGGTTAACTGGCCCACTGACATCCTCACACATATGGTGAGGTTGTCAGTGGGTGGGGGGGACCTGGAGGCTTGGCTGACATCCAAGATGTCAGCCCCCCTCCAGGTTTGAATCACGTTTTGGCGCCAATTGGCGCCGCAACGTGAACCGGTGGCGAAATGGTTAATGCCATACACCGCTGGAAAGGGGAGGCTCTCCCCTCTCCAGCGGTGCAAACGGCATCTCCCTAGCTTCAATGGTTGGGGAGATAGAGGGCTCCGAAGGAGCCCCCCCCTCCCCTCCATTGAAACACATGGGGGCACCTTCTGATGACGTCACCACGCAGCGTGGCGACGTCATCAGCCTCGCCTGCCCATGTAAATCACATGGGCAGGCTTCCTCCCTGCCAGATCGCCGTGGGATCCGACGAGGGAGGTGAGTATCGGGCGGGAGGGGGATTTGGCGCCGCTGACGTACCCTGTACGTCCGCGGGTCTAAGGGAGACCCGAGGACAGGACGTACAGGGTACGTCAGCGGTCCTTAAGGGGTTAAAATCCAATTCATTATAATGGTGCTCACATACAAAGCTCTTCATAACCACGCCCCTGCCTACATCTCCTCCCTTATCAGCAAGTACATCCCATTCACACCACTTCGCTCGGCCAATGATCTGATGCTATCAGTTCCTCGCACCCGCACCCCCAACTTTCGCCTTCAGGACTTCTCCTGAGCTGCACCCTTTCTATGGAACTCCCTCCCCCGCAACATCAGACTCACCCTTCTCTCCAGTCCTTCATGAAGTCTCTGAAAACGCATTACTATAGAGAAGCCTATCAGCTCACTCCATAATCCCCACTGTAATTTCCTGCTCCTCTTCCCATTCAGTCCTCATGCATTCCACTACATCAAATACCCTATTCATCATCACCTAATGTGTCACCCCTCTCCTCTTAGATTGTAAGCTCTCGAGCAGGGTCCTCCATCCTTCTGTTCCGTGTGTTCAGCATATGTACAGTATATTTGTTATTCTGTTTCTCCCAATGTACAGCGCTAAGGAATTTGTTGACGCTTTATAAATACTTGTAACTGTAACTAATTCAACTAAGGCAACAGATTCTGCCCCTTCTTTTCATTTGAGCACGGAGAAAAACAGTTTCAGTTTTTTAAAATGTATTTTGTTTGTTTTTTTGCCTCAAAACAAAAATTTAAATAGTAATTTTGGCATGTTTCTTTTTTTTTTTGGGGGGGTAGGGGCGTTCCGCATTTCTGTGCCTACAGGCTCCTGAGTCCTGAGATGCAAATCCGGCCCTGGTGATAGGAGATGTTTGCAGGCTGCTATGAGTACTCTGTCACTTACATTGCAACTACTATCACTAACTGTATATGCAGGGATGCCTGAGAGTGATAACAGCTGCAAAGTATATGATACACGCTTTAGAAGCAGACTCCATGTAACTCTTAGTGCTGACTCCAGCAGAGTCCTCTCTCTTAGATTGTAATCTCTGGCGCAGGGTCCCCTCTCCTCTTAGATTGTAAACTCTGGAGCAGGGTCCCCTCTCCTCTTAGATTGTAAGCTCTGGTACAGGGTCCCCTCTCTTAGATTGTAAACTCTGGAGCAGGGTCCCCTCTCCTCTTAGATTGTAAGCTCTGGAGCAGGGTCCCCTCTCCTCTTAGATTGTAAACTCTGGAGCAGGGTCCTCTCTCTCTTAGATTGTAAACTCTGGAGCAGGGTCCTGTCTCCTATTGTTCTGTGTGTCTAATTTGCATGTATATTTGCTATTCTGTCTCACCCATTGTACTGCGATACAGAACTTGTTAGCGCTTTATAAATACTAGTAACTGGAACTGCTATCCACATTGTGTGACTGCTCCACACACGCCATCTTCCGCTTATCCTCGCTGTCCTTTCACACTTTTGACTCTCTCTGGCTAGTGGAAACAGAAGGGGTTATTCAGAAAGCTTTCTAGTTCGGCGCACTTCAGCATTATCATTTCACCGACCCTGCAGTGAATTCACTAGTCACTGCAGAGTCCCCAAAGTGTGACGAACAGACTGCCGAACTGCAGAAGAAGAAAAAAAAGCTCTGCTATTATTCTAAAAGGTGTTTAAAGCAATAAAAATGCATTAAAATGTGTGTAAATAATACAAAAGGTCCTGTAAAAATTAAGTAAAATGGTCATTTACAGAATTTAAAAAAAAGGCTTTTAAAAAAACAAATTGTGAACCAAAAAAGGTAGTCTGAAAAATACCTAAAGGTGTTCCAAAAAAATTATAAATAAAAAGATGTTCAGCTGAAAATCATAAGCAGGTGAATAAAAAATAAAATTATACATTTTTTTCCACTGAATCCTATGGGATTCTCCTTTTTTAAACCCGTTGAACTGAATCACTGAAAATCAGAGCATTTCACTGACACTGATGTCAGGGTGCGCCAGACATCTGCCGCGTCCTTGCGGATTACACGATGAGCTGCACGCTGTAGCCACCACCAAAATTTCCCTTGCGGCTCAGCTACTGAGGTCTGAGTTTGTGTATACATGTATCTGGATGTACATGTATCGTCTGTGGTATGATCTCTGGGTATACATATGTCTGTGTCTGGGTATACATATATCTGGGATCTGTGTCTGTGTATACATGTATCTGTGGTGTGGGTATACATGTATCTGTGGTCTGGGTATATATACATGTATCTGGAGTATGGTATACATGTATCTGGGGTTGTCTGGGTATACATGTATTGGGGACCTGTCTGGGAATACATGTATCTGTGGTGTGAGTATACATGTATCTGGGGTCTGTGTCTGGGTATAAATGTATCTGGGGTCTGTGTCTGGGTATACATGAATCTGGATGCTGTGTCTGGGTATACATGGGTCTGTGGTCTGGGTACACATGTATCTAGGACCTGTCTGGGTACACATGTATCTTGGGTCTGATGTCTTTTTAGCAGTTCAATTCATATGCCCAAGTCTGAGCATCTTGTTTGTCACCATAGGAACTATGATTACACACTGACATGTAAAACTTCTTTTATTGTATTTTTCTTCTAAGACTTAAGCACATAACTAGGTCAGGCAGTCGTATGAAGTGTTATTCAAAAACAGATTATCAGTATTCAGGTTTACTGGCATGGTTGGCACTTTGAGACTCGTTGGTTCAGCGATCCAGTTTGGGCACTCGGGCTCAAAAAAAGGTTTGCCATCCCTGCTATAGAGAAACAGTGTCCCTATTGTGAAAATCAAAAAGATTCACATTTGAGGAGGTGTTTTTTGCATGATCACCTCCTCGTGACAGATAGGGGATGTGGTCAATCCCCATCACTCACAGCACAAGTGTCTCAGTGCGGTTTGTAGATTATCAACTACGGCAGCCCACGTAGCTGAATGGCCGTTGCCCTTATGAACTTGGAGATCCTTGATAGTTTTCCCAATCTTCTTTAACCTACAGGGGCATACAGTTTTATAGACAACTGTCAGGCCCCAGCCAGGATGGAGCCATGACGGGACTTATGGGTTTAGTTTTTATTTACCCAAGCACTGGAGGTGAGCAAGACAAGCAGACTCAGGAGACTTAGAATGCAAAGAAACTAAATTTATTGGAAATACACAGCACTGCAACAGATACACAGATGTAGGTTTCATATGCAAAACACACAGGTAAAGTCTGTAGACAAAGGGGATGATGGGTAATGTAGTCCCAGACTGCACACGGGTCCACTTGGATAGCAGCAGAGCTTAGGCAGCAATAACATGATAGAAGGTCTGTAGATGGAGCACAAAGGATGACTGGCAGCCAGGTAAGTCTCAAAGCCCAGAGGATAGTGGGCTAGTGTAAGTTGCAGAGTCCACTTGAATCAGCACCAGGAGCTATAGGCAGCAATGAATCACAGGTAAGGTGGAAATCTGGAACTCAGGAAGCTGCAGGCAAGTCTCCAGACCCACTGGATTGTGGGCTACGCAGTTATTAGTGTCCAGACATACAGGAACCAGGATGACTAAACAGGTAAGGAGGACATAGAGTGGATGGAATTCACTGGTAACTATAGGCAAAATGTTAAAGCACAGCAGAACAGAAACAAACAGAAACAGCGTACTAAAACAAAAACCAGGACAGAAAGAAATACACAAAACACCAGACAGGACTAAAGAGAACAATAAGACAAAATGTAGGTTCGGATCGGAGTAAGCAGAAACAGGAAACTATAACCAGAAATGAGGGAGCTCACAGAACCTCAACAGATACGTAGAGGAAGGAATCAAAATGAGAGAGCCTGGATGAAGGGGAGAGACCAGAATAAATAGCTTGGTGCACAGGTGTGCAATCAGACACAGCTAGGAAAGGGAAAAGCTGGAATGGCAGAAGCCTAGAGATGGAGTGGAAGAGGAAGGGGGAAAAGGTGGAATGGAGTAAATAGGAGACAAACAGAGGATGAAAGTGGTGCAAGCCTCACAACAATGAACTAAGTGGTATGTGTGATACAGAATTGTATACTTTGTTTGAGAAAGTATTTTACCAGGAAGGAAACATTGAGATTTCTCTTGTTTTCAACCATGTCCTGGGTGGTGAGTATGTACCGTTAGGTGTCTTGCCCAAGGACACTTACTGGAGAGGTACTCGTGCCAGGATTTCAGGATTTGAACCTGTGTCTCCACAGTCTCCACGGTTGTAGAGCAGTGATGTTACCTCTACTCCATCCAGCCGGTGCTTGGTACTTGTCCAGAATCATCTGGTTGTATGTAGTGCACACGCACACAGCAAAAACAACCTATGCTCGAGTCTTTTGAGTTACAAAAAACTAAATAGTCTGACCGTATGTTGGAGTAAGTCATTCAAGATTTTATTACGCATATAGCAGAATACTCTTTCTTGATTATTTATGCATGTATAGTCATTTTAATACAATTCAAAGAAAAGATTAATATCCTGGAGGATTTATTTCTGTTCACCTTTTCACTGATGGATTATTCTAATTATTGGCATTAGTAATGTAATGTCTGCATATTGTGAATTTACTGTCTGTTTGCTGTAGCTGTGTGAAATCCAGGTGATTTAATAATTATTTTTTCTTTTAATTTCCCTGCTTAATACAGTTTTCATCATGAGTATGATGAAAAAGGACAAAAAGGGCACATTTCTCCAACACGTTAAATGAACACTACATGATCCCACAATCCTTGGAGTCATGCTTAATGATATAGAGCATACATAAATGTGCAAACATTGAAAATGTTATAAAATATAATTGCTGTTTCAATCTGTAGTAAACTGTAAACACAGAAAAACACTGAATAGTTGCTCGAAGAATTTTGTTTATCCGATTACATGCCTGAATTGCTGCATATAATATGTAGAGAAAACTACGCATGACTGGAAGGAATTATATAAGAGGACATGATGAAAATATCTAAAATATATAAATGTTCTCCTATCTTATGACTTTTTTTACATGTAATGGAGGTTATTTGAAATCCTTCTCATTTTATAGCATTGACAGGTGCACTATGTATTTGAGAGGTTGAAAACCAGATTTAGAGAGAAAGGAATTCACAGGTAAATCACAGATTCCTTCAGAAATAATGTCACAGCCACTTCAAATCAAAACCACATAAAATCAGTCTCCCACTCTAATTCGTCTGGGCAGGAATGTAGGTATGCAACACTACTTCATACAAAGAAATTACAGAGGTAAAAAAAAAGTAAAAAAAGATGCCGGGTTGAAAATAAAAACCAGTCGAATTTGATGCAACTGGAAAGGATGTCTTGCGTCATGTTCGGCTCTGTTTTTCAAAAGCAATTAAAAACATTTTTGAGTTGAATCTAATTGTTTTAATTCAAATTCAGCACCATCTGAAAGATTTCCAGTTACTCTTGATTTGGAGCCTTCAGAATTATTTATTTTTATGGTTAGGATTAAGGCTAGGGTAAGGGTTAAGATTAAGGTTAATTTACAGTTTTTGGTTGACCTAAGCAAAATATACAGTCCGGTCCAGAAATATTTGAGGGTATGTACATCCAACTCAGGTGAACGGTGTAGGATTTACAGCAGTTTGAAGATGTGCCTCCCACTTGTTAAGGGACCAAAGGTAATGGGACAATTGGCTTCTCAGCTGTTCCATGGCCAGGTGTGTGATATTCCCTCATTACCCCAATTACAATGTGCAGATAAGAGGCCCAGAGTTCATTTCAAGTGTACTATTTGCATTTGGAATCTGTTGCTGCCAACTCTCAAGATGAGATCCAAAGAGCTGTCACTATCAGTGAAGCAAGCCATCATTAGGCTGAAGAAACAAAACAAACCCATCAGAGAGATAGCAAGAACATTAGGCATGGCCAAAACAACTGTTTGGAACATTCTCAAAAAGAAGGAATGCACCAGTGAGCTCAGCAACACCAAAAGACCCGGGAGACCACGGAAAACAACTGTGGTGGATGACCGAATAATTCTTTCCCTGGTGAAGAACGCACCCTTCACAGCAGTTGGCCAGATCAAGAACACTCTCCAGGAGGTAGGTGTATGTGTGTCAAAGTCAACAATCAAGAGAAGACTTCACCAGAGTGAATACAGAGGGTTCACCACAAGATGTAAACCATTGGTGAGCCTCAAAAACAGGAAGGCCAGATTAGAGTTTGCCAAACAACACCTAACAAAGCCTTCACAGTTCTGGAACAAGATCCTATGGACAGATGAGACCAAGATCAACTTGTACCAGAGTGATGGGAAGAGAAGAGTATGGAGAAGGAAAGGAACTGCTCATAATCCTAAGAATACCACCTCATCAGTGAAGGATGGTGGTGGTAGTGTCATGGCGTGGGCAGGTATGGCTGCCAATGGAACTGGTTCTCTTGTATTTATTGATGATGTGACTGCTGACAAAAGCAGCAGGATGAATTCTGAAGTGTTTTGGGCAATATTATCGGCTCACATTCAGCCAAATGCTGGAGAACTCATTGGACGGCGCTTCACAGTGCAGCTGGACAATGACCCACAGCATACTGCAAAAGCAACCAAAGAGTTTTTGAAGGGACAGAAGTGGAATGTTATGCAATGGCCAAGTCAATCACCTGACCTGAATCCCCTGAATCCTAACCCATAATGTAATCCTAACCCTAAAAGAAGCACAAACAGTAACCTAACCTTAACCCTAGCCACAACCCAACCCTAAAAATCAATTCGGGAGCAATCTAAAATTTTCAACCGTAGCACGACTTTTATCAATTGCTTCTAAAAATGATGCCTAGCTATCCAATTGGGATGTATCTAATCTGTAGCAAGTTTTGATTCTAACTGTGTCCAAACTGGCATATCATTTTAATTTTTCATTATTATTTTTTTTAATGCATCATTGTTTATTGATGCGTTTACTGTGTCATTCCTGTAGGATATCCAAAAAACTTACCAAAAAATTGTCTGTGCATTACATTACACATCCCCAGTTAAACAAATATGCAAAGAGCTGTTTTCTATAAGAGCCATTCATTAATGAGTGAACAGCCCCTCTCATTAGTGCTAATGGCTCCACTACTATGCTCCATTGCGGCAGGTGTGTTTGTGCTTCCTATAGTTTGTGTCCTTGATCTTACCTGTGATAAAAAATAAAATAGATTACATTTAAAAAAAAAAAACATTTTACAGACTTTCATACTTTATTTGTTCTCTTACTTTAGCCAGCAAAGGGTTGCATTGAGTATTGCGCCCTGTTACCCTGTTTATATTATATATATTGCTTATTTGACCTGTTTTGTGTTTTAAGTTAAAAGGAGTTATTCAGAAAGAGCCGATCTGGCCCTGAAATGTCACCGAACAGGGAATTTCGCCGTACAGTGCCATTTCATGGCCATTCGGCTATTCAGAGAGCAGGCAATTTGCCAAATTTTGACGAACTGCCAGCGAAAACGGTGCCTGTTCGGAGGCAGTGAAATCCCCCATAGAGAAGCAATGGTTAATCTATTCAGAGAACACCAAACAGCAGTGAACAGTTGATGAAATGCCCTGCTGTTCCGTTGTTTCATTTGGCAGGTTTATTCAGGTGAATCCCATAGGCTTCAATGCTAAAAATATTCATGGGTTAACTCAATATCTAATAAATCGCTTAATATTTTAATCTGCAGTGAAAAGTTTCTTTAATTTATTGGGGTTTTTTTTAGGATCTTTTAGGCATTTTTCGGGATTTTTTCGGCAATTTTTTTAAAAAAAAATGTTTAAAGCTTTTTTTCTTTTTTCTGTAACAGACCTTTTTATTATCATCCATAGGACCTTATATGTAAATTCCAGGCATTTTCATTCAGTAGTTTTTTTGCAAACAGCATCTCAATTTTGACACTTTCAATAGTATTGTTTTTTGGTTTTTTTACCCCATTCATCAGCTTGTCGGCTTTTTCCAGTGGCTGGTCTGCGCTGTGATCAGTGGCTTGTCGGCTTTTTCCGACGTGTTTTTTGCTGCTTTTCTGGTGGGTGTTTTGGAGGGATTTCGACGTGTGTTCAGCGGGTTATGCAGCAGGTTTTCCCTACACTCCAGGGACCCTGCGGTGAATGCTGAATTCACCGCAGGGTGGGGAAATTTGAAGTGCAGGGAAGTACAGGGAATGAGAGAGCACCAAAATGTCGGTGAATACCTCCCATATTGTTTAGTACTGGCAACTCTACGAAGAATCATTCCTTTCATTATTCTCTATATTTGGCTAATTTGTACGTTTATTCTACCAATCTACAGGTACTGGAATAGCAGGGAAGCCAATAACATTAACAAATGGGGCCGTTATACTTAATGGTCACTTGTTAATACAAATGGCTCAATTGGATTAGGGAAACTGTTTCATTGCAATCCATCAGACCAGCCTTGCATAGACATATAACATCTCACTTAGCTAGTTTGACATCTGGGAAGCGATTTCCTCTAAGAAATAGAAAAAACATTTAGGGAATGTGGAATGCATTTGTTACTAGTTATATATATCTGGCGCTGGCACCAACGGCAAAGGGAAAATTCCAGACTTCTTTCTGTTGAGCTTATCAACAGCATATCGCTTTTCAGACCAAGGGCCGGACAGAAATCATACTTCAAATATCCAAAAGACATTTTAAACTTAGTGAAGGTTTCAGCTCAGACACAAATCCATGAGAACTGATATCTTTTTTCTGATTTTATCAATATTAGATTTTCTAATTTTCAGCAGCAAATGGCACATTTTTCACTGATACACGATCTTTTATTACATTTTGGCACACGGAGCACAATTTATGATTCTAGGTACTTATTTTTTGTTGTGCCATTTATTTTCAACATGTTTTTCCCGGAGAGCAATTTATGCCTGCACTTGTATTTCTCTGTGTACCATTGTAAAGAACACAAAGAAGAGATTAATGTGCTTTCTCACCAATAAACTTTATCCAGTTTTGTATGTTTTACTTCGCTTTGATAGAAATAAAATATCCAACTTCATTGAAATGTCTTTAAAATATTCTGCATGATTTATCCTAACAAAATGCAGACTCTGAAGCATAATTCAAAATATAAATATACACAGAAAGTGACTTGATATCAAACACTCGCACAAATGCCATTATATTTAAATTTACAATTTTAATATTTAGAGATACCATTATTACATCTTAAACAGACTAAATAAACCGCTCATCTAAATGTGCATATATTGAGGTATGAGATAATTACTTCACAGGATGTGATACGGTTTTAATGAATCGTCTCCTCGATCCTGCAAGGTTTTCTAGCACATAGTCTCTTAAAACTGCTGAGATAAAAGAATTCTGCACTGTTAAATGTTCAGGTACGAAAATACCTCAGAAGTCGTTATGTTGTTGCATTAAAACCTGATGTTTAAGTGCATATAATTTAGAGCGCAAGCTTTAGAGTTAGAATAAGAGAGATTAGGGTGCAAGAATTCCTTGATACACATTTTTTTTTGTGAAAGGATTTTACCAGGAAGGATACATTGAGATTTCTCTCGTTTTCAAGTATGTCCTGGGTGGCGAGTATGTACCGTTAGGTGTCTTGCCAAGGACACTTACTGGAGAGGTTGCTCGCTGGGATCATGCAGAGTGGTGACATTACCTCTACTCCACCCAGCCGGTATTTCTTTGTTTTAAATTTTTATTTAACATTAAAAATCAATCTGTATAAAAAATGAAATGAAGATGCATATTTTTAAAAAAAATAAATAGCATACTGGTAAACTCATTGTAGCTATTTGTTTTGAATTCTAATTCTAGTATTTTTTGCAGAAAACCCTGCGGAGACACTCTAAGCAACATTTAAAGGGTTATTCAAAAAGGGCCGAACTTGCCACCGAAGGGCACTGAACGGTGACTGTCACCATACGGTTAAATTTTGTGGTAGTTCGGCTATTCAGAAAGCTGTAAAGTCGCCAAATACTGGGAATTGACCGCAAAATAAAGTGCAGATCATTACAATTCTGTGATCTTCGGCAGCAGCCTATTGTCCCATAGAAAAGTAATGATTAATTTATCAAAGAACACCGAACTGCACCATCAGTGAAATGCCCAGATATTCGGTGATTCAGTTTGACAAGTTTAAACAGGGAAATACCATAGGATTAAATTGTTCTGGATTTTTTTAAGGTGAAATTATTGATTCCTGTTTTGTTTTGTTCTGTAGCGCACCTTTTTATTATTTTATATAGGACCTTCTTTTATAATTTCCACACATTTTCATTAATTTTTATTGTTTTAAACACCTTTTTTTTCCCTGCAGTTTGGTGGCATTCGACAGTCCGTTCGACGCTCTTCAGTGGGCTGATCAGCAGTCTCCGGCGGCTCCACATTCAGTGCAGTTCGGGGTCCCTGCATGAATGGTGAATTCATTGTAGGGTCGACGAACTGAAATCGTCGAAGTGCGCCAAACAAGAAAGCACTGAAATTTCAGTGCTTTCTGAATAAACCTTTTAATGTTTTAAACTGTTCAATACCAAAATTTGAAATGCAAAAGGCACCTGCTGGTGCCCTGATATAGACTATACTCGATGTGGGCTAATACTTGTGCAATATAAAATATTTTCATTTTATTGCAAACATACTTTGTTTGCAAATACACTATATTGCCAAAAGTATTCGCCCACCCATCCAAATAATCAGAATCAGGTGTTCCAATCACTTCCATGGCCACAGGTGTATAAAATCAAGCACCTAGGCATGCAGATTGTTTTTACAAACATTTGGGGAAGAATGGGTCGCTCTCAGGAACTCAGTGAATTCCAGCGTGGAACTGTGATAGGATGCCACCTGTGCTACAAATCCAGTCGTGAAATTTCCTCGCTCCTAAATATTCCACAGTCAACTGTCAGCTGTATTATAAGAAAGTGGAAGTGTTTGGGAACGACAGCAACTCAGCCACGAAGTGGTAGGCCACGTAAAGTGACGGAGCGGAGTCAGCGGATGCTGAGGCACTTAGTGCGAAGAGGTCACCAACTTTCTGCAGAGTCAGTCGCTACAGACCTCCAAACTTCATGTGGCCTTCAGATTAGCTCAAGAACAGTGCGCAGAGAGCTTCATGGAATAGGTTTCCATGGCCGAGTAGTTGCATCCAAGCCATACATCACCAAGTGCAATGCAAAGCATCGGATGACCTTAACCCGATAGAACACCTTTGGGATGAATTAGAGCGGAGACTGAGAGCCAGGCCTTCTCGTCCAACATCAGTGTGTGACCTCACAAATGCGCTTCTGGAAGAATGGTCAAAAATTCCCATAAACACACTCCTGAACCTTGTGGACAGCCTTCCCAGAAGAGTTGAAGCTGTTATAGCTGCAAAGGGTGGACCGACGTCATATTGAACCCTATGGATTAGGAATGGGATGTCACTTAAATTCATATGTGAGTCAAGGCAGGTGAGCGAATACTTTTGGCAATAGAAACATAGAAACATAGAAAAATGTCGGCAGATAAGAACCTTTCGGCCCATCTAGTCTGCCCAATTACATGGATACTTTACCTGGATTTATCTTTTGTTTAGGATAGCCTTATGCCTATCCCATGCTTGCTTAAATTCAATTACTGTTTTGGCCTCTACCACTTCAACTGGAACACTGTTCCATGTATCCACCACCCTCTCAGTAAAATAATGCTTTCTGATGTTACTTTTAAACCTTTGCCCCTCTAATCTAAGACTATGTCCTCTTGTTTTGCTACTTTGTTTCCTTTAAAATATACTCCCTTCCTCTACCTTGTGGATTCCCTTTACGTATTTAAATGTTTCTATCATATCTCCTCTTTTTTCCAAGCTGTACATGTTAAGATCATTAAGCCTTTCCTGGTAACTTTTCTCCTTCAAGCCGTACACCATTTTAGTAGCCCTTCTCTGAACTCTCTCTAAGATATCTATATCCTTCTGGAGATACGGTCTCCAGTACTGCACACAGTACTCCAAGTGAGGTCTCACCAGTACTCTGTACAGTGGCATGAGCACTTCCCTTTTCCTACTGCTAATACCTCTCCCTACACAACCAAGCATTCTGCTAGCATTTCCTGCTGCTCTATTACATTGACTACTTACCCTAAGGCTAGGGTCAGAGTGGGGCAGTCGGAACGCGCGTGCAGGCGCACTAAATCACGGCGGCAGTAGCAGCACATAACGGCCAATGACGGCCAATATACGCAGTACGTGCGTACAAAAGTGCGCCGACACCACGCAACCGGCAAATGAACGCATTTTTATCAGAACGTGAAACCGCTGCTACTGACGTACAAAGTGCGCGGCGGCCGCATGGCAGTGTGTGTGCGTGATTAGGAGACGTCAGACGCTGCTAGTGTGCGGCCTACATAACGCTCAAACAGCCGGAATTCCCCAGAATTGCGTTGGTGAGTACCTGCGACTGTGAAGGATGTCTGGACCAGAGATGGACGTCGAGAGGCTCATCAGCGCTGTGGGGGAGCATCCAGGGATCTGGGATACGGCCTGCGAGAGGTATAAGGACAAGGGGAAGAAGGCGAGCGCATGGGTCGAGGTGTCCCGTCAGGTGTACCCGGATTATGATATGTGGTCCGAGAAAGAGCAGCACATACAGAGTGAGTATAATATTATTTTATTCATAATCCCATAAATGTAAATCACAATAATAATAATAAACAAACAAATGTAATCATTGATGTGAAACTCAAATGCTCCCCAGCTGGCAGGGCACCTCACCTGCATCACTGATGAAATAATTAGATAGAGCATCGCGATACCTGTTGCTGTATCTATTCACAGCTATGATGTCATAGTTCACATCATCCACAAGACCGACAACTGTGAGGGTATCGTCAAAATTAAAACCATCCCTGGCCCGCACATAATTATGTAGCATGCAACAGCATTTCACTATGTCCACACAGAAGTCCACATTCACATCCAGCGGTCTATGTAGAATCCTCCACTTGTTGGTCAGTATGCCAAAGGTACACTCCACATACCGTCTCGCCCGCGACAGCCTATAATTAAACACCCGCTTCTTCACAGTCAGGTGTGTCCCTGAGTAGGGCCGTAGGAGGTGTGTGGATAGGCCGAATGCTTCATCACCCACGTAGGCATAGGGGACTGCCACGTCACTGCCAGGCAATGGTGCGGGTCTGGGGATGTTCAGGGTCCCACTCTCAATTTCATTCCACAGTGTGGAGTTCCTGAACAGTGTGGAGTCAGAGTCTTTGCCGTATGAACCGACATCCACATACACAAAATTATAGTTGGCATCTGACACCGCCAGTAGGCCTATAGAAAAGTAATGTTTATAATTCTGATACAGTGAGCCACTGTGCGGTGGCTTCACTATGCGGACATGTTTGCCATCCACGGCTCCAAGGCAGTTTGGAAAGTTGGCTCTCTCCCAGAATCCTGCTGCAATTTCTAGACATGCCGTATGTGTCGGTCTTGGCAAACATTCGCCCTTCATGGTCTCCCATATGGTTTGGCACACCTTGCGGACGATCTCACCAGCTGTTGATCTGCCAACGCGGAAGCTATAATGCAGATCCTTCAAACTGCACCCACTAGCGAGATACCTAGAAGACAAAACATAAAATGTTTGAATATGATCACATACCATGAACACAAGCTAATGTCACTCTCATCATGTTTTTCAGCACAAGAGGCGATGAACAAATGGCGCACAGTACGCGACAACTACATGTGCGTCCAGAAGAAGCAGGCCATGGCTGCGCGCTCTGGAGCTGGTGCGAAAAAGGTCCGGGGGTACATATATGCCGACCAACTATCGTTCCTCCGCAGGACCCAGGAGCCGCGCAGGAGTGTCAGCAGCATGGACCAGCCATCGACCTCTGGCACACAGGTACAACAAATGGTGCCAGGAGGTTCTGCCAGCTGCCAGGAGGAGGAGAACCGGGGTGGTGCTGAGTCGCAAATGGAGGAGGATTCGGAGACACCACAGGTGGCAGGTACCGCAACCACGGTCAGCACCAGACCTGGCCAGAAGAGGAGGGCACAAGCTGCAGACCTGGAGCAGGCCATGGTCACGTTCATGGAGGCTCAGACCACCCATGCACACCAACGCTGCATGCTTGCGGACTCTGTGGACATGTCCTTCTTCAATGCATGTATGCTCCTCCTCAACAGGATGAGCGAGGCAGAGAAGATGGAGTACCGGCACAGATCCCTGGAAATATTGGAGGACATCCTTTCCGTCCCCATCACGCAGCCGCCTACCATGCTGTGCCACAATCCGCCAGTGGATCTTCCGTCTCCAGTGAGGTGCTGTCCACCCGCCCAGCCATGCCCCCTGGAGCCAGGCCACACACGGAGTCGGGGTCCAGCTGTAGCCACACCACCGGCCCTCATGACCCAGATGCTCCGCGGTATCAGCAACTGTGATGCATATCATAAATATTATTTAGTTTTGTTTTTGTTATGTGTTATTTGTTTTGATGTTTTATATATCCTGACCTTCTTAACGAGTTGTAATATATGTCCAGAATATATTACTGTTTTATTTCATATTATATTATTATTTTTCTACATTGTTGTCGGAGTCATTTATGATTATGTACGTGTGATGTGATGCCCGTGTGTGTGTGTGCATGTAACAGTGGGCATGTGACTACAGACATGATGCACTCATGTCAGGTGACTGGCAGCGATGTCATGTATGCAGGTGTGTGACAGTACGTACCTCAAAGTGATGACTATCATCTCCTCCGGTGGTATGGCGGGCCGCATGTTGGTGTCCCTCTTGGTCAGCGGCTCCCGTACCCGCGACAACAGTTCATCAAAGGAGGCGATGGACATCCGCATGTAGTTGAAGAACTTCACGGGGTCCCTCTCTCGCAGTGGCCTGTACAGCGTCACGAAGTGTCCATGCGTGGGTCTGGCAGCGTTGATTTCATGAACCCAGGTTCGCCGCTTTCTCTTCCTCTTAAGGTACAGGTACCCCATCGCACCAAACACAAAGACATGTGCAGGATCCATCTTTGAAAAACGCCACCATCCCCAAAACGGATTTTTATAACCCTTGCCCTTATTTTTTCATTTCTCAATTGATTAGATTCATCTGATTTTTCTCTTTTTTTTACCCCACCGTCATGAAATACGTCCAGAATTGCGCATCGTCTGACCACTTAAGCGTATTCCGTGAAAAAATGCGTGCGCACGCATCGACGTACATTTTTACGGTGGCCGCAGAAAATGCGCTCATCTGTCCCTAGCCTTAGATCCTCTGAAATAATAACCCCTAAATCCCTTTCCTCAGATGTTGAGGTTAGGACTGTATCAAATATTCTATATAGTGTATACTTCAGAATGGGCCCCCAAAGATTTAGCTTCTTGGGACTTTTTTGCCTTGAAGAAAAAATGGATACCATACAACAGTGGTTCCCAACCGCGGTCCTCAAGTATCCCCAACAGGTCAGGTTTTCCAGATATCTGAAGCACAGCACAGGTGATATGATTTGCTGCTCAGTGATTGCAGGATTCATTCTGCATTTCCCCAAGGTGATCCTCAAAACCTGGCCTGTGGCTGGGAACCACTGCCATACAGTACAATGGAGATGTAATTTTGCTATTTGGCCAGACGATGGTGCTATCGGTCTGGCTAATAATGGATACATTTGAAAATGTGCATTTGGTATTTGAAGCACATTTTCAATCAGTGTATGTATAATGCAGATTTGTTTTCCATAAATCTGCTGGGTCCTGGCAGTAGATTTATGGAAAACAGCTTGGTAGAGGAGGGGTTTAATAGTGAGCTGTGCGGACTGTGACATCCTGCCAAAGCATGAAGCTTTCTTTTGCATAGAACATAGTGGTCAGGAAATGAGAAGCATTGGTTTGGATGGAAGGTCAACTGTTCAGCAGATGAAGAAGGCTGTTACAGAGGGAAACTCACTGAGTAGATTGAAGTTGAGTTTCAAGGGTATATTTTATGGTTGTGGGTGGGGGTCAGCAGGGGTTAATATTAAACCTCCCTGTTTTGAACTACTCACCCCTTGGCATTATCTTTAGAGTATCCATTTAATAGATCTGGTAATTTGAGTAACTGAAACTATTTGCCCTTTCTTCATGTTTTCTAATTCCCGTTTACCTTTAGTTAATTCTATTTATTCAAGGGAGCTTTGGGATGCTGCAGAGTCTTCTTCCTGCTCCTCATCATCCTTGTTTACAGCTGGGGATGGCAGTTGCTTCTGTTCTATGCAGTTTTGGGAGCATTATTCTCAAATTACAGACTGAGTCAGGAAGACAAAAATTTCACCTATGAAATACAAAAGATTCATCCACTACTCTCTTTAGATGAGAAGCTAAACAATTTCATTATCCAGGAACCCTGCAAAAAGAATTAAAGAGAATCATGATGTAGATTGCTATTAGAAGTACAATTTAAGCACCAGTAAAAGATACCTCTAAATACAGCAGCATATCAACTTCAGCTATAGGTAAATTCCAAGGCAAAGTCAAGAGGACCTAGTTATCATTCCAAAAATAATTGTATAGACTGTAGGGTTGGAGGTTATGGGATACTTTTAATATGTATGAAGAGATGCTGCCATACATCCTTTCGTGGACATGCTCTGTGGGACACAAGGGGTGGTTTCACAGTGCCTTGGACCTATTGCTGTACCATTGTATATACTAAACTGTGGGATATGGAATGGTGCAGCAATGTATATACTAAACTATTATGAAATGGTGCAAAAATTAATCCAATGTTCTGTCGCCTCATCCCTAAGAGTATTGATTCCATATTTTCAGATTTTGTGTTTTCATAGACAATAATTATTCCTCTGTATATAAAGGTTCTGCGTTTTGTATCAATTTAGCAACATATGTAATAATCTTAAAAAAATTACGTAATAGTAGTGAAATTTAAAAACAAAGCGGTACAGTATAATGGATCCCAACTAGTGGAAATGAAAGTTGAACCTAAAGGTTTACTATGTTGACATCTTTCTTGTACCAATTAAGAAGAACTTGTGTTCTCCTTTTCAATGAGAGATGAGAGGGAAAGTACTGTGAGGTGAGTAGAACAGACAGTAATTTGTCCATTGTCATTTTTATGGATTGTAAAAGAAAGAGATCCAAAAAAGGAGTCAAGATCAAAGATAGTGATCAATGCCACAGAAAAAAACAGCATTAATTAGATCGTGTCTTAGAACTCTCTACAAGCAGGGAAAGAACAGAAGGATTGTGTAACAAGTCAGAATCAATACATGATAAGAGAATGAGGGGAGTGTGGAAGATGATTTATGATGTGTGTAAATCTATATCAGAAGAAAATTATTGTGACTATTTTGCTCTTGTTTTTTTCTGCAATGTATTTAAGGGGTTATTCGAAGAGAGCCGAATTTGCCACCGAATTGCACTGAATGGGGAATTTCGGCTATTCACAAAGCTGGAAATTAGCCAAATATTGGCAAATTGCCATTGAAATACGTTGCAATTCGTCAGCACTGAAATTCCCCATTGAGACGTAACGGTTATCTATACAGAGAACGCCAAACAGCAACAAAACGTTGGTGATTTTTAGTGCTTTCGTTCGACACGTTTAAAAAGTCAAATCAGATAAGTTTTAATAGAAAAAAAAATCAGTCTTTTTATGAATGTTTTATTCAACTGTTTATTGTTTTTATTTTCAGCAAAAAGTTTTTTCATCAAGTTATATTTTTAGACATTTTTCTGGATTTTTTCAGTAAAATTTTGGATTTAGATTTTTTTCAAATGGCTTCTTTTTTTAATTCTGTAACAAACCAACCTTTTTATTGTTATTCATTCACCTTACCGTATTTTTCACTCCATAAGACGCACCTGACCATAAGACGCACCTAGTTTTTAGAGGAGGAAAACAGGAAAATAAATATTCTGAATTTAATAGTGTAATAATGGATACTGCCCCAGCTCCTCTCATGGATTTTGCCCCAGCTCCTCTCATGGATTTTGCCCCAGCTCATGGATACTGTCCCCCAGCTCATGGATATGCCCCAGCTCACACATGGATATGCCCCAGCTCACACATGGATTTGCCCCAGCTCACACATGGATATGCCCCAGCTCACACATGGATTTGCCCCAGCTCACACATGGATATGCCCCAGCTCACACATGGATATGCCCCAGGTCACACATGGATAATGCCCCAGCTCATGGATATGCCCCAGCTCACACATGGATTTGCCCCAGCTCATGGATATGCCCCAGCTCACACATGGATTTGCCCCAGCTCATGGATATGCCCCAGCTCACACATGGATTTGCCCCAGCTCATGGATATGCCCCAGCTCACACATGGATTTGCCCCAGCTCATGGATATGCCCCAGCTCACACATGGATATGCCCCAGCTCACACATGGATATGCCCCAGCTCATGGATATGCCCCAGCTCACACATGGATTTGCCCCAGCTCATGGATATGCCCCAGCTCACACATGGATTTGTCCCAGCTCATGGATATGCCCCAGCCCACACATGGATTTGCCCCAGCTCATGGATATGCCCCAGCTCACACATGGATTTGCCCCAGCTCATGGATATGCCCCAGCTCACACATGGATTTGCCCCAGCTCATGGATATGCCCCAGCTCACACATGGATTTGCCCCAGCTCATGGATATGCCCCAGCTCATGGATAATGCCCCAGCAGCTCATGGATATGCCCCAGCTCATGGGATTTGCACCAGCTCATGGATATGCCCCAGCTCATGGGATTTGCACCAGCTCATGGATAATGCCCCAGCTCACACATGGATATGCCCCAGCAGCTCATGGATATGCCTCAGCTCACCTGCCGCCATGTTCGTCTCCCTCTGAGCGTGCGTCCGATGGCAGGAAGCTTGGGCACTCGCCTGGGGGAGCCACGTGATTACCAAAGATTACCAAAGGATTTTGGGTCGCACTGTAGAGCCCAGTGTCAGAAAGCTGGGTTTGCGTCTGAGATCTTGGGTCTTCCAGCAGGACAGTGACCCCAAACATACGTCAAAAAGCACCCAGAAATGGATGGCAACAAAGCACTGGAGAGTTCTGAAGTGGCCAGCAATGAGTCCAGATCTAAATGCCATTGAACACCTGTGGAGAGATCTTAAAATTGCTGTTGGGAAAAGGCGCCCTTCCAATAAGAGAGACCTGGAGCAGTTTGCAAAGGAAAAGTGGTTCAAAATTCCGGGTGAGAGGTGTAAGAAGCTTATTGATGGTTATAGAAAGCGACTGATTTCAGTTATTTTTTCCAAATGGTGTGCAACCAAATATTAAGTTAAGGGTGCCAAGAATTTTGTCCAGCCCATTTTTGGAGTTTTGTGTGACATTATGTCCAATTTGCTTTTTTTGTTTTGTTCCAATACACGCAAAGGGAATAAACATGTGTACAGCAAAACATGTGTTACTGCAATACTTTTCTGTGAGAAATACTTGATTTTCTGGAAAAATGTCTGGGGTGCAAACAATTTCGGCCATGACTGTATATGTTTGTATTACCATTGTAGTACCCATCAAGCCATGTTCGCTGTCTCAGAGTTACACTTGACTCTCTGTCCTTCATCCACCACATCCAGTCTTTCTTCCTCCTGCCATAACCAATTATGTAATATTTCCAAAATTCGTTCATTTCTTACCGCTAACACCAGCAAACAACTCATCTGTCTTTTATTCTACCAACTTGACTACTGTAACAATATTAAAGCTGGCCTCCCTCTTTCCCACCTCTCCTCCCCTACAGTCCATCCTAAATGCCTCTGCCAGGCTTATTCACCTCACCAGCTGCTCTGTCTCAGCTGCTCCTCTCTTCGAGTCCCTTCACTGGCTCCCCATCCAATGCAGAATCACCTCTTCCCATGCTAGACTGCAGGATTTCTCAAGTGCAGCCCCTATCCTCTGGAACGCTCACCCTTGCACGGTCCGACATTCCCCTAATTTCTCTTCCTTCAAATACTCCCTTAAGACATTCTTATTCAGGGAAGCCTACTACCCAACTCACGAATACACTACTCTGCCCCAATCAGCCCATCAATCTCACCAGTCCTCTCCTCCTCCTGTTTTTCACCCTCCAACCCTTCTAGATTGTAAGTTCCCACTGGAATAGTGTCCTCATTTCCTCCTGTGTTGGTTTGTCAAATATTGTTCGGTCTCAAGGTATTGTAACATTGTACCTGTTGTTCAGTGCTGCGGAATTTGTTGACTCTATATAAATAAAAAATAATAATACCGCTATAATGGTCATTTCAGTGCAATGCTACCTACCGGTATCAAAGCAAAACTTGCAGAGGAGTCCTACTCTAAGCATTCAAGCATGTGCTCTCAGTACAAAGAGAAAATCTTATAAAACTGTGTTTTCTGTGTATTTATAGTACTTTCATGCTGATGGACAAAAATTGCTACCATGGAGTATGTAGAATATACTGCAAGTACAGTGGCAAGAAAAAGTATGTGAACCCTTTGGGATTACTTGGAGTTTTGCATGAATTGGTCATAAAATGTGCTCTGATCTTCATCTAAATCACAACAATTTGAAAAACACAGTCTGCTTAAAAGAATACAACACAAACATTATATGTTTTCATGTGTTTATTGAACATAACATGTAAACATTCACAGTGCAGGTGGAAAAAGTATGTGAACCTTTGGACATAATAACTGGTTGACCCTCCTTTGGCAGCAATAACCTCAACAAAACATTTCCTGTAGTTGCAGGAGTGTAGACCTGCACAAAGATCTGGAGTAATTTTGGACCACTCCTCTTCACAAAACTGTTTCAGTGTAGCAATATTCTTGGGATGTCTAGTGTGAATCGCTCTCTTAAGGTCATGCCACAGCATTTCAATCGGGTTGAGGTCAGGACTCTGACTGGGCCACTCCAGAAGGCGTATTTTGTTTTGTTGAAGCCATTCTTTTGTTGAATTACTTGTATGCTTTGGGTCATTGTCCTGTTGCATCACCCATCCTCTGCGGACCAATTCATGCAAAACTCCACGTAATCCCAAAGGGTTCACATACCTTTTCTTGCCACTGTAGGTTATTAATTCAATAATCAGAAGGGGATTCCAAATGCACTACCATGATTAGGCAATCTACTTGCAGGGCAGACCCTTGTACATAGTCTTTTTCTGCATTAAAACAGTTCAATAACCACAATGGGTGCTGTTCCGTGCGCTAAAACATGGTATGTTAATGGGGCGAAACCTGCACCTGCAGATTTCCCTGTAGTATCCCTGTTTTAGCACCATATTACGGGGCAGGCGCTAATTCAGCAGACTGCCACATAAAGCAGCACTTCCACACCGCCTTGAGTATCACCTCCTGGAGTCCATAGGACTCCATAGAGGCTTGTGCTGCCGGGCCGTGAGACCTGCACAATTTGGCTCTCGCAAGATTGTGAAGGACCACGGAGGGTGACTGGTGACTATATGTCCCCAGTCTCAATCTGCTCCCGGCAGTCAGTAGTGGCGAATCGATCCACCGTTCTAAGATTGTAATAGGGCCCAATATTTGAGAATAAGGTGTTACGTGATGGATAACATGAGTAAAACTAATGTGAGTATTGTGGGTTTATACGTAACTAAAATGCAGCTGCTAAATGGCATATAGTTAAGAAATCTAAAAAAGCCAATCTCAAAATTGGAATAAAAATACACAACAAATTGACATACAGCTGAAGTGTAAAATGTATTTTAAAGTGGGAGAATTGAAGCCCAGATACTCCCTCATTTTTTTGAGAACGTCAAACCGCTAGTACTGACGTACAGAGTGCACTGCGTCCGCTAGCGGCATGTGTGCGTGATTAGGAGATGTCAGACGCTGCTAATGTCCGGCCAACATAACGTCCAGACACAAAAAGTGTTTTATTGATGATCCGTACAAAATCACGGACGAAAATGCGCATCGTATGACCGCTATCGCGTATTCCGTGAAAAAATGCGTCCATTCGTTCGAACGCACTTTTTCACGGACAACGCGAAAAATGCGTTAGTCTGACTCTAGCCTAAGACCAACAAATCTCAAAACAACAAACACATGCACACAATAATAGTGCAGAATTGTTTACAAAGAGTTAAGCAAGGTGTGCATGTATGGCCAGGCCTACTTTGGCATTTCCCAGAGCCTTTAGTCAACCGGTTCTGTTGTACAGTGCTCCGGTCAGTTCTGTGCCTGAGCCGAGTCAGTCACAAGAATGGAATTGCCCTACATGAGCATGTTGTGCTAAACATAGAGTGAATGTGACAGCAAAGAAGGAAAATGAAACTCAAGAATGAGCTGTGAGTTTCATTTACAAAAGCTTAACGGGTTATACAGAAGGCACGGAAATTTCATTGCTTTGTAGTTCTGCGCACTTCGGCGATTCCATTTTGCCGACCCTGTGGTGAATTCACAATTCACAGCAAAAGAAACACAGAACTCATCTATTATTTTAATAGGTGTTTAAACCAATAAAAATGCAATAAAATGTGTAGATAATAAAAAAGGTTGTATAAGAAAAGGTCTGTTAAAAAATTATAAAAAAGGCTTTTAAAAACAATTGGGAATCATAAATTTTGCCTAAAAAATACAAAAAGATTTTCCAATAAATAAGAAGACGGTTGCCTTAAAATGAAAAGAATAAATGGTTGAATAAAAATGCTAATAATTTTAACCCCTTACCGCTGGGTTGGTTGTGCCCAGTGATAGGGAATTAACGCCGATGGGGCATACTAATACACCCCGCTGGCCAGCTGCCTGAGTGGGAAGGCCTGAGTTCAAGCCCTCTGGCTTCAAGGCCTTGTAGATTGGTATTTAAAATCTTCATAAAAAAAAAAAATTTTTTTTTTACCAATTTCCTAAAATCCATGTGTGGGGGTGAAAAAGGGGGTGAATATTTTAAACAGGATACCTATATCTCAAAAACCAAAGATGTTACAGGCGTGAAAATTTATATTTATAATCTTTGTTAGAAATAATAATACACGTGCTTTACCATTTTCCAAAAAACAATGTAAGTAGGGGGTGAATACTTTTACCAGTATACCTATATTTCAAAAACAGAAGATGTTACAACATGAAAATAGGTATTAATGGAGAAATGAAATAGTAAGTTTCAGTGATATTGATTAGGAAAAAAATAAATAAATAAAGATACCTAATGCAACAAGGGGGTAACCCGCAGATTCAAATGGAGAGCTATATATATCAATGCCTAGGTGAACAAGCAGTACAAGAATAAATCGTAACTTTTAATAAGATAAACAAGTAAAAATCCCTCACTACATAAGCGGAGATATCAGGCTGATATCTCTGCTTATGTAGTGAGGGATTTTTACTTGTTTATCTGATTAAAAGTTACATTTTATTCTTGCACAGCTTGTTCACCTAGGCATTGATATATAGCTCTCCAATTGAAAATAGGTATTGACAATATTCATGATTTTTTTTTAAAAAAAAAAAAACACATGTTTTTATCATTTTCCAAACATCCAAGTAGGCGGGGTGAAAAAGGTAGGTGAATATTTTAAACAGGATACCTATATGACAAAAACCGAAGATGTTACAGATGTGTAAATTGATATTTAGATTCTTCTTGAAAAATAAAAACACACGTATTTTACCATTTTCCAAAACTCCAGTGAAAAGGGTTGAGGAAGGATTGAATAGTTTTATAAGTATACCTATATTTCATAAACCAGACGTTACAGGCGTGAAAATTGGTATTTACAATCTTTGTGAAAGTTTTTTTTTTTTTACCAATTTCCAAAAATCTAGGTAAGTGGGGTGAAAAAGGGGGCTGAATATTTTAAATAGGATACAAGTATCTAAAAAATTGAAGATGTTCCCGATGTGAAAACTGGTATTTAGATTCTTCTTTAAAAATAAAAAAATCATTTATTTTACCATTTCCAGAGAATCCAGTTAAGGAATTTTAAAAGGGGGTTAATTCTTAGATCAGTATACCTATATTTCAAAAACCAAAGATGAATTGGTATTTACAATCTTCTTGAAAAATAAATTTTTTACCATTTTACAGAAATCCAGTTGATACACTGGATCAGCAGATCAGAGGGATGCTGTTACTTCACACAGAATGGAGCCTCTATGCAGCTCCTCTCACAGTCAGGGCTCACACACTCCCTCACTGCTCCAGCATTTCTGCTTCCCTCTCACAGCCAGGCCTTACACACACCCTCACTGCTCCAGCATGGGATCACCTGTGATATTATTGTGGAACCTCAAGCCACCTAAGCTCTGCAATGGCAGCAGATTGCAAGTAAAAGTACTCCACAGAAATGTGATTGAGACTACGGGCAAACCGATTCTGGTCGGGGGAGTCGGTGTTCATATCACGAATACCTCTTATACCTTCAGAATATCCGTTTCAATTTAAAAGACTTCAGTTCACCCTAAAGGTTTGTTAAGCGATGACCATCAATAACAGGGCTATTCAGAGAGAGGTGAAAACCTTGAGAATTGGCAGGAGAATGAACAATCTAGACCAAATAGCTGATTTGGAAAGTGAGATAAATGGGAGAATTTTTCTGGTTTGATTATTTTGACCTAGAATTTTCAATTCTCCAGTCATTCTCAAGGTTTTCACCTCTCTCTGAATAGTCCTGTAAGTCTCAGAGACAGGCTTTGAAGGTAGCTGGGATTGACCAAAGGGAAGACTGATTCTCACATAGACAGTTTTCCGCTGCCTGTTCCAGAGTGAGCTCACCTAACTCTCTGGTGACCCGAGCACCTGAAAGAAGAACCACTAATTAAGTTTTCAAAGAAGTACTCAAATATTTTTTTTCTGTGTTCCAGATGCCAAACAACAAAATTACATTAATTGTCTGCTTGTATTTAAAACACAAAATAAAAATCATGGGCACATATGAATGTAACAACATAGGAATCCCCTGGGCAGCTAGGTGTTTATTGCCCAATTGATGTCATCGCGCCCATGCAGGATGATGTCAGCGGGCGAGGAGGCCACGGCGGGTCAGCAATGTTTAGGCACTTGTACTGCGCTACTGTATATGGTGAGAATTGGCACACACCAGTATCAACAGAAAGCAAACAGAACAGGCAGGGAATACACAGAGAGAATAGTCAAATGGCAGGTAAAGTCGGCAACAGGTCGGGCCCTCAGAACAAGCAGGGTCAGTAACAAGTATACAAACTGATTCGGTAAGCTAGCGATGCGGGAATAAAGGCTGAGACACACTAAGCGTGTAGCGACGCACAGCGTAGCAAAGCGAAGAGAAGCAAACATTTTGCAGGCTTGACGTCACTCCGCTCCGCCTCGCAGCGTGTCTACACTACATTACGTTTGCTTCTCACCGCACTGGACAGGAATACACTAACTAAATTAAAATGTAATTTTAAAATAAAAAGTTTCTACTGAATAAAATACATCAAAAATTACTGTTAATTTAATAAGAATAGTATAAAAGTATAAAAAAAAGCTAACCCCTGATCATATATATTATAGGGACATGGAGCGCCATGTATAGAGTAGGAATGCATTGATACCACACACAGACATATACGTATCTATCAACACGCAGACCTATATATACGTATATATCAACACGCAGATATATATATATAAACATATACCCCCACCCACAGACCTCAGACCATATATACACATATGCACATGAGGGGGTGGCATGTGGTCAATCTCAACTAAATGCGCCCCCCCATTTGGCTGATCCCTCCAGAAGAAATGTTGAACCCGACAGAGCAGAGAATATATATATTATGATATATATATTCTCTGCTCTGTCGGGTTCAACATTTCTTCTGGAGGGATCAGCCAAATGGGGGGGGGGGCAATTAGTTGCCAAAATGTGTGTGTAATACAAGTCTGGATATATATATTTATAAGAATATAGATATATATCTTATCTATATATATATATATCATACCTGCCCTTACCTTCCCCTATAAATTTGCTAAAAATAAACACACAAAAAAACAAACCACTGCCTGAGACCCCGCGCAGCCAACATGCCACCCCCCTCTACCTGGCTGAATGTATCTAATATATGTAATTAAATACATTCAGCCAGGTAGAGAAAGAAAAAAAAGGTTTTATTTTATGTTCCCAGGGACATTTAAAAATGTCCTCGGATTTTATTTTTTTTAGAAATGTGTCGCCTTACCATAGCCTGGTGGTCAGTGGGGGCTCCCTGGATCCTGGTTGTGGGGGCAGTCTACCGTGGCCACAGGTGCAGTGGCTCCCTCCCTGCACTGCCTGTCTCTGCCACATGCACCCGGGCAGCTAGCCTGCACAGTCACAGCTCTGTCATCCGGTGGCCGCATGCTACTCAATGCTCCTCAAGGGGATCCTTGGGAGGCTCCTGCAGGCTGCCCTCTACAGTGCCTGATTAGAGGGCCGTGTCTGCCTGATGTTTTAGTAACAAGAATGTTTTATCCCACAGGCTTCAATGTTAAAAATATTCCCATTTTAATTCAATATCTAATAAACTGTTGCTTATAATATTCTGCAGTAAAGAGTCTCTTTATTTCTAGATTTAGTATTTTTTAAGCATTTTTTATACATTTTTCAATTTTTTTTTCGAACTTTTGGCGAACGTCCCAAAAAGTTCGAAGTTCGCGAACTGTTGAATGGCCGATGTTCGATGCAAACTCCAAACAGATCGAACCAAACAGCTCATCCCTATTCTTGATCAAAAACATTCATGTTTCCAGTCTCATGCCCCACCAACTTGAAATGTTACCAGCCACCACTAGCAGTTTTATAAATGTTGTTTAAATCATTCTATTCCCTTCTCATCACTACAGAACACATCAGGCTTGATTACATTCTTATTGCTAAAATGGGGACGCCAACGGGGAAAACCAGCACCTGTAGGTTCCCCCTCGCGTCCCCATTTTAGCATAAGATTCTGGGACAGGCACTTCCTCGGAACCTTGTCTCGGAACAAAACACTATCCTTGGTGATACTTGTGGTAGCGTGCCGCCATGAGTATCACCTTCCTTTGTCCCTAGGACTCCATGGAGGGTCGTTCTGCACTTTTAGTGGTTCTTCATTTCCTCAAGCAATATTTATTTATTTATAAAGTATTTTATTTATTTATAAAGTATTTTACCAGGAAGGATACATTGAGATTTCTCTCATTTTCAAGTATGTCCTGGGTTCAAGAACATTGAAATGTTACAGTCGTTACAGAAATACAAAGTAATACAATGCAAGATATTAAAAAAACAACACAAATATACATATTAACAGAAAATAAATATGTAGGAAATAGTCATTATGTTACATGTTTACAGGTGCATTCTGTATTGAGGTATGCTAATAGGGAACTCGAGTGACTTAAGACTGGGGGAAGATTTGATGGTGTCTGGGAGGTTATTCCATAACTGCGATGCTCTGTAGGAAAATGAGGGTCACGACACTTTCTTTTTGTATTGTGGTATTGCAAGTAAGGTGCAGGTCCTGGATTGGAGGTTATAGGATGAGGGAACTGCTAGGGGAAGCAGCCTATTCAGGTAGGATGGCAGCTTCCCAGAAAAGCTCTTAAACACCACGTTGGAAAGGTGAAGGGTGCGTTTAGACTCCAGCGACGGCCAGTTTAGCTCATTTAACATGTCACAATGGTGGGTCATGTAGTTACATTGTAGCGTAAAGTACATGAGTGAGAAAAAGGCACCTTGCTACCCCAAATATTTGTGGAAATAGGACTTTGGAAGGATTGTGCCCCTGAAACATTTTCCTATGTGCATTTTCCTTGAGCATGCTTAATGCTCTAGGATGGGTGAGTAGGCCCTTTTTAACCTTTTTCCCCTATTATATACTCTGGTTTGTTACGCTATGAAAATACTCTTTGTTTCTGTTTGAGACACGCACCATTTTCGTGAGGAGTGTAGACGGAAGGGTGGACCCGAACAGCCCGTGAAGCAGTCATATTAGAGCTGGTATCTCTTAACCCTTTCGCTGCTGAGGCTTTTCACACCTCTGTGCTGAGGTCATTTTTACCGGTTTTGCTCATCATGTTTAAACGTGTTTTGAAGGCTTATTTTAGTATATGAGCCAGACATATTATATATCGTTCTTTCCGTCAGACTCGGTAGATTCATAATATGTCATTATTATATGTATACGTTATGTCATGTCTGTATATTATAACAAAAAATGCAATAAAATATGTATTTTCAATAATTTACAATGTGTAAAGTGTTTTTTTTCACATTTTAACATGCGAGCAATTGCGGTTATATTTTGTATGGGGTGCGCTTGTTAAAAAAATTAGAGATGGGGTCTCGTTACATTTTTTTTGGGGAAAATTACGCGATTTTTAACAAACGCACCGCATACAAAAATCGTTAGTGCAGCATCATTGTTCACATTATAATTGAAATGGGAACAATATTGCTGCATTAACGAACCAAAAAAAAGAAAAAAAAATGTTTATTTTTTTTTTTATAATTTTTTTTTAAATATATTTTTATTTTTAATTTAAATTTTTTTTTTTTTTTAAAAACTTTTTTCACATTCGAGTTTGGTATCGTTGGAACGGATATGCTCTGGCCGATCCAACCATACCAAACTTTAACCCCTAGCTGCCACGGATCGGGAGATAGGGAGTTCATTGGAACTCCCTATCTCCACCGTTGGTGGCAGTTAGGGGTTAACTCTAGGACTGGTGTCATCGTGCTATGCACGATGACGCCAGTCCTCAGGGGGAGTTCCCGGAGGCTTGGCCGACATCCAAGATGTCGGCCAGCTCCGGGAAAGGATCGCGAACCGGCGCTTTTCAGCGCCGATTCGCGATCCAGCTCCCCAGGGGTTAATGCCAGGCACCATTTGGAAGGGCAGGCTGTGCCCTTCCAAATGGTGCCTGGGTTAACCCCCGCAACGCCGCTGATCGGGAGGGAGAGAGGTCCGAAGGACCTCCCCCCCTCCCTTTCAGGCGCCTCCTCTGCACATGCGGGGGGGGCGCCTGAATTAGGTGTCATCGCGCTGCCGCGATGACACCTAATTTCAGCAGCTGCGGTTCTGGATGCTGGGCTGACATCGAGGATGTCAGCCCGCACCGGGGGGGACAGCGATCGGCCTGAACCCGGCCGAACGCTTACCCCAATGGGAGGACGCGCTCAGCGCGTCCTCCGCATACCAGCAGTAATGCGGAGGACGCGCTCAGCGCGTCCTCCGCATTGAAGTGGTTAAAAATTGTGAGTACACATGCTTAACTCAGAAAATAAATTCTGTTATGACTGCATACAGTATTATGCTATTGGGGTTATTCGGTGAAAATCAGGAGAATGACTTGAGAATGAAAATTCTTGGTCAAAATAGCCACACCAGAAAGATTCTCCCATTTATCTCACTTTCCAAATCGTATATTTGGTTCTAGATTGCTCTCTTCTACTGCCACTTTTCCTGATTTTAACCTTTCTCTGAATATCCCTGTGTGTATTCTATTATACAAGCATGTTTGAAGAGAAGTAGAGTGCTGGCCTAAGTGCTGTAATTCAATTTTATCGATATTTGTGCCTACACATGGGATAGGACATGTACTGTATGTTTAACATCATTGATAGCGGTGCTTTTCATATCACATAATTTTCTGTGTCGAGCATTCAAAAAAACGTCACCAGTACTTTATTTCAAGAAACATGTTACGACTTCATTTTTCCCATACATAAATAGTACAACTATTATATAAACAATTAAGTCTGTGAAGAAAAATTTGATATTGTGGGAAAAGATGACGGATTCCTGGCAAAGAAAGGAAGAATATATATTACAAAATCTTACGGATGTTGAATGGAATGCATTAAATTATTCCTTCAGGAGAAGGAAAACACCATGCAATTTCTTTAATCAACCAAAATGTACAGTACAATTTAATTGATCGTAATTTGAAGTAAATGTATTATGTTGCAGTTCAAACAAATGTAAACTGTTAGTAAAGTCATAAACTGTCTCCTTGCTTAATTTATAAAATAGAAATAAAAAAAGAAAATGCATGTGAACATTACTGAAATGTCAATGCCATGTGGCAAGCTAGTATTTTGTAATGATTTACAGGTCTATTCAAAGAAAGCTGAAACTCAGGAGAATTGACTAGAGAAGTGAAAATTCTAGGTAAAAATAGCCAAACCAGGAAAATTCTCCCATTTATTTCACTTTCCAAATCGACTATTTGTTCTAGATTGTTCTTTTCTCCTGACAATTCTGATTTTCACCTTTCTCTGAATAGCCCTGCTAGTTAAACAAACATAGTTACAAATAGAGGTAAATAGATAACGCCATAGCCTTGCTAAACAATATGGGCCCTATTCCATTGTTCGTGCACAATTGTGCGAGCGCGCAAAAATGCATTAACGCGAGGGACAAAACCGTTTGCGCTGAACGTCATATTACGACGTTCGCGCACAAAATGCGCGTTAACATCTAATGCGAGTGACCCTGCGCGAAACCCTTTGCAAACGCAATTTAGCACGCTTCCTATACTTAACATTGTAAGCGCAAATGCGTTTGTGCACTGGTACGTGCATGGTATTACAATCTTAACGCAAAATTTAATGGACAACGTTTGCACGCATAATTTTAACGTCTTTGAAAAGCTGGTGGTAATGGCAAATTGTAACAACCTGACCGTACCAAACTGCGGATTCACAACGGAGAACGTCGATGTGCACGTTTTTTTTACTAGATCTGGCAAAAATGACTGCCACTACATTGTCTTCCATCAGAACGTACGTCTGTTGTGCGCAGTCCGCACAAAATGAAGGACTCGCATTAAAAATTACATTGCGCTCACTGATTTCTGCGCGCAATGGTACTTTGCTCACATTTTTGCTCGTCGGTTTTACGAACGCAATTTCCTAACGGATGAAAAAATGCACGAAGAATGTAATTCCAGCGGTGATTTTCGTGTGTTAACGTTTAACGCTTTGCGCAAAAAAACACACTTTTAGCGTGCGTTTTTGCATTAAGAATTTAATAGGGCCCTATGAGTGTACATCATGTACTTTTAGCAGAATAACAAAATTTCTTTGTAATAGTCGCAAAACAAAAGTACAATTAACCACTTCGCTGCTACGGACGCGCTCAGCGCGTCCAACCACATGTATCGTTCCATGCGGTGGACGCGCTGAGCGTGTCCTCTCTTTGGGGTCAGTGTTCGGCTGGGTTCCGGCCGATCGCTGGCCCCCCCGGTGCGGGCTGACATCCTCGATGTCAGCCCAGCACCCGGAACCGCCGCCGGAGTAGTTAGGTGTCATTGCGGGGGCGCGATGACACCTAATTCAGGCGCCCCCCCCCCGCATGTGCGGAGGAGGCGCCTGAAAGGGAGGGGGGAGGTCCTTCGGACCTCTCTCCCTCCCGATCGGCGGCATGCAGGGGGTTAACCCAGGCACCATTTGGAAGGGCACAGCCTGCCCTTCCAAATGGTACCTGGCATTAACCCCATGGGGGCCGGATCACGAATCGGCGCCGAAAAGCGCCGGTTCGTGATCCTTTCCCGGAGCTGGCCGACATCTTGGATGTCGGCCAAGCTTCCGGGAATGCCCCCTGAGGACTGGCGTCATCGTGCGTAGCACGATGATGCCAGTCTTGGAGTTAACCCCTAACTGCCACCAATGGTGGAGATAGGGGGTTCCAATGAACCCCCTATCTCCCGATCCGTGGCAGTTAGGGGTTAATGTTTGGTATTGTTTGATCGGCCAGAGTATGGCCGTTCCAACAATACCAAACATGAGTATAAAAAGTTTTTAAAAAATAAATAAAAATAAAAATAAAAATATATTTAAAAACAAAATTATAAAAAAAAAAAAACGATTTTTTTTGGTTTGTTAATGCAGCAATATTGTTCCCATTTCAATTATAATGTGAACAATGATGCTGCACTAACGATTTTTGTACGCGGTGCGTTTGTTAAAAATCGCGTAATTTTCCCCAAAAAAAATGTAACGAGACCCCATCTCTAATTTTTTTAACAAGCGCACCCCATACAAAATATAACCGCAATTGCTCGCATGTTAAAATGTGAAAAAAAAACACTTTACACGTTGTAAATTATTGAAAATTCATATTTTATTGCATGTTTTGTTATAATATACAGACAGGTCATGACGTATACATATAATAATGACATATTATGAATCTGCCGAGTCTGACGGAAAGAATGATATATAATATGTCTGGGTCATATACTAAAATAAGCCTTCAAAACACATTTAAACATGATGAGCAAAACCGGTAAAAATGACCTCAGCACAGAGGCGGGAAAAGCCTCAGCAGCGAAAGGGTTAAAATTACTTTCTATTTACATTTACAGTTTCAAGTACTTATACAGCGCCAACAGATTCCGTAGCACTTTACAATGGGGAAGAACAAACAGGTGACATAAAAAATTATAAACATAAGGAACAGACGGCCCTGCCCATAGGATAATTGTCCTGCAAATGCAGCACTTTATACAAGTGCTTAACTAGACATCCCGTGATCTTACAATTTAAGGGACTAAGGCAAGTGAAACAAAAGGGAACAGGGGGAGTGTGGAGATAATTCCCAGAAAGAATATAGCAGACACTGCATAATGATGGACCAAGAGCTTGGGCATAATGAGGTTAAACCGAGCGAGGATTGAAGCAGCTAAGAAAAGGAGGCTATATAATTAGTATAGCGGCTGGGTGGGAGGGTGAATGGGGCGGGTGGGAGGGTGAATGGGGTGGGTGGGAGGGTGAATGGGGCGGGTGGGTGGGACAGCAGAGGGAAAAATGGTGAAGTGTGACTGTGGATAAAAACAGAGTTTAGAGGGGTAGCCATTTGATCATGCAGAGTATTTACAACAGGGAGGAACAGAGCAAACTGAATTCAGCACAGAATTATCCTACCAAAAAAAGAGGGAAGAAAAAAATATATAAACTAGCAGAAGTAACAATATGGTAAAAAAATGTGTTGATTGAAGTATACCTTTCTGGCTTTAGAAATATTTTAAATATGGCGAGATATTGCTCTGTCCGCAGAGGATGGATAGACTATAGACTGCTGAAACACAGCTCAATCCACTGAGTGTTATCACATCAGTTACTGGGATTGCAGGAATATGGGCGCTTTCTGACATACAGGGAGTTAAGGGTGGTGGTTTGCAAGTAACAGGAGACACAAGGACATGGCACACACGGTAGGATCTTGGTACATATGATGGGGTCTGGGTACACACAGAACAGGAGGTTGCTGTGAGAAGCAGGAGAGTCCTGGGAGAAGCAGGATATAGGTTGTTTACACAGGATCAGCAGATCACAGGTCTTTCCTTGGTCGGCTTCAAGACCACAATATTAAAGCCAATACTGGGAATGGGGCGTAGCTCTTTATTCAGGTAAGTGTACCATGTGATGGGGTGTTTAAACTGTGAGTGTGCAGGGATCACCATGTTTAGAAGAGCAGTACAGAACTGATGCTGCCAGGTGCAACATGACAGTTATGGGCTGCATAAACATGTCTCCACTCACAATTAGGATGCTATGGAGAGCCCTGAATGGTGATACCTGCAAACAGGCCAAGTGGAAAATCGTGGACATCAGACACACATGTACAGTAAGGAGCCACTAACTAAGTTACTGAACCATGAGTGAAGTTTTAGTAAAGATGGAATAGCAATTCAAGCCATTAATATAATGGCAAGAATGGGATAATGGTATCTCTGTATGTGGTGTGAGTCTATACAGACAGTGATATTTTAGTTATAAAGCGAGAAATGTTAATACATTGATTTGCATACTCATTTCCCTCACCGGGATCAATTGTGAAGGAAGGTAGTACAGTGCATTATTACGCAATGGTCATCTAAAACATCTAATCACAAAAGGTGTCATTAGAGAGTCTATCATATGGTCTTTCCAATTATACCAAACATGACCATCTACTGTAAAAAAATAGAATTAAATAAAAGGAGAAAATAAAAATAAAATCTTTTATTTTGTTCGAAGATAGTGGAATCGTCCAGCTTTCACATATAAAACAGGTGCAAGTCAGGTCCCAAACCTAAATTCTCCAAAAGTCAATATCTCTCTAAGAACTAAACACATTACAATTTTTCTTATTAACCACCCTAAAATGTCCTGATTTAATTTCAGTCTCAGCTGAAATGGTTGTCGTTCGCAAATTTTTCCATCTTCAGTCATGATCTCTGGAGCTCACCCACTGTGATTCTTGTGTACCTCTCTTACCAAGGGCATTCTTCTCAAATTGCTTAGTTTAGCGAGGCAGCCAGCACTAGAAACAGTCCTGGTCAATCTAAATCTTGCATAAATGTCTTATCGAGGCCACTGTGTTCATGGGAAGCACCCTCGAAGCAGCTGTATTTGTTTTTTGCATTGATTTACATTTGTTGCATAGACAGCCGTGTGTCTTTCCAAATCATGTCTAAGGGACTGAATTTGCCACAGATGGATCAAATTGTAGAAAGTTGATGAAAAGGAGTTATTTCTTTTTTTCTTTGCAATACATTTGCATTGTTGTACAAAATCTGTCTGTCTTGTCATTATGGGGTATTGAGTATAGAATTAATTGATTGAAAAAACAAATCTAAACATTTTAGGTATAAAGCAGAAACATAAAAAATTGATAAAATGAAGGGGTCTTAATAGTTTCTGAATGCACAGCGTGTATGTGTGATATATATATATATAAGTACTTCAGTAAGGACGGCGGCACTCCAAGTCTATAGTTTCCGTAATTTATTGATCCAAAGTGTCAACGTTTCAATCCCAGCTAGGGATTTTCATCAGAACATATACATGTCCTGATGAAAATCCCGTGCTGGAATTGAAACGTTGACACTTTGGATCATTAAATTACGGAAACTATAGAGTTGGAGTGCCGCCGTCATTACCAAAATATTTACATTTAAAGCTAGAAGGTGAGCACCAAGCAACCAACTGATAAAGCTTGAGTGCATGGCATTTAGGTATATATATACAGTATATATGTTACGGTTAAAGTCCGAAGTGTGGCTAGTCTTAACAAAAACTGCCGGGTAAAGATGCAAAAAAAGAAAAATTCTGACTTTACCCGGGTAATTTTAGGACTAACCAACCGTCCTTGGGTAACAGTCTGGAAGAGCTGAAAGAGTCGTACTTTACCCTGATGATCTGCAGACTATCCGACCCCGTTTGGTTAAAACCGAATTTTGTTATCATACAAATAAAAGTCTGAAGCTTCACCCGGGTAATCTGAGGACTATCCACAGCTTCACCTAGGTAATCTGCAAAGCATCCCACCCCCCTTGGGTAAAAGTGAATTTTGCTATTATCTATGGCTATTATCAGCGAAAATGGCAAAAGAGAAACATTAAAATGTATTGCGGATATAATGAATATACAGAGTAACAGGATATGTTTCTTATATGAATGTTAAAGAGTTACATGATCTTTATTATGTGTCATATGTGCTTATATATCATTTATAAAACATAATAACCATCAGGTTACTCTTTATATCATATCTTTATCTTCATAAATAAATTTTCAGACAATTAACACACAGAATAACCTGACGGTTATTTAGTGTGGTTTGTGACTGGATACAATTTGGTTAAAAAAAAACAAACAGAATTTTATTATCGGTCAGATAACAGTTTGCAGCTTTACCCGGGTAATCCTCGGAATTCAGTCAACTGTAACCTGGTGAAAAGCGGAGTACCCAGGCGTTTGGATACTTTGCAGTTTACCCGGATAAAGTCCGATGTATCATTTCACATCAGACTTTATCCAACAACACTAGGGTAATGTCTGTTTTATCCGGGTAAAACACAGCGGAAAACCGGAGTACACAGAGACCTTTGGATACTTTGCAGATTACCCGGATAAATCTGAAACTTAATTTCACATCGGACATTTGCTAACTACCTTAGGTAATGTCAGGATTGCCCAGGTAATCCGAAAATTAACCGCACTTCGGACTTTAACCGTAACATATATATGTATTACCCATAAAGCTCAGACAAAGAAGAGAACGTTATCCCCTTCCTCTTCCTGATAATTATATAAGGATATCATGATCAAATAGCCCCTCACTGACCTTCCCCAGAAACATGTGCCAAATACCACAAGATTGTCCCTGTAAAATCTAGCTAAATGTCCTGATAATTTTGTATGGTAATTGAATAAATGGTCTCCCATGGACCCCTGAGTGTTTACCGCTAGTGATGATCATTGCCACACTTAGCATTAGAACTAGGCAATTAATGAAAATTCCTAAATCACTGTGCACCAATGTCTGGTGTTTATTATATGAAGAAAATACCCTTTGTCTATATACTGTCCTCAATCCCGTAGAAGGTACAGAATTGAATATTCACAAGCTGTTCCATGAAGGTTTTTTTTTGCTACTGCATAATTGTGTGCCATTTTTATGCATGCTTCATTAAGATTATTTAAGCAGACTGTTGAGCACTCAGATGAGCTAATAGTGACCTATCAATACCCTGAAATCCAGGAGAAACTCTGTTAAAATGTATGAAGACAGGAGATTACTTATTAAAATATTTTTACTTTTAAATCATCTCTTTTACTGCGTGCATCATCATTCACCCCATTGATCCAGAGAAATGGCTTCTGCCATAATAACTGATTTTTATCACAGTACACTGAGAACGTATGCATTTACAACCTGCATTCATTTTCCAGCAATTGTGCAGCAATGTTCTTGTTCAATAATATGCAAGACTTCTAGGTATTAATATAGGACTTTTTTTCCCTTCTAACTTTAATACGGCGGCAGAAAAAAAAGAATCTAAAACTAATGTACTTTCTCCCGTTTCTTTTTCAGTATAATAATGCGAAGAAGGAAAATTAAATCTGCTTTTTGTTATTCCATTTCAATAAGGTATTCATATTTAAACTTACAGCTGTTATTAACTTCTAAAAAAAAAAAAGGAACAGTGGGAAATTGTGCTCGGAAAAAAAAATATGCCGCTATGACACACGGCATTGATTCTTTTGGAACGGATAAGGAAAGCGTTGTGGTGGGAAATGTTAGCACAATCTAATGCTGAAAGTGAATCAATATTATAGACTACAATCCTTTAATAAGATCACTCAGGTGACATCTACTGGAATTGCTTCTTGAAAAGCTTGAGAACATCATACATTTTGAAACATTTGACTAATGTGAAACTCGGCTCTAAAAACTAATGTGGCATAATACCTATTAACAAAAACATAATAATTGAACAAGCGTCAAGCAAATGATTTAAGGCATGGGTAATGATTCTTACATAAAAGCCATTAATTTGCTGAAAAAAAATATTTTTAAGTTAGTTTGCGAAGAATATGTTATTGTGTTTACTTATTTAAAAGCAAACACATAAAGAAGAGGCTACATAGTTTGATATCCAATTCCCTCTGATATATTCTGTGTGAATGACCATTCTTCCTAGTATAAAAGTAAAAGTAATACTTCTTTTCAAATTAATATTTATTAAAAAGGTTTTAAACTTTTTTTTCCTGTTTACAAAAATAAATATTCGGAACAAAAGCAGTCAACTTTTACCAGCTGGGTGGAATAGAGGTAATACTGCTCTGCGTGGTGAGAGCCTGTGGAGACATGGGTTTGATCCCAGCGAGCAACCTCTCCAGTAAGTGTCCTTGGACAAGACACCTAACGGTACATACTCGCCACCCAGGACATACTTGAAAACGAGAGAAATCTCAATGTATCCTTCCTGGTAAAATCCTTTCTCAAAATTTTTTTTTTATAATAATTAGGGATACAGAAAGAAAAAGAAAAAAAGGGAAAAGGAGGGAGGGGGAAGAGTTCGATCCATCTCATACTATGTAGGTTCTTCAGAGAGATCCGAAATGTAACCGGACACTGAAATTCAGCGAACGGGGACATTTCGGGGCCATTCGGCTATTAAGAGAGCAGGCAATTCGCACTTAGCAGTGCCTAACATTACCTACAGTATTATCTTCCCATATGGTCAAAAAAATATTTCAACTTCGTGGTAATCGGTGATGGTTTTCTTAATGCCAACTCATAACCTGTCAGGGTTAGGGGATGGTACCAGGGTGGCACCAGGGGTGAATGGAGTATGAGCCCAGCGTGCAGTGGTCTGCACAGATAAACAGGTGGAGGAGGGTGGATGAATATATTGACTAACCAGGTTGACTGCAGAAGGATGTTAGGAATGGTGGATATAGATGCAGGAGCCAGAAATGTGGAATCAGGAAATGGTATCAGAGCAGCAACACAAGGTAGCAGTCTTCACTCTTAGAGAGAATTAATTGTGGGGCAGAGCCATAGATTTTGTGAGTCACGTGTGTTTTTGTGATTAACTGTTCAATAGCTGGATGCTGGTTGCTGAATGCTGGTTACAGGGCAGGAGCAGAACATGAAGTGTACCACGGGGGGGGGGGGGTTCAGGATGGTGGTAGCCATGGGGCATGACATAACCCTTGTTAAAAGTAATACTTCTTAATAGTAAAATGAGATATTAAGAAGTTTTAAGTTACTACTTATTTATATAACGTAAACTGTAGTGCTGGTAGTTACTCTTAAAGCACAATTGATATCACAATGCTATTCTGCCCCTTACACCTTTAGAAATGGAAGTGTTGTTATTTTAATGAATTTAAACACTTCACATACTGTTCTTCACACTGAAGCCAACCCTCAGGGAATTCCTATTATTACAAATTGCCATAAATTATCGCACTTTGTGTTTTCTAATAGTTTAAGCACTTATAATATCCCATTCTTGTCCATCTTTTATAAATATATAATAGTGAGCGCTTAGAAAACTTTTAATAATCTGTTGCAACTAGGATACTAATAACACTGGCCAACACACATTTTGGTGCCTCAAATCTTAGACCTGTTTCTGGTTAAATTTGACCTGCTGATTCCACAAATGCCACCAGTTTTCCCCTATCAGCTCTAGTTTTTAAGATACAGAACATATAAGGAGTTATTTAAAGAGATCCGAATATCGGCCGAAAGGTAACCAAACGCAGAAAATCAGTGTTCGGTTACCTTTCTTGGCCATTCGACTATTCAGAGAGCAGGCAATTCGCCAAATGTTGGCGAATTGCCTGCACATACAGTGCCTTTTCGGTGCCTGTTCGAGGGCAGTGAAATCCCCATAGAGAAGCAATGCTTCATCTATTCAGAGAACACAAACCAGCAGTGAAAAGTTGCCGAAATGCCCTGCCATTCGGTGGCTTCATTCAACAGGTTTATTCAGGCGAATCCCATAGGCTTCAATGTTAAAAATATTCCCGTTTTAATGCAATATCTAATAAACCATTGATTATAATATTCTGCAGTAAAGAGTCTCTTTATTTATAGATTTTTTAGGATCTTTTAAGCATTTCTGTTTTTTTAAAATTTTTATTATTAAACGTTTTTCTTTTTTCTGTAACAGCCCTTTTTATTATCATTCACTGGATCTTATATGTAAATTTCAGACATTTTCGCTCAGTAGTTTGTTTGCAAACAGCGTTTCACTTTTCAAACATTCAAGCGTACGTTTTTTTTTTCTTCATTCCATTCATCTGCGGTGTTGGGTTTTTCCAGCAGCTGCTCTGCGCTCTGACCGGCTCCTGCTCAGGTTTCTCCGGCGTCGTCGGTGGGGTTAATCCAGATGTTTTTGTGGGTTTCGGTGTGCATTTGCCTGGGTTTTGTGATGAGTGTTCGGCAGGTTTTCGGTGACTTTTCCCTGCACTACGACGGCCCTGTGGTGCTTGCTGAATACACCGCAGGGTCGCCAAAATGGGATCGCCGAATCAAGCCGAATTGAAGAGAACAAAAAGTCAACGAACATGCTGTGACTTTTCGATTCTCTTTAAATAACCCTGTGTGTGTTTAAATTAATATCTTTTAAGCATGAAGGAAACATATTGTCACGGTTCCTGGATCCCACGCAGTCCTTAAAGCCCAACACTCCACAGGGCCAAAAACTACCAACAGGGTAGCCGTAAAGGAATCCCTAACTGTCTAGTCCTTAAAAATTGGCCAGGTATATTTATACTAGCTAGACAGAAAGAGTTAATCAAAGACAATGTCGTAATACAAAACCAGGTCAGCAACACGGGGGTAGTCAGACGAGCCAGAATCAGGAATACAGAGTATAGAATAGTCAAATGAAATAGCTGGGTCAATATCAGTGCAGAAGCGTAGTACAAGGAAATAGTCTAGGGCAACGGAAGGCAGAATAGTCAGAAAGCAAGCAGAGGTCAATAACAGGTTAAATCATGAGAGAATTCAGGTACAAGGAGCTCAAGTATGGATAACCACGATCTGGCACTGCTTAGAAGGAATTGTTGGTTTTTAAAAGACCTTCACCAGACCACGCCCCCCTCTCAAGCCGCGCCTCATGCACCCACCTCCCTGCCTGTTTCAATTTAAGCCGGGTGTTGGTGAGCGAGCAGCATCAGACATGCTGCCATCAAGCACACCGGAAAGGCTGGAAGCCCCCAACGTTACAGTACCCCCCTCTCCACGGGAGGCCACCGGACGACCAACAGGACAAGTGGCAGGACAACCACCAAGGCGATCGGGGTGCGAGGCATGGAACGCCCTGAACAACCTAGAGGCAGACATGTTGGAAGCCGGAATCCAGGACCGGTCCTCCGGACCATAACCCACCCAATCGACCAGGTACTGCAGAGCACCCCTGAACAGCCTAGAATCCAGAACTTTCCTAACCTCATACTCCGTCTCTCCATCATCCTGAACAGGTGGAGGAGGAGGAACGACCCGCGTGTACCTGTTACACAACAAAGGCTTCAGTAGGGAGGTGTGGAAGATGTTGTGCAAGCAAAGATGTCTAGGAAAGGCAAGAGCATAAGCCACAGGCTTAACGCGGCGAATGATCTTGTATGGACCGATAAACCGAGGTGCCATTTTCATAGAAGGCACCTGCAACTTCACATTCCTAGTGGACAACCAAACTCTATCCCCCACGTTGTAGGAAGGAGCTTGTAACCTATGCCTGTCAGCCTTGCGTTTCTGGACAGCAACATTGCGCTCCATGTTTTCGCAAATCTGTCTCCAAATATCCTGTAGTTGTGTGAGATCTTCATCGAGAGCCGGGATGGCCTGTTCAGCAAACTGAAGTGGTAGAGCCGGAGGGAAAAAAACATAGATATCAGAAAAAGGAGAGTGGTCAGTGGTCTCGTTAACGGCGTTATTACGTGCATACTCAGCCCAGGGCAACAACTCCGACCAATTGTCTTGTTGTTGTGTGGTAAAGCAACGTATGTACTGCTCGAGACCCTGATTTGCCCTCTCTGCTGCCCCATTGGTTTGTGGATGATATGCTGAAGAGAAGGCCAATCGCACCCCCATCTCCGCACAGAAATCCCTCCAGAAACGAGAGACGAACTGAGCTCCTCTGTCAGAGACTATTTCAGACGGAACCCTATGTATTCGTACAATCTCTCTAGCAAAGACGACCGCCAGTTCTTTGGCTGTAGGAAGCTTAGGTAAAGGAATAAAATGAGCCATTTTGGAGAAGCGGTCTACAACTGTCAGAACCACAGTATGACCCTTGGACTTCGGCAAGTCCACAATAAAATCCATGGATAGATGAGACCAAGGCCTATTAGGTCTGGTAAAGGCTGCAATAGACCGACAGGCAAGGTTTTACTGGTTTTGCTTCTGGCACAGACTTGACAAGCCAAAACAAACAGACATACGTCCTGTCGCATGGTGGGCCACCAGAACTGTCTGGAGATACTGGTAAGAGTCTTAGTAATACCAGGATGACCTGCTGGTTTTGAATCATGAAACATTATGAGTAATTCTTCTCTTTCCTTTTCAGGCACAAACAACATATCTGGAGGCTTGTTAGGTGGAGCCCTCATTTGAGCTGCTTGGAGGCGTTCCAGAAAAGGCGAGGAAACAGACAAGACCGTGTAAGCCATAATACGTTCAGGAGGAACTATAGGATTCTGGTCTTGTGTATTTGATTCATACGGGTCATATTGACGAGATAAGGCATCAGCCTTTACATTGCAGCCACCTGGTCTGTAAGTCAACAAAAAATTAAACCGAGACAGTAGTAATGACCACCAGGCCTGTCTCGTGTTCAGACGTTTAGCATCCCCGATGTACGTAAGGTTCTTATGATCAGTGATTATCAACAAAGGGTCAAGAGTACCTTCCAAAAAATGTCTCCACTCTGACAGGGCAGACACAATAGCAAGCAATTCTCTGTTACCGATATCATGATTGCGTTCTGCTGGTGATAATTTTCTTGAAAAGAACCCACAAGGATGTAGAGGCTTCCCTGGAGACTCTCTTTGAGATAGTACAGCCCCAATGCCTATCTTGGAAGCATCAACCTCAAGAACAAATGGAAGTCTGGGATCAGGATGCCGTAACACGGAAGCAGAAGTGAATGCCTGTTTGAGAGCTTTGAATGCCTGTTTGGATTGTGAAGACCAGACCTGGTTCTTCAGACCTTTATGTGTCATATTAATGATAGGAGAAGCTACAGCAGAATAATTCTTGATAAATCTCCTATAATAGTTGGAAAACCCCAGAAACCTCTGTATGGCTTTGAGGCCTTGAGGGAGAGGCCATTCTGAGATGGCCGTGAGTTTGGAAGGATCCATCTCAAATCCTTCTGGAGTGATAATGTACCCAAGAAATTTTACAGTAGTAATGTCGAATAAACACTTCTCCAGTTTGCAATAAAGACCATTGTCTAGTAATTTTGCTAATACCTGTCTGACATGTTCATGGTGGGTTTTCAGATCTGGAGAGTAAACCAGTATATCGTCTAAGTATACGATAACAAAGGATTGCAAAAAATCTCTGAGCACATCATTAATGAAATCTTGGAATACAGCTGGAGCATTACAGAGACCGAACGGCATGACCAGATATTCATAATGCCCACTCCTGGTGTTAAATGCTGTTTTCCACTCATGCCCATCTTTTATACGTATCAGGTTGTAAGCCCCTCTCAAATCGAGTTTTGTGTATACTGCTGATCCCCTTAACCTGTCGAACAGTTCTGATATAAGAGGGATAGGGTACACATTCTTGATGGTGATCTTGTTAAGCCCCCTATAATCGATACACGGGCGTAAATCTCCTTCTTTTTTAGATACAAAAAAGAACCCAGCCCCTGCTGGAGAAGAGGAACGTCTGATAAAACCTCTCTCCAAATTCTCCTTAATGTACTCCTCCATTATTTGGTTCTCTTTTATGGATAAAGGATATACTTTGCCTCGAGGAGGCATGGTACCTGGATGAATATCTATGGCGCAATCATACGGTCTATGTGGAGGTAGTTTCTCTGCCTCTCTTTTATCGAATACAGCCTGAGGTTGGCATACCAGTCAGGAACCTCTGTAGACAATGGAGGAGCTGTAGGTGTGTTCAGGGCACCAATATGCTGAATGGGTATTAAACAAGTCCCAAAACAAGCAGGACTCCAAGACAGTATCTCTCCCTTAGCCCAATCAATAACAGGATTATGTTCCACCAACCAAGGGAAACCAAGCACAACAGGATTGGAAGGTGAACGGATAACCTGAAATATGATCTCTTCTTTATGCAAGAGACCAGTGGTAAGAACCACTGTAACAGTATTGTGAGTAATTCTTGGTAGGATAACGGCCTACCGTCTATGGCTTAGACGGCCAAGGGTGTCTCTCTTACAAGAGAAATGGAGGAAGCGTATTCAACATCAATGAAATTACCAGCAGCCCCAGAGTCAACAAAAGCGGTAGTATGCGTGGTCTTGGTCTCCCAAGCCACGGATACTGGTAACAAGAGTCTAGTGTCTTTGACAGGAGACATGAACATCACACCCAAGGCCTGTCTCCTCAGCTGCCTTAGGTGCGGTAGTTTTCCGACTTATCATGCATTCTAGGGCGAGTGGGACATTGAAGTCGTAAATGTCCTTTTAAACCACAATACAGGCACGATCCCTCACGAAGACGCCTTGTTCTCTCTTCCTCTGTAAGCCTAGTATGGCCTAGTTGCATAGGCTCAGAGGGAGGGGATAACTCTCTTGGTGGTGCCTGAAAGACAGGGGCCAACCTTGGTAACGGTCTCTTAGGTTTCTCTCTTGGAGTTCTTCTGTCCCTTATCTGATCATCCAGATCTATACAATAATCTATAAATTCACTCAACACCTCAGGTAATTTACGAGGGGCCAACTCATGCATCAATGTCTCCGATAACCCCTCCATAAAAGCCAGAACCAGAGCCTCATTAGTCCAGTTCACGTCAGAAACCAATGTTTTAAATTCTATAGCATAATCAGATACAGTCCTGTTCCCTTGACGTATGCGGAACAAGGATTTGCCAGCTACCTTGGCCTTTCTGGTAAGATTAAATGTACGTTTTAACTCGGCTATGAATTCTTTATAGTTCAGTACGATAGGCTTCTCTGCCTCCCATAAAGGATTCGCCCATGTCAACGCTCTGCCAGACAGATGGTTAATAATGAACCCCACTTTGGCTATGTCAGTGATAAACATTTGTGGATTTAATTTAAAATGAATATCCACCTGGACCAAAAATCCCCGGCACTCTGAGGGAGTACCGTCAAACCTCATAGGAGCGGTCATGTGTACCTGGGATGTCTGAACAACAGGGGACACAGGTATAGCAGGAGGAGGTGCAACCCCAGCTGGTTCCAGGTGAGCCGTACGAGTCAGGATAGTTTGTAAGGCGAGAGCAAACTGATCCATCCTATGGTCCTGCTCGTCCTCTCTGGATACAAAGTTACTCAAATTCTGTGTTAAGTCTGCGGGATCCATTTGGCCAGATTGTAATGTCACGGTTCCCGGATCCCACCACGCAGTCCTTAAAGCCCAACACTCCACAGAGCCAAAAACTACCAACAGGGTAGCCGTAAAGGAATCCCTAACTGTCTGGTCCTTAAAAATTGGCCAGGTATATGTATACTAGCTAGACCGAAAAAGTTAATCAAAGACAATGTCGTAATACAAAACCAGGTCAGCAACACGGGGGTAGTCAGACGAGCCAGAATCAGGAATACAGAGTATAGAATAGTCAAATGGAATAGCCGGGTCGATATCAGTGCAGAAGCGTAGTACAAGGAAATAGTCTAGGGCAACGGAAGGCAGAATAGTCAGAAAACAAGCAGAGGTCAATAAGAAGTTAAATCACAAGAGAATTCAGGTACAAGGAGCTCAGGTATGGATAACCACGATCTGGCACTGCTTAGAAGGAATTGTTGGTTTTTAAAAGACCTTCACCAGACCTCGCCCCCCTCTCAAGCCGCGCCTCATGCAGCCTTCCTCCCTGTCTGTTTCAATTTAAACCGGGCGTTGGTGAGCGAGCAGCATCAGACATGCTGCCGTCAAGCACACCGGAAAGGCTGGAAGCCCCAACGTTACACATATTCAGAATTAAAAGAACAGAGCACAATTTGAAAATCTACTTATTTAATACCAAAAGCACAAGTTAATGATGCAAATCTTCCAGTTTTGAAACACTAGAAGCTCCTTTAAGATTTCCGAGAGTATGGTGAAAAAATGCTTGGAAATGCTTTTTATTGGGTTCACCATAAAGAAACCCACACGGGGTTATTCAGAGAGAGGTGAAAACCAGGAGAATGACTGGAGAAGTAAAAATTCTAGGTCAAACTTCTCTCTCATTAACCCTGAAAGGGCATTTGATAAAGAACCGGTACATCCTCAGCCTGAAGTAAGTAGGCATTTGTCTATTTTCTGTCTTTGTTAAGCAGAAAATGACATCACACTAGAGACCCTGTTTTGTTACCTTCCTACTTTTTCTTCCCTTATACATATATGCTATATGATGAAGAGGAGGAAGTGAAGGAAGGTGTGTGGACGGATAAGAAGGGGATGGACGAATAAAGGCTCACCTGCAGTTATAACCAGAGCCAGTAGAGGGCTCATGAATTTGGGAGTGTAATATCTCTCCTTTACAATTGGTACTAATTATTGTGGAAAATACTACGCAATGTTGGATATGTTACAACATTAGAACTCATAGTGAGAAACACTCTGTATCCCGACATTGCAATAAATGCCCCTTTTTCAATTTTAATAATTTTGTCTGGTTGGGCATTGAAAAAGTTGTTTTGGGTCCGAGGGGGGGTGATCCCGGTTTAGCTTTATCCCGGACGGAAACCAAATGGATTTTCTATCTTGACACCCTAAAACCTCCAGGTTTGAATGTGGATATAGACTTGATATCCTTTTTATAATTCATCACCCATTTTTTTCATCTTTAATTCCTCTTCCTCAGATCTGATATTCTGGGTTATATCTGTATAATGGTTATTGGTACAATTTTCCGATTTGTATTTAAATTTTTATATATATATGTATATTTGGCTTTGCCTTTCATCCTCTTTTATTTTTGTGTGTTATTTCTGCTATACCATTTTTGCCAGTAATGCAATTGGGAATTGTTTTTACTGGGAAGCTTTTTGCCCTGCTTCCGGTTTTCGTTTTTGCCGGAAATAGCTTTTGCGTGTCACGGTATTTTTTGTCTGTGGGACATATGAGATATGTCTTTTGGACTGATTACTTCCGGGACTCCTTTTTGTTTCACACCTGAGGTCTATCTTTTTCTCCATTTTAGGAACTATTTAGGAGAGGTAAGCCTCTATTATTGATAAAGCTTTGAAAAAGTCGCTTTACTTCAAAGGACGAAACGCGTCAGCGTATCTTTCGCTTCGAGGGTCTTTCACATATCGCTGGGACTTTACTGTATTCTTGGACTCTTCCACGGACTGTGCTCTGGAGAATTGTTTTTTCCACCTGAAAGGATTGGACTCGATACTCCGCGACAGAGACGGTATCTGTGGATTGTCTGTAAATTATGCGATTTTGCACACAGTTTTGTTCTAGTGTGCCACTTCTTTTGTGAGTGGTTTTTAATCCTACCTATGTTTATGTTTTATTAAATCTTTGCAGTTTTATGCTATGTCCAGTTTTTCTTCTGTATTTTTTAGCTGGAAGAAAAACACTCCATGATGACCACTGCATCCTGACTATATATTCTTGGATCTACATGAGGACTTCATTTGTCATTTTATGCTGCTATTATTATTACTTTTTGCTCCGTTATATATTTTTTTCTGCTCTGTTATTAATTTATTAAGGAGTTCCCTTCCTCCTTGGTTTTTTGTTACCTTGTCCAAATTTATGTTTGTTTGTCTTTATTGTTATTCTTGGCACCATTCTAGGGGGTGCGTGGGTTTTGGTAACAGACATTTTCTGGTGTTTTAACATGTCTTTGCATATAAATGTTGGATATGGTTTTTCTTTCTTTTTACATTTGCTGTGGACCAATGAACTCATATGGAAAGACTTTTCTGACTGTATGCTATGTATTATTTCCACTGGCAAGTGTAGAGACTTGCGCTATACCCATTGTTTATTGTGATTAAGCTACCGTTTGATCCCAATTGCTGCACTATGGAAGCTTCTTTCTGTTCTCTTGTGAGTTGCTGAGAGTACTAGGAGGAGTGGCATCATATGTAATGGCTGCGTCACCTCATATAGGTTTAGTCTCTGCATTCAAACGAGCGCTGGCATTCAGGCTATTAACCACGTGAGTGAATTTCTTACTACCGTAGATATTATTCTGGATTTAAAGAGACTTTATTTCACTATAGGTTTCTCTTTTCTTTTTTTTTTAGATGATATCTCCACTTCGGATGCATAAGGAAGGACTATATACCATGTGAATACCACCTGTACATATATCAGATTTTTTTTTAAGGTCACTGAGCGCTATTGTTAGAATTCTTGGCGCTGCACAATTTTAACTACAAAGTACGTCAACATGTGTCACTTTTAATGGACAATTTTTTTACATAAACACATAATGTGCAGTTACCTTGCTTTGTGTGTGAAAACAGTTGCAATTCCTTAATGTTTTACATGATATTTTTGTTCAACTCTTGAATTAAAGATGAAGGTCTCTATTTCATTTGCATCTCAGTTGTTTCATTTCAAATCCATTGTGGTAGCGTATAGACAGAATTATGAAAATTGTGTCATTGATTAATAATAATAGAGAATGATTTATTTATGGACCTAACGCTAAATAAATTATATTACAGGCAAACGCAGCACAACATAGAAAACATTTGAAAACGAAAAGTTAATGAAAATCTCTTTATTATTATTGTCCTTTATATAGCGCCAATAGTTTTCACAGCACTATACAATAATCAATGGGAAAAGTATCTGGCAGCTGTGGGATCTTTAAAGGGACACTACCACTTACATAAACTGTAACTAGATTACTCGTGAATTAATAAAACAACATTATAAAACACATGTTGCTAGTTTTGTCATTTGAATTTACTGCATGTAAAAAAGAAAATTAAAAATAGGTTTTTATCTCCTGTTTTCATTTTGTGGATTTTTCCCAAGGTACAACATTTACAAAATCTGTGCAAAAGTTTTTCTTTGCAGCTGTAATATAGCTTCTACAGTATTGAAGAGGCTATAGAGTGGAGGAGAGAATGTTTAGATAATCCTGCAGGGGGCTATTGTGTTGGTCAAGGTACCCGAGATAGGCGATGGCAGCTGAATGAGATCTGACAGGGCGTTGGTTTACTGAACTTTCTGACCCATAGAGCGCATTCTATGCTCAATGCCACACAGTGAGGAGCAAGTGAGGGGGGCAGTTTACAACACATGCAGGGTTATTCAAAGAGAATCGAAAAGTCACCGCACGTTCAGTGACTTTTCTTTCTCTTGAATTCGGTGCGATCTGGCGATCCTATTTCGGCGACCCTGCGGGGTATTCAGCAAGCACCACAGGGCCGTCGTAGTGCAGGGAAAAGTCACCGCAAATCTGACGTACACTAACCGCAAAACCCGGCAAACGCTCACCGAAACCCGCAAAAACATCTGGATTAACCCTGCCAAACACGCCAGAGAGACCCGACTGTAACGTTGGGGGCTTCCAGCCCTACCTGTGTGCTTGAGGACAGCAAGTCTGATGCTGCTCGCTGACCACTGCCTGGTTTAAATGGAGACAGGCAGGGAGGTGATTGCATGAGGTGTGGCTTGAGTGGGGGGCGTGGTCTGGTGAAGGTCTTTAAAAACCCTCAGTATAGTTTCAGAAGTTGCCAGATCGTGGTTATCCATACCTGAGCTCCTTGTACCTGACTGCTATATTGATTTAACCTGTTATTGACCTCTGCTTGTGTTCTGACCATTCTGCCTTCTGTTGCCCTAGACTATATACTTGTACTACGCTACTGCTCTGATACCGACCCGGCTATTCCATTTGACCATTCTGAACTCTGTATTCCTGATTCTGGCTCGGCTGACTCCTCTCCGTATTGTTAACCCTTTTCTGTCTAGCTAGTTTACCTGGCCAATTCTAAGGACCAGACAGATAGGGATCATTCACAGCTACACTGTTGGTAGCTTCTGGGTTTTGTGGAGTGTTGGGGGTTAAGTACTGCGTGGTGGGATCCGGGAACCGTGACACCGACTAGCCGCCGATCAGAGCGCAGAGCAGCCACCGGAAAAACCCGACACGCAGATGAAGGAGATTAAAAAGAAAAAAAACAGTACGCTTGAAAGTTGGAAAATTGAGACGCTGTTTGCACAAAAACTACAGAACGAAAATGTCTGGAATTTACATATGAGGTCCAATTAATGATAATAAAAAGGGCTGTTACAGTAAAAAGAAAAGAGGATTTTAAAAAAATCTCCAAAAATGCCTAAAAGATGATAAAAAATCTATGAATAAAGAGACTTTTTACTGCAGAATATAATAAAAAATGGTTTATTAGATATTGAATTTAAACGGGAATATTTTTAACATTGAAGCCTATGGGAATCGCCTGAATAAATCTGTCGAATGAAACCACTGAACAGCAGGGCATTTCGGCAACTTTTCCTTGCTGTTTTGTGTTCTCTAAATGGACGAAGCATTGCTTCTCTATGGGGCTTTCACTGCCCTCGAACAGGCAACAAACAGGCACCGTATGTGCAGGCATTTTGCCAAGATTTGGCGAACTGCCTGCTCTCTGAATAGTCGAATGGCCAGGAAAGGTAACCGTACGCTGAATTTCAGTGTTTGGTTACCTTTTGGCCACAATTTGGATCTCTTTGAATAACCCTGATAATATCACACAATGGATGCCTCCAGTGACAAATATAGAGTAAAATATGTTCTTAACTAAACAAACAAGAGAAAAACAAAGCACATGTAAGATATCAGCAACATAAAATAAACAGAAAAAGGATATTTCATAGTTTGGTGGTAGTGCGTGGCGCTTTAGGAGAATGATTTGTTTGATACTCTAAAATTAAGCAGCTGTCCTAAAGGTGTCAATGTGCCAATCTGTCTAAAACATGTAGAAACCACTGATAGTTATCCAGGATCAATAATTACCCAGAAGGCACAATATACCAATGATCCATTCACTTATACTCAAAAGAATTCTTATTAGGTTCTGGCTTATAAAATACAGATATCTAATCTTAATGCATATTTGCATGATCTAGACGATTTGTGCTTGTCTATGAGTGAAAAAACAACAGTAGTGCTTGAAAGAAAGAATTTAAAGTTTCCCTTGAGAGCAGAATTCAGTAGATAAGCGCTCACGTTCTACACTCTCTGACTGCACGTGCAGGAATGACGTGATATCTCTGGAATAGAAAGTATAAATTCTACAAGAGTTGCCCACACAAACCCTCATTATTCTTAGGTCAATCGAGCAAGTGATAGTATCAATGAGAATTATTATGATTTATAGTGTGCTTCCATTATACAGATTGATACATGAGTGGTTGACCTAAGTATAATGGTTGTGATGAGTGTGCGTGTGAGACTGTAATGTGTACACTCTGCGTATATATATATATATATATATATATATATACACACACACACCAGGAGGCACTCAATCTTTACTAAGCATAGAGGGTGGATGCTTTAAGACAAAAAATACAACAAACCAGGAGGAGAGCACACCAACTAACACATTCAAAGACTTCAACAGTAGCTTATATATTTAAACATTTAAAGATTTTACTGAATTTACCCTTTAAAGATTCTAACAACTCTTAACAATTTCAGGGTAACAACAGCTTTTAACCCAATCAACATTTTTTTACAAAGTTTTTAATCCTAATCTCTGTTAAAAAAAATGATGGGAATTTAGTTCACAATACATGGCCATAAATTGCAAAAGCCTACCACAACGCCAATGTATCCCACTGTAACGGGGGGGGGGGCTGACTAGACAAGGAGCAGGAGGGGTGTGAGCCAAAGCGCAGTGATTAGACAAGATACAGACGTGAACCAGACATAAAACAGAAAACAAACTAAGTTTATTTGTTACCCAAATAAACACAGAACTAAAGCAAGAGCAATATAGCAAAAAACCGAACCAATGCAGAATAAATCAAGAAACAGAATATTAAACTAACATAACATGAGAGATCTAAACACTAGAGAAAACAAGAAATGAAAACATGAACATCAGACATAGCATAAAAAGAAATGCAATACTCAGATTTAGCATAAACCAGATTTAAACAAAAGAAAGCATGATACAAGAACTTAAACTAGACATAAATAAGAAACACAAACAAGAGTATTAACCTGAGAACGGTCAGAAGAACCAGAGCAACAGAACCTAACCAGACCTACAAGGTAAGGAATCAGGACTCAGCGTGAACCAGAGGCTAGGGCAATACAGACTGAGGATCAAAACAAATGAGGCAGCGTCCTACTATGGGCACTGCCTGCTTTTAACCAGAGTTCGTTAGAACAAATGAGTCCAGGTGAAAGTCCAGGCTTGGAATCCACAGAATGGACAAAAAAAAAGTCAAAAGCAGCAACGTTCACTACTGCCAGAGACTTGGGATGTCACACTCACCTTTTGTTAAATTTAAATTCTAATATAATTACCATATATGGATGATATAAACCTTTTTCAAGTTTATTCTTATATATCAAAATGGAAGTAAGCTGCTGCGCCATGCTGCACCACGCTGCGCTATGCCATGGCGAGAGACACCAAAATCAGCCACAGGCATGTAGCTTCAGGTCATGTCTAAATATCTTTTGTTAGACAGACTGTTTTATTAGATTTCAAAGAATTTATATCCAATCAGCATACAGATACATTTCCACGTCAAAGTTTAACCAACACTTATTACCTTATATGGTTTACAAAAAATCTTTTTACCTTTCTTCCCGCTTCTGCACACATTTTCCTGCACTGAACATAACAGGAAATCGATCACATCCCCTTATAAAACTATGCATGATTGAAAGAAACAAAATGGAGGGGGGGAATTTCACAGCCCATTTTATCAAAACAGGCTTTTCAAGATAAAATATTTATATTTTATACAGGAAATTAAAATCTAACAATTCTTTTCTTTGATCACATTATCACTTGTGATCATCTAAAAGATAAACCAAACCTAGGCAATTAAACTAATTATACCTGGGCTACATTGTCCTCGCCTAATACCTTTACAATATACAAAAGGGATTCCCCAGGGAGGCCCGTTATGAGCATAAAATACACTTATCTATCTAGATTGACTCTTCCAGCGAACCACACTTGGAACCTAGGCCAAAATACCTAATCTAGACATTAAATAACTATTTATTCCAATTTCCCAAAATATAATTCACCGAACAAGAAAAATATAATAACTTGAAAGTAAAAGTTCATTTATCTAATAATCAACATGAGTCAGATCTATATCTGTGTGTTTTCCTATGTTCAGCTTCACTCCACAAAACGCATACACACCTACACTCACACACACACTCAAGAAATACATTCTCATTTTCACAAATCCAATCTTTTCTCACACTTATCTAGGGGATTAAATAAAAAAATAATATCTCATAATCTAATACTGTAGTCCAAAGTGCGTGATCAAGGTTTGGTCTTTTTCAACATCCCAGCTTGAGAAGCATAATCATTGAATGTCATCAGAGCTCCCACCATAGGGACTCCTGAACAAGCTGTCTCTTTGCGCTGGTTGCTTATTACCTGTGACCTTTGACCTTGACACAAAATGTCCATGATTTGTTCCATATGTAGTCATTGTGACTGTCAGATTTCTTGATGATGTGATACGGTTTTAGCAACAATAAAGAAAATAAAAAAATGAAAAGAAAATATGGTATTTCCCGCTAATCATATACATCCATTCATTCATTGTCACTCTCAAGTGCACAAAAACAATAAAATGTTAATTTACACAAGAAGAGACACATATAATAAATTTAAAAATTTCCCCACAAAGCCTATGGGCCTCACGCAACAAAAAAGAAAAATCATACTACATCTGACTCAATGCTTTTAGAGAAAAATATATATACACAACTTTGGCTCAAAAAGGAAATAGCCGAAGTGCATATTCCTCCCATTTAAATATCAAAAAATATTTAATTACTATCCTATTCAGTCTTGTTTGGTGTTTTGAAACAAACCCGGTGTTTATAAAACACACCAATCCTCAAAAAAATCCAAAACATAAAAACAACTTTAATTTTACCGAATTAAAACTTTACATTTACCACTATATATGTCATGAAACGTATTTATGCAAATGTATTAAATTATATGTTCCTAAATACATTAATTAACTCTAATTTTAATTGGATGTGATCTTCAATAATCCTAAATGTCAGGGAATTTGAACAATATTGATTGTAACCACACAACAAAAATAATAAAATATAAAATAATAAAAGACACAGGATAATTATCACTTAGACAATGCAATGATAAATCCATCAGCATATAAAAAAATACATTATCTTCTTTCTTTGTCTTATTGGTTGAAAATAACTGTTTTGTAAAACTGACATATCTAAAGTTTTATTTCCAAATCAATGATCTTCTTTAATCGCATGATTTATCGATGAGTTGTTGATAAATTAGAATGTTTTATTGCCTGGTGTCTGAGAATTCCTTATTATCCGGTTGATGTAACATTGTAATGTGAAATGATAATGTGTTTGAGTAAATTTCCTTCAATTCCAACAGCTTTATCAATATTGGTATTCGATAATCTTCCATCTAGCTTGATCAAAGTTGGCATGCATGGGTAATTTTCACCTAAAGTAAAAAAACTTTGGAAAAAAACACATACATTAATTAGTAAAGACAAACAGTGAAACAAACTCACCACCATCCTGGATGGCTTTTTATGGCCGGTCCTCTGATTTGCAATCTTCTGGAGTGATGGCAAAATGTGATGTGTAGTGGTTTAAGAAAAGGTTTCCCACCAGGTTGGGAGAGGACCATCGTGGACATAAGGTCCATTAGTGAATCCTGCCCTTTGTCACTTACCATTGGGAGGTCAACATTAAGTATTCACTAAGATATGAAAACTAAATGAATTCCCTACCTGCCCCTTACATTCTTAAATATATATAGCAATGATGTTTTAACTTTTCCCGAAAATTCTATTCTCACAGGGTTATTCAGAGAGCGCTGAAAACCAGGAGAATGACTGGAGAAGGGAAAATTCTAGGTCAAAATAGCCAAACCAGAGAAATTTTCCCATTTAGCTCACTTTCCAAATCAGCTATTTTGACCTAGAATTTTCAATTCTCCAGTCATTCTCCTGGTTTTCACCGCTCTCTGAATAACCCTGTAAGTTGTGCTTGTGCTGAAGTAATTTAAGAAGAGACAACCAAAATTCTACTAATTACTGTTCCACATTATTTCAACTTCAGGTGTAACATTTTCTTCATGTATTTTGCAAATGAGTTCTGTTTTATATGCTTTACCTTAACTACTAAACAAAATGCACATGTTGATGTTTAACCTCCAATTAATGGGTTTATGCAACTTTTAAAATTTAAATTCCCACTGCATAAATTTAAATTGCATTTATTTTAATTAACTGATACAGCTCAGAGAAATGGAATTAAAAACACTATGGTCCTTATTACAATCTTCACGCAAATGCGCTCGCAAGCAAAAAAGTTAGCACGCATAAATTAACGCGGTATTACGATCCGAGCGCAGTTTTTCAGCCTTCATGTTTTTTCGAGTGCAAATCCGACGCGCAAAGCCAGGCGCAAATGACCGTTGCGGGCAGGAATCGGTGGGCAGACTGTTTTTTCACGGGATTCAGCCAATCAGAATTAAGAACCACCATTTGCTAGGTTTCGGTTGTTGTGCCTGTCAAAGTCAATCTGCCTATATGTGCTGCAACAAAAAAAATAATTAAACAATTGGTAAGACACCTAACGGTACATACTCGCCACCCAGGACATACTTGAAAACCAGAGAAATCTCGATGTATCCTTCCTGGTAAAATCCTTTCTCAAAGAAAAAAATAATAATTATTGTTTGGGTATGTGTAGAATGTGTAACTGGTTCATTTCGTTTTGGCCAGAACATTTAGATTGTAAGTTAACACCAGGTTTTCAAAGACGTTACGATACTTCGCGCAAACGTCGTTCGTACGACGTTGCGCGAAGATCGTAATACCATCCGCTCAAACGCATTTGCGTTGACAATGGTAAGTATGGGATGCACGCACACACTTGCGTTCGCGATGGGTTCGCGCAGGGTCAATCGCGGTAAACGCTAATGCACATCGTTTGCTCGAACGTCGTAATACGACGTTCCGCGCAAAAGGTTTTGTCCTCGCGCAAAAGTGCATTTGTGCGCACGCAAATGCGCTGCGCAAGGAATGTAATAGGGGCCAATGATAGCAGGGAATTAACCACCAAACTCAAGCAATAGAGATTTTTTGATTATAGTGTACATTTAGTTTATTACAAAATAGAGCCATTGACCCAATGAAACAAAATATCTCCAACACAGCTTTTGCTCATTGTTAGCAAAGATTCCATTTTCAAAAAGAACGTCTTGGAGTTTTACTTTGCTGCATTTGCACTTGTAAACCACTAAAATTCTGCTAACATCGGGTACTGAAGTATAACATTTTCGCACAATGGATCATTGTAATGTGTATTAAACGGGTCATATTCAGGCATTTTGCTGACAACATTTTACAAATAAAAGAGGAGAATTCTATCAGAAAGAATTGCCTTTCTGGCTTTAAAGGTCATATTGTTGTTTTCATTATAGATGGCTGATCCAAGCCTCATTTCTTTGCAGACATTTTCTTCTACTTTGGAGATTCTAACAGATTTACAAATTAGTGTTGCTCACGAAATGCAAAATTCACAAAGGAAAAAAAAAATTGCAAAAAATGTCCATTTAAATTAAAAATTTTATCATTTAATACCTGTTGCAAAATGTCATATATGCGTATATATTAAATGGTATTTTTATAAGTAGATGAGCTTTGCATCCATTAAATATGTTTAAAAGGTGTGAGATTCGCAAAATGAATTGCAAATCTTAGCCTAGGTTTGTGTTATTTTTTTTTTTTACTTTCCAGAAAGTTGTGCACAATTTGCAGGTTAAGTCTAGGGTCAGACTAACGCATCTTTTGCGTTGTCCGTGAAAAAGTGCGTTCGAACGAATGGACGCATTTTTTCACAGAATACACCTTAGCGGTCATACGATGCGCATTTTTCTTCTGTGATTTTGTACGGATCATCAATAAAACACTTTGTGTCTGTACGTTATGTTGGCCGGACATTAGCAGCGTCTGACGTCTCCTAATCACGCACACACGCCGCTAGCGGACGCAGCGCACTCTGTACGTCAGTACTAGCGGTTTCACATTCTCGAAAAAATGCGTTCGTTTGCCACTTGCGTTGCGCAGCCGCACTTTTGTTCGGCCGTTCTTCGTATGCGGCATTGGATGTCATTTGCTGCTACTACAGCCGTGATTTAGTGCTGCTAAATGCACGTTAATACTGCGTTAGTCTGACCCTAGCCTGAGTGACTAAAACCTAGCATTCTATCCAGCACACTTTGCAGTTTAGTTGATTCCACTAAGTATTTAATGATAGCACACAGAAGATTTTTTTAACAGGTCTACATTTTGAATGTGAAAAGTAGACAAAAAAAATTAGTTTCCTCTTGGATGCATTTGTTACATTTGTTACTTTTTTCGGTGCGTTCGTTATGTTATCATGATTCATATTTCGTATGAATTTTTTATTTCAGGAGATTAGTAATTTGTGTTTGTATTGCTTCGTTATTTCAGAATGGTAAATCAGATGAATTAATTACCGTTAGATTAGGATTAATAAAATGAGGGTTACAAACTACAGTAATCCCATTGTCCTTGGTGCTGAAATAAGATTCAGCACCAAGGACAGAAGCAATGCAGGTTCCGGAGAAACAAATCCTCCTGTCCTTGGTGCTGAAATAGGTTTCATCACCAAGGACAGCACCCGCCGATCACAGTCAGACTGAAGAAATTAAAAAATGCTGCGTTCGGCAACGAAAAAAAGCCTAGTCTTTTTAAAATAATTGAGAATTAGAAAAAAAATACAAAAAATTCCAAAAGAAAAATCAATAAATAAAAAGGCTTTTTGCTGCAAATGAAAAGAATAAACGACTGAATAAAGAAAAGATACAATTGAAAATATTATTTTACATTGAAACCTATGGGATTCACCGGTCAAATTGAATCGTTCACATTACGGCAGCCAAAGATGGCCAAATCGCACAAAATGGCACTGTATGTCACTGTCAATGGCCTGTGGTGCTGAATACAACAGATTCAGCATCAGCAGCACCACGGCCAATGGACAGGGACGCGATGCTGAGTCTGAGTGAAATGGTATAACGAATCAATTTGTAAAAAAAGAAAATCTACTAGTAATATACCGTTTCATTTTCTTTCCGCTCCAGACTAAATCAATTCATTAGTTTGGAAGTGATTCCAAAAAACAAATCGGCATAAATTTAACCAAATTGCAATTCGGAACTAAAGGAAATGCACATATCTAGTGAAATGGATATATTTTACATTATTTTAATCAGTGTATTTTGTCCTTTAAGTTTAAGAGGAGAATGAGCGTGCTCAATGCATATTTCTGAATTCTGGGTCGAGATAGTATTAATGCTGTCAGATTATGGAATATATTTATTAAAAAAAAAGCTGTTCAGTTTCCTGAAGCAAAAGTTTATATGTGGTTTTATAATTCAGCTCAGGGCTGATAAAACAGAAGAGCTCGTAGAGTTAAATGCTTATCCGAGTTTCTATCAAACATCTCCAACTCCTCACTACTACGGCTACAATGCGTATATTAAATATATTGTCCAACGTTTCAATATGTGTCCATATAACCACATAAGTCACACATAAAAAAACAGATGTGCAACTGAGAACATACAATACAATATCAATACCTAGCTTTCACTTCTTAGATGTCTCCTGTCAGGACACAAAGGAAAATATTAAAGGCGTGTATCTACGTATAGAACACAAGGAAACCAATAGTGTAACACAGGAAGAATAATGTTTCAATATGCTGTCCCTTAAGAGAATCTCACTCACAAGATATTTAATCAATGATCGCTTATTGTATAGCGCATGTTCCACCTTCAAATCACAGCAGGCGTTCCAGTCAACAGTAGGAAACCACAGGTGTCCAAATGATGGTTCACACAGGGCGATTATTGCAGCTAAAAGTACACAAAAAATCCAATAAAACCAGAATAATTTAAAGAATAATAAAATGTTAAATGTCCAATGTGTTTTGTCGGTCTAGAGCTGACTTCACTTGGGATATTGTTACCAGAATACTGTCTAAAATTGCTATGTGTTTTTCTTTGCATTCTGGCCATGGAACACACCCCAAATCCGTTCTCTTTGATTGCCGCCATTTTAGATGGCGTGTATCCTCTCTGATGATTCCAGACCGCCAATATTTGACAGAATTTATATTCGGTCTGAACAGAATTGTACAAGCCCAGTGCTGACTTCAGATTTCCTGAAATTATTTTAAGCAATTGCAAAGTCATGTTATCTTTGTAGGTTTTGTACATCCTGATGGGTATCGGCCACGTTAATCAAATCCTACAGGGTTATTCAAAGATAATCGAAAAGTCACCGCACGTTTGGTGACTTTCCGTTCTCTTCAATTCGATTTGTTGATCCCATTTCGGCAACCCTGCGGTGTATTCAGCAAGCACCACAGGGTCCCCAAATTGCAGGGAAAACTCACCACAAAACCCAGGCGAATGCACACCGAAACCCACAAAAACATCTGGATTAACCCCGCAGAACACGCCGGAAAAACCCGAGCAAGAGCCGATCACACGCAGCGCAGCTGCCGGAAAAAACCAACACCGTAGACGAATGGAGTGGAAAAAAAAATATGAGGTCCAATGAATGATAATAAAAAGGGCTGTTACAGAAAAAGAAGTAAAGTTAAAAATAAAATAAAAAATAAAAATATCAGAAAAATGTTTTTGGCAAAAAAATCACGGAAAATGCTTAAAATATCCCAAAAAAATCTATAAATAAAGAGACTTTACTGCAGAATATTATAATGAATGGTTTATTAGATATTGAATTAAAACGGAATATTTTTAACATTGAAGCCTATGGGATTCGCCTGAATAAACCTGTCGAATGAAGCAACCGAATGGCAGGGCATTTCAGCAACTTTTCACTGTTGGGTTTTGTTCTCTGACTAGACGAAGCTATGGGGATTTCACTGCCCTCGAACATGCACCAAACAGGCACCGTATGTGCAGGCAATTCGCCAACATTTCGGCAGCCATTCGGATCTCTTTGAATAACCCTGCTAATCGCTTGGGTCGAATCCTATTTATCCAACAGGTCCTTCTGTGTGTCCTTTGCTGGTAACTCCTCCTCCTCATTGCCTCTATCTGTTGGTGTACCTCAAGGCTCTGTCCTTGGTCCTCTGCTCTTTTCCATCTACACCTCGTCCCTGGGCAAAATCATCAACAGCTTTGGCTTCAATTACCACCTCTACGCTGATGACACTCAGATCTACCTCTCTACCCCTGATCTCTCTCCCCCTGTCCTTTCAAAAGTCAGTGACTGTTTATCTGGCATCTCCTCCTGGATGGCCTCCCACCACCTAAAGATCAACATGTCGAAGACTGAACTCCTACTTATTCCTCCCTCCAATGCCTCCCACCTCCTGACTTCTCTATCACGGTGGAGGTATCACCATTTCCCCATCAAACCAAGTTCGCTGTCTTGGAGTTACACTTGACTCTGCTCTTTCCTTCATCTCCCACATCAAGTCTCTTTCCTCCTCCTGCCGATACCAACTGCGTAATATTTCCAGAATTCGGCCATTTCTTACCGCTGTCGCCACAAAACAACTCATACACGCCCTGGTAATCTCCCGACTCGACTATTGCAATAATCTCTCTTATCTGGCCTCCCTCTGTCCCACCTCTCCCCCCTACAATCCATCCTGAACGCCTCCGCCAGACTAATTCACCTCACCCGCCGCTCTGTCTCTGCTCCCCTCTGCGAGTCCCTTCACTGGCTCCCCATCCACTGCAGAATTAAGTTCAAAATCCTTATCCTTACCTACAAAACCCTCACTAACTCAGCTCCCCACTACCTGTCCTCACTAATCACCAAATACACCCCAGCCCGCTCCCTAAGGTCAAACAGTGACCTGCGCCTAGCTTCTCACCGCATCACCTCTTCCCATGATAGACTGCAGGATTTCTCACGCGCAGCCCCACTCTCTGGAACGCTCTCCCTCGTACTGTCAGACTTTCCCCTAACTTCTCTTCCTTCAAACGCTCCCTTAAAACGTTCCTATTTAGGGAAGCCTACCACCCAACTCACTGACGCAATCATCAATCACTCTAACCTTACAGTCCTCTCCTCCTGTTTCCAACCCCAACCCTCCCAGATTGTGAGTTCCTACGGGAATAGGGCCCTCATCTCCTCCTGTACTGTTTGTCAAATGTTGTTCAATGTATTGTAACCCTGTCTATACTGTGCTTATTGTACAGCGCTGCGGAATATGCTGGCGCTTTATAAATAAAGAATAATAATAATAATAATCTTTAGTTCTATTAAACAGCATTTCCCAAACCTGTCCTCAGGGAGCACAGACCAGAGATTACTGATTACGGAACGCAGACTGAATCCTGGAATCACTGTGCAGCAAATGATATCAACCGTGTTGTGCCACAAATATCTTGCAAACCTGGCCTGTTAGTGCTCCCTGTGGACAGGGTTGGCAAACACTGCTATAAAAGATATGTTGTGGTAGTACCATCCTTCTTCCTGTCATGAATTCAAAATCTTGGTGGCATTGCTTGATGTGGCTCTAATAGACATTAGAACCTATGGATGTTTTGTATCACAATCTTTAACGGAATGTTGTCACTTGTCTGATTATAATGTTCTACTCTTCCACTTGAAGCTGTGTGATATCAAATGCAATTTTCAGACACACCCAAAATATTCCATAATTTGTTCATAACCCCACTTGTGAAATAAGTTTCTCTATTTGATTTTATTAATTGGAGAACATTGCGGCTTAATAAGACATAGAGGGTTATTCAGAGACATTCAGTGACTATTCGTTCCCTGCACTTCGGGGCGATTCGGCAATTCTAGTTCGCAGGGTAGTGCAGGGAGAACTCGCCGCAAACCTGCCGAACACTCGCCGAACACTCGCCGTAAACCTGCAGAAACCGCCGCAAAAAAAACCCTGAACATTCCGGAAAAACCCGATGAGCCGCCGATCACAGTACAGAGCAGCCGACGGAAAAAGCCGAGAGGCAGGCGAACGGGGTTAAAAAAACAAAACAATACGTTTCACAGTTTCAATATTGAAATGCGGTTTGCAAAAAAACTACTAAACGAAAATGTCTGGAATTTACATATCAAATCCTATGAATTATAATAAAAAGGTCTGTTACAGAAAAAAGAAAATACGATTTAAAAAAAACAGATTGCCAAAAAAAACCAAAAGATGCTTAAAAGATCCTAAAAAAAAATCTATAGACTTTCGAATCTCTCTGAATAACCCCCATAATGTAGTGACATTGCAGCTGCAGTATCTTCCTGGTAATTTGCAGCCAGCAGACATTTAGTATATGAGTATATGCATGTCATGCTTAACGTATACTAATTTCCTCTGAACGATTAACTTCATTGGCCAGTGACCCCACTTAAATGCAAATCTAAAAAAGTGCCAATATATTTCTATTATATAAATACTGCTACATCAATTAAATTATAGAAATTAAATAAAGCATAAAGTGAATACTTAAAGCTATGGAGCCAACACCCTATACGGCCACTTTTTGTAATTCATTTGAGAAGCATTCTCCTTCGTTACCCAATTGCTTTTTTACAGAGTGTTTAGATTAAGACCCACCAACAATTTTTGCCTTACTCGTGGCTGGTGGGCTTCCACTTCTAATGGCCATTATTAGTTAAGCAAAAAAAAAATTTTTTTAGGCTATGAATTTTAGAGCACGTCTGATAAAAATGGGGGTTTTTTTGGTAAGAATTGGGGCTGACTGATACCGCTGATCCTCTCAAGAGTGATGGGAGTTGAGCATCCTGTTTGTTGTAAGCCTCCTGCCCATAGACTACGCATATTGGCATTGAAGCCAAAACACAGGCAAGGGTTAATCCAGCAGCCTCTGTATTCAAATATCATTTTTTGCTCCCTATGAAGATACTGTATGTATATAATATGATTACAATTTGACCTTTCTTCTTGGGCTTGTTTGTGTATACCCTGTCTGGGAGTTCTGTATTGTAACTGTTAGGTAAATGGATTATTCTCTTGTTTGGTTTTATGATTCTAGTAACTGGTGAAAAGGAATGGACGTGAAATTCTGCAAGAGGGCGAGTAAGCGTTAACGCCATAAATTAACTAATAATTGACTTTAACACATGCCACCCATATTACCTACCTAACACTAAACCCCTCAAAAATCCATTAGCGCATCGGGTACTGCGCAAGCTTGCTGTACTTTGTGCTCCCCATGTTAAGTATTAGGTGCGCAATCAGTAATTAGCGTTAGGATAAGTGAGGTACTACAAAGTGCTAGCACTAATTACCGCATCAATGGGTTAACAAGAAATTTAGCGACACCTAAAACCTGTGGCTGATTCCACTTTTGCAGAATCATTTAGCACCCCCTAATAAATCAGATACTCACCTCTCGCCCCGCAGCGAGAACAGTGGCCCGATCCGCAGCTTGTCCTGTCAACGAGCAGAGTGAGACTGGGGACAAATCCTATGGAATCGCTACCGTGATCATCACTGGGGGTAGTGCTGCGTTCTGAGGCAAGGTGCTGAAGTAGTGCCTGCCCCGGAATCTATGGATGCTACGGGAAACTTGCAGGCGCGGGTTTTTCCCTGTTAGCGTTTGGAAGATAATAGTGCCCTATATGTTTACTTCTTTTACCTTCTTTGTTGAAAACACCCACATTTGTTTTAGAACTCTATCCATCCCTTGATTAAAGGTCTGCGCAGCATGTAGAATGATATTATGATATTTTTCACACAGCATACAGTTTATTTTCAGTTATGTGACTTCATCAAGCGCTTTGCCAAATTAGTGAGTCATCTGATGCTCCACAGTATGCAACCTTTAACAACTTGTGATTTTTCTTGCTCAACCTTGCTAAATGAACTCTTTTTTACAGAGAGATAGGAAAGTAATTGGCTTAATATGGTGCAGCACATTGCTGACTTATTGCTGTGCCTTTTCTGAATGTGTCGATTGTTAGAGGCGTATTTATCAAGTTCAACATCTTACACTCTAGACAAGCAAAGCACAGATTCCTTGTATTGGAACTTTTAGAATTGCCACTCAGGAGATAAAATACAAAGTTAGACTATTAACCATGGTTTATTAAACATGCAAAATTACTACGGATATAAATGTAGCACAGTTCCCTGGCAACTATTGGTGTTTTGCATATATGATTAAATATTGCAAATTTGTAAGAGCAAGGAATATGCATTTATGTGTTACTGTGCATATTCGTATTATATTTGGTGATATTAAATACTTAAATACAGGATGCAGATTTTGATGGGAAGAAGCACTTAAAAAGTAACAACGACATATATCAAAAGTTATTTGGCAAATAATAAAATGTTGTAATACATATGAACCAAAACCTCTACTTAATAGTACAACGTGGAAAAATAAGAAGAGAAATTCAAAAATGTGAAAAATTAAATTATACAAGTGGATGAACATAATACTAACATACTAACTTGACTTTTAAGTATAGGACACTATAAAATATTTTCATAAGCTTCACTCTCATCACTCTGATGTGTTAATGGTTGATATTTGAATGCCTAAATGGAAAATGTGTAATTATTAGGACAGAATACGTGTTTAACCATATAAAGCTACCATACCCATATTGAATGTACTGGTACCAATATAGCCCACATCTGTATTGATTGGTTTGTGTCCGTTTTGGTTGAATTTGGTACCATTTATTTAGGCAAACTTTTTCTCTCTTCATCAAAAGCACAGAGACTGTTTTCGAAAGTGAAGTGCAAAGAAGCTGAATCTGTTTTAGGCTAGAGGGTAGAATTAGGCTGGGTTCACACCTGAGCGTAGCGTTTTTGTGGCGCGTACGCGCGTTTTTGTTGGGCATTTTTCACGCGTATAAAAACGCACAAACGCCCATCTCAGTGCGTTCACGGCTATGTCTATGGCTGTAAATGCACTGTAATAAGCCCCAAAGAAGCTCCTGTATTTCTTTGGATGTAGGGTGTTTTACAGTGCATTCCTACACGCTGTAAAACGCCCAGGTGTGAACCATGCATTAGGGTTAACCCTTATCTTAAAGGACCTTTCTATGTAAATCACATACAACCACATCAGGGATCTGGAAAGAGTGAGTAGGGCACATTTGGATCTCAGTTCTTTCTACTTCTTCTAGTCATAACTATAATGAATTAGGAAGTCATTTATTGTGTACTTAACCCCTTCACTGCTGAGCATTTCACCTCTGTGTGCTCAGCTCATTTTGAACATTTTATGCTCATCATGTTTAAGTGCGATTTGAAGTCATGTTTATACGACCCAGACAAATTATATATCCTTATTTCGGCAGACTTGGCAAATTCATAATATATCATTATTTTAAATATATAAATATAATTATATATATATATAATGTCATTTGTTGTCAGAATACTCTAAAATAAAATGTAAAACATATATGAATATAAAACAAAAAAACCCTAATTTTTCATTATGGGAAATGAGAGTTTGAGTGCAGCTCACATTAAAATTGAAAAGTGCTGCATTATTAAAATTATTATTAATTTTATTTTATTTTTTACATATAAACCTGGCCATGTTTGGTATCTTTAGAAAGGGTATATCAAAAGGGAACAATATAAGATAAGGCTAAATGAAAAAAAACTTAAAAAAAAGGGTTAAAAAGCATATGGGAAAAAAAAGGAAATAAAGAAAGGGGGTATCTAGCTAACAATGTGCAAAGCTACCCTATGCAACATACAAGTAATGTAGCCATAAAAGAGTTGAAATGAACCTTTGCAGATTCACAGCAATAGGACATGAGGAGAATAAAGATAAACAATAGTAGTTATTCAAAGAGAGCAGAATTGGCTTTGAAATTGCACCAAAAGGTGAATTTCCTCATACGGTCAAATTTCAGAGCCACTCCGCTATTCAAAAAGCTGGCAATTCGCTAAATATTGGCGAATTGGCAGCGAAATACAGTACCTGTTCGGCAGTGAAAGTCCCCATAGAGAAGCAATGGTTAATCTATTCAGAAAACACCGAACAGCAGATAAATGTCAGTGAAATGCCCTGATTTTCGGTGATTTCAGAACTGTGTCTCCCAAGCATATATGGGAGAGAGACTGGGACCGCTCGAAACCAGTCTCCTCTATGTAGAAAAAAATTGCCCTAGATAACCAACCAAAGGGAAAAAAAATGGAGCTACAAAATCATAACACTCTACGCATTTCGCTATAAGGGGCTGGCATCCTCAGGAGTGTGATCAAAGTGATTGTTAGTCTGGATTCTGTAAACAACCAGGAGATCAGAATATTACACTGGGTGGTTTTATAATGAAGAGGTAATAGAGGCAGGAGAAAGGTGTGAGGCACAGATAGCCCAATATCTGTGGACTCCTCCCAGCTAGGGGTGGGTTGGGGAGAGGTAAAAGGATGATGGACAAGTGCCTGTCAGTGGCAGTGGATGGTAGCGGTGTGACTGGGAGTGGACCAGGATGGTATGCCCAGCCTCCTTATCCCTCACTGAACACTTGGGCAAGTGAATTTAACCCCCTCATGGTCCAGGACAAATACGGGACTGAATCATAAAAAGGCGGGTTAAAGTGACTTATAAAAGTCATAGGCAAATAAAGTGCCAAGGGCATATGTGTGTGTCGCCTCATCCTCACATGAGGCACAAAAGGCACATGTGTTTACCTTTGTCATAGTCTAGGTGATAGCCCAAATGGTCGCCATCGGTGGTGTGACGGAAGGAGATGTTATCCGCCTGCGGGTATGCTCAAATCTGCTTTCCCTCCCCCTCTCTCCCCCTTTATTGTACCACCGGCCCGACTACCAAGAGCCTCGGCCCTCGGCGTCTCGAGCGGCCGGGTATGACGTTGAGATAAGGATGCCAGTCTTAGCGGGTGACCCCGGAGTGAGTCCAGCCCGACTACTGAGTGGCGACACCCAGCGTCCCGAGCAGCTGGTCACTGACCTGAATAGGAGTTGTACCGTCTGGGAAACTGACCGGCTTCTCTTCTCGCAGGTAGTTCAATATGCTTGTAGTGAAGGTATGGGATAGCCGCTGGTCCTGAGGATCGTACTGCTCAGTGGCTGATGTACCCCCCCACGCGGCGCAGCACTGCACATTCAGATCCCTCGCCTGCGGAATGGGGTGACCCGACCGGTACCGTCCGTGTCGCGCGGCAGTTGGTCTCCCCCCACGTGACCTTCTCAATTCCCTCTGGGTTCTGGGCCACGAGGGACACCAGATGCGGTCAGTAAATAGAGGCACGAGTCGTAGCTGCATGAACTCCAAAAAAAGACACGTTTTTATTAACAACACCTCTACTTAACACTTCCACCATGAGCTCACCAACTGGGGAACACCTCCTGCCCGCCCACACAGATCTGATTGGCCAACACAATTCGGGGCGTTGCCGATTCAGGACCGGATGGTCTGAATCGGCCATTTTCCCTCCTGCTTCACCGATCGGAACACGAGGCGGTAGAAAATGGCGGCAACCACGGCAGACCGGGACCGGCATACATTACACAACACATCAAACACTTTTATTTACAGGAACCACTTTCTGAAACCTTCAGGACTCGCAGGATAGTTGGTGCAACGGCACCACCACAAAAGTTTATAGAAAATGTCTTAAAACACAGTCTCTGGCTGAGGGTGCTGGGCCAGTCCATCACATTCCTCCCCCGCCCCAAAGTTCGACGCACCCGGTGGGACTCCCACGGGTCGTGCCGGGGTAGTCGGTACTCCACCCTCCACCAGGTCCAGAGCCGACTGTCGTGACAGTCCGTCGGCGTTACCATTTTGTGTTCCCGGCCGGTACTGAATGGTGAAGTTGAAGGGTTGAAGAGCCAAGCTCCACCGCAACAGCCGGCCGTTCTCCCCCGCCACCCGGTTGAGCCACACCAGGGGATTATGGTCCGTCAATACAGTGAACGACCGCCCATACACATATGGCTGAAACTTTCGTAGGGCCCAGACCAGGGCCAGACACTCCTTCTCCACCGCAGCATACCCCACCTCCCGCGGTAGAAGTTTTCTGCTAATGAAGGCCACTGGATGATCTCCCCCGTCGTCCCCCACTTGGCTCAGGACAGCTCCCAGTCCGAACATGGACGCGTCTGTATGAATGATAAAACGTCGGTTATAATCGGGAGCCGCCAGTAGGGGAGCCTGGGTCAGGGCGGCCTTTAATTGCTGAAAGGCCTGCTCGCACTCCGGGGACCACAGGACCTGTCGAGGTAGGGACTTCTTGGTCAGGTCCGTCAGGGGTTTGGCCAGATCACTATACCGGGGTACGAATTTTCTGTAATAGCCTGCTGTACCCAGAAAGGCGAGGACTTGGGTTTTAGTCACGGGGGTGGGCCAGTCTAATATAGCTTCTATTTTAGCGGGCTCAGGTCGCTGTACCCCGCACCCTACCCGGTGACCCAGGTACTGCACCTCTGCCATCCCTACCTTACACTTCTCGGGCTTCAGGGTTAAATTGGCGTCTCTGATGCGCCCCAGGACCGTCCCTACGTGAACCAAGTGCTCCTCCCAGCTCTGACTATAAATGGCGATGTCGTCCAGGTACGCGCACGCAAATCCCTGGAGGCCATCGAGGAGGCGGTCTATTAGCCGCTGGAATGTAGCGGGGGCGTTCTTCATCCCGAACGGCATGACTCTAAACTGGTACAAGCCGAACGGGGTGATGAAGGCCGACTTCGGAGTCGCCTCCTCGGCAAGGGGGATCTGCCAATACCCCCGGCACAGATCCACCGTGGTCAGAAAATGACCCCTGGCGATCTGGTCCAGCAGCTCATCGACCCGGGGCATGGGGTAGGCGTCCGTCGTGGTGCAATCGTTCACCCGTCGGTAGTCTACGCAGAACCGTGTGGTCCCATCCTTTTTGGGTACCAAGACCACGGGCGATGCCCATGGGCTGGCAGACGGCTCAATGACCCCCAGCTCCAACATCTCCCGTATCTCGGTCCGCATGGTTTCCCGGACTGCCTCTGGAAGACGGTACGCAGGCTGCCGAAGGGGCCGCTGACCGGGGGTGTCCACGGGATGAACGGCCTGATCGGTGTAACCCGGGAGAGCCGAAAAAACTTCCGAGTACCCCTGAAGCAGTTGTCGTACTTGTGCCTGCTTCTCGGACCCCAACGCCTCCCCCAGCTGTACCTGATCCACACCAGAGGGTTGTTTGGCCACCCCCGGTAACTCTACCAGGGGAAACAGCTCCGTCTCTTCGACAGCCGGAGCGCATATGGCATCCACTGTCTCCGGGCGCTCGTGGAAAGCTTTCAACATATTGACGTGGAACGTCCGTTGGATTCTGGTGTCCGCGCAACTCGCCACCACATAGGTGGTATCCCCCAGTCGGGTTACCACCTTGTAGGGACCTTGCCAGGCCGCCTGCAGCTTGTTCTGCCGCTGTGGTTTCAACACCAGAACCCTCTGTCCCACACAGAACGAGCGGCTGCAAGCAGCCCGGTCGTACCACGTCTTCTGTTGAGTCTGAGCGGTTTCCACGTTTCCCCGGACCAACCCCGCGAGTTCTGCCAAGCGCTCCCGGAGCTTCAGAACATAACTCACAACCGGACCCCATCTTCCTCCTGCTTCCCCTCCCACTGAGCCCTAACCAGATCCAGAGGCCCTCTCACCTGACGCCCGTATAACAGTTCAAAAGGAGAGTATCCGGTGGACTCCTGCGGTACCTCCCGGTAGGCGAACAGCAGGTGTGGTAAGTATTGCTCCCAATCTTTTCTCTCGTGAGCGAAGGCCCGAATGAGCTGCTTCAAGGTCCCATTGAACCGCTCGCACAGTCCGTTTGTCTGAGGGTGATATGGGGCGCTGTGTAACGCCTTGACCCCACACAGACGCCAGAGCTGCTGGGTAAGCTCAGCGGTAAACTGGGTCCCTTGATCGGATAATATTTCCCGGGGAAATCCCACTCTCGTAAACACACGCAGCAAAGCGTCGGCCACTGTGTCCGCCTGGATGTTGGCCAAAGCCACAGCCTCAGGGTACCGGGTAGCATAATCTACAATGGTAAGTATATACCTCTTCCCGGTAGCACTGGGCCGGGGCAATGGCCCAATAAGGTCGACCGCCACCCGACTAAAAGGCTCCTGGATGATGGGCATGGGGTGTAGAGGTGCCTTCGGGTGGTCCCCGGCCTTTCCCGCCTTCTGGCAGACGGGGCAGGTGCGGCAAAACTCGCGGGTGTCCTCGCTAAGGCGAGGCCAAAAGAAAGCGCGCGCTAACCGGTGGCGGGTCTTCTTCTGCCCTAGATGACCTGCCAAGGGGATGTCATGAGCCAAGCGCAGGAGTTCCTGTCTAGGGCCCTGGGGTACCACCATCTGCTTCTGTGGGACTTGCTTCTTCCTGGACCCCTCTCTCTGTATATCTATATAGCAGCCCATCCTCCCACTCTATCCGGTCGCTGCGTTGCTCATCAAGTCCCTGGCCGGCCCGGTCACGGTAGCCCTGTAACGTGGGGTCCGTCTGAGTCTGATGACGCAGCGTCTCTGGGGAGCTCCAGGGGCAGGGGGTGTCAGGAAGTATGGGAAGAGTCGGTACAGGTCGGGGTGTAGGGATCGGGCGGGGTGTTGGGGAAGGTCTCACCTGGGTCCCTCTCGGAGTGCTACTGTTGTGTCGTTGGCTCTGTAGTCTAGTGGTGACTGGCGTGGCCGCATCCATGGAGTATGCAGAGATCAGCCGTCCCAGATCATTACCGAGGAGCACTTCGGCCGGCAGTTGGTTCAATAACCCCACTCTCACTACTTTCTCCCCGGATCCCCAGTCCAGGTGAACCCGGGCCGTCTCCAGCCGGAGAACCTTACCACCAGCCACTCGTACTGCAACGGTATTTCGCAAGCGGTCGTTCTGCTGGACTAGGTGAGGCCGAACCAAAGTGATCGTAGCCCCAGAGTCTCGAAGTCCTTCAGCCGCCCTCCCGTTGACCCACACCGCCTGGCGATGGTGATGGCGATTATCGGCAGCGGCAGCTTGCACTGGATCCGCCTCGTGTAGTCGCTCCCATTCTTCCGGAGCCTCCGGCCATGGGAGATCGGCGTCGTAACAATGGGTGGACTGTGATGGTCTAGGAGAAGATCGTGCCAAGTCCGGTCGGTTGGGGCAATTCTGCTTATAATGACCGTCTTGATTACACCCATAACAGCGTATGTTGGCCAAGTTGTTGGGTCTACTGGGGGGTCGGGCAGCCAGCGGCCGGACTGTCGGCATCGGGGTTGGCGGGGCAGATGTCCCAGGGCGGAGGGGCAACGGCCGCTCCCCCCCCGTGACCTTCCGCGTATCCGCGTATTCATCGGCCCAGATAGCTGCTTGCTGTACAGTTTGGGGCTTTTTGTCTCGCACCCACTCCCGGATGGCGGCGGGAGTATGCTCGAAGAACTGCTCCAGCAGTAGCAGTTGTGTAATCTCGGGTACTGTCTCTGCTTTGCTCCCCAGGAACCACGTGCGCAAATCCCGCTGCAATCTATGAGCCCACTCCACATGGGTAGCGCCGATGGGACGGCGGGAGTTTCGGAACTTAGCCCGGCTGGCTTCTGGGGTCACGGCGAACCGGCTCAGCAGCGCCCGCTTCACGTGCCCGTAGTTGGTGGCCTCCTCGTCTGGTACCGTGCGATAGGCCTCTGCGGCCCGCCCGGACAGCTTGCACGCCAGGATCCTTACCCAGTCGGTGGGGTGAACTTCATGTACTTGACACAACCTCTCAAAATCCTGAAGATAGCTCTCGATTTCCTCATCGGCTTCGCGGAAGTCTTTAAACGCCTGGAAGGGCACCTTTCTCCCCGGGGATCGGTCCACCCGTGGGTTGGGGTCTCGCTGACTCCGCACCTCCGCCAACCGAAGCTCGTGCTCGCGTTCCTTTCTCCGCTCTTCTTCTTGGCAAATCTCTCGCACCAATTGCTGCATCACTGCCTCCGTCGGGGCTGCTCCGTATAAGGCAGCCCGTTCTCGTACTTTCCGCTGTAGCTCGCTTTCGTCGGCTCCGGCCGGGATGATTGCATGTGGGGTGTCGGCGGAAGCGCTGTGCTCGCCGCTCCTTGATCCAGCCGTTGCAGCTCCCCTATCAGAATATCCCGACTCTTGGAACCCGGGGTACCACCACGGTTCTCTAGCATGTTCCGCAAAGTGTCCCGTTTGTAGTCCGCATATACTGTCATGATGTTCTTCGGGGTTTGGGGTTTTAGTTGCAGAGAGCAATCCCACCGCTGCCACCAGTGTGACGGAAGGAGATGTTATCCGCCTGCGGGTATGCTCAAATCTGCTTTCCCTCCCCCTCTCTCCCCCTTATTGTACCACCGGCCCGACTACCAAGAGCCTCGGCCCTCGGCGTCTCGAGCGGCCGGGTATGACGTTGAGATAAGGATGCCAGTCTTAGCGGGTGACCCCGGAGTGAGTCCAGCCCGACCACTGAGTGGCGACACCCAGCGTCCCGAGCAGCTGGTCACTGACCTGAATAGGAGTTGTACCGTCTGGGAAACTGACCGGCTTCTCTTCTCGCAGGTAGTTCAATATGCTTGTAGTGAAGGTATGGGATAGCCGCTGGTCCTGAGGATCGTACTGCTCAGCGGCTGATGTACCCCCCACGCGGCGCAGCACTGCACATTCAGATCCCCCGCCTGCGGAATGGGGCGACCCGACCGGTACCGTCCGTGTCGCGCGGCAGTTGGTCTCCCCCCACGTGACCTTCTCAATTCCCTCTGGGTTCTGGGCCACGAGGGACACCAGATGCGGTCAGTAAATAGAGGCACGAGTCGTAGCTGCATGAACTCCAAAACCAAAGACACGTTTTTATTAACACACACACCTCTACTTAACACTTCCACCATGAGCTCACCAACTGGGGAACACCTCCTGCCCGCCCACACAGATCTGATTGGCCAACACAATTCGGGGCGTTGCCGATTCAGGACCGGATGGTCTGAATCGGCCATTTTCCCTCCTGCTTCACCAGATCGGAACACGAGGCGGTAGAAAATGGCGGCAACCACGGCAGACCGGGACCGGCATACATTACACAACACATCAAGACACTTTTATTTACAGGAACCACTTTCTGAAACCTTCAGGACTCGCAGGATAGTTGGTGCAACGGCACCACCACAAAAGTTTATAGAAAACAAATGTCTTAAAACACAGTCTCTGGCTGAGGGTGCTGGGCCAGTCCATCACAGGTGGGATTTGGACTATTAGGTGGGGGGACATCATATGGTCTCCCATAGGTAAACCCATAGGAGGAAGTAGCACCAATAGAGTACAATACCCACACTGTCACCATCTATATGCACTCCGTTTGGTATCACATCATATCCAAGTATAAGCTCACATATCCCTACATGAGTAATAAAGGATCTCCATGGCCCGCCAGCCCTGAGGATACCCTCTTTGTGAAAATAGATAAGGTGGTATCATATAAAGGGGGATATAATATGAAATGAGTTAAGGTAAACCACTTGTTAAGACCTCGAGGTTATAAAGGTTTGAGTTTGAAAATCCAGTACGTCTCACGTTGAAGACATTTGATCGAGGTCTCCTCCCCTGTCACCTAAGGTAGCGTTCTCAATTACCATAAAACTTATGCCTTCCAGTTTATTGTCATGATGGAATTGTAGACGGCTGGAGACAAGGGATTCCTTGGGGTAGTGGACCGACCTCACATGTTCCATAATTCCTTTTTTAACTTCTAGATCGTCTTACCCACGTACAGTTTCTCACATGAGCAGGTAAACTATGCCTGTAGTATTGCATATATAGCCATCCTTTGCCATAATTCCTCTGATCTGGTTGAATCTTGGAACTGTCTGGAAGTGGCAAGTTTGGTGTTTAGTGAGTGTTATAAATTGAAGAGTATATAATCTAACATAGTGCTATAAATGCCCTACTTATGGAACTTAGTCTAATAATTGTACATACTGTATGTAAAATAGACCTTGCATTCTCAAGGGGCATTGTACATGATGACAGACTATAGCAGGTTTGAAGATACATAGATATAAAACCAGTTGATTATCCAAGAACTTTATTATAAAGTAAATTATAACTGCGTATTTCAAAGTCATTAGACAGTTGTTACTGCAAACAGGATTATCAAAAGAGCTAAAAAAAAAAATACTTAAAACTACTTCATTCCATTTCAAATTTTAAAACCAGAAAGATGGGAAATCTTTTATAGTGTAGATTACTATAGTAGCTTCACTTCAATTCCATTCTCTAGCACTCAACACAAAGTGAAAGTCCAACTTAACTATCATCTGCAGAAAAATAAACCTTTGAGATGGAGTGCCCCTTTGTTGTGCTTCCTTTTATCAGTTTGGGTGACCTTGTCAAAAGATACCACTTGAAAGCCCATGTGTCCAAGATTCCAGACTCTTGAATGAACCCATGTACAGCATTGATTGCTGTTGGATCATTGCATTCCAATCTGTGTGACAGCTGAAATAACCTTGAGGAGAATTAACTAAAATAACCGTTGAGTATTTTAGTGTATATATATAGATATATATATATATTTTTTTTTTTGTCTTTCACTTTCCCTTTGAAGTGGTCATGATCTTTTCTCTGTTGCCTTATGGGCCTGAGATCGCTCAATGTTTTTTTTTCCCTTTTTTGTTTCTCAACTCTGACCTTGCTATTTGGCGATTTACAACATTTAATACCCCCACCCGTGTGCCCGATTAATGTCTTAATGTTTAATTCTATTATTTTGCTCAGTATAGCTTCCTGACCTGAAGAAGAGGGGAACACTCTTGAAAGCTTGTATTTTTAATGTAACGTAAAAAAGGTATCACTACAGACTGCCATACATACATACACATATACAGTTGTGTTCAAAATTATTCAACCCTCAATGCTGTAAAGGGTTTTAGGGAATTTAGTGTACATTTGTAATTGTATTCAGAATGAAATCCTACAAGGACTTTTTAAAGAACCATATGCAACTAAAAAGGGCAATTGGTTTTGTAATACAGTACTAAATGTTTCTTTTGTGAATTCTTCATTGACACAATTATTCAACCCCTTAAAGACCACCACTCTGAAGAACAGAGGTTCATTCAAGTGTTTTCAATCAGGTATTGAAAACACCTGTGGATGTCACGGAGCAGCAATAAAGCATAATAAGCACCAATTAGGCAGCTTTAAAATGACTGTGATACTCAGCTCCTTCTAGACATTTACTGGTGTGGTTACAAACATGGTGAAGTCAAGAGAATGGTCCAGGAAGACAAGAGAAGAGGTGATTACTCTTCACAGGAAGGGCAATGGCTATAAGAAGATTGCAAAGATGTTAAACATACCAAGAGAGACCATAGGAAACATCATTCGCAAATTCAAGGCAAAGGGCACTGTTGAAACGCTACCTGGTCGTGGCAGAAAGAAGATGCTGACTTTGACTGCTGTGCGCTACCTGAAGCGTAGAGTGGAGAAAAGTCCCCGTTTGACTGCGGAGGAACTGAGAAAAGATTTGTCAGATGTGGGTACTGAAGTTTCAGCTCAGACAATACGGCGCACACTGCGTAATGAAGGCCTCCATGCCAGAACTCCCAGGTGCACCCCCTTGCTGTCTCCAAAGAATAAGAAGAGTCGACTGCAGTATGCCAAAAGTCATGTGGACAAACCACAGAAGTTTTGTGATAGTGTTCTGTGGACTGATGAAACAAAATTAGAACTGTTTGGGCCCATGGATCAACGCTATGTTTGGAGGAGGAAGAACAAGGCCTATGAAGAAAAGAACACCTTGCCTACTGTGAAGCATGGCCGGGGGTCAATCATGCTTTGGGGCTGTTTTGCTTCTGCAGGTACAGGGAAGCTTCAGCGTGTGCAAGGTACCATGATTTCTGTTCAGTACCAGGAGATATTGGATGACAAAGTGATGCAGTCCGTCACAAACCTGAGGCTTGGGAGACGTTGGACCTTTCAACAGGACAATGATCCCAAGCATACCTCCAAGTCCACTAGAGCATGGTTGCAGATTAAAGGCTGGAACATTTTGGAGTGGCCATCGCAGTCACCTGACTTAAATCCGATTGAGAATCTCTGGTGGGACTTAAAGAAAGCAGTTGCAGTGCGCAAGCCTAAGAATGTGACTGAACTGAAGGCTTTTGCCCATGACGAATGGGCGAAGATACCCGTAGATCGCTGCAAGACACTTGTGTCAAGTTATGCTTCACGTTTAAAAGCTGTTATAACTGTAAAAGGATGTTGTACTAAGTACTAAGATTGAATGTCACTTGGGGGTTGAATAAAACTGATAATAATGTGAGCACAGAAAAGACATTTGTGGTTAGTTCATTATAAATGTTATGTTATATTTGTCTGACCTACACGTGCCTCTTTGATTTAATTGTAAGCAAGATGACTGAATGATCAAAATCAATGTCAAACTGGCCAAAACACTCAATTTCAGTGGGGGTTGAATAATTTTGAACACAACTGTATATATATATATATATACACACATATATTTCTTAGCGCCATTTTCCTCAGTAACACACACCAAAAAGTAAACAGATGTTAGTGTGGAATAGGGATGAGCCGAACACGGTGTTCGGTTCGCATTCGAACAATTTCAAAAGTTCAAACGCGAACACGATCTGAACTCAATGCAAGTAAGGCTAGGGTCAGACGAACGCATTTTTCGCGTCGACCGTGGAAAAGTGCGGTCGAACGAACGGACATATTTTTTCACGGAATACGCGGTAGCGGTTATACGATGCGCCTTTTCGTCCGTGATTTTGTACGGATCATCAATAAAAACTTTTTGTGTCTGGACGTTATGTTGGCCGGACATTAGCAGCGTCTGATGTCTCCCAATCACACACACACGCCGCTATGCGGCCGCAGCGCACTCTGTACGTCAGTAGTAGCGGTTTGACGTTCTCGAAAAAATGCGTTCGTTTGCCACTTGCGTTGCGCGGACGAACTTTCGTGCGGCCGTACTTCGTGTGTTCCCCGGCATTGGACGTCATTTGCTGCTAGCACGGCCGTGATTTTGTGCGGCTAAACGCACGTTAAAGCTGCGTTCGTCTGACCCTAGCCTAAATGGGACTCGAACGTCCGATTTTTAGAGTGGCCTGCAAGAGTGCATACATGCAAGATATTTGCCATAAAAAGATGTATGGGGGTCTGGGTAGTGCCCTGGGGGACAGGAAATTAAGCAAGCATGGGATAGGCATAAGGCTATCCTAAACAAAAAGATAAATCCAGGTAAAGTATCCATGTAATTGTGCAGACTAGATGGGCCAAAAGGTTCTTCTCTGCCGACATGTTTCATAGAAACATAGAAAAAAGGAAAAAAGTTTTTAAAAAATACATTTTTAAAGGAACAGTGAGTTTTCCATGAAATAAAGGTTAAGAATAAAAAACAAAATTTTCTTCAAATATCGTGCCTAGGAGGTCCCATAACCTGCCCGTGAAGTTGCGGATTTGTCGGATGTATAGAAACATTTAAAGAGAAAAAAATTACATTTCAAATGATGGTAAATGTTTTTCCTTTAATCTATTCATAAACAACTGTTTGGGGTGGCAGCCTGCATGAAAAGAGATGTTTTAGGACACACAGAACAAGTTTAGTGATTTTTTGGGCTAAATTATGGTGAAATGTATGCAGGCTTTGGATGAAAGTAACAACAGGTGCATTAAAATTGGACCTTTGGTGCCAGCTAGTGCCTTCACACGTAACCCCTCTGAGGTATTGTGGAAGAGTGCAGAGGTGGACTCTGCATTCAAATATTAAAATGATTGGAATAGCTGCACACGACGCACCAGTGTATGCAGCGTCTAACAGCGTGGGAGACGGGAGGCTGCGCTTGTTGGTAGATCCAGGAATTAGGTGAGTAATAGAAAGAAAAAAAAAAAAAGTTTATTTTATGTTCCTTGGGACATCTAAAAATGTCCTTGGATTTTTTTTTTTTTTTTTTTAGAAATATGGTCAGTCAGTGGAGGCTCCCTGAATCCTGGTTGGGGGCGGTCTGCAGTGGCTGCAGGTGCAGTGGCTCCCTCCCTGTGCCGGCTCTGTGACTGCCACATGCACCCAGCCGGCTAGCCCGCACAGTCGCAGCTCTGTCATCCGGCAGCTGCATGCTCCTCAAGGGATCTTTGGGTGGCCCCGGCGGGCTGCCCTCTACAGTGCCTGATTAGAGGGCCTCGTCTGCAGCTGTGTGAAGTTGGCACCCCATGTTTGTAAAACCTGAATAAAAATATACCATTTGTTTGTGCAGGTTTGTGCTGCAAAAACCAACGTTTGTGTCGGTTTGGTTTTGAAGTTATTGCACATTTAAATTTTAGATTATGTGACTGCAAGCCCCGCCCACTTTGCACCCCATGTTATTAAATTTTAAAAACAGATATACCATTTGTTTGTGCTGCAAAAATGAACGTTTGTGCCAGTTTGGCTTCAGAGATATTGTGCATTAAAGTTGATAAACCCCGCCCACTTTGCACCCCATGTTATTAACTATTATATTCCTAACGCAAACGTTAATGCTCACTTGCGTGAGCATTAATGTTTGCTGCGGTATTTACCGCATATTACAATCCAAACGGGTTAAAAAAAGTTTGCGTTTGGTACCTTGCGCTTCTCAGCACGAGGTTATAGCACTTTGCACTCCCTATACTTAACATGGGGAGCGCAAAGTGTTAATCAGCGCTGGTCTTAGTCCCATGGACTCCATTGAGAGGATGCGCGCGGCTGCGCTTAGTGTCACGGGCAGCGTCGAACACGGTGTGCAGGAATATGAGTGTGAGCCCAGGATGCAGTGATACAGCAGCAGACAATAGGGATAGGCAGGTTATAGGGTTTATTTGATATGACAAATAAACAGAACTAAACGAACAACTAATATAGGGAACAATGAATAGCAGGAGGGAAAACACAGATACCGGTATGATTGATGGTTCCAGAGCAGCGAGAAGTCAGGAATATCTTTGGTTAGCCTAGGGTCTCAGGAACTTCAAAGAAGCAGGTCTGCACTAGACAGGGTAGTGAACTTCAATGAGGAAGCGTGGGATTAGGGGTGTAACTTCCTCATAAACAGGTTCAATTAGGGAGTATTAAGGGCAGGTGTGGTTCCTGGTCCATATGCAAATTATAGTCCTGGAAAGCATACGGAGGAAAAAAGTCCTAGAACCTGCATAAGGCGATGCAGGACATGTCAAAAGAGGGGAACAAAAGGGGGGCGCCAGAGGGTCTGGGGGTTCAGACCGTGACAGTATCCCCCCTGACGGGTGCACTCCGGGCACCGAGGCGGTACCAGGGAATGGAGCATAGATTACCACCATCCATCGTCCTCCGAGTCAGAATCGTTCCGAATGTCCTTATAAGCACGTAGGGCCTGCTTAAACATGTCCAGGTCGTTTTTGCGGACCAGCCCTTGGGAGCAAGACATACACTGGGTGGCTCAGGGTGTCTGTAGGCAAAGAGTTCCTTGGCAACAGGTGAAGGACCCTTGGTGAGGCGTGGGAGGGCAGAATCCTTGGCACGGCTCACTGGGGCAGCACCCTTGGCGATGACCGGAGGGGCAGCACCCTTGGCACAGCTCGCTGGGGCAGCGCCCTTGGTGATGACCGGAGGGGCAGCGCCCTTGGCGCGATGACCGGATGGGCAGCGCCCTTGGCAATGACCGGAGGGGCAGCGCCCTTGACGAGGCATGGATTTCTGTACAGCACGGCTCTGCGGCGACCTGGGTACAGCACGGCTCTGTGGCGACCTGGGTACAGCACGGCTCTGCGGCGACCTGTGTACAGCACGGCTCTGCGGCGACCAGGGTACAGCACGGCTCTGCGGCGACCTGTGTACAGCACGGCTCTGCGGCGACCAGGGTACAGCACGGCTCTGCGGCGACTAGGGTACAGCACGGCTCTGCAGTGACAACTGGAGATCCTGCGGGATGCAGGGCAGCAACAACTGGAGATCCTGCGGGATGCAGGGCAGCGACAACTGGAGATCCTGCTGGATGCAGGGCAGCGACAACTGGAGATCCTGCTGGATGCAGGGCAGTGACAACTGGAGATCCTGCTGGATGCAGGGCAGTGACAACTGGAGATCCTGCTGGATGCAGGGTAGCAACTTCTGTAGATCCTGCGGGATGCAGGGAAGCAACTTCTGTAGATCCTGCTGGATGCAGGGTAGCAACTTCTGTAGATCCTGCGGGATACGAAACGGTGGTGCCAATAAAGGTTTGTCTCTGGCTCAGAGGGCTCTCAAATTGCACCATGTTGGTCTTACTTGGCACCTCATATGCTCCCTGAACGATGCTGGAGTAGGACTCTGCCACCTGTAATATTTTCTCCCATGTAGGTAGGCTATTCACCCTTTTATCCCATTCTGGATCATCTTCAGATGAGGAATCACTCAAGGGCATTAAATCCTTACCAGGATCACGGTAGGGAACAGCGTTGCGGTAAGTCATTCTTTGGCTTGCAGCAGGATGAGAAACAGAACTGGCTATGGTAGAGGCGATACCCCTGGCACGTTGACCTGGGGGCCCTTGGGCTCGTCGTGCGGTCTGCATTTTAGGTTGACACCGGTATTCCTGGGTTGGCGAGATCTGGCTGTCATAATCCAGGGATAACCACCCTTCATCATCCTGAGTCGGTTATGGATGGACATGAAGGCGATGGCAACTCTGTCGGGGGTGTTCTGGACACCATGGTGGAAGAGCATACCGTGGATTTTGCCTGGCGTGGAGAAGTTGGACTTGCGGTCACTCTCAGGATCTTGGCCTCTTCATACCGTTCTAGGTCCTCTCTTCTTACCACAGTTCTATCTGAAGCAGTAACAAAGCCAGATGGTACAGAGTCAGGCTTTTGGTGATCTTCGCCGGTTGTGAGGACTGGTGCAGGAATCACTGTGGATGCAAGGAATCGCTGGCTTGTGGTGATGGGAGTCACCTTCGGGGTCTGGATCACCATAACGTCCATGGGTTCAGGATTCTCTGGTAATGCCGGTTCGGTGTCCTCGAACACCATATGCTGCACAGGTTCACTAGGCTTGTGTTTGGGTTCAAAAAAGGGAGAAACAGTTAAGTCATATGTATCACCAACAGGAGTGTCTTGCATATCCATGTACCGGGGTGCTGCAAACGTGGCTTTATGGTGGACAGTGGGCACAGTCTTCCTGGGGGTAGCCTTGCACACTGGAACAGGCGGTTTGCGAGGCATGGGTACTGGTGCGGGTTTTGGCACAGCAGGCTTTTTGGAAGCGCCTTTAGATACAGGTGCTGGTTTTGGCAAAGGTGAAGGAGAATTCTGTGCTGGGACTGATTGCTTCTGGGGTTGTACTGGACAATTCGCCAACCAGTGGGAAGGATGGGCACAATACAGACAGAGTCCAGCGGCTTGCCTGCAGGCACGCTCCTCAGGAGAAAGTGGACCTGGCAAACGTTTTGGTGTGGGAGTGCACACCTTAGGTGAGGTGTCCCATAGTCTAAGCAACATTTGGTCCATTAAGTCCAGCATATATTTTAGCAGATCCTGGAAGGCAGTCTGAATTAACTCCTTCATGGCTTGAATCACCGCGGGCTCATTGTTTAAAGGCTTCCTCATTCTATCACGGGCAGCGTCGAACACGGTGTGCAGGAATAGGAGTGTGAGCCCAGGATGCAGTGATACAGCAGCAGACAATAGGGATAGGCAGGTTATAGAGTTTATTTGATATGACAAATAAACAAACAGAACTAAATGAACAACTAATATAGGGAACAATGAATAGCAGGGGGGAAAACACAGAAACCGGTATGAGTGATGGTTCCAGAGCACCGAGAAGTCAGGAATATCTTTGGTTAGCCTAGGGTCTCAGGAACTTCAAAGAAGCAGGTCTGCACTAGACAGGGTAGTGAACTTCAATGAGGAAGCGTGGGATTAGGGGTGTAGTTTCCTCATAAACAGGTTCAATTAGGGAGTATTAAGGGCAGGTGTGGTTCCTGGTCCATATGCAAATTATAGTCCTGGAAAGCATACAGAGGAAAAAAGTCCTAGAACCTGCATAAGGCGATGCAGGACATGTCAAAAGAGGGGAACAAAGGGGGGCGCCAGAGGGTCTGGGGGTTTGGACTGTGACACATAGCGGGCGCAAACAATGCAGGCAGCCTTTTTTGCACCTGCATTGTAATCCCCCGTTAAAACGGGGGCGGTAAAGTGAAAACTGAGGGCGCAGTTTTTTTCTCCCTACGCCCCCGTTTTAGCGCGGGGATTGTAATAGAGCCCTATGTTTTTAAATATTTTTTTTGTAGGTCACATTTGTTCTTATGTGTACCCCAAAGTTTTATAATTCTTTTAGTACTTATGAAAATATTTGCTATACTAATATCAGGTCGTAAGTATTATAATATCTTAGGGCATTTATTTGGTGACAAATGCCCTGGTTCATGATTTACATTATACCAACACGTTCATTTTTGCAGGACAAACAAGCACAAACAAATGGTCTATTTGTTTTTAAAATTTAATAACATGCAGTGCAAAGTGGGCGGGGTTTCATCAACTTTAATGCACAATATCTCTGAAACCAAACCGGCACAAACGTTTATTTTTGCAGCACAAACCAGCAAAACGTAGCACAAACAAATGGTATATTTGTTTTTAAAATTTAATAACATGGGGTACAAAGTGGGCAGTGTTTCATCAACTTTAATGCACAATATCTCTGAAACCAAAACGGCAAAAATGTTCATTTTTGCAGCACAAACCAGCACAAACAAATGGTATATATTTTTTTAAAATTTAATAACATGGGGTGCAAAGTGGGAATGGCTTGCAGTCACATAATCTAAAATTAAATGTGCAATAACTTCAAAACCAAACCGGCACAAACGTAGCACAAACGAATGGTATATTTTTATTCAGGTTTTACAAACAGGGGGTGCCAACTTCACACAGCTCTCATCTGCCTGATATTTTAGCAACAAGATTGTTTTATCCCATAGGCTTCAATGTTAAAAATATTCCTGTTTTAATTCAATATCTAATAAACCATTGCTTATAATATTCTGCAGTAAAGAGTCTCTTTATTTTTAGATTTTTTAGGATTTTTTAAGCATTTTTTAAAAAAAAATCAAAATTATTTATTTTTTTCAAACTTTTTGCGAACGGCCTGAAAAGTTCGAAGTTCGCCGAACGGCCGAACGGCAATGTTCGAATCGAACTCATGTTCGTATCGAACCGAACGCCCATTCCTAGGGTTGAACTCCCCATCTGAATCTGAGGCTCTACTGAAAAGAGAAAGCACATCAAAAAAGTATGAAAACACAAACTCATTCACATAATATACCCTTACCCATAAAATTGCATGCAATCTTTTACACATATATATAATCAGGGCTCAAAATGTCCAGTCACCCTCTCTGCTAGGGAGAGTGATTATTTAAGCAGGGCTAGTGGAAATTTTACATACACCTGCTCAGAAAGAGCATACTCCAACCGGTTAATCAAAAGATGCATTATTTATGTTATAGTCATACTAGACAAAACACAAGCAGAAGAAAATTCTAAAATCAAATAAAACGTGAAAGTTAAACATAGTGGTAGTTTAACTGTAACTGGTATGTGAAGAAAATTACTAATATAGCCGTATTAATACAACAAGATTAATTGAGACTGGATAATTTATTTGATTTTGTGGTGCTATGATTAGTAATGATATGCCATATACAATTTGCTCCTATACCAATCAATTATAGCAAATGACCGGCACTTCAAGATGCACTCAAATCTTATGGGCTAAAAAATAGAGGATACTATAAATCACCTGATCTACAGCCCACCACCATTCTTCACATCTAAAACAATTAGGAGATCGCCATGGCACCATCTTATACTAATCAGTTTTTTTAGGATGGTGGGAAAAAAAATTCTATTTGGCCAATCCGTGGAAGAATTCTCAAGCTTCTGGTCCTGGAGCTCACAGGAGGGCTAGATAAGCCAGTATTTGCCCTGATCTGGCTGGTTATTCCCCCAGTCTGGTCCAAGGACTTCATCCATTCCAGGGTTTCTGTACTGCCGACTTATTACTCACCTGCTACCGGTGGAGCCAGCCTAGCTATTTAGGGGAGTTACAACAGTCAGTGTGGGCTCTAGCATTTCTTAGAATTTTCTGACTTTCAGCTTTCTTTTACTGTAATTTCCTCCTATTCTTGCCTACAGGATTTCTCCTGGGCTGCACCCATACTGTGGACCCCCCCCCCCGTACCTTTTAAAGCTTTAAATCCTTCTTTAACCCTTTCGCTGCTGAGGCTTTTCACACTTCTGTGCTGAGCTCCTCTTGTTTAACCGCGTTTTGTAGCCATATTTTGATATATGACCCAGACATATTATATATCGTTCTTTCCGGCAGACTCCACAGATTCATAATATGTCATTATTATATGTATACGTTATGTCATGTCTGTATATTATAACAAAAAATGCAATAAAATTTGAATTTTCAATAATTTATTATGGGTAAAGTGTTTTTTTTCACATAACATGCGAGCGTTTGCGGTTATATTTTGTATGGGGTGCGCTTGTTAAAAAAATTAGAAATGGGGACCCATTACATTTTTTTTTGTGGAAAATGTCGCTATTTTTAACAAACGCACCGCATACAAAAATCGTTAGTGCAGCATTATTGTTACATTATAATTGAAATGGGAACAATATTGCTGCATTAACAAATCAAAAACAAAACAAAAAAATTGTTTATTTTTTTTTTAGATCTTTTTTTTAAATATATATACATATATATATATTTTTTTAAACTTTTTTCATTATCATGTTTGATATCGTTGGAAAGGCCATGCTCAATGCCGGGAGATCGCTTGGAAGGGAGGGGGGATCCGTTCGGATCCCTCCCGATCAGGAGGTCCCACAAAAAGAAGCCAGGCACCGCTTAAAAGGGGAGAGTCTCCCCTTTTAAGCGGTACCTGGCTTTAACCCCTTAGGCGCAGGGTCGCACTTCGGCGCCTTGCGGCACCGAAGTGCGGCCTAGCTCCGGTGGGGGCCGCAATCTTGGATGGCGGCTCCACCCCCAGGTCCCCCCTCACTGCCTGACGTCCTCACGCATAGGGTGATGACGTCAGAAAGCCGGGGAACCCCTAGCTGCCCGAAATCCCCTGGTGGAGATAGGGGGTTCATTCGAACCTGATATCTCCAGAACCCTAGCAGCTAGGGGGTCATGGAGGGTGTCAATCGAAAGGCCTGGGCATGGCCTTTCGAATGATATACAACATAACCAGGTATAAAGTTAAAAAAAAAAAAATCATATATTTGTTTTGTGTGTTATTTTTATTAATGCAGCAATATTGTTCACATTTCAATTATAATGTGAACAATGATGCTGCACTAGTGATTTTTTTCTAAGGTGTGCGTTTGCTAAAAATCACATAATTCCCCCCCAAAAATTTAATAAGTCCCCATTTCTAATTTTTGTACAAGCGCACCCCATAGAAAATATAACTGCAAATGTTCATGTAACAAAAGGTGGAAAAAAAACCTTTACACGCTGCAGATGATTAAAAATTCAAGTTTTATTGCATTTTTGCTATAATATACAGGCAGAACATGATGTATACATATAAAAATGAAATATTATTAATCTGCCGAGTCTTCCGGAAAGAACGATATATAATATGTCTGGGTCGTATAATAAAATGTGGCTTCAAATCGCGTTTAAACAGGATGAGAGAAAGCGGTAAAAATTAGCTCAGTACACAGCGGTGAGATGCCTCAGCAGTGAAAGGGTTAAAGAAACAGTGAGTTTCCATGAAATAAGGGTTAAAAATAAAAACGAAAAATTCCTTCAAATATCGTGCCTAGGAGGTCCCCATAACCTGCCCGTGAAGTGGCGGATTTGTAGGATGTATGGAAACATCGCTATCACAGACCCACACACGACACCTAGCACCCCCAGTCTGCATACAATGTACCAAATTCATGAGACCGGACTAATTAGAATCACATGTTATTTCCAAACACTAATTAAACACCTGTTGTTTACGCCGTTTGAGAGCACAGGTCATTTAGAGGTGAGAATCTTTGCACCTAGACATTAGTTTTTAATTCAAAATCTAATAAACCGTTGCTTATAATATTCTGCAGTAAAGAGTCTCTTTACTTCTAGATTTTTTAGTATTTTTTAAGCATTTTTTTATACATTTTTCAAACAAAATAATTTTTTAGAACTCGAGCCAAACACGCCAAAAAGTTCGAAGTTCGCAAACTTTCGAACTGCCGATGTTCGAATAGAACTCCGAACTGATCGAACCGAACAGCTAATCCCTACTCACTGGTGAAAACCCCCCAAAAAAAACAGCAAAATTTCATATAAATTTTGTTTAATGGAGAATAATGTTTTTTTCCCCATGCACGAACGAGATTATTACAGTAAACTAGTAACCACTTTTTTAATTTTATAATGTAGTTGTGAATATGAGTATTTGTATGCATGCTTTATTAGCACTGACAGTGATACAAATCTCTTATTTTTAATTTTGGTGTTGATTACAATAATAAAGAACAGATTTTAAAGGGACACTCTAATAAATTTTTACTCCGCCCCCTTTTTTCCATTTACGTAATTGGTCAGATGTGGAGATACCATTTCTCCCTTGGGGCTTGGCTGCTCCTCTTCTTCAGCTCAGGGATTTCAAAATGCAGATCTCCCTGCAGCTATCTAAAGCAATTTGCTTACATGCACAAATTGCATAGTGTACGAAACACAAATTGCATAATGCTTGGAATTTTCTTATATTTCCATGCAAATACCACAGCGCTTGCGCAGAGTGATGAATTAGTGCTGAACCAGGACACCAGTTGCCATCTATGAAATTGCTCGGAGCTGCCAACGTTATGAGAGAGGATAGGACCAGCACGTCAATTTGGTGACCGTCAGATGATATATTCAAATCCCATCTCCTGGGTGTTGTTTGTGTGGGTGTAGAAACTCCTCCACTTCACACAGCAATAGCTACAAAATGGGACTGGGGTGGGAACACACTACGCAGCTTGACCACTTTAACTCCTTCATGACAAAGTTCAACTATATATGATCTGGTGTTCTAGAGGAGTTTAGAGCAAATGAAATTAATTTGCATTTGGACTTCAGAACATGTCCCTAAAGTTTTAGCACCATGGATGTACCGCCCTAGGTGCAATCACTTTTTAAAACACGTTATGGAGTGTGTCTTACTGACATCTCCCCAGCAGAGGCAGCACGAAGACCAGAACTGCAGTAACTCCTTTTGGCCAGCAGATGGTGACATCTGCCTGCCAAAAAAAGGTTATTACAGTAATAAATACATTGGGAATATTCCAAAATATTTCTTACGGTATAAATAACTCAAAATGAGTGTCCAAAAAAACCACTGGCTTTCGACAGTGATTTCTTTGTGAATTTTTTTGTGAAAAATCGCATTGTAGTAAGATAAAGAGGCCAGGTTGTGTTGAGGATATATATAAATTAATTTGTGAGTTTAAGGATTGTGTTCAACAGATCCCTGTGGATTCTCTTTTTTTGTTTATATTGGTTTGCTTGGGTTAACTGTGAAAAGCTGCCACAAATTTACTTCTACAAATACGACAATACAACTAGAGCCATTTACTGTAAATTTGTTATTACAGAATTGGACTTTACCTAATGACCCTCATTAGTCTGCTGCTTATGTTGCTTATGTATCTCTGCCCAGAAGAATCTAAATTGGAAAAGGGTCTATACTAGCATCCAAAGGAATTACATTGCTTTAAATGATGCAGCTCATATATTTCTCAAGTTAAAATTAAGTGTGGACTAGAGCTAATGCATCAAAAGATAATTATAGGTTGTACATGATTTTAAAAATCTTTAAAAATTTGAACACAAGTACTTTTCTAGTTTCAACAAAAAGTCAGAAAAACATTGTTTCTATGCATCAATACAGTAATTTCAGGGAATGCCGATGGGACAGTTCATGTCTGGAGGTGGTTTCCTGATGTACAGAGACCCCTCATCCTCCAACCTATACCCGGCTAGTTCAAGTGACTCTCGCGATATGACGTCCACAGGATCTGCTTGCTCCCCTCTGGACAAGTTTGTTGGTTTGGACTTGTGCTTAGGGCCTAGCCCCATTGGTCATTTTTGGACTTCATGTCCCGGAGGGGAGAAGTGCCCCTGGAGATGTCCGTCTAACCTTCCGTTGACATTCCACGTTCGGGTCTCCACATTGTTTTACATTTTTTTTTTGAGAAAGGATTTTACCAGGAAGGATACTGTAGCGCTGTTTAAAACTCTGTTGCTGCATTGCTCAGTTTTGGCCACCAGAGGGAGACAAGTGCAATGTAAACATACTGGACACAATGGGACTACGTTTTCTAGCATGCTGGGGCAGAGACAGGAAGTGGGTGGGGATTGAGGAGAGGACATTCGCAGCCTCGTGGAAGGAGAGCCAGTGTGAGCCGAGGAGTGAAGCTGGTATCGATACAGTGACTTGCCAGAGACCTAGTAATCCACCGCGGAGAGGTTTGCACAGACGCAGAGTAGCAGATTGGACCCTGAGTAAGGAGACCGCGATGATCCACAGGGAGTGCAGGCGGTAGGCCTTGGACCTTGCTGTAAAGACGGACAAGCAGGAGAAGCGGATCCGGTGGCACAGAGTCCCAGTGAAATCCAGTGGAGAGACGTCCTTGATCGGGCAGCGGAACAGAGTGTCTGGCGGATGGGTGAGAGGCCTTCCAGGCCACAGTCAAACTATAACAAAGCACGCTGCAGTATTGCTTAAATCTACAGGGCCCCAACATGACTAGTCAAAGATTTACCAAATCCTTTCACTGGCCAGTTGAAATATAGTACCCAGGTACCTGAGCTCACATACACACCTTTTTGGGACATAACCTGCACAGAACTTACACTCCAGAAATTAAGGGGTTAAACCTTTATTTTACCGCTGCGCGTTTCTCGCATTACGAAATCCTGTTTTCTATACACTGTGTTTACATTATATAGGCCACTTTATTGAGACCAGTAAAGTATATAATTTATAAAATCCACAACAGTGCTGGTGTATATTTATTCCCTAGTGCGGAGAGACTAACCCGAGGTTAAATTCAGCGGCTCCTCCGGGAGTGAGCGCTACAATACATTGAGATTTCTCTAGCTTTCAAGTATGTCCTGGGTGGCGAGTATGTACCGTTAGGTGTCTTGCCCAAAGACACTTACTGGAGAGGTGCTCTTACCGGGATTCGAACCTGTGTCTACACGGTCTCCACAGTCAGAGTAGTGATGTTACCTCTACTCCACCCAGCCAGTATAAGTGTCATGCTTTCAGTCTGGACACCATGGTAATCCCAAAAAGCCCTGTGTATGAACCGATCTAGGCCAAACCTTATCCTTGTCTGGCCCATTCATCGCATCCGGCCCGGAACATCCCTGCAGCCTGCCATGTCTCAAACCACCTGACCAACAGAGCATTGATCCACTCCCTATTTCAGGTTTGATCACCCTCTTGAGTTTCCAGAGTGTAGCTAGTTCTGCTGCTCAAACTCCTGGTCCTATGTTACCCACCTGCACAGCAGATCCACACCTAGAACCTACATCTCTTCAGGTTGTTTTTTTGCCGGCCTGCCCAGCAGTGTGGAGAGCTCTTGACAGCCTGGTCCCTGCTGTAAAATAAATTCTCAGAGTTACCTGTCACCTGTCTCCGGGTGTCCTCGCCTGAAGGGTTCTCCATGTATCGCCCCTGGGTCCCAACATGGCTCATGCTGGGTGCCACTCTGACAACATGGGGAAGGATTGGTGGAAGGCAACTGTCACCTGGATATCCAAAGTTTAATGAGAGTCAGTAGACAGAAGACCCATGATAACCAGATGATATTCCCCCCTCTGAGATCAGGTGTCTATGACAAGGGCAGCCTTTCATCACATGTGGATTAAAGAGAGATACTGCGTAACCCCAAGCAGAGGAATGAGGTACCGTGAGACAAACCGAGACAGGGCTGTAGGAAGTTCTCAATGAGGTGACAATTATCAATGGGGGCCTCAGGCTTACCAGACACCAAAGCAGGGCCTTCTGACTCCTGTGCAGATGAGGCAAATGACGACTACCACCTAAGGGAGATATCAGATGCATGATCTCTGAACTGCATACCCTTTGGCATACTAATGTTAAGGAGCTCAGAGCAGAGGTGACTGGTGTTCAGTCACAGGTGGTGACTGTTCAAGATCATTCCGAAGGCACTGAGGTGGCTCAGTGTCACGTCCTCAGCGCCGAGACCCTGGCTCCCGGTGGCGTTGCTGGCTGGCCGGGTGCCAGGTCTTCCGGCTGGTGAATCTGCGTATCAGGGGTGGGGCCTAGAGTGGTCACGCGGGGACACCAGGTTTAAAAACAGGGCGCGAGTATCTGCTTGTCGCCCTGACGTGGAGTGAGTTCCCACATCGCCTGCTAACTTGCTATACTCTATTTTGATTACCAGTTGCTGACCTGCTTTTGTATGAGGACCCTGTATACGTTTTCACCCAGCTATTCCAATTGACCATTCTCTTGATATCTCCCATTGTACTTTTATCTGAGCGGTTTGGTTCCTATGTGCATGCTTTGCCGTATATTTTCTGTTTGCAGTTTGTTACAGTCTGGTTTTGAGTCCTAATCGCAAGGCGTCCACTTGTGTCTATCTGTCAGTTCATAAGACCAAATCATTGCTCCATTTGCCTGTTGTATGCACCTCCTGCTGGCAGCCTGAACTCCAAGTGCATTGATTGTGTGACTGCCCTGCAAGCTGCACAACTCATCAACCTTGCTAATATATCTGGGTATAACCAAGTCACTATACAGAAACACAATCTCTGATTGTAGACCTACCCTGCAGACTGATAACACAGTGAGTTCCTACTCTGTATAGTGAGAATAAGCATAAGAGTGTTGTCTGATATATGTGTTTTCAATCAGCGACTTCTTGGTCACGAAACCGTTTGGCACTGAAGTGGTATTCAGGATTATGTATTAGTACAGTCTGTATTGCTTCCTATATCACAGAAATCTGTCCAATAGGATCTAAACAACGTTTCTCCAGGGTGAGCGCCATAGCGCACGGTTACACTCAGGCCCAAATCGTAGCCAATGTTGAAAAGGGCCATGGGGACCATCAAAGCAAGGCACTTGACACAACAAACATATCAGGGAATTCCCTAAATTAGTGCCCTCGGAGGCTCTTTTAGCATGTGTCAACAGGCTTGTCAATCACATGTTTCTCCTGCAACCGTGAGCGCCTGAGATTTCAGGCTTGTCAATCTGTATACAGAAGGCAGTTACTGTCACAATGAATGCATTTTTTTTTTAGAACGTATTTTACCAGGAAGGATACATTGAGATTTCTCTCGTTTTCAAGTATGTCCTGGGTGGCGAGTATGTACCGTTAGGTGTCTTGCCCAAGGACACTTACTGGAGAGGTGCTCTGGCCGGGATTTGATCCTGTTTCTCCATGGTTATAGAGCAGTGATGTTACCTCTACTCCACCCAATTAGATGGGGTTTTTTTCCCATTGGAAAAAAGTAGGGTATTTTAAGGATTGATTGAAGCCGTGTTTCCTAAATCTGTCCTCAGGAACCACTAACAGGCCCCATGACTCCCCAGGCTCTCTCCACGCAGAGCAGTGATGTTACCTCTACTCCACCCAGCTGGCAATGCTTAGAGAGGAGTCATTGCCTTTTTCAAGCATGTACCTGCTAAACAAAAGCTCTGCCCACAGCTCATGCCCTGTGCCCTTGGAGAATGTGTCGATAACCATATACAATGATCTGCCTTTTCTCACCCTGCTGGCCCAGAGATGGTTTCAAGAAGTGACGACTCTTCTGTGACCTATGGGGGTTCGCTATCATTGGGGGGGGGGGTGACTGGCTCCTTGTTTGTTACCCATGAAAACATATTTCATACAGCTACCCACCCAGAAGAGGCTTGGATGCTGCCTGCTTGGCCAGGCGCAGAGCCCAGGACCCACAGCCAACAGCCCTAGTGGAGTGGTAGTCAATCATACGGTACCCAGCTGAACATCCACCCTCTCGCTTAATCTATACCCCATATCTATAACCCCTCCCCCTTTCCATTTTTTTGACAGCTACTGGACTTATCCTTGCCGGCGCATTGTGCTGATGGATCACATTACTGTGGATGGGTGTCCTGTTTCCACTTTCCAGCCAGACCCCCTTGTTGTGAGAGTGATCCAGGTCACCTCTTCCTTAAACCAAGCCAGTCCACACTGTGATGCTTCTGGATTCCCCTCCTGCTGTTCTGATCTGGGATCACATGGCCGCCCTGTCCCTATAAAAGCAAGCAGCACAGAGGCTTGTTGCTCTTCCATGGGTCCAGTTCCTGAGGGTTACTTTGTCATTGCTTCCTGTAATCGTGTCCTAGTATTGCTGTGTATGATCTCTGCTATTTCTGACTACCCACTCTTTGTATGATCTTGGCCTGGTCTTGACTTTTCTTTTATTCTCCTTGTGCTCTGCATAGTGATGTTCTGGTTCCTGATTCCTGGCTGTTCTGACTTCCCTCTCTGGTATCTGATCTTGGCTTGTCTGACATACTCTCCTGGCTCTTGATCATTTTGCTCCAGTTCTGACATTTCTATTATATGTTCCTTGTGTCCTGTATTCCTGTTCTGTGTATTACCTTGCAGCATTATATATCCATAAGATGGAGGCCATTGCAAGTACCTCATCCCAGTTCAGGGTTCCCTGTGCTGCTGCTGGGTGTGTGGACATTGCCTTGTCGTATCCTGTTTAACCCACGCCCTTCACGTTCTCCTGTCTCAGTGTATTTCTTGTGAGGTTCCCTTCCCTAGTACAGAGGCCATTGCAAGGACCTTTATCCCAGAGTTAGGGTTCTCCTACCATTTGCTGTTGTTCCAGTGCTGTCATTTCTCTTGTCTTATACAGGGTGAGCCAGTCAAACCTGCATTTTTGAAAAGGGCGGGAGAGCCGTGAAAGTGGGCAGAGCGAGTTAGCAAGGTTACCATTGTATCCCCCACAACTAAGCATTTCAGTCGTCATGGAGCAGTGGTCTAAACAACAACGTTCATTCGCTGTGAAAGCGTTTTACCAAAGTGGTAGTTATGCAGCCGCACAGCGTCGTTTCCGGAAGAATTTTCAAATTAATCGAAATAAGCCAGTGCCGTCTGTTAATTCAATCAAATTGTGGGTGACAAACTTTGAAGCAATTGGTGAAACGAGAAGCAGAAGGGGTGGCAGTGCAAGATCAGTGCGAACTCCCGCGAATATTGACCGCGTGAGAGTTGCTGTGGAAAGAAGCCCTCGGAGATCGGCAAGTCGACAGAGTGCTGCGCTTGGCATGGCAAACACGAGTGTCCGAAGAATCTTGAGGTTAGATTTACACCATCACCCATACAAAATTCAGGTTGTTCAGGCTATGAATGAAAACGATTTTGCAGCTCGACGGCGTTTTTGTCAAACGTTGTTGTACATGTTTGATGAAAACGAGGACCTTGTTCACAACCTGTGGATGAGCGATGAGGCACATTTCCATCTCTCCGGTTTTGTGAATAAACAAAATTTCCGATATTGGAGTGATGAAAACCCTCAACAACTCCATCAAACACCATTCCAGTCAAGCAAGGTAACAGTTTGGTGCGCAATGTCCTCATTGGGAATCATAGGCCCGTATTTTTTTGAAAATGACAGGGAGCAAGCAGTTACTGTGAATGCACAACGCTATTCGGAAATGTTGCATTCGTTCTTCATTCCTCAGCTTCGTCAACATGGAATGAACAATGAAACCTTACTCCAGCAAGACGGTGCCACAAGTCATACAGCCCATGTGAGCATGAATGTTCTCAACAATGTTTTTCCAAATCGGGTGATATCCCGAAATGGAGCAATTTCTTGGCCTCCCCGATCGCCCGACCTCACAGTGTGCGATTTTTTCTTGTGGGGGTACCTGAAGAGTAAAGTCTTTGAACAACGACCTCCAACGCTTGGGGAACTCAAGAGGAGAATCCGGTTGGAAATCGAGAGAATTCCTCAGCGTATGCTCCGTGATGCGATGGGCTGTTTCAGAAATCGCCTACAAGAATGTCTCAATCGGGAAGGACACCATCCTACTGGAGTTATTTTTAACCAGTGAATGTTGTTTCTTAAATGCTTTTTAATGTACATTAAGATAGTAACAATAAAATTTTGAAATATCCATCCGTTTATTTTTTACAGTCATTTCAAAAATGCAGGTTTGACTGGCTCACCCTGTATCTGTACTAGGTGGAAAGCCTGCCCAGAGGGCAGTCTATTGTTTTTGTCGCCAGCTCTGAATTCACGTCCACATCATTTTTTTTCAATGTCCTATCCAAGAGTATCTCTCTATATAAATACATATGTAACGCGTCCATCGCCATCCCATCCCATCCGCAACAAGAGGGCTGACTGAGCAGCTGTGATGGGTGCGTGCACAGCTGACAGCGCATTACAAAGGCATTTATATATTAGAGCAGGTTCCTTCCCTCTTAGATTGTAAACTCACGGGAACAGGACCCTCAGATTGTAAACTCACAGGAACAGGACGCCATAGGTTGTAAACTCATGGGGACCCTTAGATTGTGTTGGGCATGGGCGGGCATTTTTTTGTAGCGTATACATTATGCGTATATTTAACCCTTTCGCTGCTGAGGCTTTTCCCGCCCCTGTGCTGAGGTCATTTTTACCGGTTTTGCTCATCATGTTTAAACGTGTTTTGAAGGCTTATTTTAGTATATGACCCAGACATATTATATATCGTTCTTTCCGTCAGACTCGGTAGATTCATAATATGTCATTATTATATGTATACGTTATGTCATGTCTGTATATTATAACAAAACATGCAATAAAATATGTATTTTCAATAATTTACAATGTGTAAAGTGTTTTTTTTCACATTTTAACATGCGAGCAATTGCGGTTATATTTTGTATGGGGTGCGCTTGTTAAAAAAATTAGAGATGGGGTCTCGTTACATTTTTTTTTGGGGAAAATTACACTATTTTTAAAAAATGCACCGCATACAAAAATCGTTAGTGCAGCATCATTGTTCACATTATAATTGAAATGGGAACAATATTGCTGCATTAACAAACCAAAAAAAAGAAAAAAAAAGTGTTTATTTTTTTTTTCATTTTTTTTTTTTTTTACAAACTTTTTCACAGTAGTGTTTGGTATCGTTGGAACGGCCATGCTCTGGCCGATCCAGCAATACCAAACTTTAACCCCTAGCTGCCACGGATCGGGAGATAGGGAGTTCATTGGAACTCCCTATCTCCACCGTTGGTGGCAGTTAGGGGTTAAGTCCAGGACTGGCGTCATCGTGCTACGCACGATGACGCCAGTCCTCAGGGGGAGTTCCCGGAGGCTTGGCCGACATCCAAGATGTCGGCCAGCTCCGGGAAAGGATCGCGAACCGGCGCTTTTCAGCGCCGATTCGCGATCCAGCTCCCCAGGGGTTAATGCCAGGCACCATTTGGAAGGGCAGGCTATGCCCTTCCAAATGATGCCTGGGTTAACCCCCGCAGAGCCGCCGATCGGGAGGGAGAGAGGTCCGAAGGACCTCCCCCCTCCCTTTCAGGCGCCTCCTCCGCACATGTGGGGGGGGCGCCTGAATTAGGTGTCATCGCGCTGCCGCGATGACACCTAATACCAGCGGCTGCGGTTCCGGATGCGCGGCTGACATCGAGGATGTCAGCCCGCACTGGAGGGGCCAGCGATCGGCCGGAACCCAGCCGAACGCTGACCCCAATGGGAGGACGCGCTCAGCGCGCCCTCCGCATACCAGCGGTAATGCGGAGGACGCGCTCAGCGCATCCTCCACATTGAAGTGGTTAATGGCACGTGGTATGCATGGCATGTCAGGCTGGTATTTAGACACACTGGTATTATGAGACACTGGTATTATGCATGGCAGACTGGTAATATGGCTGGCAGACTGGTATTTGCATGGCAGACTGGTAATATGGCTGGCAAACTGGTAATATGGCTGGCGAACTGGTAATATGGCTGGCAGACTGGTTTTGTGCATGGGAGACTGTTAATATGACTGGCAGACTGGTATTATGCATGGCAGACTGGTATTAAGTCTGGCAGACTGGTATTATGCATGGTAGACTGGTATTAAGGCTGGCAGACTGGTAATATGGCTGGCAGACTGGTTTTGTGCATGGGAGACTGGTATTGTGCATGGGAGACTGGTATTGTGCATGGCAGACTGGTATTATGCATGGCAGACTGGTATTAAGGCTGGCAGACTGGTATTGTGCATGGTAGACTGGTAATATGGCTGGCAGACTGGTATTGTGCATGGCAGACTGGTATTAAGGCAGGCAGACTGGTATTGTGCATGGCAGACTGGTATTAAGGCTGGCAGACTGGTATTGTGCATGGCAGACTGGTAATATGTCTGGCAGACTGGGCACGGAGGAGATGGAGGCTGGGCACGGAGGAGATGGAGAGCGGGCACAGAGGAGATGGAGGCCGGGCACGGAGGAGATACACAAAACAAACCCGATCCATTGGAGAGGCGCTGTGCTGTGCGCCTCTCCAATGGATCGGATTTGATTTGTCCCTCGCGCACACCGGCTGTGCTTGTGCCGCGGCCGTTGGATGCGCGCGCAGCCAACCGCCGCAGATTGCGAGCGCATGCGCAGTCTGTTTTTTTGGCGACGGACACGCCGAAGCTTATTGTTTTATGGTATAGATGCTGTAGTCTGTGTTTATGCAGCCAGCAGCTAACCTGTCACAAGGGCTACACATCCAGTATAAAGGGCCCACTTTGGCTCACGCTGGGTGCCCTGCCTCATGACAAAGGGACTCTGTTTCTCCAGAAAAGAAATTAGTATATACTGTCCTCCTTTTATTAGTACTGCTGTTTAATATTGAGGTGGATACTGGATAGTAACTGTTTTTTCCAGTAGAAGAGATTCATGCATAATTGCTGCAGCTCCTGCATTGTTTTATGGTTTCCTGATTGCATATTCTGTGTTTTGTTATTGTATACTTATTTGAAACCTTATGTCAATTATAAAACCTTTTATAAAGAAAGAATTTGAAAACAATAAATAACCTAATTTTAGGAAAATACTTTTCTCAACCCTAGAGCAAATTATCTAACAATACGTTATACTGTTTTACAAGATGGAAAAAGGATGGGCCTAATTATAACAGCCACACACATAGTGATTAGCACAATAAATTAACTTATGAAAGGAGGTTTTAAATAAATATTCACTTGCCTTAAAAAACGATGTCGAGGCCAGAGGTTAGTTTGAAACAGATTTGTCTCGTCTACTTCAAACTATGGTGCTTTTGTTGTCTGAATGTTTGCTTTTGTTCGTTTAACTTTAGTGTCTTGTGATGACAATAAATCTGCAAATTTTAAACCAACATAGTCATGCTTGAAAAACCTCGTCCATGTTTAAGAAGTGATACTTTTAGTATGAAATGGAAAGGTAGTCGTCAACTTTTGGCAACCTGGGGTCTAGTCAATTAACTCTGAGGGTGTTGATTATAATTTGCTGATTGAGTAACATTTTAGCCAAGGGTCATTTCCTTCTACTCCATCTACAGTATTGCTCTAAACCAGAGTATTACATGATCAGGGAAGAATATTTAAGCAACTGCATATTAGGGTTATTCACAAAGTGCCGATCTGGCCCCGAAATGGCACCGAACAATGAATTTCCCCATACGGTGCCATTTCGAGGCCATTCGGCAATTTAGAGAGCAGGCAGTTCGCCAAATTTTGGCGAAGTGCCAGCAAAATACGGTGCCGGTTCGACTGCAGTGAAATGCCCCATAGAGAAGCAATGGTTAATCTATTTACAGAACACTGAACAGCAGTAACATGTTAGAGAAATGCCCTGATGTTTGGTGGTCTGATTCGGCAGGTTTATTCAGGCGAATCCCATAGGTTTCACTGTTAAAAATATTCAATTTTTTATCCAATATCTAATAAACCGTTTAATATTTTAATCTTCAGCAAGAAGTCTCTTTATTACTTTTTTTTAGGATCTTATAAAAAAAAAATCTGTTTCTTTTTATTAGCGTTTTTTCTGTAACAGACCTTTTTATTATTATTCATAGGACTTTATATGTTAATTCCAGACATTTTATTTCAGGATTTTTTGCAAGTAGCGTTTCAATTTTGACGCTTTCAATAATCTTTTTTTTTTTTTTTAACCTGTCTGGCGGCTTGTCGGCTTTTTTCATTTCAGGTTCAGCGGATCATTGGAACGATCATGAATCGGATCCAATCCGACAATGAATCAGATCCAATATTTCTGAGTGATTCGTTTAAAAAAAGAGCCGCAAACCTGATGAAACTATCAAATCCGATACTTTCAGTCGGTTCTTGGGGTAATTTCAAATCAAATCAGATTTGAAAATACACCTGACTCATCAAAATTGTCGGATCCAATAAATTCAGCGGTTCCGCGTCTTTTTTTTCTTCTTTTGGCAGCTTTTGCCCGCACTCTGGGGACCCTGCAGTGAATGCAGAATTCACCGCAGGGTGCGGAAATTTGATTCCCCGAAGTGCGGGGGAACGACAGAGCACCGAAATGTTGGCGACATTTCGGTGCTCTGTGAATAACCCTGTATGCCTCCAAAGCAAGTAGAATTAATAGAACATGCAGTAAGTGGTCTTGACACAATTAAAGCAAAGAATTTAATAAATGGCTTAATAATGTTTTCCTTTAATAAATTGATTTCAACAAAGTGACATGTACAGAGCCATTCTGCTGTGATTAACATATTTACTAGAAACACAGTTAGGAATTAAGGCTCTTCATTTCCTATGCACCCTGTCTTTTCTATGAAACACAAATTTTACTTTAATTAAATATTAATGAAAATCTGCGGATATTCACTTATTTGCTATTTTCCCCACCTTTGCATACAGATCAGCTGTTTATTTGCAAATTAGGTGTTATGCCCTTTGCATTCATGTAAATTAGGATGGTAATATCACTTGCATGTTTCAGAAAATAGTAAACTTTGGAAAAACATATTGCTTATTGATATTAGAATATATACATATGTATAACCATATGCATAAGTGTGTGTTTTCTGAATCATTTTCTCCAAAAACAACAAGTTATATGTTGTATACAGCTCTATATAACAACCGACTAATTATATAATGTGCGTATCTATGTATAATAAGTTATATTATGTATACAACTATATATAACAACCACCTAATTAATGTATGCATCCATGTATAATAGCGAACAAGCTACATGATGTGTATATATGAATAAAAAATGTTTAATACAAGTTACGCACTCGTCAGCTATTGCACATATGAAATCTTCACTGAATGGGCACTAAGGTCTGCAACAAATACCTACATTTAAAAACCCAAGTGTGGCCACTGTAAAAAAAGGGAAAGGAAAGTTGTGAACTCTTTGAGACTGATAACTGGTGGAGTTGATATCTTAAAGTTTAACTTTTATTATATACTACATTAAAAAAAAGTGTGTGTGTGTATATAATGTTATGGTGGATGGCAGAAAGTGAGAATAAAAGTCTCCACACAGCAAATTATAAAGTTTATAATTGTAGAAGACATTTACACATCCCAGCAATTCATAAAACTGCTTCACAGAGTTCATGTGCTACAATCCCCATATGCAGCAAGGAACTCTGGGTAGGACATGCAAATTAGGTCTCCAATTTCTCACTTTTTTTGCATCCAGGGTCTGTTTTAACATGGAACCCTCCTTGCCAGTGCAATGCCAATCTAGATGGCTTTTTAGCACAGGTCAAGTTATGAAACGAGTCACAGCCACTCCTGGACAGCTGTTTCAGGCTTATTATGCCCTCATCAGCAGGAGATAGGCCATGACTCGTTACTGTTTGATTTTACTCACAGGGCAAATCAATACACATTTAAGTTATGGCGGAGGGCAATAAGTGATGGTGGAGGCAGCATGCAGTAGATATATATAATGAAACAAGGATGACATAGTCTCTTGTATATAGGAGATCTCCTCAGGGAGCAGCGAAGGAGGATCCAAACTCTGAGGAAGAAGATCTTTGTTCCGATGGCTGAGAGTAGTTGATGTGATGCCAACGATGGTTATGATCAACGGTAGCAGTGGATTCTGGGTGGCTGAACCGGTATTGTTCAGGAATCCACCAGAAATGAAAGGAGGAATATCTTGAATGCAAATGGGAGACTGGAGTGTATGCTTTCAGCATGGAGATGAGAAACCAACGTGCAAGCCCTGATAGAAGGGCTTGCATGATTTTTATTGCAGGTGAGTAGAGGGGTGTGGAGTAAACTTCAAGCAGCGTTAACCATATGTGACAGAGTTCTGTGTTAAAAACACACATTGGATGCAAAAAAAGGGAGAAATTGGAGACCTAATTTGCATGTCCTACCTAGAGTTCCTTGCTGCATATGGGGAATGTAGCACATGAGCTGTGTGGGTAAAGCAGTTTTCTGAATTGCTGGGAATGTGTAAATGTCTTCTACAATTAAATATATATATAAAATATGCAATTCTTCTACAATTATATATATATATATATATATATAATATGCAGGATACCAGCAACTCCTTCCAACTGATACAAAAATGCAAAAAATGGTGTAAGGCCCAAGAGAGTGTATACAAAGTCCTAAGAGTGGCCGCACTTAAAAACATAAATTTATTAGTGTCAAAAGTTAAAACATAGATGCCTATGTTTCGGCTCTCTTGGGAGCTGAAACATCAGTAACTATCAGGGTTATCCAAAGAGATTCGAAAAGTCACCGCACGTTCGGTGACTTTTCGTTCTCTTCAATTCGGTTCCTTTTGCCGATTGCATTTCGGTGACACTGCGGTGTATTCAGCAAAGAGCACAGGGTCCCCGAATTGCAGGGAAAAGCTGCCGCAAACCTGACGAAAACTAACCGAATGCACGCTGAAAACAAGCAAAAACATCTGGATTAACCTTCGAAAAAGCCGAATAGGAGCCGAACAGGAGCCGAATCACACAGAGCCGAAGCAGCTGTGACGTAGAGGAGGCAGTGAATACATTAGAAAAACCATTTGTATGAATCTGGGAAAATGAAACGCTGTTTGCAAAGAAACTACTGAGCGAAAATGTCTGAAATTTTCACAGGAGGTCCAGGGAATGATAATAAAGAGGGCAGTTACAAAAAAAATAAGTAAACTGAAAAAAAAAAAAAACAAATCGGACTTTTATTTTTTTTTTTAAAAATTCAGAAAAATGCTTAAAGTATCCTAAAAAATCTATAAATAAAGAGACTTTTTGCTGCAGAATTTTATAATGAACGGTTTATTAGATATTGAATTAAAACAGGAATATTTTTAACATTGAAGTCTATGGGATTCTCCTGAATAAATTTGCCGAATTAAACCACCGAATGGCAGGGCATTAGGGGAACCTTTCACTGCTGGTTTGTGTTCTCTGAATAGCCGAAGCAGTGCTTTTTCATGGGGTTTTCACTGCCCTCGAACAGGGACCGAACAGGCACCGTATGTGCAGGCAATTCGCCAGGATTTGGCGAATTGCCTGCTCTCTGGATAGCCGAATGGCCAGGAAAGGTAACCGAACGCTGATTTTCAGCGTTCGGTTACCTTTCTCAAGCAATTCGAATCTCTTTGGATAACCCTGTATGTTTTAACTTTTGACATTAATAAATTTGTGTTTTTAAGTTTTTGAGTGCAGCCACTCTTTGGACTTTATATATATAATAAATAAATACGGTGTATAAGAAGCTAAGAAATACTCGCTGTATATACAGTATATCTGCAAAATTTGATTTAAAAGAGCATATGATTATTTAAAATACTGATGTTTTCTCTCAGCTGAGCCGTTTTCAAGGTGAAAAACCACTAAGGAAATAGAAAGAATATACAGATGAAAACTAACAGGGTTATTCAAAGAGATTCGAAAATTCACCGCATGTTCGGTGACTTTTCGTTCTCTGCAATTCAGGGCGATTCGGCGATCCTAGCTTGTCGACCCTGCGGTGTATTCAGCAAGCACCGCAGGGCCCCCCGTAGTGCTGGGAAAACTCGCCGCAAACACACTGAACACTCACCGCAAACCCGCCGAAGATTCACCCAACACTCACCGAAACCCGCAGAAAGAACTGGATTGACCCCGCCGAACACGCCGGAGAAACCCGACTAGCCTCCAATCACATCGCAGAGTAGCCGCCGGAAATACCCGACACGCAGACGAAGGAGATTTAAAAAAACAAACGTATGTTTGAAAGTAGGAGAATTGAAACTCTGTTTGCAAAAAAACTGAGCAAAAATGCCTGGAATTTACATACAAGATCCAATGAATGATAATAAAAAAGTCTGTTACTGAAAAATGAAAAAACGATTTTAACCCCTTCCCGACCGCGGACGTACCATGTACGTCATTGCAGCGGGTCTCTCTTAGACCCGCTGACGTACATGGTACGTCCTGCCGTTTTTGAGCTGCTGGAAGCGATCGGATCGCTTCCAGCAGCTCAAACGCCATTGCAGGATGCCTGGGAGTCCAGGCATCCGTGCAATGGCCGTTAGAAGCCGGGGCACCATGTGATCGCTCCCCGGGAGCGATCTACATCCGGTTGCACCGGAGAGGTGCCCGGCACTTCTACAGAGCGCTGGAAGCGATCGGATCGCTTCCAGCTGCTCTGAGCATATTACAAGGATGCCTCGACATCGAGGCATCCTTGTAATATACTTACCTGCCGCTGGTCCGTCCGTGATCGCTCCCCCCGAGCGATCACTTCCGGTAGCGGCAGGAAGTACTGAGTGCCACGAGGTATCGTGGCACTCAGTACAAAATCGATCACTTCAGTGATCAGGTGCTCTGCTGGGTGCCTCGAGGATCAAGGCACCCAGCAGAGTAAAAAAAAGTGAAAAAAAAGTAAAAAAAAAGTGTAAAAAAAAGTAAAAGAAAAAGTAAAAAAAAAGTGTGTAAAAAAAGTGTAAAAAAGAAAAATAAATAAAATAAACTGACAGTTAGGGGTAGGGTTAGGGTTAGGGTTAGGGTTAGGGGTAGGGTTAGGGTTAGGGTAGGGTTAGGGTTAGGGTTAGGGGTAGGGTTAGGGGTAGGGTTAGGGTAGGGTTAGGGTAGGGGTAGGGTTAGGGGTAGGGTTAGGGTTAGGGTTAGGGTTAGGTTAGGGTTAGGGTTAGGGGTAGGGTTAGGGGTAGGGGTAGGGGTAGGGTTAGGGGTAGGGTTAGGGTTAGGGTTAGGGTTAGGGTTAGGGGTAGGGTTAGGGGTAGGGTTAGGGTAGGGTTAGGGGTAGGGGTAGGGGGGTTAGGGGTAGGGTTAGGGGTAGGGGTAGGGTTAGGGTTAGGGTTATTATTATTATTATTATTATTATTTATTTATAAAGCGCCAGCATATTCCGCAGCGCTGTACAATAAGCACAGTACAGACAGGGTTACAATACATTGAACAACATTTGACAAACAGTACAGGAGGAGATGAGGGCCCTATTCCCGTAGGAACTCACAATCTAGGAGGGTTGGGGTTGGAAACAGGAGGAGAGGACTGTAAGGTGAGAGTGATTGATGGTTGCGTCAGTGAGTTGGGTGGTAGGCTTCCCTAAATAGGAATGTTTTAAGGGAGCGTTTGAAGGAAGAGAAGTTAGGGGAAAGTCTGACAGTACGAGGGAGAGCGTTCCAGAGAGTGGGGGCTGCGCGTGAGAAATCCTGCAGTCTATCATGGGAAGAGGTGATGATGGGGAGAAGCTAGGCGCAGGTCACTGTTTGACCTTAGGGAGCGGGCTGGGGTGTATTTGGTGATTAGTGAGGACAGGTAGTGGGGCGCTGAGTTAGTGAGGGTTTTGTAGGTAAGGATAAGGATTTTGAACTTAATTCTGCAGTGGATGGGGAGCCAGTGAAGGGACTCGCAGAGGGGAGCGGCAGAGACAGAGCGGCGGGTGAGGTGAATTAGCCTGGCGGAGGCGTTCAGGATGGATTGTAGGGGAGAGGTGGGACAGAGGGAGGCCAGATAAGAGATTATTGCAATATCGAGTCGGGAGATTACCAGGGCGTGTATGAGTTGTTTTGTGGTGACCGCGGTAAGAAATGGCCGAATTCTGGAAATATTACGCAGTTGGTATCGGCAGGAGGAGGAAAGAGACTTGATGTGGGGGATGAAGGAAAGAGCAGAGTCCAGTGTAACTCCAAGACAGCGAACTTGGTTTGATGGGGAGATGGTGATCCCCTCCACCGTGATAGAGAAGTCAGGAGGTGGGGAGGCATTAGAGGGAGGAATAAGTAGGAGCTCAGTCTTTGACATGTTGATCTTTAGGTGGTGGGAGGCCATCCAGGAGGAGATGCCAGATAAACAGTCACTGACTTTTGAAAGGACAGGGGGAGAGAGATCAGGGGTAGAGAGGTAGATCTGAGTGTCATCAGCGTAGAGGTGGTAATTAAAGCCAAAGCTGTTGATGATTTTGCCCAGGGAGGAGGTGTAGATGGAAAAGAGCAGAGGACCAAGGACAGAGCCTTGAGGTACACCAACAGATAGAGGCAATGAGGAGGAGGAGTTACCAGCAAAGGACACACAGAAGGACCTGTTGGATAAATAGGAGTCAACCCAAGCAAGTGCAGTGTCACCGAGACCCAGAGAGTTGAGGGTCTGTAGAAGGAGGGGGTGGTCAACAGTGTCAAAAGCAGCCGAGAGGTCAAGCAGGATGAGAATAGAATAGTGGCCGTGTTTTTTAGCAGTTAGGAGGTCGTTGGTGACTTTGGTGAGGGCAGTTTCAGTTGAGTGTAGGGGACGGAAGCCAGATTGCAGGGGGTCAAGTAGGGAATTGGAGGACAGGAAGAGGGAGAGGCAGGGTTCTAAGGGCAGGGTCAGGGGTAGGGTTAGGGTTCTAAGGGCAGGGTCATCTTGGGGCTGAGTGGGATGTTCCTAGCCTGCCTCATCAGAGAGGCAGGCTAGCAACATCCAATCAGAAGTTAGAAAAAATCAAAATAAAATTTCTAATTTGTCAGGTCAGGCCAATATTTTGTAAATATTGGCTCTGACCTCTGTGATTCTCCCTCCCTCTCCTCACTTGTGTTTTGGTGACCGAGAGAGAGAGATCAGATTTGACAGGTTAGAGATTTTAGTGAGATTTAGTGAGATTAGAAAAATTGAGGCAGATTTAGAGAGATTTTAGGGAGATTTAGAAGAATTGAGGCAGGTTTAGAGGGATTTAGAGAGATTTAGGTGTTTATTTGTATTTTCTTGTGAAACCCAACGGTTCTTCTAAGAACCAACAATCCGCTTATATATATATAATAATTATAAAATTTTATAATCTATTATATATAATGTCTGAGAGGGTGTACAGCGCCGAGGAGGCATATGCCATCCTGGCGTCAGAATCTGAGGCATCTGCGTCAGACTCAGACCCTCATTTCGACCCCGCTAACTGCTCAGAGGCGTCGCTAGATACATTATCTATGCTGGCTGATGTATCTAGTGATGTTTCTGATGCAGATCCTGGGTCACCACCTGCCAGCAGGAGACGCACAGCTCCAGCTGAGGAGTGGGTAGTGCCTCATCGCCAGAGGCCAGATATCCCTCCTTTCACGGCAAATCCTGGCATCAATATTGATGTTGCAGGATTTACCGCCACACAGTTTTTGCAGGTGTTTATGGGGGATGATTTGTTGGGCCACATCGTGGCCCAATCAAATCTGTATGCCCATCAGCATTGTGCTGCGAAGCCAGACTCCTACTTGGCAAGGCAGCAATGGACCCCGCTAGATGTGCCAGAATTTCTGAAATTCTGGGCACTTACTATGCTGAGGGCATCATAAAGAAGCCCTCAATTCGCTCCTGCTGGAGCAGTAGCCCCATCTGCTCTACCCCCATTTACCTCCAATCAATGTCACGTAGAAGGTATGAAAACATTTTGCGTTTCATGCACTTCAGTGACAACAGCCTGTGCTCCCCTAGAGAGCATCCCCAGTTTGACAGGCACCAGACTTTTACATTTTATTCGTACATTTTTATGTTCTACAATTGGTGCTGTATTTTGCCAAAATCTTTGCACACCTATGCATGGGGGGCATGGGTGTACTCAGGAGATCTTGCAGAAAACAACCTGGAGAGTTTTCATGCAGTAACAAACAACAGTGTCTGCTAAGGCTAGGGTCAGACGAGCGTGATTTCTACGGACTGTACGTCCGTGCAGTACGGACATCGTCAGTACGGAAAGCAGTAGTGGTCACACAGTCCGTTTTTTCACTGACATTTATTTTTTGACAGATGTAGGAGGGACAATAAATTCAATTGCAAAACCATTTTGTCCGTGAAAAATGCAGGACGTATAAATGCAGTCCGTCTGACCACGTTCCATCACTCACACACAAAGCTATGCAGACGTTGCGGACGAGCAGCGCACTTTGTGCGGCCGTTCTAGCGGTTCTACGTTCTTGCCTGCCTTGCGTCCGTGGGCCGCGGCCGTTGTGCGTCCGCAGTTCAGTGCGGACGTACTTCGTGTGTCGGGCTCCATTGGACTTTATGTCATGCTATCACGGACGTACTTTTAGGCGCGATCACGGACGTGAACACTACGCTCGTCTGACCCTAGCCTAAATCACAGTCCAAAACTACTGTGGGCGTAAAAATCTGAAATTTGAAAAATTACCGCCACACACCTTGTTGCCAAATGTTTTGGCTAAAACCGTTGCATCCATGGCATCAAAGCACTCCATATGCAATACCTTGGGGTGTCAACATAACAAATATAAACAATTTTCTGGCAATAATTCAAACTGGGGTATGCGGTAGACCCAAAACCAAAGATAGGCCTAGCTGAAGAAATAATCTCAATTTCAACTCTAATGACAAAGTCATAAAAATTGTATTTGAACCTTCCCAAAATCCTGGCAAACCTAGGCATGGGGGGCATGGGTGTACTCAGGAGATCTTGCAGAAAACAACCTGGAGAGTTTTCATGCAGTAACAAACAACAGTGTCTGCTAAATCACAGTCCAAAACTACTGTGGGCGTAAAAATCTGAAAATTGAAAAATTACCGCCACACACCTTCTCAAATGTTTTGGGCTAAAACCGTTGCATCCATGGCATCAAAGCACTCCATATGCAATACCTTGGGGTGTCAACATAACAAATATAAACAATTTTCTGGCAATAATTCAAACTGGGGTATGCGGTAGACCCAAAACCAAAGATAGGCCTAGCTGAAGAAATAATCTCAATTTCAACTCTAATGACAAAGTCATAAAAATTGTATTTGAACCTTCCAAAATCCTGGCAAACCTAGGCATGGGGGCATGGGTGTACTCAGGAGATCTTGCAGAAAACAACCTGGAGAGTTTTCATGCAGTAACAAAAACAACAGTGTCTGCTAAATCACAGTCCAAAACTACTGTGGCGTAAAAATCTGAAAATTGAAAAATTACCGCCACACACCTTCTCAAATGTTTTTGGCTAAAACCGTTGCATCCATGGCATCAAAGCACTCCATATGCAATACCTTGGGGTGTCAACATAACAAATATAAACAATTTTCTGGCAATAATTCAAACTGGGGTATGCGGTAGACCCAAAACCAAAGCTAGGCCTAGCTGAAGAAATAATCTCAATTTCAACTCCAATGACAAAGTCATAAAAATTGTATTTGAACCTTCCCAAAATCCTGGCAAACCTATGCATGGGGGGCATGGGTGTACTCAGGAGACCTTGCAGAAAACAACCTGGAGAGTTTTCATGCAGTAAAAAACAACAGTGTCTCCTAAATCACAGTCCAAAACTGATGTGGGTGTGAAAATGAAAAATGACCACCAAACAGTATCTAATTTGTTTGGAGCAAACGGATGCATCCATAGCATAAAAACACTCCATTTACAATACTTTGGGGTGTTAGCTTACCAAATATATGCACGTTCATAAAACTGGGGTATGTAAAAAGGCCCCTAAAAAGAAGATAAGCAAAGAAGATACTGTATGTCAAATTAGAAAATTGACAAGCACATGTCAAAGATTGGCGTAGCCCCCCAAAAACAACAGAACAAATCTATATATGGGTGGTATCAATTTACTCAGAAGATGTTGCTGAACATATTTTGGGGTGTTTTTTGGCAGTAACCCATAACTGGATTTGACAATTCATGCCTAAAGTACAATGTGTGTGAAAAAATAACACAAAAAGTGACTACCTGAAAGTTTGACAAAGAGCTAGTGCATGGAAAGTGTTAAAATACAACTCTTTGAAGCACCCTAGGGTGTGCCCTTTCTAAAAATATATGGTTTGATGGGGGTAAATTACTTTGGCCGGCTTCAAAAATGTCCCAAATAGGACATGGGTGCATGATGACGAAATGTGAAAATTCCAAGTTGGAAAACTGAAATGCGCCCCCCCCAAATAAGGCCTTTTAGCCCCCAAATGACCCGACATACCTATACATGGGTGGTATCAATTTACTCAGAAGATGTTGCTGAATATATTTTGGGGTGTTTTTTGGCAGTAACCCATAACTGGATTTGACAATTCATGCCTAAAGTACAATGTGTGTGAAAAAATAACACAAAAAGTGACTACCTGAAAGATTGACAAAGAGCTAGTGCATGGAAAGTGTTAAAATACAACTCTTTGAAGCACCCTAGGGTGTGCCCTTTCTAAAAATATATGGTTTGATGGGGGTAAATTACTTTGGCCGGCTTCAAAAATGTCCCAAATAGGACATGGGTGCATGATGACGAAATGTGAAAATTCCAAGTGGAAAAACTGAAATGCGCACCCCCCAAATAAGGCCTTTTAGCCCCCAAATGACCCGACATACCTATACATGGGTGGTATCAATTTACTCAGAAGATGTTGCTGAACATATTTTGGGGTGTTTTTTGGCAGTAACCCATAACTGGATTTGACAATTCATGCCTAAAGTACAATGTGTGTGAAAAAATAACACAAAAAGTGACTACCTGAAAGATTGACAAAGAGCTAGTGCATGGAAAGTGTTAAAATACAACTCTTTGAAGCACCCTAGGGTGTGCCCTTTCTAAAAATATATGGTTTGATGGGGGTAAATTACTTTGGCCGGCTTCAAAAATGTCCCAAATAGGACATGGGTGCATGATGACGAAATGTGAAAATTCCAAGTTGGAAAACTGAAATGCGCACCCCCCAAATAAGGCCTTTTAGCCCCCAAATGACCCGACATACCTATACATGGGTGGTATCAATTTACTCAGAAGATGTTGCTGAACATATTTTGGGGTGCTTTTTGGCAGTAAACCTTAAAGTTCACAGTACATGTATTCTTAAATTGCGTTCAAAAAAAAAAAATCACCAAAATTTTTTTTTTTTTCAAACTTTGGCATAGATTTGTGGTAAAATGGTTTGCATGGAAAGAGTCAAAATACCCCAAGTTTAATACCTTGATTTGTGTACTTTAAAAAAATATGTATATGTGGAGGGTTATTCAGGAATTAGTGACAGATATCAGTGTTACAATGTCACTATCACTAGTTTTGAAAATAAACTCTTTGGAAATGGCAAAGTGCTACTTGCACTTATTGTTGCATAAAATAAGGAAAAAAGCGAGGAATATGTAAACATTGGGTATTGCTAAACTCAGTACTAAATTTAGAAACTACTAAGGAATAAAAAAATTTTGACGGTTGTTGATACATAAGAAATTTTGGGGGTCAAAGTTCGAAAAAGTGGTGTTTTTTCAATTTTTGTGTCATATTTCACAATATTTTTTATAGTAAATTATATGAAATGATGAAAAAAATGGTATCTTTATAAAGTCCATTTAGTGACGAGAAAAACAGTGTAAAATATGTGTGGGTTACATAAACGAGTAAGAGGAAAATTTGACGTAAACACTAAGAGCGCAGAAACGTAAAAACAGCTGCGGTCACGAACGGACGGATTTGTGTAAAACCGCCCGGTCACTAAGGGGTTAAAAAAATACGGAAAAAAAGTTTGCAACAAAATTCCGAAAAATGCTTAAAAGATCCTAAACAATCTATAAATAAAGAGACTTTTTACTGCAGAATAAAATAATAAACGGTTTATTAGATACTGAATTAAAACTGGAATATTTTTAACAGTGAAGCCTATGGGATTCTCCTGAATAAATCTGTTGAATGAAACCACTGAACAGCAGGGCATTTCGGTAACTTTTCCCTGCTGTTTTGTGTTCTCTGAATAGACGAAGAATTGCTTCTCTATGGGGGAATTCACTGCCCTCGAACAGGCACCGTATGTGCAGGCAATTCGCCAACATTTGGCGAACTGCCTGCTCTCTGAATAGCCGAATGGCCAAGAAAGGTAACCAAACGCTGATTTTCAGTGTCCAGTTACATTTCGGGGCCAGATCGTCTCTCTTTGAATAACCCTGTAAAACAACTCACTAATGCAGGAATATGTTTAGAAATATATATATTTATATATATACAAATTATTTTTTCCCAAAGTCTACTTTCTTAGCTCATCTACTCAAGTTCACCATACAAGTAAAAAAGCTTTCCTAGCTGTGGCTATGTGTGCAATGAGCACGATGTGCAAAAGACGGCTTCCACTTCCTGCAAGTTCTGAGTATTTTCTGGATAGGTTCAAGAATTACATTTTCAAAGCCTTGGGTTGTCCAACAATAGATTTTGTTTAATAAAAAGCACCTGATCTATTATTATTGAACGTAAACGTGACCATTTGACCAAAAGTGGCAGAACATGTGCACTTACTAATCTTGGTAGTCTGCATTTTTTTAAAGCATTTTCACAAGGTTCCTTCTGTAAGCTCACTTGTCCTTGGTTGTTTTATATGTTGTAGTAACGCAGTCACTCTTTCTTTGAGCAATACCTCCATTAGTTTCTCAACTACAGATGGAAGACTCACTGGTCTGTAATTACCTGACTCATCAATCACAACCACTTTTACAAAGTGGCACAACATGTGCAATTCTCTAATCATTTGGAGTGACTCTTCTTAAAGATTGATTGGAAAGGTCAGCAAGTGATGCTGCGAACACAAATCTTAATTCTACCTTCCTTTACTTTAGAAAATTCTATATCTATATAACCTCCCAGACCAGGTTTGCATCACGTCTTTAGCTTTAAAAATCTTTACTAGATTTTCTTTTCCTTCTGGTTTTCTTTTGACATTTTAGTGGAAGCAATAACCGAAGTCGCGTGTCTCTTTCTGCTCATTTTCCATCCTTAGAGCCCATTTTCTCATTACCTGCTGCTTATTGGTTCTTCTCAATCAGGTATCTATAGAATGTTTTGTCGCCCCATTTTCCTTCATATTCTTCTCTTATCAGTAATGATATTTTTACTATATAATCCATTCTCCTTACCATTACTGTCGCCACGTTTACGCACAGCTCTTTTAGTAATCTCAATAGAGCTTGTGACTGTCTCAAATTGAAATTTTTGAATGAAGGCCAATCAGATTTTCCACGGAAGCGTTATATAAACGTTTACTCTTTCATTCTATGTGTAGCTGCTTACTTAAAAGCAGCTGATAAAGTACTAATAAAATGTCTGATATGCACAGGGTAAAAAGCAATTATGGAACAGATTTTTTTTAGTAACTATTAATGTGCCAAGGTAATGGAGAAAGCTGTATTGTTTAATTTACAGTTCAACAGATTGGCAATTTCTGTAAATACCACATTACTATGCCGGAGGCACAGAAGCTATAATCAAAACAATATAAGATGTATATACCAACAAAACTGCAAAATTTCTTCTCACTGTCAAGGTAGAGAAGACTTTTATATATGCTCACATTTGTTCTGTTTGTTATATTTTCAGATCTTTTTAATATCTTTGGTGGACCTCGCTGTGATCTTTTGCATATATCTATCACAGACGTAAAAGGAAAAGCAATTTAACAATCACAAAAGGCAACATTTGCAGAGCCGTTTGAAAACATGTTTAAAAATACAAGAAATAAGAAAATTATAATGGAATTGGGAATTAAGATTGGAATGAAGTTGGAATTGGGGTTTGTTTGGTAACTTTCACCTTTCTACATATAACCATTTTTTTATATCTTATTTTTATACGTATCAGTCACATCCATCCATTGACAGTTGTATGAGAAATGCACCCCAATCTCAGCCATAAAATCAAGAATTAGGGTGCTATAGGGCAAATCAAATACTTGGTTGTTATTATTATTATCCTTTATTTATACAGCGCCACAAGTATCCACTGCAACTGGTCATGCCTAGCTCCTGCTGATGAGGGTCCGATAAACACGAAACAGCGCTGTCCAGGAGTGGCTTTGACCAGTTGCATAAACATGATCTCTGCTAAAAAAAAAAAGCCATCTAGTATTGCGTGGCATTGATTGAAGGGTTCTGTGTGAAAACAGACCCAGGATGCCAAAAAGTGAGACATATGTCATTTGCATGTCTTACCCAGAGTTCTGTGTTGCATATGGGGAATGTATCACAGGAGCTCTGTGATGCAGTTCTTTGAATTGCGGTGATGTGCAAATGGCTTCTGCATTAATAAACTATATAATATATATATATATAAATATATCAATGCAATGCATTGTATTGTACCTTTTAATATTTTAAACACACCTGACATTTGGTAAAAATAATGGGGCTTTAGCTAAAAAAACATGATCATACATTGCTTAAGCCTACCACAATGTCAATATACAGTATATAATCATGATCTGAATCATAGATTATAACACGTCAAGCAAAATACATAATGACAATATTTGATCTATTCATTTTGGGTCTTATATGGCTTGTATACATACGGTGGCAAGAAAAAGTATGTGAACCCTTTGGGATTACGTGGAGTTTTGCATGAATTGGTCATAAAATGTGCTCTGATCTTCATCTAAGTCACAACAATCTGAAAAACACAGTCTGCTTAAAATAATAAAACACAAACATTATATGTTTTCATGTGTTTATTGAACATAACATGTAAACATTCACAGTGCAGGGTGGAAAAAGTATGTGAACCCCTAGCCTAATGACTTCTCCAAGAGCTAATTGGAGCCAGGAGTGAGCCATCCTTGAGTCCAATCAGTGTGATATTATTGGATGTGTTGCTGAAAGCTGTGCTGCCCTTTAAAAACACACACCAGTTTTGGGTTTACTGGTTTCAAGAAGCACTGCCTGATGTGAACCATGCCTCGCAGAAAAGAGCTCTCAGAAGACCTACGATCAAGAATTGTTGACTTGCATGAAGCTGGAAAGGGTTACAAAAGTAGCTCCAAAAGCCTTGATGTTCATGTGTCCACGGTAAGACAGACTGTCTACAAATGGAGAAAGTTCACCACTGTTGCTACTCTCCCTAGGCGTGGTCGTCCTGTAAAGATGACTGCAAGAGCACAGCGCAGAATGCTTAATGAGGTAAAGAAGAATCCTAGAGTGTCAGCTAAAGACTTACAGAAATCTCTGGCACATGCTAACATTTTTGTTGACACATCTAAAATAAGGAAAACATTAAACAAGAATGGACTACATGGGAGGACACCACGGAGGAAGCCATTGCTGTCCAAAAAGAATATTGCAGCACGTTTGAAGTTTGCAAAAGAGCACTTGGATGTTCCACAGCACTACTGGCAAAATATTCTGTGGACAGATGAAACCAAAATTGAGTTGTTTGGAAAAAACACACAACACTATGTGTGGAGAAAAAAGGCACAGCACACCAACATCAAAACCTCATCCCCACTGTAAAACATGGTGGAGGGAGCATCATGGTTTGGGGCTGCTTTGATGCCTCAGGGCCTGGACAGATTGTTGTCGTTGATGGAAAAATGAATTCCAGAGTTTATCAAGACATTTTGCAGGAAAACATAAGACCATCTGTCCGCCAACTGAAGCTCCGCAGAGGATGGGTGATGCAACAGGACAATGACCCAAAGCATACAAGTAATTCAACAAAAGAATGGCCTCAACAAAACAAAATACGCCTTCTGGAGTGGCCCAGTCAGAGTCCTGACCTCAACCCGACTGAAATGCTGTGGCATGACCTTAAGAGAGCGATTCACACCAGACATCCCAAGAATATTGCTACACTGAAACAGTTTTGTGAAGAGGAGTGGTCCAAAGATACTCCAGATCATTGTGCAGGTTTGATCTGCAACTACAGGAAACGTTTGGTTGAGGTTATTGTTGCCAAAGGAGGGTCAACCAGTTATTAAGTCCAAAGGTTCACATACTTTTTCCACCCTGCTCTGTGAATGTTTACATGTTTTGTTCAATAAAGACATGAAAACATATAATGTTTGTGTTGTATTATTTTAAGCAGACTCTGTTTTTCAAATTGTTGTGATTTAGATGAAGATCAGAGTACATTTTATGACCAATTCATGCAAAACTCCATGTAATCCCAAAGGGTTCACATACTTTTTCTTGCCACTGTATATACTATAGTGAATAGATGAATAGATAAAATATTGTCATTATGTATTTTGCTGGACGTGTTATAATCTATGATTCAGATCATGATCAGCATTGTAATGGTTATATAATAACTTTTTTGAAGGACTGAAAGCACATTGGGGTTATTTTACTGTAATGATTCCTCTTTGATTGCTCCTTCCTTAGCTCTGATGACAGGGTCAGACTGGGTGAATATCTACAGGCTCTGTATTCCTGTAGCATGTACTGAGAGAGCCTGAAGGCTTGCCTTGGGCTCTTTCTGCTTATTCACTTGTTTAAAGTGAAACATCCAAAAGCTATGGTAATGCTGGGAAGCCGAAAATTAATTACAAATGTAACATGATGAGCTATAAATAACAATATTATGCATATCTATTCTCTCATAAACTCTTAGGATAATTTATTAATGGTTTGAGATAAAATAAGGTGGCAGAACAGGTAACATTCTCGTGAGGTGAGATCCTGCAGGTCATGTAACCAGCAGAGGAAGACTCAATGGAATCCTATGGCCTACATGGAGATGCTCACGGCGGCGCTTAGTGCTGCCGTGAGCATCCTGAGGCTTAGCACTGTGTTAACGCGCAGGCTGCAGGAATAGCGCCTGCTCCATAATATCACGCTAAAACGGGGACGTTAAGAACAGAACAAACCTGCAGGCGCAGGTTTTTCTCCTTAGCATCCCCGTTTTAGCGTGAACATTGTAATATGGCCAGGCTGGTTTTACATTTCTGCGCTGTTTGTGTTTAGCTCTAATTTTCCTCTTATTCGTTTATTAACCCACAAATATTATAAACCATTTTTCTTGCCATTAAATGGACTTTCTAAAGTTACCATTATTTTCATCATATCATATTATTTACTATAAAATATTTTATGAAATAGGATGAAAAAACACACTTTTTTGAACCTTAACCCTTTTGCTGCTGAGCCATTTCACACCTGTGTGCTGAGGTCATTTTTACCGGTTTCGCACATCATGTTTAAACGCGTTTTGAAGCCATATTTTATTATATGACCCAGACATATTATATATCGTTCTTTCCGGCAGACTCGGCAGATTCCTAATATCATTATTATATGTATACGTCATGACCTTTCTGTATATTATAAGAAAAAATGCAATAAAATTTTAATTTTCAATAATTTACAACGTGTAAAGTGGTTTTTTTTCACATTTTAACATGCGAGCGTTTGCGGTTATATATTCTATGGGTTGCGCTTGTTATAAAAATTAGAAATGGGGACTCGTTACCACACGACCTTTAACAAACGCAACCCATATAAAAATCGTTAGTGCAGCATCATTGTTCACATTTTAATTGAAATGGGAACAACATTGCTGCATTAACAAAACAAAAAAAAAGCTTTTTATTGTTTTTAAATATTTTTTTATTTACATTTTTATTTTTTTTGGTTACTTTTAAGATGGTCATGTTTGGTATCGTGCCATGCTCTGGCCGCTCCAACAATACCAAACATTAACCCCTAGCTGCCACAGATCGGGAGATAGGGGGTTCATTGGAACCCCCTATCTCCACCATTGGTGGCAGCTATGGGTTAACTCTAAAACTGACATCATCGCGGTATGCACGATGACGCCAGTCATCAGGGGGAGATCCCAGACACTTGGTCGACATCCAAGATGTCGGCCAGCTCCAGGAGAGGATCGCAATCCGGTGCTTTTTGGTGCCGAATTGTGATCCGGCCCCCAAGGGGTGAAAGTCAGGCACTGTTTGGAAGGGCAGGCTGTGCCCTTCCAAACGATGCCTGCCTTTAATCGCTGGTCCCAGGCGATCGGGAGGGAGAGAGTTCCGAAGTTCTTCCCTGCCTCCCTTTTAGGCACCACCTCCGCACTCGCGGGGGGGGCCTGAAATAGAGGTCATCGCACCATCCAAGATGTCAGCCCGCACCGGGGGGGCAGCAATCGGCCGGAATCCAGGCCGATTGCTGCCTCCTTTGCTATGACGCGCACAGCGCGTCCATCGCACAGGAGGAACACTTGGCAGGACGCGCTGAGCGCGTCCTCCGCAGCCAAGTGGTTAATCCCCAAAATCTACAACCGCCTAAAAAGACCACAGCTAAATAGTTTCAAAATTTTGTCCTGAGTTTAGAAATACCCAATTTTGACATGTTTTTGCTTTTTAACCCCTTCACTGCTGAACACTTTTTTATTTATTTTTTACTTTTTTATTTTTACACCAAACATGTTCATGTTTGAATACAGAAAGAATGAACAGGCGCCCGAACCCGTACCACCACCAACCAACCAATGCCAACCAGAAATTTTAGTGGTTTCCCCCAAACCAGTGAAAATGACAGAGATAATGGTACGTATCTGGTGGCGCGAAGACAATCGCCAATTGGTAGCTGATGGTTCCCTTAGTTCATTACATCCATGTGGAGTATGTGAAAGAAAATAAACAATATATAGTGCAGATGGTATTAACACATAAAACAAGTAGTTATATACTGTTCCACTCACAAATTGTAGAGCCCTAGCACTGGCTCTAAGTGGGTCAAAGCTCTTGGGTACTTGACTTCTCCGCTTCTAGAGGTGACCCACACAAGAAGTCGCTCACTCCCAGGACCCTCAGCCTGGATCTCCTCTCTGGATTCACCAGGTGGATCTGCCGCCTCACAGGGATCAGGACACAAAGGACAAAGGGGATGGAGCTTTTTTCCAGGTTTGACGCTCAGCTTCTCACACACACCATCTCCTGCAGCAACACGGGGGAGGGGCGCACTCTGATGACATCACAGCCCATTAGGGAGCTGGAGGGACAGTGACCAAAAGACCCTGAAAACCTTTGAATTTTAGAGTCTTTCATTTTTTAGAATTTCAATTTGTAGGGGGAGGGGTGTAAGCCCCTGCACCCCTCCCCCCACAAGTTGAGGGGTGCTCAATTTATAGTTATAATTTCCATGTTCTGTGATATATTTAATCACACTTATTAGTGACACTGTAGTACTAAATAACAGAGACAATTCATACATTTAAATAAGATTTTCTCAAAGCTTTCTGTTTTGGTTAACGAGGGGGTTGTTTGTCCTTTTTAGCAGAACCAAGTGCTAATAAAAAGTGAGGTTTATTCATCAAATTTTAATATTTAAAGCAATTTTATGAGAATGTCCTGATTATGATGTATAGTAGTAAATAAGAGCCTTCTGTGTTGACATTTTAACATAAAATATATTTATGTGCTGTCTTTGCATGCTATCAGATTGGCCTTTTTTTAAATACCATGAAGATTTAGTATGCACATACAAGGTCTAACCCCTGCTAGCTGTCTACAAAATAAATACATGTAGACTTTATTGATAGCTATACCTTCAGTAATATTACAGACAAAGCTCCTTTTGTGTTTAACAAATAAAAACCATTTGTTCTCTTCCCTTCATTCAGTAGTTAGAATACCCACCTTTGACTTTAATGACCCTGAGAAGACATTTCCTCTAGTGGTTAATAAATGGTGCTATTCTCTCCCTCAGGATTTTTATCCATTTCTCCAGCATAAATACCTTCCGAATTCTCAAGCTTGTTCGTTAATGAATTTCGAGGGTTCAGTCTACAAACATCCCATTCAAGTGAAATGTTGAAAATGTGAGGACCATTGAAAAATGCTAATATTTTCATATCTAAAATATTTTATGGAGGTAAAAATAATGGTGACCATGCATTATTTTACCCAACTGTCAAAAACAGATGCCATACAAATGCATGTTCCATTTTTGAGTGGAAAGGTTAGCAAGTTAAGCGTGAAATCCTTAAACAAGGTAACATGTTTTTCTTTTAAGAACATCCAATACGGGAACAGCATACACATAAACTGGTACTATTATTTCCAGGTTCAGTTTCCTGCATTATATGTCCACGTTTTCAAGAGAGTTTAAGCACAATAACATCATCTCAATTTAAAATTTGTGCTGGGTGGCTAGATATTTTGACCTCTTTCGTCATGGGCCAATGATTTCGATCAGATGTCTGAGACCAGTAAATCTAAGGTATTCTATTCTAAAATATATTAAAGGGATATTCTTGTATGGTTTAAGTTTGTCAAAAATATATTCTATTTACGTCTACGCTTCTTCTCAATTCTCTGTAAAGCTTTGAAAAGGCTTGGCAATTCAAGACTTTCTTTTACTGCTGTAGATGAATAAAGTCAGCTGATTATTCCCTTCTAGTTAATGTCTGTCTTCCTCTATTCTTCTGTAACCTGTTCACGGTCTTCTTCCCTAAACATTGAACGTTACACAGGACTTAGCCATGCTGTCAACCAGGAAGATATGGGGCAGCATAGACTTGAGTCTACATCCTATCGGAGGCTCATGGAGAAATACAGGGTTATTTAGAGAGAGGCAAAAAGCAGGAGAATGGCTGGAGAATGGAAAATTCTAGGTCAAAATAGCCGATTTGGAAAGTGAGATAAATGGGAGAATTTTTCTGGTTTGACTATTTTGACCTAGAATTTTCCATTCTCCAATCATTCTCCTACTTTTCACCTCTCTCTGAATAACCCTGATAGTATTAAGTCTTTGTTGGCTTGACAAAAGCCAGAAGGATGGAACGTTGCAGGTACCTTAGTGTGTAAGGCATCCAATAAAAAGACACTTTGACAGACAGCGCAGCAAATGGCTGAGCTGGGGGCTCCCTCCTGCAATGTGGCATTGTAGTGGATGAGGAGAATCTATAAAATGGACTATTTCCGCTTTGTCCATTATATAGGTCACTGAAAATTTTTTGATCTATATAAAGGGTGAGGTGAAATGTCACATGGCCAAAACCATTATTCCTCACAATAGGTGTATTTTAAAAGAATAAGGACATATAGGCAGTTATTCAATAAGTATTGGTGTTTTTTGAAGTTGCAAAGACTTGTGAAAAACACCATTGTTGTAATGTCGACACAAACATAGACTCCTAAGCAGCAGCGGGAGAAGCTTCACGGTGAAGATTCAACTGTGATTGGATTTCCTTTTTCTAAAATGCTAGTGTTTACTGGTGTTAAAAAAGCAATTATAGTGCTTCTGTGCTGTCTTTACCCCATAGCTACCATGATCTGCAAGGCACCTCCTAATGCCCCGATATCAGGTATAGTCAATATGGTGTTCAGGACCGATGAAAAGGAAAATCATTTGCCTCTAAAGTCTTCGCACCGTGGGCATGTGCCCCAGGCGCTAACACTTTTTCAAACCAGCTGGGAATGTGTCTTTATGACATCTCCTGCACAGAGACCTCAACTGCAGTAACTCACTTTAGACAGCAGATGGCAACATCTGCTTGTAAGAAACAACATCTGTAAGAAATATATTGGGAATATTTACAAAATTGTTGTAGTGAATAATTAATTTAAAAGGATTTTCAGAAAGCCACTGGTTCCTGACAGTGGTTTTCTGGAAAATCTCTAGGTATTGAAGGGGTTAAAAGAATGATAAATCACGTGAACTTGTCTTTTTGTAAAAATGTGGATGTGGTGTGATTCAAAATCATTTTATTTTGTGGTTGTCAATGGAGCACAAAGTCAGACTATCAACTACTATTGACAGAATATAAAAAAAAGTTATTAATACAAACAGCACACATTCTAAAAAGAAACATATACAGTGGCAAGAAAAAGTATGTGAACCCTTTGAGATTACGTGGAGTTTTGCATGAATTGGTCATAAAATTTGCTCTGATCTTCATCTAAGTCACAACAATTTGAAAAACACAGTCTGCTTAAAATAATACAACACAAACATTATCAGGGTTATCCAAAGAGATTCGAAAAGTCACCGCACGTTCGGTGACTTTTCGTTCTCTTCAATTCGGTTCCTTTTGCCGATCCCATTTCGGTGACCCTGCGGTGTATTCAGCAAACACCAAAGGGTCCCCGAATTGCAGGGAAAAGCTGCCGTAAACCCACCAAAAACTAACCGCAAAACCCACCGAATGCACGCTGAAAAGCCACAAAAACATCTGGATAAACCTGTCGAAAAGCCCGAGCAGGAGCCGATCACACCCAGCCGAAGCAGCTGAGACCACAGACAGAGGGAGGAGAATAAATTAGCAAAACCGTTTGTATGAATGTGAAATTGAAACGCTGTTTGCAAAGAAACTACTGAGCGAAAATGTCTGAAATTTACACAGGAGGTCCAGGGAATGATAATAAAAAGGGCTGTTACAAAAAAAATAAGTAAACTGAAAAAAAATCAAAAAAAAAATCGGACTTTCAAAAAAAAAATAATTCAGAAAAATGCTTAAAGTATCCGAAAAAATCTATGAATAAAGAGACTCTTTACTGTAGAATTTTATAATGAACGGTTTATTAGATATTGAATTAAAACGGGAATATTTTTAACATTGAAGCCTATAATAAATTTGCCGAATTAAGCCACCGAATGGCAGGGCATTTCGGGAACCTTTCACTGCTGGTTTGTGTTCTCTGAATAGCCGAAGCAGTGCTTTTTCATGGGGATTTCACTGCCCTCGAACAGGCACTGAACAGGCACCGTATGTGCAGGCAATTCGCTAGGATTTGGCGAATTGCCTGCTCTCTGGATAGCCGAATGGCCAGGAAAGGTAACCGAATGCTGATTTTCAGCGTTCGGTTACCTTTCTCAAGCAATTCGGATCACTTTGGATAACCCTGACAGTGTTGTGTGTTTTTTCCAAACAACTCAATTTTGGTTCCATCTGTCCACAGAATATTTTTCCAGTAGTGCTGTGGAACATCCAGGTGCACTTTTGCAAACTTCAAACGTGCTGCAATATTCTTTTTGGACAGCAATGGCTTCCTCCGTGGTGTCCTCCCATGTACTCCATTCTTGTTTAATGTTTTCCTTATTGTAGATGTGTCAACAAAAATGTTAGCATGTGCCAGAGATTTCTGTAAGTCTTTAGCTGACACTCTAGGATTCTTCTTTACCTCATTAAGCATTCTGCACTGTGCTCTTGCAGTCATCTTTACAGGACGACCACGCCTAGGGAGTGTAGCAACAGTACTGAACTTTTGTAGACAGTCTGTTTTACCGTGGACACATGAACATCAAGGCTCATATGAGCTCTTGGAGAAGTCTTTTCACATACTTTTTCTTGCCACTGTATTTCTAAAATCATAACCCAGTATATCTAGTCTCAGTGATTGCAGCCATTCTACCTTAAAAATAGCGTAACCCACTCCTTTTCTTTTAACTCTGTCCTTTTGGGACCTGGGCACACACCATTTCAGTTTTTTATTTGTTCATTTTTCCTTCTCCATTCCTGCTAAAAATGGAAAGTGTTTGTTTTCTTTTATATGCATTCTGTTTACATTTGTATTCTTGTTCCTTTGTAATAAAAAATTGCATTTGCAAAATACTTAAATATTTACCTTTTAATTGGGTTAATTCATTTTATTTTTTTTTATTCCTTCAAAAGGTATGCAATGCTAGAACTATAAAGCATGACTTAAATAGCTTAGAAAAATGATATAATGCTTCAGCTGCTAAAACCCCTGCCACTATAATTCCTTAAACATAATTCATGGGAATAATCATTTGATCAATGAAAATGATAAATCTTTTGTGCTTACAAAATAATAAAATAGGAAATCTTTCCATGAAGAATTCAGCGTGCATCTTTGCAAGAAAATCCCTTATTATATTTAAGCAGTCCCTTGATCTGACACCTGATATTTCAAATTTATGTAATGGAATAAAGAGCGGTTTAGATTGAGAACTCAAGAACCATCATTTTTATCCTGTTGTTTCATTCTTGCTTAGCTGCAGTGCACCTGTGATTGCCTGACAGATGTTATTATTACCGCAAAACATATTTGGATCTGTTCCTGCAGAGGAAGTAGGAGGAAAATACCTGAAAACTTTTGCCAAAGAAAATAATTTTATGTTTCCAGGAGCCATTGTGCTGTCATTTCGGAAGCTGTGAGATCACCTTGATGGATACAGGTCAGTGGTTTAGGAGATGAAACTACAGATACCAATTTCATCTCCCCTGCATGTTCCAACAGATGTTGAAGTTGATATAGGTTTTATCATGCATATTATACCTTCCAAAAAGTTAACCAAACAGTAATATAAACAAAAGTTCAAGAGGTCATGTTTTTTCTTCCTCTCATTTGTCCCCGCATTCTACAAATGACTGCATTTTCCAGTTTGTCTATTTTGACAATTCCAATCTCTATATTTATTGCTATATGTTTGTATGTCTGTCGTCCATCTTTCTATCTATGACGGGCCTCTATATACTTTGTCTAACGTCTGTAAAGTTTGCTTGTTATTTTTGAAAAGCTCTGTAGAAAATGTTGATGCTATATAAATTATAAGAATAATAAATATTATAGTACTATATAGAAGTATATTACTAATATGATAAATATCTCAGACACAGTTTATGCATTAAATATCACAAACACGTGCCACGCTCTATAGAAACGTAGAGGTGAAGTCCCCACAGAGATTATACGGTATCCCCAATCGCTCAACACTTCAATAGGTGGTTTCTCTTTTGTACCATGTGCTACATTATACAAATAAATAAGAAGGGTAGCGCCAATCATTTAATATTAACTAAGGTATAGGGGTCCATATACAACACACATCACGTATTATACTAGCCAATAGTTCACTAGGTCCAAGACGTAGAATAAAAATTCCTAAACCCTTCTTTTGATCACACTCGGAATAAACAGAAAAAAAACCTATTGTGCAGTATGTGTGTTCTGTATATATTATATGGTCATCACACTAATGGAATGTAACTCACAATTTTCTGAGCCCACACCTGGCTCTCGGATGTTTCGCCTTATGGGTCTTGTGTTTACTTTTCACAGCTGCCCATTCACCTAACTAATTCAACTAAGGTGTGGGCTCAGAAAACTGAGAGCTACATTTCATTCCTGTGATGACCATATAATATATACAGAACAGGCATACTGAGTAATGTTTTTTTTCTCTGTTATTTTCAATAGGACTCCACGGAGGCTTCTGCTTCTGAGTCACATGACTGGCAGGATTTTGCCTCTCATGAGATCCTGCAGGTCGGCAGAGGGAAACTAGGGATTTTTTGTCCCCAGTCTCACTCTGTTTCCGGCAGCCAGAAGCGGCAGATCGAGCCGCCGTTCACGATGCGGGATGAGAGGTGAGTATTTGTTTTTTTGGGGTTTTTACAGCTGCAGCTAATGGATTCTGCAGCTTACTAGTTCTACAGCTCTAAGCTGGTGTTAACTTTTTCAGTTAGTGACAGCTGTTTGTTATTAAGGTTGACACTATGTGATCCTAACGATAATTACTACTTGCTTACACTTTGTGCTCCCCATGTTAAACATAGGGAAACGTAAAGTATAGTAAGCCGGTGCTAAAAAGTGCTAATACCGATGTGCTAATTGTTTTTTTAACCCATTAGCGTTCGGGAGGTGATACAGGCAGAACGCGATAACCTCAATTAACCTAGAACTAACACTCATTTATGTAAGCGCTAGTGCTAGAGTTAAGAAGGTGATAGTGCCCAAAGAGTAGTCAGGAGAACTAGCCAAACTAGCACAGAATCAGAACAACAAGGGGTTAAATCACAAATGTAGTCAGTGGAATTTAGGAATAGCGCAATACAAGGTTTGGGCATTCGGATTAGTCAGAAAAACTAGGGGAGGTCGGTAAACAGAAAATTTAAATCAGAGTAACAATAAGGCGCTGAGGAGGTACACAAAGTGAAACCATGACAAGGCAACGGAAGGTCTCACCCGTCATGATTTCGGAGGTGCGTCAGAAACTCCTCCAAGCATCTCTGGACCTTGCCAAAGTGTTTTTGGCTCCAGCCGAAGTGCACACAAGGGAAATCTCTGACACGCACTCACTACCAAGAGCTGACAGCAGGAGGGCAACCACGCATGTGCGGTATATGGCCGCCACAGCCAGCCCGTCGCCTGGCCAAGGAAGTTTTCCCTCCACCGGGCATGACATTAAAAGAAAAAAATTATGAGGTTGAGCTTCCAACTTCAAAATCCCTGGCAATATGAGCAGTGAGCAGAGAGGAGGATGCGACAATATGGGAGGTTGGTGCACTTGAACAATGCCGGGGTAAAGGTAAGTTGACAATCCCCTTTAGCGTACACATACAAAATTCCTTGTTATATAAAATGCTGGAGAATGGATTCAAGCTAAGAAAAATATTTTGAAGTTTCCAGGTCGATATCATACCATCACATTACTGAAGCCTGTGGTATGTAGGGAGGAAGGAGCGTTATTTTCTTACATGCAAATTTGTTAAGAAGCGAAAAAAATCGGACAACATACGCACATGCTAAGTCTTTCTAGTGCTGTACGTTGTTGTTATTCAGATTGTCCTTATACAGTAGTTTAACAGACAAGGGCAATATAGCTAAGAGACACAAAGCTGGTAAGTGATTCCGCTCAGTAGATCTTTGATAAATCACTTCCAGGGCAAATGAGGAAAGTCGATTTTGCATGGGGTCCACAAAGTAAAGATTTGTTTGTATTTAATTGTATTTAATTAGGGCACTTTTATTGCGCAAGGCAAGCTGCACTAATTCATTAATTGATTCCAGCAAAAAACACCTAAAATATTTGCTCAGGAATGTGTGCCACTGTGCTCGCTTCCTGGCCGATTCGTTTGAATTCATGTCTGACAATTTTTCAAACCGTGAAACAAGCATTTCCTTTGCTTGAGGGAACAATTGTTTAATTAATGAACTATTCTGTGTGTTGTGGCAAGTATTTGTACATTGTCAGTGTGCAAATTCCTTCGAGTGTTATGAGGCTCATTGCGAAAGAGAGAAAAAAAAGTCCGGTGCAAAGTAACAGTAAAAATTCAAACCATACAAGGCATGAGATTTCATCTTTCACCTACATATTAATGCTTATTTGTATTAATAATGAACATTATCATATCATTTAGAAATGAATACCAATGCACCAGAGATCTTTTATTAATGCCTAAATGATGGCAGACTTTCTCACGGGTATGATGATGGGCCACGTAGCAAGCCTGAGACCTTTTTTATGGCATTAACGCAGTATGGTGCTCTAGTTGAGCACAGACCCCCTGCTCAGAAACCTCTAACATTACACCTCTTTAATACAGAACGCTTACAAGAAATGAATTTACAAGTAATGCACCCTATAAGCAGGGCTAGCAAAACATAGCAAAAAAATAAAAATAACCGTTCAGCTACAAGAGACATTACTGAACTTGACTGGAATGTGTTGAAGTGTTTATTTAAAATCATATTAAAATAGTCGGAGATACAGCTTTGCTTCCTATTTTGTATAACGTTTAAAAAAATACATTAACAGGGCTATTCAGATAGAGGTGAAAACCTTGGGAATGACTGGAGAAGTTAAAATTCTAGGTCAAAATAGTCAAACCAGAAAAATTATCCCATTTATCTCACTTTCCAAATCGGCTATTTGGTCTAGATTGCTCATTCTCCTGGCAATTCAAGGTTTTAACCTCTCTCTGAATAGCCCTGCAAATTTTTCCAAATTTTAGATTATGGCTTGGTCCACCCCATTGAATGCCTTTTTTGCAAATGATCTGAATAGCGTTACTATTATTCTGTAGACATATGCAATTCTTCCAGTTTTCATTCAAATTTTTATTATTCGGAGATTCGGACCAATCCAAACAAAACAAGGAACGAAAATAACTGTTTTTGTGTCTAAGTCAGACTGCATTCCAGAGAAGTGTGTTGTTTTTACCTTTCTTTAGTTTGAACGTGTGAGACTTACAGGGTTGTTTCAAAGATATTTGAAAAGTCACCGCACGTTCGGTAACTTTTCGTTCCCCATACTTCGGGGCGATTCGGTGATTCCTAGTTCGCTGACCGTGCGGTGTATTCAGCAAGCACTGCAGGGCCCCCGTAGTGCAGGGAGTACTCGCCGCAAACCCGCCGAACACTCACCGAAAACCTGCAGAAACTGCCGCAAAAACCAAGCCGAACATGCTGGAAAAATCCCAGCAGCCGCCGATCACAGCGCAGAGCAGCCGACGGAAAAAGCCGACACGCAAAAAAAGACGAATGAGGTGGAAAAAAAAAACAATTTGCTTGAAAGTTTGAAATTGAAATGCTATTTGCAAAAAAGCTACTAAACGAAAATGTCTGGAATTTACATATAAGATATAATGAATGATAATAAAAAGGCTGTTGTGGAAAAATGAAAAAAACGATTTAAAAAAACATTTTGACAAAAAAATCCCAAAAAAATGCCTAAAAGATGCAAATAAATCTTAAAATAAAAAGACTTTTTACTGCAGAATAAAATAATAAATGGTTTACTAGATATTGAATTAACCCTTTCAATGCGGTGGATGCACTCAGCGCGTCCACCCGCATTGCTACTTCGCTGCGGAGGACGCGCTGAGCACGTCCTCCCTTTGCAGCCGCGATCGGCCGGTATTCCTTATCATCGATGTCAGCCCAGCCTCCGGGACCCCGGCGGGCACGATAGGCGTCGTCGCGCATGTGCGATGACGTCTATTTCAGGCACCCCCCCCCCGCCATTGCAGGGAAGGTGCCTGAAGGGGAGGGGGGAGGTCCTTCGGACCTCTCCCCCACCCCTTCCCCGCGGGCCAGCGATTAAAGGCAGGCACCGCCTGGAAGGGCACAGCCTGCCCTTCCAAGTGGCGGCTGTCTTTAACCCCTAGGGGGCTGGATCGCGATATGACGCTAACATGCGCCGTGTCGCGGTCTCCTCCCGGAGCTGGCCGACGTCTTGGATGTCGGCCAAGCTTCCAGGATATCCCCCTAATGACTGGCGTCATCGCGCAGAGCGCGATGGCGCCAGTTTTGAAATTAACCCCTTGCTGCCACCTATAGTGGAGATAGGGGGTTCCAATGAACCCCCTATCTCCTGATCCGTGACAGCTAGGGGTTAATGTTTGCTATCATTGGAACGGCCAGAGCGTGGCCTTTCCAATGATACCAAACATGACCATTTAAAATGTTTTTCGTTATTATTCTTTATTTATAAAGCGCCAGCATATTCCGCAGCGCTGTACAATAGGCACAGTATAGACAGGGTTACAATACAATACATTGAACAACATTTGACAAACAGTACAGGAGGAGATGAGGGCCCTATTCCTGTAGGAACTCACAATCTAGGAGGGTTGGGGTTGGAAACAGGAGGAGAGGACTGCAAGGTGAGAGTGATTGATGGTTGCATCAGTGAGTTTGGTGGTAGGCTTCCCTAAATAGGAACGTTTTTAAGGGAGCGTTTGAAGGAAGAGAAGTTAGGGGAAATTCAATATTATTCAATAAGAGCCAAGTGTGCCAATTAATTGCACCGAATGGTGAATTTGTATCTTGGCAGTTCGGCTATTCAGAAAGCTGTCAAATCGCCAAATATTGACAAATTGTCAGCGAAATACAGTGCAGTTTGCTACAGATCACTGCAATGTGGCGACATTCGGTGGCAGTGGAATTGTCCCTTAGAGAAGTAATGGGTAATCTATTCACCAAAATGTTGGCGAAATGCCCAGATTTTCGGTGGTTTAGTTTGACAGGTTTAAACAGTCGAATCCCATAGGATTCAATGTAAAAAAATATTTGCAGGTTTATTAATTTTGTTATTCAACTGTTTATTCTTTTCATTTGCAGCAAAAAAATAAATATTTAATTTATTTTAGGTATTTTTCAGGGATTTCATAATTCCCATTTTTTTTAATGGCTTTTTTTTTCTATTCTGTAACAGTCCGTGTTTTTATCCTCTATGGGACCTTTTTTTAAGTTCCACGCATTTTTATTATTTTAAACACCTTTTTTTATAATGGTAGAGTTCTGGGGCTTTTCATACACGTTCGGCGGGCAGTTTGGCAAATCATCGGCTGTCTTTGGCAGCATTCAGCGGTCTGGTTGGCAGTGGCGTTCGATGGGCTGATTGGCGGCGTTTGGAAGGATTCCGTTTGGTGCACTTCGAGGACCCTGTGGTGAATACTGAATTCAGCGCAGGGTCGGCGACCTGAACTCGCCGAAGCACACTGAAGTGTGCCAAACAAGAGAGCACTGAAATTTCGGTGCTCTTTGAATAACTCCTTTAATCCACTGCGTAGAGCACAGGGGGTCCTTTTGACTCCTGCATCACCATTCTGTAATCCCCACAAGGTCAAGTGAAGTGTCCCTGAGAAGGACAGAATCTGGCCTTCCCTGACCATATAATGTGTAAAAATTAAAAAGTGAAAAAACAAAGAGTTGCAAAACGACTTTTTTTTTCTCCTCTGTTCTAAGGCAGCGGGATTGTTCTCTTAGAATGCAAACAATGTCACTGTACTAATTCAGCTTCTCATTTCTCACACTGTGAGCAAATTTGAAATTGATGGCATACTGCGTTACTACGCATTATCTAATCTAAAACATGGGGGGGCGCTAGGGGAGGACTTGTCCCCGGGTGCCTCATGAACTAGCTACACCTCTGGGTCACATACAGATATTATTTTTATATTCTATTGTTATTTTTTGGACGCTGCATTGCTAATAACCTCATTATGATCAACACAAATCCCCATAAGCCGGAGATCTGAATTCTATTTATCACAGTTACTGTATCTAATGCAAAGGTCTTTTCTGCCTGTATGATAATAATGCAGACCACGTTTGAAATTGTGTAACCTAAGGGACACCATCTAGAGTTCAAGATCTTACATTTCAACAATATTTCTGTAAAGGAAAAATGAACATATGAAAAATTAATGAGCAAATTAACAATATTTTCATTTTTTAATTATCTTAAATAATAATTTCGGTGCAAAACGTTTATCTCGCCCTATCAGGGTTATTCAAAGAGATCCGAATTGTGGCCGAAAGGTAACCGAACAGTGAAATTCAGCGTATGGTTACCTTTCCTGGCCATTCGGCTATCCAGAGAGCAGGCAGTTCGCCAAATGTTGGCGAATTGCCTGCACATACGGTGCCTGTTCGAGGGCAGTGAAATCCCCATAGAGAAGCAATGGTTTGTGTATTCAGAGAACAAAAACCAGCAGGGAAAAGTTGCCGAATTTCCCTGCTGTTCGGTGGTTTCATGCGCCAGATTTATTCAGGCGAATCCCATAGGCTTCAATGTTAAATATATTCCTGTTTTAATCCAATATCTAATTAACCATTGATTATAATATTCTGCAGTATAAAGTCTCTTTATTTATACATTTTTTAGGATCTTTTAGGCATTTTTCAGGTTTTTTTTACGAATTTTTTTTCGTTTTTTTAATCGTTTTTTCTTTTATATGTAACAGCCCATTTTATTATCATTCACTGGATCTTATATGTAAATTTCAGACATTTTAGTTCTGTAGTTTCTTTGCAAACAGCGTTTCAATTTTCAAACATTCAAGCGTACTGTTTTTTTTTCACTCCATTCGTCTGCGGTGTCGACTTTTTCCGGCAGCTGCTCTGGTCTCTCAGGCGTGTCCGGCAGCTGTTCTGCTCCCTGATCGGCGGCTGTTCGGGTTTCTCTGTCGTGTTCGGCGGGGTTAATCCAGCTGTTTTGCGGGTTTTAGTGAGTGTTAGGCGGGTTTTGCGGTGAGTGTTCGTCAGGTTTGTGGCGGGTTTTCCTTGCACTTTGGGGACCCTGTGGTGCTTGCTGAATACACCGCAGGGTCGCCGAAATAGGATCGCCGAATCGCACCGAATTGAAGCAAACGAAGAGTCACGTACGGTGACTTTTTGATTCTCTTTGAATAACCATGTATATTTATTTATTTGTTAACTTCAAATCCCATGTTTCAAATAAATGTTATGATAACATTTTATTTCAACAAAAATTGCTTGGTACCATTTTAACAAGTAAATTCGGTTTAATTCACACTAATTTTCTTTACATCAAACACATGTTTACAATTAACATACATCTGAATGTTAATCTCGTTTCACCTTCCTTAAGATTTCAAAATATGTTTTGTGTAACCAAGAGTGCGAACCTAAAAATACCAACGACACATTAACAAGCCTAGCTGCTGTTTCTGTGTACAGAAAGGTGTAAATTTCTCTTTCAAGTCTCAGAAGTCAAGCTCCTTCGCAGTAGAAAAGTCTAATAAAACTATTGCCTGCCAGCAAAAATAAAATCTGTGTAGGAAAAACAGACAGTGTTATGTCTGAAGCTAAACTCCTACTTCCGATTAAAGTGATAAATGGATATATTTTTATGCTCATACAAACATTTTAAGTAAAACATTAGCTTTTTAAACATATGTTTACATTTTAGAAATGTATAAAGACCAATACATAATTACAAAGATTGCAAATGATGTTAGAATGGCAGAAATAGAGTTGATTGTAGAAATGATATCAGTTATTTCATAAGATTCTTAATTGACTGCATATATTTACTATATTGCCCTGAGTAAAAATTGCTGAAAACAATTTAAATAAGTTTTACTATTACTGTATAGTATAGCATAGGTTGCAGATAGCAGTTTCAATGTATAATTTCTCTTTTCTCCATCCGCATGAACTATCGCTCCACTATGCATCTGATTCCCCTTTGTGGAATACAAATGTCATAGGAACAGGGACCAAAACTTTTCAAGGATCTTATGATACCAGACTATACAGTGTTTGCTCCTTTCTCTGGGCTTTAGGTCACTTGCCTGATTTCAGTAAATATTCTGTTTACTATTAATTGGAAACGTTGTTTTTCCCCTATGCTGTTGTCAGGGGTCAAGTCCTGTCTGGGAACGCCATTCCTGTACAATTTTTCTATTGTGAATGCCGTTCCCATTGTGCCGAGCTGCCAGGAGAGCAGGGATCTCAATAAGAGTGGAGTGTATGGGAACAAGTCCTCATATGGCAAGATTTAAAGAACAAGCAGACTCTCAATTCGGTCATAGGATCTAAAATACATTTTCATGTCTGATTCAATTGTTTGTTGCAGTATTCTGAAGCGTTTCATGTTTTTTTCCCACTCTCTTTTGTTGTTTCAGTACTATGGAACTAGGGGCTACTGTGATTAGCCAGGACAAAAATGTTCTATATGTATTATATACATGGCTAAATCTCAAAGCACCATATCCTGTCCCACCCTTTGCTGTTTATCGTGGTCTGGAAGCTGTGTATCGTGGTCTGGAAGCTGTGTGACTGCAGAGTCTGGTATGATAGAACCCTAGTAAAGATTTGGTCAAAGCAGTTGTTCTATGCTGCCATGAGATTGAGCCAGGAAAAAAAGTGTAACAGCAACTGGGGTTGATTTGTCTCCAGCTTGAGGACTAGATCCGAATCTAATACAGCATCTGTCCTTTCACTCCAGTCAAGCAGATCCGCAGCAGCTTTCCTTAGCTCACAACCCTGAGCCAGAACTTGAGGGAGTGCTGTGGAATTGTAAGTATCTCTCCCCAAACACCAGACAAGACTTAATGCAGGGAAAAATAATGATTATTTATTTGAGATGGAGACCAGTTTAAATGGGAAACAGGGGGTGGTGGTAAAATGGCACAAACAATATAGTCCATTGTCTACATTTGATTACTTACAATCGGTTTTAATATTCCTATACATTTGTAGCCACTTATATTTTCCTGGCACCCCAGAATGGTGGGACTATTTCTTCTAATGCCAGGGAGACTGTTAACTGTGCCCCGGGTTAAAGAGCTGACAAGCCGTGTATGTGACTTACGCAGCGTATGAGGAGAGCTATGTGCATGTCAATTGTGTGACCAATAAAACGAGCGGATGCCGGATCTAGTTCAGGAGAGCATGAGGAGACACGCATCTGGTGAGATGGATGCTGCTGGGTGTGAGGCCTGGCAACAGTGACCAAAGCAGGCCTGGCATTGAGAAGCTGGCTGGGACGCTGCGAGTGTGTGAGCAGTATCGAAAATAGAAACAGGCCGGAGCAGCGCTGGAGCGTGTGGGTCTTAGGACACAATCAAGAAGTAGGCTGAGACCGCCTACAAGTTTGGCGTTGCCGCAGAGAGAAGTAGGCCGAGACAGCCTAGTAGTTTGGTGTCGCACCTGTGATCGAAGCAAGTCGGGCAGTTCGTGTTACAGTAGCAGCACCAGGACATCAGTCTGTTACAAGGAGAGCTGACGGATCCTGGAGCTTCCCCCTGCAGCCTTGTGTGGCTGAATACTTTGGTAACCAGTACTCTCTTCCCCTGTCCCACTGACAGGGAATTCTATCCATCTTTCTACACTAATAAAGCTACCTAGCCTGCACGTGGATTCACTGACAACCGTCTTGGGAGTGTCTGCTGTTATCGCATGTGTTAGTTTACATCCTAAGGGCCCCAACGCTTCTGTGCACTAACGGTACCCACCAGCCGCTTGGACGAAGCTGGAGGGTGGGTTATAGGTTGTTTGGGAGGGAGCTGGGTCTGGTTAGAGAGTATTGGTGTGTTAGTTAGCCACTGTACTGCCGGCCTTATTTTGTCTTGCCATTACCTTTAATACAAAGATATATTGCCTTACCGCAGCTTGAGTATTGTAGTCATTATTAGGTTCCTGCCTAGGAGACCATCAATTTCCATGGATGCCCAGACAGGTGGAGGCACTGCCAAAGTTATGTACCCTACTCCCATATTGTGGAGGCTCAGGATCACCATGTTAAGCAGGGAGATGTAACGCAGCATGAAGGCCTTAGGGAAGTGAGTCCTCGGGGGCAAACACCCGTTACACATTTAACTAAGTTAACCCTCATGTGCCCACTTATGTGCACTATCAGTTAGCATTGGGTTTGTCACATTGGTCTGCAGTCCCTTGGCAGGAGCCCAGCAGCCACACTTCTCCAATGGCACTAAAACCATATAGAGTGTGGGCAAGAGTGCGAAGGCGGATGAGGGCACAGCGATGGTGGAAGCTTCAGTTACAAGAAGAGTACGATAAGGGTCAAGAATGTGTTCGGGTGGCAGATTGAAGGAGGGCAGCATTATATCTCATAACAAACTTTCATAGGCGGCCCAATATATTTGGGGTGCACGGGGGTATAACAGAGCTGCAAGAAATAAATCTTTCAGCAATGAGTCTCTGAACTATAATTATTGTTGGTAAGCATCACTAGGTGTAAATAATCTACTTTGGTTTTGTCCTAGATCAGCAATGTAAACATCCAACCCCCCTTGATCTTGATGGCCAACAATTCCCAGAAACCTTTAACTGCAGTAGATAGCAAGAGAATCATGGGAGATGTAGTTCAGTAACATCTGGGGGGTGTTGACATACCTGTTCCACATGTTGTTTTTATCTATATAAATAACCAAAATAGATCTTGAATACTTGTCCTAAATTTATGTTTATATACATGTTCATATTTATTTGTTATCAGGTGGAGGACAGCAGGGGACTGGAATGCCTTAGGCAGCAGTTCAGCACCAGCCCTATATATACACCTCTGGTAAGAATAGAATACACTTTTCTCCATAAATGGTGTTTTTGCAGGATATATATAAAATTTTATATTTTAAGGAATGGGGAGTGCATTCAAGCGCAAAGTGTTTTTGACTATTTGACACTTTCAACAGTTTACTACCATGATATATATTATCAATTAAACTAGAGGAAAAAAAAATCTTACTGTAAAAAAAGATGTTTTATAACCACGGCTCTTAACCCTCATTGCCATTTGTCACTGGTCAGTGAGATTCTGTGTGCATGCTACAGACTAGCATATTTCTCACGGCTAAGGAAAAGAAAATATAAATTTATTTGTCTACATCAGACGTGACACGGCTATTCATCACAGCTATCTAGAAAGGCAAAAATACTTTTATCCAAATTATACCACTGACTTCAGTTCAAAGTACCCTAAAGCAAAAAAATAAATAATAGAATTTATATGTATATATAAAATCTTATACTCGACAATCTGTTCTTTGAGTTCTGTATCCAGTAACTTAATCTGCCTTGTCAATCTCAGCCATCCACTCATTGAGTCTCACATTTAGTAACCAGGCATGTCATGGCCACAATATTTATTTAGGGGTTATTCAAAGAGATCCGAATTGTGGCTGAAAGATAAAGGAACAGTGAAATCCAGCATACAGTTACCATTCCTGGCCATTCGGCTATTCAGAGAGCAGGCAGTTCGCCAAATGTTGGTGAATTGCCTGCACATACGGTGCCTGTTCGGTGCCTGTTCGAGGGCAGTGAAACCCCCATAAAGAAGCAATGCTTCGTCTATTCAGAGAACACCAAACAGCAGGGAAAAGTTGCCGAAATGCCTTGCTGTTCAGTGGTCTCATTCGACAGATTTATTCAGGCGATTCCCATAGGCTTCAATGTTAAAAATATTCCTGTTTTAATTCAATATCTAATAAACCGTTTAATATTATATTCTGCAGTAAAAAGTCAAATTTTTCACATTTTTTTTTCCCTAAATCGTCTTTTCTTTTTACTGTAACTGCCCTTTTTATTATCATTCATTGGATCTTATATGTAAATTCCAGGCATTTTCGTTCAGTAGTTTTTTTTGCAAACAGCGTTTTAAATTTCAAACTTTTCAAACGTACTGTTTTTTTTTTTCACCTCATTCGTCTGTATGTCGGGTTTTTCCGGTGGCTGCTCTGCGCTGTGATCGGCGGCTAGTCGGGTTTTTTTCCGGCGTGTTCGGCTTTGTTTTTTGCGGCGGTTTCTGCGGGTTTTCGGTGAGTGTTCGGTGAGTATTCGTTGAGTGTTAGGTGAGTGTTCTGCGGGTTTGCGGCGAGTATTCCCTGCACTATGGGGGCCCTGCGGTGCTTGCTGAATACACAGGGTCGGCAAACTAGGAATCGCCGAATCGCCCCGACGTGCGGGGAACGAAAAGTCACCGAACGTGCTGTGACTTTTCAGATCTCTCTGAATAACCCGGAAAGAGTCCATCCAGTGCATTGAACTGTATTATGTGATGGGGAAGCAGTGTCCAGTAAAAGGCATAGAGACTACTTAACAGGAGCAGCAATTTCATACATTTCTATTTTTAAGTCCTGCAAGGCCAGGGATCTGCCCAGTGTCATAGATAACTAGTCCAAGTATTTATAGTACAATGCAAAGAGGAAATCAGCTCCCTATAATGAAGCACCATGTAAAATATCATTATAGATGTACATTAAAAATATAATCTGCATAAAATAAGCATTCTTAAAATGAGTCACAAATCTATTCCTCTCTATGATAATCCTACTATAGGGTGAAAAATGCAAAATTAAATAATTTCGATAATAACAACTTAGATTTGATTCTGTGACCTTTGTGACTATCTCATCTCCAAACACCTCAAGTTGTGTTATCCACGAACATCTGTTTAGGTTAAAATGAAAGGAATACGATATTTAGATTGAAGCATTCACATTATAAGCATTTCTAGGAGCCAGAAGGATAATGAAAATGCATTGGTTTGTGATATAGGTTTGAGAAATCTAGTAGCACGCACACAACTGGAGAGTAAATGAAAAATGGCATATTCTTCTTGACATAAGGTTATAGAAATATATAGATGATCACATTTAAAGTACAAAATGATGAAGAAATACAGATGCACGTAGAAAGCTCAGTTGGAAACATACTCTTTGGTATCCAACAATCATAAATGAAAGCATTTTTGTTTATGAATGTAGTAAATTATATTATTGTTGCATTTTTTTATATTTGAAGATTGTTTTTGCACGTGAAAATCAGGGACAATCTCTATTTTCATTTTGCTATTTTCTGATTTAAGACAGATAAAAGCACTTTCGCTGCCAATTTATAGATGATTAACAATAATAGCGTAATATCAGAATGATGGGAAGCATTTTACTGATCTTCCAGCTACTAGTAAGCTCAGTAGGTTTCATAGGGGAGAAGAGTCAGGGTATGTGTGGGAGGAAAGTGTGTGCGTGTGTGTGTGTCATGTGTGTGTATTCTTGGAAATGTCTTGTTGTTATTAACCTCTCAGGGACCTTAAGGATGGGGCCACATGAGCACAATAGGTGCGTCCCTTGTTACACCTCCTCCCAGTGTTCGTCGTAGTGATACAATGGCTTGAATGGGAGGACCACACGATGTAGTGTGCGTACTAGTAAGCAACATTAAAACAGGTGTGCTGGGGGCGTGGCTGGCTACCATCGGGAGCAGACGTGTTCTGGTGGAGCTCCGCATGTCTGCTACCCTTAGGGACCTCCAGCTGACTACTACCGCAGAGATTTTTGACTTTGAGGTGCCTAGGGGGTTAGCCACCGGAACCGAGCTGTCCGGGGCCCGTTTCCCCCCCCCCGGACAAGAGACACACCATCTGGGGCCTTCATTCCCTGCAGAGCGCGGTCTCCTGTCGGCCATCTTGGGGCCTAGACATCGACTCCTGGCCTGGGCGTGTGGCTGCTGCGAGCTGTGGGAATGGAGAGCCCCCACCTCCCGATGTGCGGCTGTGGTGATCCCTGGAGCGACGGGGGCACGGACTGGTGACAGCTGTCTAACTCGCCCCCTGCCAGGACCCTGGGATCCATATTGGAGGACCTCTAGGTCTGTTTGGAGTTGATGCCCGGAGATGACGACAGTCAGCTGACACGCAGTGCATGGCGCCAACTGATGGCGGTACTGGGGATCGGTCGGCGGGTGGAGGCTCCGGATGGAGATGATTTGGAGGATGGATCCTCCACAAGCTTTCTGGAAGAAATTTCAGGGGAGGGGGCAGTGCTCCCTGAGCGGTGTGGGGGCAAGGAGCTACTGTCTGGGGAGACCGGTGGAGAATCGGAGGACCCAGCACAACGCCCCATGCTTTTGCCTACACTGATTGCGACGGAGCCGTGTCGGACCTCTGGAGGGTTTTCTGTCGGAGGCCTGAAGCACTTACCCCCGCCTTTTGCGGCGCTGCCTGGAACTATCCTCTTCTGTGCTGGCGGTGATGAGAGCTATGCTGCGGTGCGGCCGCAGCTGGAGCAGTGTGTCTTGCGGGTTGATGGAGGACCTGCGGGGGCTGTGGCCTTTGGCCAAGTTCTGGAGCGATGGATGCCTCGGATTGATGGGCCTGCCCGTGCGGCCTTTCCACTAGACACGGGCTGAAGCAGTCTGCTCAACCACCTTTTCTCCTCCTTTTTGATGCAGACCCATTTTTCTGAAGACACTCCCACTGTATGCAGACACTCCCCCCCCCCCTCTTGCTGAGTATTTTCTTTTTTCTTCCCCCCCCCCCCCCGCAATGACTTTTATCCCCGGCTGAGGTTGTTGGTCCCCTAGAGACACCTTATGATGACTGATTTTGGGATCTTTGTTTCTTTTTCTTTTTTTATGTTTCCCCCACTCCCACCTGAATTTTTTTCTGCAACAACCTAGCAATCTCAGTGAGAAACAAGAAGGGTGTTTGTGAGGGTCCTGAGAACGAACAACAGCACAATGGCCTGCTCTACGGTGGGTGCCCGCTCAGGTCTCACAAACAAGGTTTTAGCTTGCTTGTGCCATTACAGGGATGAATTTTCCATATGCAAATCTGCCTGCTCTCACCCAAAAAGGGTGGCCAGTGCTGATCGCCAAGGACGTCATCCCTGCACGAGAGGTGCAGCAACCCCCGACGATTGTTTCGGCCTTCTTGGGCCTCGTCAGGAGGGTATAACTGACACCCCTCTAGGCACATCAAGCAAGGGGTCCACGTCTGGATGACCCTTTACAATTATAGTGAGAAACAAGAAGGGTGTTTGTGAGGGTCCTGAGAACGAACAACAGCACAATGGCCTGCTCTACGGTGGGTGCCCGCTCAGGTCTCACAAACAAGGTTTTAGCTTGCTTGTGCCATTACAGGGATGAATTTTCCATATGCAAATCAGCCTGCTCTCACCCACAAAGGGTGGCCAGTGCTGATCGCCAAGGACGTCATCCCTGCACGAGATGTGCAGCAACCCCTGACGATCGTTTCGGCCTTCTTGGGCCTCGTCAGGAGGGTGTAGCTGACAACCCTCTAGGCACATCAAGCAAGGGGTCCACGTCTGGATGACCCTTTACAATTATGGTGAGAAACAAGAAGGGTGTTTGTGAGGGTCCTGAGAACGAACAACAGCACAATGGCCTGCTCTACAGTGGGTGCCCGCTCAGGTCTCACAAACAAGGTTTTAGCTTGCTTGTGCCATTACAGGGATGAATTTTCCATATGCAAATCAGCCTGCTCTCACCCAAAAAGGGTGGCCAGTGCTGATCGCCAAGGACGTCATCCCTGCACGAGAGGTGCAGCAACCCCCGACGATCATTTCGGCCTTCTTGGGCCTCGTCAGGAGGGTATAGCTGACACCCCTCTAGGCACATCAAGCAAGGGGTCCACGTCTGGATGACCCTTTACAATTATAGTGAGAAACAAGAAGGGTGTTTGTGAGGGTCCTGAGAACGAACAACAGCACAATGGCCTGCTCTACGATGGGTGCCCGCTCAGGTCTCACAAACAAGGTTTTAGCTTGCTTGTGCCATTACAGGGATGAATTTTCCATATGCAAATCAGCCTGCTCTCACCCAAAAAGGGTGGCCAGTGCTGATCGCCAAGGACGTCATCCCTGCACGAGAGGGGTGTCAGCTATACCCTCCTGACGAGGCCCAAGAAGGCCGAAACTATAGTCGGGGGTTGCTGCACCTCTCGTGCAGGGATGACATCCTTGGCGATCAGCACTGGCCACCCTTTTTGGATGAGAGCAGGCTGATTTGCATATGGAAAATTCATAAGAGTCAGGGTATGTGTGGGAGGAAAGTGTGTGCGTGTGTGTGTGTCATGTGTGTGTATTCTTGGAAATGTCTTGTTGTTATTAACCTCTCAGGGACCTTAAGGATGGGGCCACATGAGCACAATAAGTGCGTCCCTTGTTACACCTCCTCCCAGTGTTCGTCGTAGTGATACAATGGCTTGAATGGGAGGACCACACGATGTAGTGTGCGTACTAGTAAGCAACATTAAAACAGGTGTGCTGGGGGCGTGGCTGGCTACCATCGGGAGCAGACGTGTTCTGGTGGAGCTCCGCATGTCTGCTACCCTTAGGGACCTCCAGCTGACTACTACCGCAGAGATTTTTGACTTTGAGGTGCCTAGGGGGTTAGCCAACGGAACCGAGCTGTCCGGGGCCCGTTTCCCCCCCCCGGACAAGAGACACACCATCTGGGGCCTTCATTCCCTGCAGAGCGCGGTCTCCTGTCGGCCATCTTGGGGCCTAGACATCGACTCCTGGCCTGGGCGTGTGGCTGCTGCGAGCTGTGGGAATGGAGAGCCCCCACCTCCCGATGTGCGGCTGTGATGATCCCTGGAGCGACGGGGGCACGGACTGGTGACAGCTGTCTAACTCGCCCCCTGCCAGGACCCTGGGATCCATATTGGAGGACCTCTAGGTCTGTTTGGAGTTGATGCCCGGAGATGACGACAGTCAGCTGACACGCAGTGCATGGCGCCAACTGATGGCGGTACTGGGGATCGTCGGCGGGTGGAGGCTACGGATGGAGATGATTTGGAGGATGGATCCTCCACAAGCTTTCTGGAAGAAATTTCAGGGGAGGGGGCAGTGCTCCCTGAGCGGTGTGGGGGCAAGGAGCTACTGTCTGGGGAGACCGGTGGAGAATCGGAGGACCCAGCACAACGCCCCATGCTTTTGCCTACACTGATTGCGATGGAGCCGTGTCGGACCTCTGGAGGGTTTTCTGTCGGAGGCCTGAAGCACTTACCCCCGCCTTCTGCGGCGCTGCCTGGAACTATCCTCTTCTGTGCTGGCGGTGATGAGAGCTATGCTGCGGTGCGGCCGCAGCTGGAGCAGTGTGTCTTGCGGGTTGATGGAGGACCTGCGGGGGCTGCGGCCTTTGGCCAAGTTCTGGAGCGATGGATGCCTCGGATTGATGGGCCTGCCCGTGCGGCCTTTCCACTAGACACGGGCTGAAGCAGTCTGCTCAACCACCTTTTCTCCTCCTTTTTGATGCAGACCCGTTTTTCTGAAGACACTCCCACTGTATGCAGACACTCCCCCCCCCTCTTGCTGAGTATTTTCTTTTTTCTTTCCCCCCCCCCCGCAATGACTTTTATCCCCGGCTGAGGTTGTTGGTCCCCTAGAGACACCTTATGATGACTGATTTTGGGATCTTTGTTTCTTTTTCTTTTTTTATGTTTCCCCCATTCCCACCTGAATTTTTTTCTGCGACAACCAAGCAATCTCAGTGAGAAACAAGAAGGGTGTTTGTGAGGGTCCTGAGAACGAACAACAGCACAATGGCCTGCTCTACGGTGGGTGCCCGCTCAGGTCTCACAAACAAGGTTTTAGCTTGCTTGTGCCATTACAGGGATGAATTTTCCAGGGATGACGTCCTTGGCAGTCAGCACTGGCCACCCTTTCTGGGTGAGAGCAGGCTGATTTGCATATGGAAAATTCATCCCTGTAATGGCACAAGCAAGCTAAAACCTTGTTTGTGAGACCTGAGCGGGCACCCACCGTAGAGCAGGCCATTGTGCTGTTGCTCGTTCTCAGGACCCTCACAAACATCCCCCCTTGCTTAACCTAGCAATCTCCCCTTACTCCTAGACATGCTTAGATGACTCTTGAGTTCTATTGATCCCCTTCCCCCTAGTTTTTATGCATTTTGCCGCTTTGTTTTATTTCTGAGACCCCCCTCCCTTTTGTTTCTGCAACGCTGATATGAGTCGGTTTTTTGGCCCTTCGAGGCCATTTACGTTGATCAATCTGTGACTTTTCATAATAAATAAAAAATTTAAATTGGAAAAAAAAAATCAGGTGTGCTGTTTTCCCTCCCTATTGAGCTGCTACAAACACATGGCAGATGAGTCTACAAAGCACAATCTTTCAGAGGAGGCTCCAGCTTTGTAGAACTGTGTGCACAAACATGCATACAGCAAGTTGGTCACATGGGCGTTGTGTGCAATGAAATCAGTTCGCATGGACGTTCTTTCTGCGGTCATGTGACCCCAGCCTAAGGTTACTACATGGTTTAAGAGATTGAGCCATTTACTTGTTCAAGGTTTAATTAGACTCTGCAATGGAGAAGCTGTTAGCCATGAGTCAGAGCAGGGTACAAAGTATATATACTAATATCTATATGTTGAACAATAAAATACTAAAATTTATATTTCAATTTTAGTTATTTTTCTTCTATTTTAAAAATTTATTTTGTTTTTAAAATTATGGTTGATGAGCAAAATGGACTTTTCAGGACCTGGTTCCTTGCTTGTATTTCCTGAATCTTCTAGAAAGCTCTGTCACAGGAGCTGTATGAAGCTGAAGCCTTCTGTGTTATTTTTGTGATGTACAGCAATCTGTTTAACTGGAGGGCACGGTCTGTTTTACTTGGGGCACAGTAATCTACCTTATTACCTGCTTGAAGTGAATGTCACATGCAGGATACGATTGAAGTCAGATAGCGTTAACTTTTTGAAGGCACACAAAGTCATTCATATTTTCTTCACTTTATTAGGAAAGTAACAGTAAATAAAAGGTGTCTATAGATAGGGAGGGCTTCTCCGGTGTACCTTCTTATAGAAGGACGGTAAAAACCGGATGCAAACATCCAGTACAGAGGATCTTCCCTCACATGCTAATGTGGTAGACTGGGGGATCGGCTGCTTGCTGTAGCTGGAAATGGGAATGGACCAAACTAACTATGTCAGTTAAAATGGATTATTCCACTCTCCCTGTCTAAGTAAAAGCATAGGGGGAAAACAAATAAGGAATCTGGTTCTATGACACTCCCCGTCTGGCTTCTGTAGATACCACTACTCTTAACTGTGTGAAACATGTGAGAAGCAAGGTAACACATACATCATATACACACAATAATGCAATAACAATCTACATCCGCTTTCTCCAAGTCTCTTCCAGCAATTGGAGTTTGCTGGGTGTACCGTTCAGGATAGCTGAGTGCATCATCATGTATCCCAGAATAGGTGATGAGTCCTTTTCTTTGTTGTAATCCACTTTGGTCAATAAAAAGGATGGTTTCTAATGGGTCTAGAAAAAGTTTTCATATTGTCTCGACTGCGTACCTTTTTGATACATACTTCGCCTCCTATCACCCATCCTAGATCGAGCCTTTGGGTGCATGGGGCATTATGTTTCCTATTCCGTTGTTCACAGACTTTATGGGCTCTCCTGATGTCTCTGCTGAGTAGCAGCAAGATCTGGACACTTTTATCTAGTGGTGGATGGAATGCAATCAGCTATCGTCTTGAGATGAGGGTGGTGCCGTGCCACTTCTGGCATCGGGATTTTGCTTCTATCTTTCTGCCATGTGATTACACGCAATGAGTGTGGGGAGTGGCACCTCTACCTTTCCATCCATGGAACATATGATATAGCCATTTACACTCCTCCCTGTAGTCTCTATTTGCCCTATGCATGTTCAGAGCATGTAGGAAGAGGCGTTATCTTGTATGTTGAACAATTTAACGAATGCAGACCTGACCAACGATTGGTTGCTCTGGTTAGGGATGATAACATACATAGATAGCTCTCTCAGGTTGTCCCTCTGGGTGTACTGATACAAGGCATATCTCGGAACACAATCTACTAATCTCCTCCTTCTCCACAAATCTTAGTGCATTTAGATGTTATCAATTTTGGAGGCATACTAGCCTCTCCTTCCTCCCCCCCCCGCCTTGTTACAAGGTTAGTGGTCTCTCGACCATTTTAGGCTTAAATGTCTTTGGGTGTAAGGCTGTCATTGTCACACTCTTCGCATTTTATGGCTTCCTTACACTCCTTGGATAGGTGTCCTGTAGAAGCATAGCATTTACAGCAAACTCCTAACCGTCAGAGTAAGCTTTTGCGCTCCTCTATGGGCTTCATTCTAAACCTGATGCATTTTCTGAGCAGGTGTGGTCTTTTATGTATGGGACACTCTTTGTTGAAGTCCCTTGTTTTCTTGTGTCCAGCGGCAGACTGGTAGGGGCTTTTGTAGGCTGTGGGGGAAACCTCTGTTCTGTGAACCGAGATAGATGTTCTAGCATTTGCATGTCTCACCGTTGGTGTCTCGCACCTCAGACTGCTTGCTCTGGGTGTGGTTTGTGTACCCACAATGAAGCTGGGATCGTTCTTTGTGCAGTCCACTTCATGAATGAGGATTCAAGAAGAAAGAAGGGGGTAGGTAACCCGCTTCTCTTTTATATTTGGAGCCTTGTGAAGTCCATTATTCTTGGAGGTTGTAGGGTAGCTTCTCTAAGATTGGTCTTACTCTGTGAGCGAAGTCCAGGATGTTAAGATCTGTTAGGGAATAGGGATTGGTCTGTTCTTACGGATTCCAGTTCCTGCAGCAAATCAGCAAGTTCCCATAAAGTTGAGTAGTTGAGTAGTCTATGGCTGTAATTATGGGAAAGTTGTCAATTCTCTAGAAGAGTATGTCTTCGACTGCTTCGGGCTGCCATAGCAGTTCTCTAACCTTCCCATACTAAGGCTAGGGTCAGACTGAGGCAGTGCGAACGCGCGTGCAGGCGCACTTAATCACGGCCGTAGTAGCAGCAGATGCCGGGCAATGACGGCCAATATACGAAGTACGGTCGCACAAAAGTGCGGCCACGCAACGCAAGCGGCAAACAAACGCATTTTTTCGAGAACGTGAAACCACTAGTACTGACGTACAGAGTGCTCTGCGTCCGCTAGCGGCGTGTGTGCGTGAATTGGAGATGTCAGACACTGCTAATGTCCGGCCAACATAACGTCCAGACCCAAAAAGTGTTTTATTGATGATCCGTACAAAATCACGGATGAAACTGCGCATCGTATGACCGCTATCGCGTATTCCGTGAAAAAATACGTCCATTCGTTCGAACACACTTTTTCACGGACAACGCGAAAAATGCGTTAGTCTGACCCTAGCCTAAGTCCAGACATATTTGGGGTTGGTTTACGTTTCCTGCTCTAAGCCTCGTGGCATATTCTATGGATTCCTTTCCCAGCCATTTGTTTAGTAGGCCGAGCTCTTCTCTGGCAGAGAAGCCCAGACTCTTGATAATGTCCTTGAATGTAAGTTTCCATGTTCTATAATTCTCGGGACGGTCGTCGAAGTTGGTGAGACCCGTCTGCACCATGTCACGCTGGATCATGTAGTTGCCCGTGTCGGTCAGGTTTGATGCATCGGTGTGTTGGTGTAAGGTCCTGGAGGCCCTCACCCCCGGGTGCCCCTTTTTGTGCCTTTTACTACATGTTCCCTGCAGATTCCAAAACCCTTGTATGAACAATTCACCTTCCTGATTCTACCGTTCTGGCCCTGAATCCACACCTGCCCTTCATCCTCCCTGATTAGCCCTGCATATAAGGGAGTCCCACCCTCAACCCTGGACTTCCACATTGAAGTTACTGACTGCAACCCTATCTGCCAAACTCCCTGAAACCTCCTGACCATCTCCTGAATTCTACAACCAAAGACTCCAAGGACCCTCTGTATTTATCTGGACTCTCATTGCTGCACTCACCGGTAACCCTCCCATCCTGCTCCCCCTCTGCCCCCATCTAAGCCTTGCCGTGTACCGAACCCCTGCTGTACCACGACTATTCTCTGCCAGCCTTGCCATGTACCGAACCCCCTTGCTGAACCCTGACGACGCCCTTGCCTGAACCCTGTCTGATTTCATGCCACTGTGTTTACCTGCAATAAACACTCATTGCTATTCTGAATCTGCCTTCATCACTGCATCCTGGGCTCACAACCCCAACCTGCTACACCCACCGCAGTCAAACCCTTACAGTTGGTCTCCTGCTGCTGTGGTTCTATGGAAGGGTTTTGTGATTGTCTCCTCTTTGGTGCCGGCCTTTGATATCGGCTGGGTAATATGGTGGAGCTGTGTTTCTTCGCATGAGCACACCTGAATTACTTGCTTGTGGTAGTTCATCTGTCTGCGTACTGACTTGTGGATGACTGCTGACATCCCAGGTTATGTGTGCCCTTAAAGAAACAGCATCTTCTCCTCGTAGGTCTGACGGTGCTTCAGCCTCGATGATACCAGCCTCAATGCATTGAGCCAGGACACTGGTGTTGACACTGAAGAGATTCTGCACATAGGTTGCAGTACATTTGCCTGGATCCCCTAGTGGTGTTCGGATGTATGTTTGTCCCCCCCTCGTCCTGTTGCATGGCTGCTTCCCAGATTTCAGCATGAGCTATGGCGGCAGCTGTGTCTTCAGCATTGTTTAGGGCCATGTCCAATATGTCCTTCTTACTCGCAGTGGCGGCAGCTGTGGCAGTGGCAGCGGTTGTCTGCTCCGCCTATTCTATATGTGCTCTTTCAGTCCTTATGGGTGATTGCAGTCTGATTTGCATATGGAGCAATAATGTAGTAATGGTCCCAGTAATGGTACAATAGAGCTAAAGTCTTGTGAGACCTGAGCGGGCCCCACCGTAGTACAGGCCACTAGTGCCGTTGTTCGTTCTCAGGACTCTCAAAAAACCCCCCTATTTGTTCAGTCCTTATAGCTGCCTCTTTCTGTATGTATTTGAACATGTGCAGCCCCTGCGGTGGTTCGCACCCGGATTGTGATGTCACTAGCGCTAGACGTGTTAGATTGCCCTGATTTGTTGGACCTTGAGGAATTTCTGGACATGCTGGAATGCTGTGACAGTCCCCTCACTGGCTCCCCATCCACTGCAGAATTGAATTCAAAATCCTTACCCTGACCTACAAAGCTCTCACTAACTCAGCTCCCCACTACCTATCATCATTAATCACCAAATACACCCCAGCCCGCTCCCTAAGAACAAACCGTGAACTGCGCCTAGCCTCTCCCTCCATCACTTCTTCCCATGATAAACTGCAGGATTTCTCACACACAGCCCCCATTCTCTGGAACGCTCTGCCTCATGCTGTCAGACTTTCCCCTAGTTTCCCCTCCTCCTTCAAACTCTCCCTTAAGCCATTCCTATTCAGGCAAGCATACCAGCCAATTTACTAATACACCTCACTGCCCCAAACAGTCCATCACTCTAACCTTGTAGTCGTCTCCTCCCGTTTCCACCCCCAACCTTTCTAGATTGTAAATTCCCATGAGAATAGGGCCCTCGTTTCCTCATGTACTGATTTATCACAATGTTGTTCAATGTATTGTAACCCTGTCTATATTGGGCCCATTGTTCAGCGCTGCGGAAAATGCTGGTGCTATATGAATAAAGTATAATAATAATTGCATATTTTCATGCACATAAAAATGTAGCTTTTAGTTTGAGCGAGAGTAGGGGCACAAAACTCTAGAACTAGAAAAAATTTAGAAATGTTACTGTTTTTTAATAGGAAAGTATCCTATTTAGAACATTAAGGCAAATGTGTCCACTGTATATATCGTCACGAGTGTGCAGCATTACTTTTGTTGGGGTCCCTCTACAATTAAACTCATTTACATGCTTTCATCTGATGTATCTTTGTAGTGGTGAAAGTCTATTTCTACTATCAATCACAGAAGCAAAGATATATCAATCCGGCAGGTATTACTGTATGTGTAGCAGTAATGTCTGGTCAATTAATGTGAGGCTGCAAAACCCGCATCAACAACTTTTAGAGTTAGAAAACAGCTGGAGGCTTCTGACCGTCCAACAGTGCATACAAATTGTAAGCTCCACAGGAGAGTTGCCTCCTATCTTATGTGTCTGATCCTCAGCACTTGATTTATCATTATATTTATCCATTCTCACATGCTTCTATGTTCTGTAGCATTTTTCAGTTAAATGCTATGAATGTTTTGCTGAAAAATGTGAGTCTGTATATTTCCGCTATGCATATCCTTCAGCTAGTATCTGATTTATCTTGTTTTTCAGCAAACTATCCAATCATCAGTTCAGCAGGTTTTTTCAGTTTAGACACCCTGAGCTATACAATTTTTGTACACAATCTGCTAGGCTTTATTTAAAGTCATGGTTCCTTTCTAAATAAAACGTTCCCAATATGAAGAATAAGTATAAAATCTATACAACAAGAGAGTAATTACCATGCTTGAATCTTTAGAAGAATGCAGCAGAGAGCATCTGACATCTGAAAACACGCAACCTAGAATAACCCACAGCAGTAGTAGCGCTATGCATGCATACTACTGCTCATTTCATGCGCACTACACGTATGGCTGCATGCTGATGTGTAATGTATGATGCCTGCTGCTTGGTCTAAAATCTTCCCAATTTCACTCAACAGTTGAGTAAAAAGGAGAATGTGATAAAGGTTTCTGTCAAAATGAAATTGATGCTGAAAATTATGTTTTTACTGTACATATAAAGTTTGTTGACAGATAGTCGGAGCAAATGTAAGAAGTACAAAAGCTGTAGAGTCAGCAGCCCTATCATTATCACATTGTTACATGGTGGTAGAGGATAAACCACAGTATTATTGGAATAATAACGTTTTATTAAAATAAATCCAATATAGAGAGTTATACCAGGTCTTGATTATAGATGTGGATAGATGGAGTACTGCGTTCTACTTGTGTGTTAAAGCTTCTCAAGTGTCTTGCTTTGTTGTCACAAAGAAGCTTGCAAAGCTACATTGTACCCCTGTCAAACTCCAAACAACCTGGATCCTTTTTTATAGATATCTAAATTCTATATGAGTGATAGTGATTTGACTAGCACAATGTATAGTATAATTTCAAGTACTTCTGTTTGAAACGGTTCCTATCATTCACTAGAGGTGTGCATTCCTCTTGTAACAAATCTCTATTCGTTTAAATATTTGTTAATTCGTATTTCGGAAGTACTTCCAAAATAACGAATTGATTTCATCCAAATTGAAACGAAAACGAAACAAGACAATATATAACAAAATTGATTCGTTATTCTGATTCACAAGAGAACCATTGATTGAATGATTCGTCTATGCAGACTGCAGCGAAACGGTAATTTAACCCTAGCTTGCATTTTTAACCCTCATGTTTATCTTCTATCTAACAGTAATTGAGCAGGATTTTTTTTTTTTGTGATCCGAAATTTCGAATCGATACCAAATTACAAACGAAATTATGAAAACGAATCAATTTCATTTTACTGTTTCAAAAGCACCCCGTCCCTGTCAATTGGCCGGGGTGCTTAATCTGTTGTATTCAGCACCAATAGACAGCTCAATATTTAACCCTAGCTTGCCTTTTAACCCAGCCCAGGAGAGCTTGGAGTTGCCACAGCTTTCCTCCTAATCTTTCCTGCCAGCACGCTGTGCCAGTGCATGTGACTCAAGTCAGCGTCAAGGAGGAGGCAGTACAGGACCAGCCTACTCTTCCCTTCTGGACTCAGTTGGAGTCCTAATTTGAAACACTCAGGTCCTGAGGAAAGCTTGCAGAGAGCAAGCTGAAATGTTTATTCTTATTTCACAATATAGAAAAGTTTTGAGAAGTCCCAGAGTGCCGCCGTGCAGTGAATTGTTTGTATGGTTTGGCGTTGCACTGGGCATAGGAATTTGGAACTCGTGAGTGCTGGATTTACACCAAATTTCTATATAATATATATATATATATATATAGCTCAAAAAAGGGACTGTCTAATTCGGGACACTTGGGAGGCGAAACATAGGGATTGTTTGCCCAATTACCTTTTAAATCCCCATCTGATTTCAGGGTACCCTGTGGATGAAATGAGGGATCGATGGTGGTATCCAGTCCAGGGGAGTCTAATGGAGTTATGGCTCTCCTCCTGCTCCTTCCCGCTAGCATGCTGCGTCACGCATGTGACTCAAGTCAGCCGCTGATGGTCAACGCCACTGACCACATGCCAATAGCTCAATATTTAACCCTAGCTTGCCTTTTAACCTTCATGTTTAACGCTAATGTAACAGTAATTGAGCAGGATTTGATTTATTGTTTATACATAGTACAGGAGGAGCGGGGTCACGCCTAATCCCCAATGGGGTGGCTGCAACCACCAAATGTATCCAGCCCAGCAACATGTATAAAACATAACAAGAAAAAAAGGTGTCATCTGCGCTTATTCCTATTACACCATGTGAAACAAAACACAATTAGAGGCTTTGGTTTCTTTTTAATGGCCACTAAGAGAGTAAGCTCACCTGCCGAACGTCAAGGCACCTCTAGTGAGAGTAAGTTCCTATCCAAAAATACACAGGCTGCTGTGTAGCAAACCATAACTGCTCATGTTGCTTTTCAGTCATGAGGTAGGCTGGTGGGCTTTTATTTATGCCCTTCCAGAAACAAATCCACCTTGGGATCAAAAAAACAAAGACACGGAGCCGAACAGTTGCAATGATGACTTGGCTGGAGGTACAATCATTCGTACATAGTAGAGGAGGAGCGGGGTCACGCCTATTCCCCGATGGGGTGGCTGTTTGAATGAAAGTGACAATTAAAAGGCACTAAAACTAATATGGCAATAAGGTAATTCCCAGAGGGTCCTGGGAAGCCAATAGCTGCTCTATTCATAAAACTCTTAACCATTGCTAACAGCACTCATCTAGATAACACCATGTGAGACCTGAGTGTTGACCCACCGTAGACCTTCATGGTTACTCAAAGAGAATCGAAAAGTCACCGCACATTCAGTGATTTTTCGTTCTCTTCAATTCGGTGCGATTCGGCGATCCTATTTTTGCAACCCTGCGGTGTATTCAGCAATAGGGATGAGCTGTTCGGGTTCGGACGGTTCGGGTTCGACCCGAACTTAGCCTGTTCGGGCGGATCGCAAACCCCGAACATTTCCGGGTGTTCGCCGCATGTTCAACCACAATGGCCCACAATGCATTTTCCCACTACCTGAAGCTCGTAATTGGCTACAGTCTTGCACCTGACCACAGGTCTGGTGCAAGACTGGTTGAACACTATGCCATTCACCGCTCAGAGTCCTGATTGGGCAAATTTTGCCCAATCATGGGCTCACAGAGCTAAGTCCCGCAGCACACTATATAAGGTTTCAACGCGCTGATTCTGCACGCATTTCAGAGGAGATTTCAAAGAAGATAGTTGTGTGTGTTGTTACTGCCGGTCTGCCACGCTACTGGGGGGGTCTGGGGGGTCTCATTTCGACCAAATATCAGGGAATTTAGGTGATGTGTGTCTTGTTACTGTGCCAGCAAGTCTTTTTGGGTCTCATTTATACCAAATATCAGGGAATTTAGGTGATGTGTGTCTTGTCACTGTGCCAGCAAGTTTTTTGGGGTTTACAACTTTATTTAAAACACTTGGGAATTAAGGTGATCTTCTGTGTCTCGTCACACAGCCAGCAAATCTTTTTGGGGCTCACTAACTTCTTTAAAACACTTGGGAATTAAGGTGATCTGTGTCTCGTCATACAAAAAGTACCACGCTGTATTTTGGGGCTCACTAATTTCTTTAAAACACTTGGGAATTAAGGTGATCTTCTGTGTCTCGTCACACAGCCAGCAATTTTTTTTGGGGCTCACTAATTTCTTTAAAACACTTGGGAATTAAGGTGATCTGTGTCTCGTCATACATACAGTACCACGCTGTATTTTGGAGCTCACTAATTTCTTTAAAACACTTGGGAATTAAGATGATCTGTGTCTCGTCATACAAAAAGTACCACGCTGTATTTTGGGGCTCACTAATTTCTTTAAAACACTTGGGAATTAAGGTGATCTGTGTCTCGTCATACAAAAAGTACCACGCTGTATTTTGGGGCTCACTAATTTCTTTAAAACACTTGGGAATTAAGGTGATCTGTGACTCGTCATACAAAAAGTACCACGCTGTATTTTGGGGCTCACTAATTTCTTTAAAACACTTGGGAATTAAGGTGATCTGTGTCTCGTCATACAGAAAGTACCACGCTGTATTTTGGGGCTCACTAATTTCTTTAAAACACTTGGGAATTAAGGTGATCTTCTGTGTCTCGTCACACAGCCAGCAATTTTTTTTGGGGCTCACTAATTTCTTTAAAACACTTGGGAATTAAGGTGATCTTCTGTGTCTCGTCACACAGCCAGCAATTTTTTTTGGGGCTCACTAATTTCTTTAAAACACTTGGGAATTAAGGTGATCTGTGTCTCGTCATACAAAAAGTACCACGCTGTATTTTGGGGCTCACTAATTTCTTTAAAACATTTGTGAATTAAAGTGATATGTGTCTCGTCATACAAAGAGTACCACGCTGTATTTTGTGGCTCACTAATTTCTTTAAAACACTTGGGAATTAAGGTGATCTTCTGTGTCTCGTCACACAGCCAGCAATTTTTTTGGGGCTCACTAATTTTTTTAAAACACTTGGGAATTAAGGTGATCTGTGTCTCGTCATACAAAAAGTACCACGCTGTATTTTGGGGCTCACTAATTTATTTAAAACATTTGTGAATTAAGGTGATCTGTCTCTTGTCACTGGCTGCTATCAGTGTGTCTCACTGAGTTATACCAGAGTTATTTAAATCTTTATACCAGAGTTGAATCAGAGTTCTGTATATATTAATCTATATATCACTCACCATGTCTGAAAGAACAAAAAGGACAGGCAGACGCTCCCAGCCACAGATAAGAGGGCAAGCAGCCCCTGTGTCGGGAGGCTGTGTCTCTGGTCGTGGTGGACGTGGTGCATCCTCTGCAGGGGCACGTTTGTCCTTTCTAACTGGTGCTGGCCGTCTTAAGCAGCAGCAACATACAGAGGACTTGGTGGATTGGCTAACCAGGCCATCCTCATCCTCCGAGTCCTCTGCCAGCCAGGCTTCTAGTGCTTTACAGTCCACCTCAGCTGCCAAAGCATCTAATGCAGCCTCCATGTCCACAGCTACTCCTGCCGTAGCCTCGCTATCACACACGGAGGAGTCAGCTGAATTGTTTGAGTACAATGAGAGTGACATGCTGCTTGAGGATGCGCAGCAAGTACAGTGCTCTGATTAAATCTCTGAGGTTGAGCAAGGGAGTATAATCAACCTAGAGGAAGGGGGTGCCAGTGATGACACACAAATAACTGTAATTCATGTTGCCCCAGCAGCTGCAGCATACTGCCAAGTTGGCTCCAGTGACGAGGAGATAGGGGCTGAAGATGACATTGATGATGATGACGACACTGACTCCACCTGGGTGCCAGATCGAACTGAGGAATCAAGTGAGGAGGAGGGGGAGGAGGAGGAGGAGGCACAGCAAACACGAGGCACAACATCCTCTGTGACCAACCGTAGCACTAGCCAGTCCAAGGCATCACATGTCAGAGCTGCTCCGGTGCAGAGCGCTTTTGTCTCAAAGAACACATGCAGGAAATCTGCTGTCTGGGAGTTCTTTAAGAACTGTGCAGCAGACCCCACCGTTGCTATTTGTAATCTATGTCAGAGGAGGCTGAAGCGTGGGATAAACACCGCACACTTGGGTACCACGTGCTTGATGCGACATATGAACAAGTGCCACACATCCCGTTGGGGCAAAACTTTGCGTAGGTCCTCCTCCTCATCTGTCTCTACCCACACTGTATGTCCTGCAATTGCCTACAACCTCCACCGACATCGATGATGCTACAGTAATGGATGTACCAGGTCCTTCCTCACAATGTGACATCATCCCAGTAGCTGAAGATTTACGCAGTCAGATTACGTTGCCGCAGCTGCTGCAGTGAAAGAAAAAATATAGTCCCAACCATCCCCAAGCACAGCGTCTAAATGCCAGCTTAGCAAAATTACTCACATTGCAGCTGCTGCCTTTCCAGCTGGTGGACTCTGCTCCCTTCCGTGAATTTGCTGACTGTGCTGAACCACTGTGGCAGGTTCCAAAACGCCATTACTTTTCACGCAAGGCCATTCCAGCACTATACCAGCACGTGGAAGACAATGTTATCCAGTCATTGGGAAAGGCAGTCAGCAGCAAGGTGCATGTGACTTTAGACACGTGGTCCAGCAAGCATGGACAGGGTCCTTACATTTCCTTCACGGCACACTGGCTAACTCTGATTGCAGCTGGGAGGGATCCAAGACGGGGCTCTGTGCTGGAGCTTGTTCATCCACCACGCCTCCAGAAAGCTGCTTGTATGTGGTCTGTCTGCTCCACGCCTGACAGGGTGTACGCAATGGCTCAAGCAAAAAGATGCCATACTGTGCTTGAGCTGGTTTGTTTAGGGGACAGGAGCCACACCGGGTCAGAAATTTTGTCAGCTCTGCAGGGGCAGGTGCAGAGATGGTTAACACCACGCCAGCTTGAGCTGGGAATGATCGTCTGCGATAATGGCAACAACCTTCTCTCCGCCCTACGCAAGGGTAAATTGACGCATGTACCATGCCTAGCACACGTCCTAAATCTGGTGGTACAGCGTTTCCTAACCAAGTACCCAGGGCTGCCAGAGCTTCTCATCCAGGCCAGAAAAGTCTGCAGCCACTTCAGACGGTCAGTCCCAGTAAGCGTTCGCCTGGCAGAAATTCAAAGAGAATTCCACCTTCCCACAAACCGTCTGATCTGTGACATGCCCACCAGGTGGAACTCGACATTAGCAATGCTGCAGCGTCTGCACAAGCAGCAGAGGGCCATCAACGAGTACCTGTGTGAGTATGGCACAAGGACAGGTTCAGGTCAACTTGGTTTTTTTCCCCCCCGCAGTGGCTGATGATCAAGGATGCATGCACTGTACTGTCACCATTTGAGGAGGCAACGAGAATGGTGAGCAGGGACAGTGCATGCATCAGTGACACAATTCCTTTAGTGTTCCTGCTGGAGCACACTCTGCGGGGAATTATAGATGTGGCTCTAGAGGCAGAGCAGCAGGAGGAAGAGGAGGCCTTCCCTAGCTCTCAAGGCCCCAGTCTTTCCGCAGACAGCATTCCAGCGGGTCCTACTCAGATCAGACAGGAGGAGGATGAGGAGGAGGAGGACTATTTAAGTAGTGGGGGCATTGAAGGTGGGGATTCCTCAAGGCAGGGTTTTGTGTGCCCAGAAACAGAAGGGCTTGTCCGTGGCTGGGAGGAGGAAGTGCACGATACGGTCATCCTCATTGACCAGGAAGCCTCGGCAGCTAATGCCACCTCCAACCTACGCTGCATGGGCTCCCTAATGATGCAAAGCCTGCTAAAGGACCCCAGGATTCGTGCTATCAAGGAGAGGGATCATTACTGGTTGGCAACCCTTCTTGATCCACTATACAAGGGGAAAGTTGCAGAGCTCATCCTGCCAGCATAGAGGGAGCACAGGATGACAAAACTTGAGGACGCTCTAAAGCGAAACTTGTGTAACACCTTTCCAAGCACTGTTAGATTACCAAGTGCTACTGCTGACACATGTGCTTCTGAGGCTGCAGGTGATCAGAGGAATATCGGTGAAGGCCAGGGCCGCTTGACTGATGCATTTTTAAATTTTTTTAGTCCTCGACGCCCAGGGACGTCAAATGTAGGCACCCATTGCCAGCGTCTTCACCATATGGTGCAGGACTACCTAGGGGCAAGGGCAGACCTGGATACCTTTCCAGCAGATGATCCACTGGCTTACTGGGTGTTGAGATTGAATCACTGGCCAGAACTTAGCCAATATGCTATGCAGCTACTAGGTTGCCCTTCATGTAGCGTGCTTTCCGAAAGGACGTTCAGTGTTGCTGGAGGTTTTGTCACAGACTGTCTGTCCACCGACTCTGTAGACCGGCTGACATTTATAAAAATGAATCAGTCCTGGATCAGCAGCTATCAATCCCCTGATGCCGAAGTAACGGAATAGATCGGGTATGTCTTCTGCAGGCACAAAACCTCCAGCACTGAACTCTTCCACAATACCACAAAAGGGTTACGGTGTGAATGCACTTGCTGCCATGAAAGGCACAATATTTGGCTGCGCTGACGCCTAGGCCAGATTTATATCATTTTAATTTTTTGAACAGCAGGGTCCAACCCTGCACTCTTCCACAATACCACAGAGGGGTTACTGTATGATGATACTTGCTGGCCTGGCATTAAAGGCACAATATCTGGGTGCACTGACGCCCATTACCAGATTCATATCTTTTTAATATAGGACCGCATGGTCCACCCCTGCACTCTTCCACAATACTACAGAGGGGTTACTGTATGATGTTACTTGATGGCCTGCCATTAAAGGCACAATATCTGGGTGCACTGACGCCCATTACCAGATTCATATCTTTTTAATATAGGACCGCATGGTCCACCCCTGCACTCTTCCACAATACTACAGAGGGGTTACTGTATGATGATACTTGCTGGACTGCCATTAAAGGCACAATATCTGGGTGCACTGACGCCCATTACCAGATAAAAAAAAATTTCAATATAGGACCAACCACATGGTCCACCCCTGAACTCTTCCACAATACCACAGAGGGGTTACTGTATGATAGTACTTGCATGCCTGGCACTAAAGGCACAATATCTTGGTGCACTGCCATTGACGCCTGTATCAGATTCATATCCTCAGAGGGGTTACGGTGTGACGGCACTGTTGCCGACGCTAAAAGCCCAATTTTAAAGCACCTATTGTCAGGGCCGGTGGTAGACTATTTTGCGCCCTAGGCAAGACCAGCTACTTGCACCCCCCCAAAAAAAATTGTCAACCATTGAAATGCGGGGGACAACATCACACTGTGCAAGGGGGGCCGCACACGGTCGTTCAGTGCCCATCTCACCCCCCCCCGCTGGTCTGTGCCTCTTTCTTTCTTTCCTCTGCCTCTTTCTTTCTCTCTCCTGCCTGTTTCTTTCCTTTGTCTCTTTGTTTCTTCTGTACCTCTTTCTTTTGCCTTTCCTTTCTCCTGCCTCTTTCTCTTTCATCTGCCTCTTTTATTATCTTTTCTATGTGCCTCTTTCTTCTGTGCCTCTTTTTTCTGCCCTTCTTTCGTGTCTTTCTTTATCTTTCTTTCTTCTGCCTCTTGTGGCGCCTGCCCGTCGTCTGGTGGCCCCTGCGCTTCACCATAAGACGCCCATCTTCTGCGCTGCTAGCAGGGGTCCGCTTTGCGAGCCGTCACTGCCGGCTAAGGCTAATGTCAGATGAACGCAGTCTGAGCGCACTCTGCGTGCGTGCATAATGGACGGACAGACGTACTGACGGAAGATACTGTAGACACCACACGGTCCGTTTTTTTTAACGGATGTAGAAAAAAAAAGGGAAATATGGGAATCAAAATTAATAAAAATTAAATGACAATTACAGTCAGCCAGACCAGAAAAAGTCTGAGCGTCAACGTGATGAATGTTGCAAATGCGCTGCGTCTTACATCTCCTCATCACGCACACAGGCCGTACACGGATGTGGCGCACTCTGCGCGTCTGTCTTAGCGGTTTTACGTTCTCACGTAACTTGCTTCCGTTTGCCACGTGCGTTGTGCGTGCGCAGTTCGGTGTGCATGTACTTTGTGGGTCTCTATTGATCATGATTCTATGCTTTGACGGACGTTAAACTGTGTGACGACACGGACGTGATCACTGTGTTCGTCTGACGCGGGCCTAAACAAGCAAACAATGAGGAAGGGGTACAATAATGGAACCCAGGTTTGGGTTGGCTGCGCCCCTAGGTGGCTGTGTGCCCTAGGCGGTTGCCTAGTTTGCCTAGTGGAAGCACCGGCCCTGCCTATTGTTACTTTCATCCAAAGCCTGCATAAGTTTCACAATAATTTAGCCCAAAAAAACACTAAACTTTTTCTGCGCGTCCTAAAATGTCTTTTCATACAGGCTGCCGCCCCAAGCAGTTGTTTATGGATATATTAAAGGAAAAGCATTTACCGTCATATGAAACGTCATTTATTTGTTTTTAAGTGTTTCTATACATCCTAGAAATCCGCCACTTCACGGGCAGGTTATGGGGACCTCCTAGGCACGATATTTGAAGGAATTTTTCTTTTTTATTTTTAACCCTTATTTCATGGAAAACTCACTGTCCCTTTAAAAACATTTTTTTTAAAACTTTTTGTCCTTCTTTCCTGTCCCCCAGGGCACTACCCGGACTCCCATACACTTTTTATGGCAAATATGTAGCATATATGCCCTCTTGGAGGGCACTCTAAAAAACCGAATTTTCAGCCCCATTGACTTGCATGGGGGTTCGGGTTCGGGTTCGGACCCGAACAAATGGGAAGTTCGGGTTCGGGCCCGAACCGAAATCGGGGGGTGTTCGGCTCATCCTATTCAGCAAGCACCACAGGGCCGTCGTTAATGCAGGGAAAAGTCACCGAAAACTCACCACAAAACCTGGCGAAGTGACACCGAAACCCGCAAAAACATCTGAATTAACCCCGCCGAACAAGCCAGAGAAACCAAGAAGGAGCCGGTCACAGCGCAGAGCAGCCACCAGAAAAACCCAACACCGCAGACGAATGGACTAAAATAAGAAAAAAAAACGTACGCTTGAATTTTTGAAAAGTGAAACGCAATTTGCAAAGAAACTACAGAAGGAAAATGTCTGAAATTTTCATATAAGGTCCAATGAACAGAAAAAAAATGTATGCAAAACAATCCCAAAAAATACCTAAGAGTTCCTAAAAAACCTAAAACTAAAGAGACTTTATACTGCAGAATATTATAATCAACGGTTTATTAGATATTGAATTAAAAAGGGAATATTTTTAACATTGAAGCCTATGGGATTCGCCTGAATAAACCTGTCGAATAAATCCACCGAACAGCAGGGAAATTCGGCAACTTTTCAATGCTGTTATTGGTTCTCTGAATAGACGAAGCATTGCTTCTCTATGGGGATTTCACTGCCCTCGAACAGGCACCGAACAGGCACCGTTTGTGCAGGCAATTCACCAACATTTGGCGAAGTGCCTGCTCTCTGAATAGCCGAATGGCCAGGAAAGGTAACCGAACGCTGAACTTCAGCGTTCGTTTACCTTTCGCCAGCAGTTCGGATCTCTTTGAATATCCCTGCTTGTCTTTGTTCATTTTTGCTGTGGATGCTTTATTTACTGATTGCAAGTTTAATTAAGACTTGTAAAATCAACCTGGTTCACAAGTTCTCTTAAAATTGCATTTTTGTGAATTTTTTCAGTTGTTTTTAATGTCAATGAGTTTATGTATGCGAGTTTGAACAATTCAGAAGTCCATTTCATTGAAAGGTGTATACAGCATTTATATGCAATGGTTTAGACAAGCAGCAATTTCGAGCTGTAATTAACCTACGATTGCTTGGTGTTTAACTGCATACAGATGATTTAGGTAGCTCTGGCTTGGAAACATAGTCAATAGCTCAATAGCTTATACCACAGCCAATCGATGTTAATCATAATGTTTATTATTTGCATAATGTATGGGGAAGAGGCTCTTTCAACACCGGGGCCCCGTGCCTTTATGCCGTCCACTTGTTTGTATTTTGAAACAGATTCAAGGCGCCTCTATTTTACAGGTTCTGCTGACATTCCCACTTTCAGACAGCAAATTAGTATCAGACAGAGACTAGTCAAGTGAATCTAATTTAGTGACATATATATGTGTGTGTGTAGATATATATATATATATACAGTACATACACACACACACTATATAAGCAAGTGATTTGTAAAACCACTTACTCCATCTGAAAATAGTTTGCTTGGGGAAAAAAACTTACAGAAAATTAAATTGCTACAGAATAGTTGTTCATCACTTTTGTACCTGACGTTTATATTTCCGCAATCTCATAATCTCTGAAAGTTGTTTTTGTTGGTTTGTTAGATGTTTTATTTTCTTGTTTATGTAGCCCTTGTAATTTCCTGGCACCACAGAGAGTGTGGAACCTTGCCCCTGAATACAGAGCCAACAAGGGCCTGTGCATGTGACCTATGCGACCATTGACAGGAGCAGGCTACATACCACACTGTTTATTATTTTTTATTGTATTTCCCTGCTTTAATGGAATTTTAGGGGTTATTATGGAAGTTAGAATCTAAACGGTCTATTCATCTTTAGATCCTTTGCTTATTATCACATTTCGGGGAATCAGTTTCGACGAAAAGATGGTGAATTCCCTATTTAGGGAATTGTCACTGTAATTTGCGAAAATTAGAGTCGCTGAAGCAGTTATTGGACATTAGCGAAAACCGACTAAATGCAGCGAATAAAATATTGAGTTTATGTATCAGGTTAATACAACTAAAAAGTATCATTGTCAGTGGCATAACAACCGGGGGGGCAGCCGTTGCAGGTGCCCCGGGCGCAAGGCCGAGGGGGGTGCGATTGCCGCCGGTGCTCTCCCCAGTTATTATGCCACTGGCATCGCCCGGAGATCTGGGGGGCAGGGCTCGAGTCCTGTGGGAATGCAGGTTCCCGCTGTGGCCCAAGCCCGAGAAAGTGAGCGTCAGGGGGTCAACTGCCCCCCCACTGAAAATATTGCCGGCGGCCGCATTACTATCCTCCTACGAGCAGCCGCCAGCATAAAGCTCTGCTGCTCGGCTGGGGATCTATCCACCAGCCAGCCGCGATCTCGCAAGATCTGGCTGGTGGATAGATCCCCAGCCGATCGGCAGAGCTTTATGCTGGCGGCCGCTCGTAGGAGGAAAAGCACGTGGCTGCCGGCAATGACGACACTTGGGGGGGCAGGCAGAGCAGATCGGAGAGGAGACGAGGAGAGGTGAGCTGGGGCAATGTATCCATGTGTGAGCTGGGGGCAATATTTCCATGTGTGAGAGCTGGGAGCAATATTTCCATGTGAGCTGGGGGCAAATATATCCATGTGTGAGAGCTGAGCTGGGGGCAATATTTCCATGTGTGAGAGCTGGGGGCAATACATCCATGTGAGCTTGGGGCAATGTTTCCATGTGTGAGCTGGGGGCAATACATCCATGAGAGCTGTGGGCAATATTTCCATGTGAGCTGGGGCAATATTTCTATGTGAGCTGGGGGCAATATTTTCATGTGAGCTGGGGGCAAATATATCCGTGTGTGAGAGCTGGGGCAATATTTCCATGTGTGAGAGCAGGGGGCAATATTTTCTTGTGAGCTGGGGCAAATATATCCATGTGTGAGAGCTGGGGGCAATATTTCCATGTGTGAGAGCTGGGGGAAATACATCCATGTGAGCTGGGGCAATACATCCATGTGAGCTGGGGCAATACATCCATGTGAGCTGGGGAAATATTTCCATGTGAGCTGGGGGCAATATTTTCATGTGAGCTGGGGGCAAATATATCCATGTGAGCTGCGGCAATATTTCCATGTGATCTGGGGGCAATATACATCCATGTGTGAGCTGGGGCAATATTTCCAAGTGAGCTGGGGCAATATTTCCATGTGAGCTGGGGCAATATTTTCATGTGAGCTGGGGCAATATTTCCATGTGAGCTGGGGCAAATATATCCATGTGTGAGCTGGGGCAAATATATCCATGTGTGAGCTGGGCAATATTTCCATGTGTGAGCTGGGGCAATATTTCCATGTGTGAGCTGAGGGGGGTACCCTGGGCCCATTGTATGGAAAGGGTTCACAGGGCTGCACAGATGGGGTGCCACGTGTGTCCTGCCAGCATGGAAATGGTGCACTGGGCAGCCCACACCTGGGTTACTCTACACTGCATAGCTGCAAGGGGCATGTGCTGGGAGGGGGTACCCTGCTGGGCCCCTCGCATGGAAAGGGTTCGCAGGGCTCATGAGCCACATGAGGACAGACCCTGTGCAATGTTCTGGGAAGAGTGAGTGTAACGAGCACAGCTTGCGACTAGGCGCATCTCTGCCTTTCAATGCGAATCCAACACCAGCTCTTGGCCAAAACTGGTAGAATGCCCCCCGAAACCTTTGTCTGGATTCGCCCCTGGTGAGCGCACACCATGCTGCCTCGTGGTGCCGCCGGCCTTCTGAAGGTTGTAATGCGGCCTACAGCGAGATCTCACGCAATCTCGCGAGAGCGCATCAAAAACCTTTCAGAAGCCGGCCCGGCAGGCCTCGTGGAGGAGCATGCTGGCGCGCGCGGGTACCCATCTGAATCTGAGGTCTGTGAGTGAGTGATTCTGGGGGTCCTCCTGTGCATAGGCGTCTCTACAGGGGGGCAAGGGGGGGCAATTGCCCCCCCTAGGTTATTCCTTGCCCCCCATGTGCCCCCCACCAAAAATCAGCATCCAGCTTCCCACTCATTTTCGGACTGCGTTATCTCCGTTCCTGTGCATCGTATATGGATGTTCTAGGTGTCATTGGAAAGGGCAGATTCTGGCCTTTCAAATGATACCCAACATGACCATATTCAGTGTAAAGTAAAAGTCTTAAAACATTAAATAAAAACGTGCACTTAAATGTAAACATTTTCACAGGGTGTAAATGGCTCAGCAGTGAAGTGGTTAATGTTCAGACTATACATTACATTGTGTATTACGTTAGTTTTTGCCTTGGTTTTAGTTGTATATTAAGGGTTAATATGTAATTTTATTTTTTCCTTGATTAATGGCATTTTAGGGGTTAATGGGTTGGCTACATGCCTCACAGTGTATTCATTTCATGTTTTCCCTTGATCAATTGCATATTTATTTATTTATTTTATTTATTTATAAAGGATTTTACCAGGAAGGATACATTGAGTTAGGGGTTAAGGGGTAGGCTAAATGCCACATTGTTTTATTGTATTTCTCTGGGTTTATGGCATTTTAGGGGTTATTATGGAAGTTAGAATCTAAAGGGTCTAATGGTCTTTAGATCCTTTGCTTTTCGCCACATTTCGGGGAATTTATTTTGGCCGAAAATAAGGTGAATTCCCTATTTAGCGAATGGTCACTGTAATTTGCTAAAAGTGGAGTTGCTGAAGCAACTATCAGACATTCATATCATTGCTATTAGCGATTTGTACCGCAAGCTTACTATACTTTCCAAGTCCTTTACTTAACATGGGGAGCGCTAGAGATCTCTAGCACTTTTACAGATCACTTGGTGCCAGCGCTAATTTTTTGAGGGGCGCTAATTGCAACATTTTACCTACTGCTCAACCTTGGTGTTAACTCCAAAAAAACAGATTTAGCAGGCAATTGAAAGGAATGCAGCACAGGTGTTCTCTTGGCCCCATACACCATAGTAATAGATCTGGTAAGCAATGTCACTGCTGTTGCAGTAGGCTCTATTAAAAAATGTATCCTTTATCCACATATATCCTAATTCTAATATATTGCCTAATTTTAAACATTTTATGCTGGGGGTTATTCATAGTATGCAAGTGGTTGATTAATAGGGTGACTGTGTGGAACATGTTTAAAGGGATGCATGACTAAGCCTTGCCCTGAAACATGTATTATTTATATGCTGCAGCAGGGAAATTTGTGTCGCTCACCTGGCCTTCCTTTTGGATCTAATAAATGCAGTGTAAGGATTCTACATGCTGTTGGGTGGCATTTATCATGCAATGCCCATCAGCCTTAATATATGTGTGCATCAAAACATGGATGATATGACCACTGTGGAGGATTTTAATAATGCAGGGGTGTGCGGTTATTCACTGGATGTGTTCATATTCAAGCTTGTGAGGGCGGGGGATAGGTATGACCCAGCACTCTGCACTGGAAAAAAAACAGTTCTATCCTGTACACAACCGCATTAGTTTCCCTATCGTGCGCTAAATGACCTTGTTAATGGACTACCGCGGACAAGGTGATTTGTTAGTAGGTCGTCAGGCACTACGTGTTAGCGACTCACGCTAAATTTTTCCTTTAGTGATGGTGTTTTAGCTCACACCAGGAGATAGGGCCCTTAGTTTTATTCAGTGGTATGATTTAGTGGAGAAAATTATTAGTGCCCCCCCCCCAGTTTTGACTGCGGTATCCTATGTGCCCCCCCTAAATATTGTTCCTAGAGTCGCCACTGCTGTGCCTCTGTATATAAATCTGGGGGCCCTCCTGTGCCCGTGTATATAATTCTGGGACTCCTCCTGTGCCTGTGTATATAATTCTGGGGGTCCTGTGCCTGTGTAAATAATTCTGGGGGTCCTCCTGTGCCTGTATATATATAATATAATTCTGGGGGCCTGTGCATATAATTCTGGGGGTCCAGTGCCTGTATATATAATTCTCGGGATCCTGTGCCTGTGTATATAATACTGGGGTCCTATATTTTGTCCCGGTCCGGGTCTACTTATAACCAGAGTGGACGTTTATATAATAAGGGGGGGGATTTTGCTCCGGGCGCCCATAACTCTGGTTACGCCACTGATCATTGTACCACATTACTCTGGTACTTGGAATTTTATTTACATATACTTATTTACTCTTTTCAGTGGTATGATTTAGTGGTGAAAATTATTAGTGCCCCAAAGCTTTGACTGTGGTATCTTACGTGCTCCCCTATAGATTGTTCCTAGAGTCGCCACTGGAGAGGTGCCTTGTCAAATGCCCAAAAATCATTCTGTCCTTCCTATTGTACAATACTGTGGACTATGTTGGCACTCTATAAACAACTTTAACTGTATTTGACATAAAGGATACAGGGAATTTTGCAATCTATGGAACACTATCTAGAGATTAGAGCCTTTCATCACAACATTTAAGTGTTAGCTACACATTACAAAAATTTTACAATAATACTTACAGGGTTATTCAGAGAGAGTGAAAAGCAGGAGAATGACTGGAGAATGAAAAATTCTAGGTCAAAATAGCCAAACCAGAAAAATTCTCCCTTTCATCTTACTTTCCAAATCGACTATTTTGACCTAGAATTTTTCATTCTCCAGTCATTCTCCAGTCATTCTCCTGCTTTTCACACTCTCTGAATAACCCTGTTAGTAGTGAAAGAGTTAACATAGTACGCAAGCATTTCGCATACGAACACTTTTCATATAAACAGTGACTGAATGCACTAGTAAATTCTGCAGTCATTTTATATCACTAATAAGCACGATTTTTGGTAAAGCCATTTCTCATCTACAGTAGAAAAGAATCCTATAAGAAGTGAGAGAAACTTAGGAGTACAAAGGACGCCAATATATGGATTCTCCATATTATATCTGCTCAAGAGAGGGGAGCATTTTTGGAAGGAATGAGATATGGTTCCATTTCACTGGAGGAACCCAGTACAGTTCCTGTTGCTGGAATATACAATTAGTTTTAAACACACACAGATACATACACACATACACACACACAGCTCACTGCATGTTGCCAGATGTGGATGCAACAGCTGTGTAAGCAGAGACTTCATTTAGTCAGTTATTCGCTTTAAGGTTTAACCCTTGAAGGTTTCCAGGACCAAGCAATCTTCTGACAGCTTGGCATTTTAATGTTACTATCTTGAAAGTGTTGTTTGTTGTTCACTCTGCAACTGTGGAATTCATAATCAAACATAAACAGTGTAACATATAAGCACATAAACATGAACATTTAAGGCATGAAGGTTTCAAAGCAAAGCTAAACTGTGTATTACGTTAAAATACCAGTTAACCTTCTGATGTTTAATCGCAGCGTGTTTGTGTAAATGTAGCTTGTTTGCTAGGTTAAAAAAATGAAGTGAGCCGAGAACAGCTTGCAGAGAGGCGGATAGTGAGAGCTTCTTTAGAAACATATCAAAGCAAGGAATCACATCTCCTGAGCCCTTAACTCAATGCAACAGATACAGCTTCCCTTATCAAGAGGACAGACTATGATAACCCTTTCCCTGTCATTGCATCCTGCCACTAAAATCTATTTTTTTTTAATCATCTTTTCTGAACTGAATCAGGTGAGATTCTGTATCCCCCCCCCCCATGGGATCTTTAATCACAAAGCTACAGCACAGATCAGCAGGGTTTTACTCCAGATCTTCTCCAGCAAATGATCAGTGCTGCTTTTTTTAATTTAGCTCAGATACATCTTGCACTCTTGTCCTCCCTCCTCTCTTATTTCAGGTTCCCATCAATAGATGTCTGTGGAGGGTAGCTGAAGATACAGGGAAGTGTGTGTGTGTGTTTACACATAAGGAAGTGAATATATGTATGTGTTTACAAACATAAATATTGCAGGGTAGGATAACACAGGGAAAAGAGAACCTACCTAATGAGGATGGAGGTAGCTCGAAGATACAAACAAGAAAATGGATAACAGACAGCTCAGCATGATATAGTGCTTTAACAAGAACAGTAGAGCAGGCAGGTAGAGAGACAATAAAACAGGAAAAATAATAAATAATAAAATAAAATGTAGCTTTGGGATGTGAGGTGATCACAAGCAGCAAGATGCACTGTCATAACTACAATGGGGAGAAAAAAAGAAAGGGAAAGCAGAAAAGAGACAATCCTCTAGTTAGTGCCCATAGAGTGAGGGGGTGGACAGGAACGTGACGTCACAGCCCGCCGGTGAGCCTTGTCCCAGCGGTGGCTGGAGAGAGGAGGCAGGCACAGGGAGGCAGGCACAGGGAGGGGAGCAAATGAGCAGGGAAAGGACTCACACTGCAACAGCAGCTCCTCAACTTCAATCACTAGCCTGCCTGAACATGTCTTTTTAACTTGGAATTTCCTCTCATCCTTGGATACTATTGTTGTATTATTATTATTATTAATGTTGTTGTTATTATTGTTTTTGTTTTGAAACTGTTCCAAGCATATATTTCCCCCTGTCACTGTGTATTAACACCCAGAGATGACAGCTTTTGATTTTGGTGGAGAGTCTGGATGCTGGAAATTATGGCAGTTTCTGGAGCACTTTCTACTCTGGCTGTACTGAAAAAGAAAGAAGAAAGAGAGGAAAGTTATCCCTTTGCAAGAGGTCAAGTAGCCTTTAATGGAGGGTCAGTACTCTAGCACTGGAAGAAATATATAGATCCAGCTGGTCTGGTAAGTTTTTTTTTTTTCCTATGAAATAATAAAATTAATATCATTAAATTCTGTGAAACATGATGTTTGTAATTAGGATACAAAGTAATGTGTGGTTTATGCTTTATGTTTATAGATAAGAAAAAAATATAAAATAACAGAAACCCCTTATTGTTTTAATCCATTTTCCTTATATACGGTTTTTTTTTCCTCTTTCAACTTCTTTTTAGAGATGCTGCAGGTAACTTGATGTATTGTGGTGCAGCGCCCTCTATGTGTAGTGAAGGGGAGAGCAGGCTTTTCAAAGTTACCCGTTGTTTTTACCTATTTATTTATTTTATTTATTTATAAAGGATTTTACCAGGAAGGATACATTGAGATTTCTCTCGTTTTCAAGTATGTCCTGGGTTCGAGAACATTGAAGTGTTACAGAAATACAAAGTAATACAATGCAAGATATTAAAAAAAAAAACAACACAAATCTTGAGATACATCATTTATTATTTGTTTAAGGACAAAGAGGAAACGGTCCTGAACTTATCAGGGCTATTCAAAAGAAAGGTGAAAATCAGGAGAATTGTCAGGAGAAGAGAATGCTCTAGACCAAATAGCCAATTTGGAAAGTGAGATAAATGGGAGAATTTTGGCTATTTTTGACCTAGAATTTTCACTTCTCCAGTCATTCTCCTGAGTTTCACCTTTCTTTTAAAAAATAAATAAATTATATATATATATATATCTGTGAAGCAGTTCTCTGAATTGCCGTGATGTGTAAATGACTTCTGTAATAATAAACTTTATTATAGATATATATGAAAATGTAACTGCATTATCTTGGCCAGGAGGATTTGTAACTTTTAAAAAGCACTTATGTTTTTTTTTTAAGTACTAGAATGCAAATAAAACACTGTGCCATGGGTCAGCAACCTTGGCCCTTTAGAGGTTTTGGAACTACCTTTATCAAAAGTCTCTGAAAATCAAATGAGTGTCTGAGCATTGTGGGAGACGTAGTTCCAAAACAATCAGGGAGCCAAGGTTGCTGACCCTGCTCTATGTGCTCATCAAGTCAATGTTTAACCAGATACTATGCATAGCTATAATTTGGTGTTATTTTAGTGTTGAATGTTAGGGAGATATAATCCATACATCTGACCTTTTAGATTTTGTGACATGTATTCCAATTGTGTGTGGTACAAGTAAACACAATTTTTCCATAAGTACATGTATAGTATTTCACAATTATTTATATTAGTTCTTGTAATTTGCAGGATGGAGGCTTTTAATCTCACCTTTTCTTCTTTATAGTTGTCTTTTTGATTCATTTGTTTATATATCATATCAAAAGTAAGGAATAATCAGCAACATTTGTTATCAGCATCTCTTTGATTTCCATTAAGATTGCTCCACTTCCAGAACTTTGCCCCGTAATGCTCATTATATATACATTGCTTTATAAACACTTTGTTTATATATTATTTTGACAAAATAATAAGATAAAATAAAACAAGTGATCTCCATCTACGATCATGTAAACACAATATTTAATGGGTATTCGCACAAAGTCAGTCGCTGTGTGTGCTTGATAAATGTGTATTGTGGTTGTGATCGTTGCCCTTGCATTTATAACTTCACCACAATATGGCCACAAGCAATCATTTACTACAAAAGGATAGTGTATCAGTTTCTTATGGGAAGTACACTCATTAATGTGTCTGAAAGAACATCCACTACTTCTAATAAATACAGAAATGAATTAATTGTTTTAGTACACATGGGATGTGAGAGCAATTTGTACACATGCAACTTTCAGCACAGTCAGACATAAACCTGTTTACTTGGCTAGACATCACCCTGTTTGTCTAACCCTCCTGTCATTTGAAGGATAGTGTGAAGATGAGGGTGGTCTGCCCTTCCTTTTTAGAAGAAAAGCTTTACTACTACCTTGCCTTCCTTCCCCAGTAGGATTTGGAAATATTTTCCGTCAAATCTTGACACAACGCTCTTAATCGTGGAAGAGGATCCACTTCTTCCCCCAAACTCAGTCCACCAAAGCTCTACTTCAAGGGTCAGCCAACCTAAGCCCTCCACATGTTTCAGCACTACATTTCCCATAAAGCTCAGACACTCTAAGGAGTAGCAGAGCATCGTGGGGGAGGTAGTTTCAGAACATCTGGAGGGCCAAAGTTGCAGTACCCTGTTCTCATTGAAGACATTTCAGCATCAGGTTGCATATTCACAACCCTCAACCATACAAATCACAGGATTTGCCCAGCATTGTCTCTAAACTCAGAATTTCTAAAGCCTTTTACAAAGAATAAACATGAACAATACGCTTCTAAATGTTACGTCTCCCCTTTCATTTAGAACGGTGGTTTGGTTTTCTATTTTTGTGGTGGAAATACAAAATAGTGAATGGACAGTCAAGGAGGAAAAGTTTGAACCTTGGTAACCACTACAACTGCTTTGCTTTTTCACCATATGACAGAATGATAGGAGTCGAGCATGGTTAGGTATATGGGTATTTTAGCATAGGAACGCCATAGGTCATGTACATGGTTGATTTTTTTTTCTGTTTAATTTACCATGGAGTCTCAGCTTTGTGTGAAAGAAAAAGCAAACAGTAAAGAATGTTAAGAGTTCCCAATCATGCTCTTTTTACGAAGGAAAACATATTTTACTGCATGAATTATTGCATTAAGATATGATTTATATATTGGACTATTTTTTTCATCCATTACTACGCATATTACTGTAGAGACTGGGGGAGAAGCATTTTCTTATCTTGTCAGTCAGCTTATGCTCCATCTTTAAAATGAGATTGGTTATAAAGTGCAAACATATTCCACAGCTCTGTACAACGGGTAGTACATAACAAACATAAAATGAACAATCAAGCTTGACACAAGGAAGCAATAGGAAAAGAAGACCATGCTCAAGAGCTTACAACCTAAGAGTGGGGTGACACACAGAGGTGAGGGTAAATTGGAATGTAGAGAATGAGTAATGGGATGTTTGGGGGCTGTGTGTAAGGCTAGGGTCAGACAAACGCATTTTTCGCGTCTACTGTCAAAAAGTGCGTTGATGTGTCTGAACGCATGTTTTCAAGGAAGACGCGATAGCGGTCATACGATGCGCAATTTTGGCCGTGATTTTTTACGGATCTAAATCAGGATACTTTGGGTGTCTGGACGCTATGTAGGCCGGACATGAGCAGTGTCTGACGTCTCCTAATCACGCACACAGGCCGCTATGCGGAGCAGGGCACTCTGTACGTTAGAACTAACGGTTCGACGTTCTTGCAAAAAAGCGTTCGTTTGCCACTTGCGTTGCGCAGCCGAACTTTCGTGCGGCCGTACTTCGTGTGTGGGCCTGCGTTGGATGTCATTTGCCGCTAGCACGGCCGTATTAAAGTGCGGCTAAACGCACGTTCGCACTGCGTTCATCCGACCCCAGCCTAAATTGGATGTTACAGTCACTAGCATTGTAGATTTTCTTATAGTTTTTAATAAAAAAAAAGTTCCTTCATTGGAGGCCTATGTTAAGCCTGTATGTTAAATATAAGCTTTTGTTATCACTTTATTATGTTTATATTAGAAGATATTTTGTTATAAAGTGATGACAAGCTTATATTTAACATACAGGCTTAACATAGGTCTCCAATGAAGGAAGTGTTATTTTGTTATAGTTTTTAATAAAATATCTTCTAATATAAACATAATTTTATTTATAAAAGGATTTTACCAGGAAGGATACATTGAGATTTCTCTCGTTTTCAAGTATGGCCTGTATATTTAAGATAAAGGCTTAACATAGGCCTCCGATTATAAAAAAAAATATATAACAAAATATCTTCTAATATAAACATAATAGTTTTTAATAAAATAAAAGTTCCTTCATTGGAGGCCTATGTTAAGCCCTTATGTTAAATATAATCTTTTGTTATCACTTTATTATGTTTATATTAGAAGGCAGAGTTTATATAATTGCAAGTCAAGAGTCTCCTTGATGTACAGATAGGTTATGTTTGTAGACTGTGTCATAGTATTAAAAATAGTTGTTCAAAAGAAGAATCAAAGAAAAATTAAAAAGAAGTTTAACTTTGAAGTGGGTAAATCAAATTGAGAAAAGCAGCTGCAGAGGTTGATTGTCAGTTAACAGTGTGTGTCAGCTATAAAAAAAAGCTCTTGCAATTAGTACTTCGATAGGAGAAGTTTTCAAAGCAACATGAAGCGACCAACAGAGTTTAAATGAGGCCAAATAGTCTGTATGAAATGCAGGTTCATCAGTCACAAACCTGTGAAATTATACATTTTAGCAGAGGAAACAGTAAAAAATAATACCATGGTATGTCACTCAAGGACAAAATGCATCAAGAATTGGCATTACCAGCAGAGCTAAACACTTCTCTTGATAGTGACTAAATACCATAAAATTAACGTTCGGAAAAATAAATGCTGGCTTTTAATAGGACACAACTGTGATTTAGTTTTTTTCCAAAGACAAATGGACAATGAAATGATAAATGACCTGGCCTTCAGTAAAGGCCATATACCGTAAACACTGAACCCCCCCCCCCAAAAAAAAAAAAATATATACGTAGATATGGGATTACGGGCTCGATTTTAATTTGTTTTGATCGTTGAAATTTATGGTTATTTTTTTCTCCCATTTATACATTTTTATTATTTTTGCATATATACAAAGGCAGTTTCCTTATATCAGTAATAGTAACATGCGGTCATGCAGGACTATGAATAACATGACAAACAAAAATCAGAAGGGTTCTAGCCGTGAGCATTGAAAACAATGGAGCAAACATACGGGATAAAGAAACAAAGCAGGTAAAACAATTGATTGTAAAGGTCAAATATTAGATATTATATAGAAGCCCCAGTGGACCGAAGGTGCAACCAATCGGCCCAGGTAGTATTTAAAGTGGGGCTGGTATCACAGACCCTGTGGATCTTTTCTTCATATTTGCAAATGTCATCTACATGAATAAAAATTTGCTTAAGGAAGGAGACGTAGGGGAGCGCCATTTGCATGCAATAACTAACTTGGCAGCTCCTCACATTATCAAGATCGGCCCTTTCGGGCCAGGGGGATAGCAGTGGGCCATCATACCTGCACCCATTTCTCTTCAGGTGAATGGTGCCACCATTACTTCTACCTTTCAGGCTTGTTGCCTCGGTGTCCTCTTCAACTCCGATCTCTCCTTCACTCCTCACATTCAGTCACTAACTAAATCTTGCTACTTCCACCTAAAAACATTGCAAGCATCTGTCCCTTTCTTAATCAGGACTCCGCTAAAATGCTCATCCAAGCACTTATTATCTCCCGCCTCGACTACTGTAACCTCCTTTTCTCTGGCCTTAAGAGATCCCAGATTCTGACTCTGCAGTCTGTTATGAACACCTGTGCCAGGCTCATCTACCTCACCTCACGCACCCCATCCCTTAGGCTAGGGTCAGACTGAGGCAGTGCGAACGCGCGTGCAGGCGCACTTAATCACGGCCGTAGTAGCAGCAAATGACGTCCAATGACGGCCAATATACGAAGTACGGTCGCACAAAAGTCTGGCTGCGCAACACAAGTGGCAAACGAACGCATTTTGACGCGAACGTAAAACCACTAGTACGGTCGTACAGAGTGCGCTGCGTCCGCTAGCGGCGTGTGTGCGTGAATTGGAGATGTCAGACACTGCTAATGTCCGGCCAACATAACGTCCAGATGCACAAAGTGTTTTATTGATGATCCGTACAAAATCCCGGACGCAAATGCGCATAGTATGACCGCTATCGCGGATTCTGTGAAAAAATGCGTCCATTCGTTCGAACGCACTTTTTCACAGACAACGTGAAAATGCGTTCGTCTGACCCTAGCCTTAGTCAATCTCTACACTGGCTCCCGGGTTTCCTTTAGAATCCAATTCAAAATACTGGTGCTCAAGTACAAAGCTCTCCATAACCGCGCCCCTGCCTACATCTCCCTTATTAGCAGGTACATCCCATCCTGACCACTTCGCTCTGACAATGATCTAAGGTTATCATTTCCTTGTACCCGCACCCTCAACACTTGCCATCAGGATTTCTCCTGAGCTGCCCCCTTTCTTTGGAACTCCCTTTCTTTGGAACGCTACGGAACTTGTCAGTGTTCTATTACTTCCTTGTAACTGTTATTTGTCTGGACAGAGGGGAATATCTAGCGAAGTACATCATAAGATCAGACAGTGCTCATTAGTCCAGAACTGTGCTAGTACCAAGCAAGACCAAAAGATATGTTGAAGCATCTCCTTGGCACTGGCACACTGCCAACATGTGGCAGAATTTTTGGATACATGCACTAGCTGGGCTGAAATAAACTACCACCGATATAACAGTTTCAGGTGAGCCTCCGTAAATTAGTGCACCTAGCAAATCTGTATACTGAGGTAGTTGCGTATTGCCTTTCATCCAGGGAAAAGGACATGCCCAAGTCCCATTCGCAGTGTAGCATATGGAGGGAGTTTTGTATGGACCAATTTCAATAACAGACCACAACAACAAAACAGCAAGGGTTTCCCTGAGCATGTTTTACCCAGAGTTTCTGAAAGGCCGTGAGGTCTGAATCGGTGAATTTATAAAGGAATGTTTGTTTATTTAAAATATGTTTGATACAGAGGCAAGTAAAAATTCCACGGTGGGGAATCCGAATTCAGCAGTCAAATTAGGGCTTGATGTGGTGGGCGTAAGCAAATGATGAACCTGGGTAGGGCTGTGCAATATGGACAAAATAATCATATTGCGATTTTTTTGAATGAATATTGCGATTGCAATTTTATTTGCGATTAGCACATTAGCACACGGATATACTGCCCCCAGCACACGGATATACTGCCCCCAGCACACGGATATAATGCCCCCAGCACACGGATATACTGCCCCCAGCTCATAGATACTGCCCCCAGCTCATGGATACTTCCCCCAGCTCATCTCTTTGCGCCGCGTGTTCGGCTCCCTGTGAGCTTCTGGCGGCATGGAGCTTGGGCACTCGCCTGGGGGAACCACGTGACGAGCCGTGAGAACGCGGCTGTACACGTGGTTCCCCCTGCGAGCGCCCAAAGCTCCATGCCGCCGGAAGCTTACAGGGAGCCGATAAAATGAATAGATAAAATTGCAGCCTTATGCGATTTAGAAATTGCATGTGCTTATATCGCGATTGTTTTGCGATTCGATTAATTGCACAGCCCTAAACCCGGGTGTCACGACCCATGCTCTGACGACCCATGCTCTGATCCCCTGTACTGCACATCTCCAGACCAGGTGGTCAACTCCTACAGACCTGGTATCATAGCTACACAAACACACTGACCACATGACCATCTAGCACTGGTCGAATCCAATAATAGGCTACACACCCCCATTGACCCATGCCGCATCATTAAAGCTCTAGACCTGAAGAGGAAAAGACCTATGTGTTATTTCTCCTGTGAATTACCCTGCTATCCCGGTCTTCTCATCTGGACCCACGTACCTTTCAAGATTCACACCATTTCCACACTATCCTCATGTCTCCAGATTCCTGTGTTTGGTCAGTGTATAAATCACGTCTCCCACAATCCCCATCAGTGTCTCCAGTCAGCTTTCTGACTTCTAATTTTTTTTCAGGTTTTATCATCCAAGCCTTTATGGTTATATATTGTATGGGGTACGTTCGTAAAAAAAAAATAGAAATGGGAACTCATTACTGTATTCTGAGAAAATATGTGATTTTAGTTAAAATGGAAAAAAAAAATCATTAGTCCAGCATCACTGTTCATATTATAATTGAAAAGTGAATAATAGTGCTGCATTCATAAATTAAAAAAGAAAAAAATGTTTTTTGTCTTACACTTAACCTGGTCATGTTTGATATCATTGGAAAGGCCAAGGCATGACCTTTCCAATCAGGAGATTTTGGGGTAGCTAGGGGGTATTTCCCTATCTGACGACATCGCGCCTATGCGCAATGACATCAATTGGTGACGGTAGACCCCGGAAGTAGGATGCTATTTGCCGCTGGATTGTGGCCTGGCACCTAAAGGGTTAAAGGAAGTCATTGCTGGAACGGTCAGACCACGACCTTTCCAGCGATGCCTCTCTTGACCAGGTTCCTCTCGGTGATGGGGAGATAGAGGGGTCCAAAGGACCGACCCTCCCCTTCAAGCACTACCCCTGTTCTAGCGTGGGGGGGGGTCGTGCCTGAAACTGCCATCATCGTGTCCAACGCAATGGCGTCAGTGCCCCGGGAGGGCTATAAAACCGGAGGTCTGACTTTAAGCAAGACAGATCACCGCAAGACCCCGAACAGAGTGGCAAGTATTGTGCAGAAGGGGGTGGAGACCCGATGACGTGTGGGGGATGTCCTTTGCATACTGCAGTGACACATGAGGACCTCCCCCACATATCATCTACATCCAAGGGGTTAAACTACATACAATTGCCAGAGGGGACAACAAGGAAGCCCCATGATAATTCTGGAGGTCAGAAAACCCCAGCCCTTCCCAGGATTTGGGTACATTACCATATTCGCTGGAACCCTAGGAGGTTTCTGTTTCCAAATGTGGGCAAACAGCATCTTCTGTAGCCGATGCAGCAAATAGGCCGAAAGGAAAAATTGGTACATTTCGGAAATAATAAAGCAATTGGGGTAAGCCCATAAATTTTATCTCCTTTCACAGTTTGGATTTTAGTTTTGAGAAATGCCGGCATTTGTCGGCACTGGAATACCGGCGATTTTAACTGGTATTTGCAAAGTCGGGACACAATGGCACTTAATGGATAACTCCCTTTATGTTTTGTGGCCACAATTTTGCCATTTCTCAGTTCAGTAGATTTAATAGAAGGCATATCGACGTTTCGATAACTGATGAAAAAAAAAAATCAAGCTCAATTAAATCAGCACTCGCGCCTATACTCTCTATTGAAAAGTTCGGCTTTGGCGAGTCAATTAGAATTTATACATAAGCCAAATTCCAATACAATATCAAGTGCTGAAAGGTGTTGATAATTGGCTCTTCAGAAATGGAAGCGGGCGGGGGGGGGGGGGAGTATTTCAGTGTGATTTTTTTTTTAACTAACATGGGTTTTACACTTGACTAAAACGCAAGGGTCACCAACCTTGGCCGTCCAGATGTTCTTGAACAACAACTCCCATGGTGCTCGACTACTGCTGATTAGGTTAGCAGAGGCACATGGGAAATGTATTTCTAAAACATATGGAAGGCCAAGGTTGCGCAATCCTGATGGAATTGATTCTAAATGGACATGTTGTGATGAGTGTCCCCCATCTCTCTCTTTCCTGGCTGATTGCACCCTATTCCATTTTGGAGGGCCAAGTTTGCTGCTGACACCAGGGGCTTAAAAAAAAAGTAAAAACTAGCAGATTTTTTTTTAAATATCTGCCAATCTATTTAAATCTAGCCCTATGTTTGGTAATTTCAAAAGATTTAAACTGTTGATGATATATAGGGAATCCATAATGGGGAGTCAAAGTACAGGAAATGTTTTAAATGGTCATGTAACAGGTAGACCAGTTGCGCCATGTGGTACATGCATTGGTCATGTAACAGGTAGACCAGTTGCGCCATGTGGTACATGCATTGGTCCATCATGATATTCCTAGTTTTTGTCAGGTTTTATATTGTAGATGATGCAGTTGAATGATGTCAGAGGGTGGGTTTTTTGTGAAAACAGTGGCTGTTTCAGTTAAGACTCAAATTCGACATTAGATTGCAAGCTGATAGGATGATTATGTGAATTTGTCTCTTGCCTACCTGATCGGCGTTGCTGATGTATTTGGGTAAACACTGATGCAAGAGGTGAGTAAGAGTACGGGTGTGGAGGGGAATAGCATAGTTGAAAACTGGAGGTTGCTCTAAGTATTCATCATCAGAAGAATTATACTGGCTCTCTGCAGCCTTTGAAGGTCAAGTGTTATAATAGATCTTCAAAAAAACTGTATTCCATTTCAAGACAACAATAGTCAGATCGAGAATTCCGGACACGTGCTGCTCCCGCTTTAGTGGTGACAGGGAAAGGAAGAAAATAATAGGTCTGGATCGCCACAATCAAAATGCATACACACAGGGCATAAAAGTAGTCATATGCTTTTGTTACGAATTATAATTAGGATCAAAAACAACCTTCCTGAATACTAGTTTATATTTACATTCTGTAGAGTATCTTAAGATATTGAATTCTTATTTAGAATGTCTACACTATCATGCCATTAGAAGTTTTCTCCCTTCGGCTAGGTCATATCCAGCTACTGTTTATGGTTTTGATTGTTAATCTGATTTACGACAGCCATATATAATGAAATGTGACAATGAATAGTTTTGTGTCTATAGGACTATATATCCAGAAATTGTGATTGCCACACGAATCTTTTCTCATATTACAATGTGACTGCATATACGATCTTATGACAACACAATAAATGTAAAGACAAAGTGCCAACATACGGGGCAATATACACTGCCTGGCCAAAAGGGTGTTGGATCGCCTTATGCTTTGATTACATCACACATTCACCATGGCATTGTTTCGATAAGCTTATTCAAGGTTACAACATCTATTTCCATCCAGAGTTGCATTAATTTATCACCAAGTTCTTGTATTGATGATGAGAGAGTTGAACGCTGTATAAAGTCTTCTCAAGCACATCCCAAAGATTCTCAATAGGGTTAATGTCTGGACTCTGTGGTGGCCAATCCATGTGTGAAAATGAGGTCTCATGCTTCCAGAACCACCCTTGCACAATTTTAGCCCAATGAATACAGGCTTTGACGTCTTGGTATATGCCCGCGCCATCAAGGAACGGAGAAAAATCCGTTGATGGAAAATTCTGCTCATTCAGTATATTCGGGTAGTCATCTGACCTAACTGTTTGCAGTTGAAACATTAAATCACTGCAGTAACTATCCAATGGAAGGCTCTTACTCATTTGTTTAGTTAAATCCAGGTGGTGACTTTCTTAATGGCCTGGGCAGTGTGTATAGAGTAGTATGAGGACATGGTAAATATAGCAGTGAGGGTTATGGTGCTTTATTAATTAGGAGAGTGGTTCAACCATCTTTTCATATGGTGAAGGCAGTAGCTCAGAGTAGTAATGTCATATTTTGCTCCAGCACTAAAGTTTATTTATTTAAAATATTGCTCTCCCGTCCCTAAACTCATTATTCTGTGATTTCAATTTCCAATCCATAAGCAAAACTCAAAAGACGTGTCAGTTTATTGTCATTAAAATGGGCTTTTTCCACATCATTAAAATGTGATGAAAAATAAGTTTACACATCATTTTCAGAACACAAAATGCAGAATAGAGTGGAAACCTTTTTTGTGTAAGTCAGTTTGTTGTGGCGAGATTCAATCAGGGGATTCGCCCTTCTTTCACGTCACTCTCACAATGCGACGCTAAGCACAGAAGGACGCCTAATAAACTTCATAATAAAATATAAAATCATACTTATTTCAGAGTGCATTATATATTTCTCTATTTTCATGCCATTTTGGAGTTACTTTTGACTTTTTTTTCCTGATATTCCTTCTGCTTACAAGAGATGCATTGCTGTAGAATGTCAAGGCTGCTGTCTGTCAGAAGGAAATTCAGCTAGTGTAGCGGTGTTCTATTTTGTATCCAAATTCTCAAAGGTGACCATTTTATCTTTATATAAAAAAAAATAATAATAATAATGACCAACAAGTTATTCAAAGAGATCCGAATGCCTGCCGAAAGGTAACCGAACGCTGAATATCAGCGTTCGGTTACCTTTCCTGGCCATTCGGCTATTCAGAGAGCAGGCAGTTCGCCAAATGTTGGCGACTTGCCTGCACATACGGTGCCTGTTCGAGGGCAGTGAAATCCCCATAGAGAAGCAATGCTTCGGCTATTCAGAGAGCAAAACCCAGCAGTGAAAAGTTGCCGAATGGCCCTGCTGTTCGGTGGTTTAATTCGGCAGGTTTATTCAGGCGAATCCCATAGGCTTCAATGTTAAAAATATTTCCATTTTAATTCAGTATCTAATAAACCGTTCATTATAATATTCTGCAGTAAAAAGTCTGTTTATTTATAGATTTTTTGGGATATTTTAAGCATTTTTGGGATTTTTTAAACGTTTGTTCTTTTATCTGTAACAGCCCTTTTTATTATCATTCATTGGACCTCATAGGTAAATTTCAGACATTTTCGCTCAGTTTGTTTGCAAACAGCGTTTCACTTTTCAAACATTCAAGCGAGCGTTTTTTGTTTTTTTTTCACTCTATTCATCTGCGGTGTCGGGTTTTTCCGGCGGCTGCGCTGCATGTGATCGGCTCCTGCTCGGGTTTTTCCAGCGTTTTCGGCGGGGTTAATCCAGATGTTTTTGCGGGTTTTCGGTGTGCCTTCGCCAGGTTTTGCGGTGAGTTTTCGGCAGGTTTGCGGCGACTTTTCCCTGCAATTTGGGGACCCTGTGTTGCTTGCTGAATACACCGCAGGGTCGCCGAAATGGGATCGCCGAATGGAACCGAATTGAGGAGAACGAAAAGTCACTGAACGTGCGATGACTTTTCTATTCTCTTTGAATAACCCTGCATATGGTTCAAGGGTCAGCTACCTTGGCCCTCCAGATGTTTTGAAGCTACATCGCCCATGATGCTCAAGTACTCATTAGATTGACGGAGCCTCACAGGATATGTATTTTCAAAATATCTGTAGGGCCAAGGTTGCTGACACCTGATGTAATTGTATGTAAATGATCATGGTATGATGAGTGACCCCACCTCCATGTTTTCCTGTCCACTTCGTAGCACTCCACGTTAAGCAGGAACGCAAGTCTGAGTTAATAACGCGTGTTCGTAGCAGGTGAGGTCAATGGCTGGGAAGGCACTGGCTGGGGGACACGAGGCGACAATTCAGGACAATATTGGAAGACATACTTTAAACTATCAGCTGGTATTCATAGTTACTTGTATGCCCTAATTCTGGCTTGTGATGCATACTTTCTAAGTCAGAGATAATAAAGGACCATATGTGGTTTATATCATATAATTTGCAGTTTATTTTTGTATCCGCTGCATAGCTTTCCTATTTCGTGGTGATGACTGTCACCGTACTGGTTGCAGGTCTCCAAAAAGTAACTTAAAATGGATTCTTCTAAAAGTTATTTCATTATTGCCATATTCACAATTACAAGTATTTATAAAAGAGGCAAATGATTCTGTGGCACTGTACAATGGGTAGGACAAAACAAAGCAAATTAACAATACAGTAATATACTCTGAGGACAGTGGGAGAAGAAGAGGACCCTGCTCAGGAGCTTCCAGTCTATGAGGAGTGGGGTCAGTGGCGTCACAAGGGGGGGTCGGGGTGTGGCCCGCACTGGGTGACACCACCCCCTAGCGTGACACCCTAAAAATATATATATATTTTTTTTTTACACAAAAATATTTTGCCAGGAAGGATACATTAAGATATCTCTCATTTTCAAGTATGTCCTGGGTAGGCAAGGCCTAGGCTGGCACTTTCCAGGGGGTGGCAAAAAACACCACTAAAGGGGATATTCACAGAGCAACGAAATGACGCAGACATTTCAGTGTTCTGTTGTTCCCCGTACTTTGGTGAATCAAATTTCCCCGGTGAATTCACCGCAGGTTCCATGACGTGCAGGGAATCAGCCACCGAATGCTGCCGCAAACCCGTCACCCGCTGTTTTAAAAAAACTACTGAATGAAAATGTCTGGAATTTACATATAAGATCCTATGATTAATAATAAAAAGGTCTGTTACAGAAAAAAGAAAAACTACTATTTGGAATTTTTTTGAAAATGCCTAAAAGATACTAAAAAAAGAAAAATCAATAAAGAGACTTTTTACTACAGATTAAAGGAAGAACGGTTTATTATATATTGATTAAAAAAACGGGAATATTTTTAACATTGAAACCTATGGTGTTTGCCTGAATAAACCTGCCGAATGAAACCACCGGACATCAGGACATTTCTCTGCTGTTCAGTGTTCTCTGAACAGATTAACCATTACTTCTCTATGGGGACTTTCACTGCCTTCGAACAGGCACCATACTTGCTGGCGGTTCGCCAAAATTTGTATGTGTGAGCATATGAGAGAGCTCCACAGCAATAAACCTCACAGTAATGGGCGCCGTGTATGAGCAGTGTTATATGGAAGTACTGATTTATGACTAAGAGTAGTTAAAAAAAGAAATTGTAAAACTGGGGGGGGGTGACACCATGAGTTACTGCACCGGGTGACACCAACCCTAGTGACGCTACTGAGTGGGTTGACACACTAAGCTGAGGATAAATAGCTGAGAATGAGAACTTTTTTTTTCTTTAGCATATTGAGCTAGTTTTCTTATAATTAGTAAATGGATCTCTTTAAACTGCAGTATGAGTAACATCTGAAATGTACTTTGAACCATTTCTCAACATCAGATATGATTATTTTATGATAAGTTTGAAGTTTATCTAGAGGGTGTAATGATGTATGACCTTTATACCGTCTGGATTGTACTCGTTTTATACTGCATCCATGAATACAGTATGATACGTATATATAATTTATATGTTACTTATTTGTAAATCTTTATTTTGAATATCAAATTAAACACCACATAACACTAATTAAAGAAGAACTGATTCATGGTTATTCAGATATCTCCGGGCAACTACATGTGTAGCAAATAATCATATGACAGCTTCCAGATGGCACAGTATAAAAAGTCATATTAAAATATACCACCTACTGTGAACTAGGTAGAAAAAGAGCAGGAAGCGAAGTCTGCAGCAGTATGATGAAGAGCACTGCTGCCATCAGAAATCTTGGGTCCCCGTGCTGCGCCACTGGTCGCCGTCACTGAACACCCCCAACGGTTCCCAAATACACAAACTTACACAGACATGCCACCCCAGGACTCAAGACAGAGATCCCATGTCCCCAAAGGTTCCCGTCCCACGAAGCCCCAAGAGAGATCTCCATTCCTCAGGTCCCAAGACTTATGCCACTCCTAGACTCCAACTTTGCAATGAATAAAGAACACCACTAATGAGGAAATATGAAAGCTTTATTGTAAAATTCAAAAATCGGTGACACAATTTCAGCCCACAAATGTGGCTGTTCTCAGTCCAAAATCTCCCAGACTCCAAGAGCTTTTACAAGCTTGAAAAAAGCTCAAGTTACGAGCCGAATCGTCTTGCTCTATATAATAAAATCAGCTCTTAGTATCTGACGATGGTGTGAGATCGGCCTCTGTCTTTCAATTTCATTGATTAGTGAAAAATGTGGTATGCCTGGAGCTGTAAGGAACCCTTCTTTGTTTGTTATACTTTCTTTAGTGCTCTTCAATGTGTGCATTCTCCCACTGTGTTTTTCTTTCAAAAGACAAAGTGTCCTGCTAGAGGGAAAAGCAAAGCAGCACTTCCTCCATCTAGGTCAGAGAAGCTCCGGATTCAGGCTCAGACAGCAGATACTGGGGCCCCGGGCTCAAAAAAAGTGTACCGCCGGTTGCAGAGCTGTCGGATATACCCCTCAGGAGGGTGAGATCCAGGGGTCCCTGGTGCATGATAAGGTTATTAACATTCACCCGTGAAGGCAACCCTGATGAGACTGCCAAATAAATAGGATTAACTCCTCATAGGTAGAAAAATTTATTGACCTTTTAACCGATCCTCTGGAATTCTTACCACCTCCTTAGACTTTGTCTTGGTAAATTTACATTTAAAAAAATTCATGTCCCTCATAACCCTTTGCCACTGGGCGGGTTGTACCCTGTGCTTTGGAACAGCATAGTACGCCCCACGGCGGGAAAGTGTTAAATAATTGGGCAGACACTGGTAACAGTATCTGCCCAAATATTAATTTCTTTTATTTATTTTAGAAGAAAATACTCACCTTTTTTTCCCTTGATTTGTACTGCTCGTCTCTGTCAGCTCCGGGCTTTCGAAATCCGAAAGTCCCTGCAGCTTTCCTACGCAGCTTTCTGTACCTGCGCAACACTCTGAACCTGCGTACAAAAATCCACAGCAGCTGCGCAGAACAATGAATTGAAGCGGCGCGCACACACGCAGAACCAATCCATTGTCTGCTTCTTTCAAGAGGCTTGCTACTGTGGGTGGCCGGAGACAGGATGAGGTCAGCATGCTGAGGTCCCCCGTGGCTGATCTGTTGACCTGCAGCTGGGAAATGCTAAATCCCGGCTGCCTGGCGACGCACATGTGGACGGAGGAAACTTCTCTACGTCACACTGCGTTTTCTGCCAAAGGAGGTGGGGAGGGAGGGGGGCAACACTGTACATAGCCTGGCCACATTGAAAAGATAAAAAAGTTTTTTTAAAGACAGGACTTGGGATGTAACCAGTGTGTCCGTGAGTATTAAATTCATTGTAGATCCGGGAGCCTGTGCAAACTGATTCGGTGCTGGCAGATTCAGGTTTCTGAGTAGTCGGTATGTGAAATATAAGGACAAACCAAAAGACTTAATGGTAGGTGTCAGGGTGGCACCTGGCATACGCCGTGGTGGGACACCATGGCAGGGGTTTTGAGCCCTTTAGGCAGGAGTATTCAGATCGTACCTTAGAATAGGCTGGTTGGTAGCAGTCCATAGCGCAGTACAAATAGGATGGCGAGATAGAATGGTCTGGACGGTCCGAGGGTCGAATAGGCGGGCAGCAAAGAGGCAAGGTCGGTGGGTAAATCAGGGTCTGGTACACGGTTATCAATAGGAGTATAAAAGCAGGTCTGTATAGCACAAAGGATTGACTTGTAATGAAAAGCCAAGTTGCACAGGGGGAGGATTCCCTTTTATTGACAGACAGAGGTGTTGTGTGTGTTTGTGCTTAAACTGTTTTACTTGGGATTAACCCATATAGGTGCTGGACAGGACTGAGGCAGCACTTTTCCTGTATGCACACATGCAGGGCAGGTTCTTGCGCACATACAGGTACTGATCCCTGACAGTAGGTTTCAGTCAATACTTTTATCAGTGAGTATAGTACTCAAGGTCTTGTTACCAGTGGGGTACCTCAGGGGTCAGTACTTGGACCCATTCTCTTTAATATTTTTATTAGTGATATTACAGAAGGTATTAATGGAAAAGTATGTCTTTTTGCTGATGACACAAAGATTTGCAACAGGGTTGACGTTCCTGGAGGGATCAACCAAATGACAAATGATTTAGGTAAACTAAAAAAATGGTCGGAGCTGTGGCAATTGAGTTTTAATGTGGATAAGTGCAAGATAATGCACCTGGGACGTAAAAACCCAAGGGCTGAATATAGAATATTTGATACAGACCTAACCTCAACATCTGAGGGTTGGGATTTAGGGGTTATTATTTCAGAGGATCTAAGGGTAAGTAGTCAATGTAATAGAGCAGCAGGAAATTCTGGCAGAATGCTTGGTTGTGTAGGGAGAGGTATTAGCAGTAGGAAAAGGGAAGTGCTCATGCCACTGTACAGAGCACTGGTGAGACCTCACTTGGAGTACTGTGTGCAGTACTGGAGACCGTATCTCCAGAAGGATATAGACATCTTAGAGAGAGTTCAGAGAAGGGCTACTAAAATGGTGTACGGCTTGAAGGGGAAAAGTTACCAGGAAAGGCTTAATGATCTTAACATGTACAGCTTGGAAAAAAGACGAGACAGAGGAGATATGATAGAAACATTTAAATACATAAAGGGAATCCACAAGGTAGAGGAAGGGAGTATATTTAAACGGAAACAAAGTAGCAAAACAAGAGGACATAGTCTTAGATTAGAGGGGCAAAGGTTTAAAAGTAACATCAGGAAGCATTATTTTACTGAGAGGGTGGTGGATACATGGAACAGTCTTCCAGTTGAAGTGGTAGAGGCCAAAACAGTAATTGAATTTAAGCAGGCATGGGATAGGCATAAGGCTATCCAAAACAAAAGATAAATGCAGGTAAAGTATCCATGTAATTGGGCAGACTAGATGGGCCGAAAGGTTCTTATCTGCCGACATTTTTCTATGTTTCTAATGGTAGCCGAGAGGGTGAGCAATCATACTCCATTGTCCCATTGATCATAATAGAAGGGTATGGACTTGCTGACAGTTTTCTTAGTACTTAATTAATGGACTGTGCAGCAGTCACAGCATAGACATGCAAATTCTGGTGGTTTGCCATAGATACAGAATCTTCAGGATCCTATTTTATTACTATTTGTGGTGTTAGTAGTAGTAGTATATTTTAGTTGCCTGTTAAATCCTTTATGAACGGTGACTATTTAAAATTAACAGCATCACCTTCACGCTGGAGTGTTTCTATAATCCATATGTCCCATGCATTTTTTTTTGTACGCAAACAAATCTACAAACGACGTCGCTATCTTTCAATGGTATTCTCAAAGCCTTGATCTTTTATGCATTGGTATAATAGAACGCGCAGTATTTGTAGGAAATGCTCTCTCATGGGATTATTTTTTGTGTGAGAAATACACCGGGTTAGGGCCGCAGGTGAAGAATCTGATCAGGTTCTCTTGTATTTAGCACCTTGTGTAAAAGCTGGCTAGAACAATTCACCTACTTTCCAGCTGAAGGGATAAGGGATTTTGTTCCGCCTGCAATAGGAAGTTGTTAAAGGCTGCTCAGGAAGTGCTGAGCATGTCATGGTGTTCTTGCACTATTGTTTATTTAGATTCCGTTGTGCAGCACGTTCCATGTTTGTTTCTGTTGCTGAAACCTCGGCTAATATATACACAGAAAGGCATACAGGATTTGCATCAGTGGCAAAAAGATAAACTTTAACCCTCAATTGATTTTAAATTTTGTCAGATAAATAACTGCTCCGCGTTAATTATTTGCCTAATCATCATCTACAGTCAGTCTATTCATTGCAATATTACAAAGAGAAAATGAGAACCACTTCTCCGCCAGGTCGAAGCTCCAAGAAAGATGTTACTAGGCAAACAGAGAAGTAAAAGAATTGAGACCACAACGCCACTACTCCAACATAATTAAATCCGGGCCGCTAGGCCACAAAAATAAAAAGTCAAAGGAAGAGCTGCAGGACGAATCATTGAGCTCTAAGGCCGGTGTCAGATGAACGTTTTTATGAGCGGAAGGAACGTATCGATATTTGGCTACTCTCTGTGTATCTGACCTTGGCTATTCCTGACAACCTGCTCTGTGTATCTGACCTTGGCTATTGCTGACAACTCTGCTCTGTATCTGACCTCGGCTATTACTGACAACCCGCTCTGTATCTGACCTCGGCTATTACTGACAACCCGCTCTGTATCTGACCTCGGCTATTACTGACAACCCGTGCTGTGTACCAATCCTGGCTATTCTGATGATCTCTCTCTGTACTGACTTTGTCATACAACTGACTCCCTCTGCTAAGACCCCTGCTATCCTGGCCAAGTGTCTTGTAGTATTCTGGTATATATCTGTTCACTGACAAGTGATAGCTTTACCGACCATCTAAGGATCGGAAGGGTAAAGGGGCCAGCACCATAGACCCTAGGGCAGGAGTGGGCAATTACGGCCCTCCAGATGTTTTGAAACTATATTTCCTTTGAGGCTCTACAAACCTAATGAGCAGCCGAGCATCACGGGAAATGTAGTTTCAAAACATCTGGAGGGCTGTAATTACCCACCCACCCCTGCCCTAGGGGGAATTGTGACACCTATTGATTGATTGGCATGGCACAAATTATAGGTAGATATTATATCACTTCACCGAAAGTGACCCTTGATCTGTCCAGTCACTGACCAGAATATGAATTCTAACTGTATTCTTATTGGATGGAAAAAAAAGGATCAAAATCAGACACCAGCATTACGATTTAAAAAAGTAGCATGGAGAAAAAAAATACATGTAGGAATATATTCTTATGTTAATTTGGGCAACATGGACTGTATTACATACATATACTGAAGACAAACTATGTACCAAAAATAAAAATACAAAACATACATAGGACTAAAACACGAAATTACTATTCGGCTTTGCACAGTAGCATTAGAAAAAAGTGATGTCATGTGCAGGGCCTGCCTGGGCCAGTTGTATAGTCAGGGCTGCATCAGGGGGTGACAGCCCATGCTAAGTGAAGGAACCCAGTGACTCCAATCCTTACAAACCCTACGCAGCTTGTTAAAAAGCCACAGATGTAAGTGTCCCACAATGTCACCTAGGATTGGCCCACCAGGATACCAAGAAATTTTCCAGTGGGCCGCAGCATCTAGGGCCAGGCAGAGCACTCTGACTCAATGAGGGAACGATTAGTATGGTCTACACTAGGCAGAGGAGCAGGTCGAATGCCATCACACCAGGGAATACTTTTTAACCCCGTTTTAGACCATCAAGTATTTAGCCCTGTGAAATATGAGAAGCAGAAGAGAAGGCAATGTTTATATTTTTAATAACTGTACTGAAATGGCCAGCTGAGAGAAAGTGGGCCCCAACCAGTTGTTCTGTACGGGACCACAGGTTTTGTGATGGCAGCCCTGTGTATAGTCGTAAAAACCTTTCAAAGTAATTCAGATTGAGTGCCCTGCTTATGTCAGACTTACTTCTAAAGTTTAGTCGTTACGCTCTTCCCTGGCCGCATATTGTTGAAAACTTTCTTACAAATAGAATATTTTACCGATTATGGATGAAGGAAGAGGGAGTTGCAGTTAAATGCTGTGCAGTGCACATACTTTTGGTACGTGTCTCACTCAAAAGTTATTATTGCTCAAAAATGTGCAGTATGCTTCCCTACCTTTCAATTTTGTTGTGGTGCTGTTTGCTATTGTTAGCTCTAGGAGGACTTTTGGCAATGAATTGCTTCTTCATAAACAGAAATAGCAAACGGGAAACCATCAACTAGAAAGGCTCTCATTTATTTTGCATGACACACAATGCATACGAAATGTCTCAAAAAAAATAAAAAAAATGTTTCTGAGCTGTAATCATTTTAGATAAGTAGTCTTCAGGCAGTGGGTCATTGAAAAAAGGGAAAGAAAAGCGTTTGGTTTTTGGGTGATTTTCCCTTACCTGTTATTTACAATAAATACTCTATCTGGACACATACTTTTTTTATTATTATTCTTACATGCACGCAAAGCCGAAGAACCGGATTAAAAAGGTTACAGACTTTATTCCTTAATTAATGGAAACATAAAATCATCAAATAACAGATTACTTAAGCTTTTAAATGTTCTGTTTATCTTTCACTTGTTGTGGGATCGCACGAATATACTTTGCTGTCTGAATACAAGAAACCCTTCAATGTAGCAGATGTTATTATTTTAGAAACTCTGCCTTTCTTACATGGATTATCTCCGACTGCCTGTTAGCTCATATGAACTTGCCTGTTATGCATTAAGCAAGACATGTCTAACAAACCTCCTATATCTTCATAGTCTAATGGAATGTGACCACTTCAAAACAAGACCAGACGACGGTTAACGATGACTACGACAATCTGATTTCTGTTGAAATAAAATTCATTTTACTCTGGTGGGATCACATATGTCAATACTAATATTATCAGGGTTATTCAAAGAGCTCCGAATTGTGGCCGAAGGGTAACCGAACGCTGAAATTCAGCGCACGGTTATCTTTCCTGACCATTCGGCTATAGAGAGCAGGCAGTTCGCCAAATCTTGGCGAATTGCCTGCACATACGGTGCCTGTTCAAGGGCAGTGAAATCCTCATAGAGAAGCAATGCTTTGTCTATTCAGAGAACAAAAACCAGCAGTGAAAAGTTGCCGAATTGACCTGCCATTCGGTGGTTTCATTCGACAGGTTTATTCAGGCGAATCCCATAGGCTTCAATGTTAAAAATATTCCAGTTTAATTCACTATCTAATAAACCGTTGATTATAATATTCTGCAGTAAAAAGTCTCTTTATTTATAGATTTTTTAGGATCTTTTAGGCAATTTTCTGGGTCTTTTTGCAAATATTTTTCCGCTTTTTTTTAAAAAAGTTTTCTTTTTCCTGTAACAGCCCTTTTTATTATCATTCTTTGGATCTTATATGTAATTTTCAGACATTTTCGTTCTTTAGTTTCTTTGCAAACAGCGTTTCACTTTTCAAACATTCAAGAGTACTGTTTTTTTTTCACTCCATTCGTCTGCGGTGTCGGCTTTTTCCGACGGCTGCTCTGCGCTGTGATCGGCGGCTGCTCGGGTTTCTCCTGCGTGTTCGGCGGGGTTAATCCAGGTGTTTTTGCGGGTTTCGGTGTTTTCCCTGCACTACGTCGGCCGTGTGGTGCTTGCTGAATACGCCGCAGGGTCGCCGAAATGGGATCGCCGAATCGCACCGAATTGAAGAGAACGAAAAGTCACCGAACGTGCGGTGACTTTTCGATTCTCTTTTAATAACCCTGTTTGGGTTGTTAAATTGTATGAAAAGCTATGCGTGCAGCAGATAAAGATCATTATAAACATTTGGATCAATCGCCCATATACACAAAGAAAAAGCCATGACATACGTCACATTGGCACCTATGTTTACAGAGTCCTTGATTACCACTTAAACATAATCTTAAAGTAAACAAAGACTGCCAATCTAAGGTGTAGAACCACTTTTTCTACCACCACTAGTAGACCTGTCTATTTTCCATAACCTATAATTTGTTGCGTAAGTATGGTCCATGTACTATTAACGTAAATAATATATGTTATGAAATGATGAGTTCTTGATGGTAAGTTTTATCTACATCTGGGTTAAGGTTGAGCTGGCGTGGGTTTGATTAGGAACCCCATTGAGTGGTGGCTCTGGAAGAAAACCACAACAGGACAATTATCCTACTACAGCTTTTAGAGAGATACCTATTGCCAGACATGGCAAGAGCATGCAAGCGGTTTATGCTCTTAGCTATTGGTTGCACACTATGCTATATATCTTAGATTCAGAAATATCATGCATATTTTATTCGGAACTGAAAATACATCATCTAAATTATAGTTCTATATGAGTATTGCCTTTCCCACCTGGGATTTCTCTTGCTGAAGGGTGTCATGACTTTGTTTAATCCATGTACAAAGTTGTGGGATATCTTGGCACCATATCAAGTAATATTTTGAAATATCAACGACAGAAATATTTCTTCATAAGCAAATCTCTTTGAACAATAACCTCTTTTGTTTTTGTCACATCAGTTAAAGCTGATAGAACACATAAAATGTAGAAACTGAATGTATTTTTCTCATTGACGTAAACTCATTTTTATCACAAATGGACAGTCCGAAATACTATAAAAATGTATATATATAGTATCAAAAATGTAACTCGTTAGTGCAGGTTGACAGAGGACGCTCTGGTATGTCTATCATACTGCCATCCTCAAAAGAGGACACCGATAAAAAATGCATAACATAGTATATGACTATATGAATTTTTCAAAAGAGCTCTTTAGAACATGCCTTGCTAGTCTTTTGCTAAAAGATAAAATTAAGTGGCCACAAAGTAAACATATCTTTGGAAATTTTGCTTGAAACACAATCAGGAAAGGAGGACTACAAGAACCCACCCTCCACATACCGGTGGTGATCCCTCAGTAGACACAGCTCAGCCCAGGCACATGTGTTTCAGGAAGATGAGACAGGTCTGAGTACAATGAGTAGTGATATCACAAGGGGGGTACGGGCCGTACCCCGGTGACACCCTCTGTGGTGACACCAGGAATGCCTGCCATCATGAAGTTGGAAGTTGATCATCTCCATTCTAATTTTTGGCTGCACCTAAGCTCAGAGTAGATCCAAGATGGCGGACGGACGGCCCCCCCGATGACATCTGATGACTCAGAAGGGCAGACTCTAGAGAACGAAGGCCACTGTCTTGCAGTTGTGTACAGGTCTTCTGGGCTCCACAACCAGTGGCAGCTACTTCAAGAAACAAAGATAGCCTTTGATATTAAACTACAACAATGTTGAGAGCTCAGAGTGGTCTTTCTCTCCTGCATTCGAATTTCACATGATAGAGGGGCAGCACTTTTTAATTTGTCAACCAGGACATACTGTTTACATGAGAGAAGACACCTTTCATTGAGTGTCAACCTTTTTAACCCCTTAACGCCACGGAATGTGCTATGCCATCCATGTGGCCCTTAATGATACGGGACATACAAGTAAGCCCCACTGACTTCAATGGACCACCTCAGTCCCTCCCCGCAGTCGGCACATGTATTGGCTTAGAGAAATTGCCTGGGCTCAGGCCACTCCCTGCAGATAATGACGCGCGTCTGCTGTGTGGTTGGGCCAAATTACAGGATGGCCACGGCACCCCCCCGACAGGCGATGCCCACCCATCGTTAAGGAGTTAAGGCAACCACCCGAAACTGAATGTGACTGTATTGGTGACCGCAAAATAAAATGATAAATTGATAGTGGCTGCCCAAAACAATTTTTGTTTTTTTCATATTTTTAAAACAGCTTTTCATTTTTTATAATGCATTACAGTATTTATTGGGGAAAGGACAGGGAGTAACAAGAGTTTGAATACAGAAGCCGGAAGCGGGAGAGCTTACAACCTATAGGCTCACGCAGCAGCATGAAGCAGAGTAAGGTTGCCAACTTTAGACCATGAGTAACTAGGCTGGCATCAGTCTTCTTAACTGGGTGGTTGCAATTGCCTCTGTGGACACCCCAGTGTTTTTTGAACAGACCCAGAGCTGTCAGTTTGTGTGGTTTAAGGCCAAACAATAATTCTCGGCCCTGGCTGATCTTGAGCGCCTGTCTGTTTGGTATTCATCAAGCGTTGTGTGCTCGCTTCTAATGGCTTCTCCTGCAGACAATTATTATGGTGTTATCCTTACGGTTTTACGTTTATTGGTATTTGGTTCTTCTCATGCAGCTCTGTGTGTGTAGCACTTATACACAGCACACATTACTGTGAGTACGAGTGTATAAGAGCTCCACAGCAATAATGCTCAGTGTGTGCGAGCATATCACAGAGCTCCACAGCAATAAAACTCACAGCAATGTGCTGTGTGTATGAGCGTATCACAGAGCTACACAGCAATAAAACTCACAGGAATGTGCTGTGTGTGAGCGTATCACAGAGCTACACAGCAATAAAACTCACAGGAATGTGCTGTGTGTGAGCGTATCACAGATCTCCACAGCAATAAAACTCACAGGAATGTGCTGTGTGTGAGCGTATCACAGAGCCCCACAGCAATAATACTCATACACACTGCACATTCCTGTGAGTTTTATTGCTGTGGAGATCTGATATGCTTATACACACACTGCACGTTACTGTGACTTTATCACATAGCTCCACTCATAACAATGTGCGCCAGGGCAGCAATCGGAAATTTTGGGGTCCCTTACTGACCCTCAGAATGCCCCTCCCCCCACATGGTGCAATTTTGTGCAGTTTGTCTATTCACTATACTGTCTATTCACCAAATACTGGTGAATTGACAGCGAAATACAGCTGCGAAATTGTCCCATAGAGAAGTAATGGTTAATCTATTCAGTTCAGTTGTCAGTTCGGCGCACTTCGGTGACCCAGCGATGAATAGTGAAATTCACCACAGGGTTGGCGAAATCGAATCGCCGGAGCGCACCGAAGTGTGCTGAACTAGAAAGTACAGAAATTTCACTGCTTTCCGAATAAACCCCTTTGGCCTAAAACACCATTTACTGGCCAAAAAAAAAAAAGGGCTACTCACCAATGTAGTCTTCAGAATCTGGATGACGGCTTCTGTTCCAGACTCCCTGCTCAACTGAATTTACAAAAAAAATAAAGTAAGGGAACAGGTTAAAGTTAAGATAAACAAGTATATAAGATGAAGAATATAGGATGAAGAATAAGTAAAGATGTTACATACCGTTGTTGAGGGCACGGTTGATTCAAATGTTGCACTTGATCCCTCACTGCACGTTCGCGTTCTGCTTCTTGTTCTACGGTCATAAGAACTGGTGGAACAAACCAAAAGATAAGACCATATATATTTTATTGAGATAAAAAGCAGTATACATGTTCCGCCGATGTGAAATTTGCAGCAATGCAAACTGCGTAGAAAAGCCTTGGGACTTTTGAAAGCCCCATAGCTGATGGGGAGAAGCAGCACGCTGAGAGAGGAAAGGTAAGTATTGTCACCTAAAACATAATTAGAAAAAAAAAATAGTGGGGCAAATGCCATCAGCAGCCTGTGCCCAATTATTTAAAGGCAAAAAAAGGCATTCTGACGGAACATGATGTCTACACACAGTAAGGATATATTTTTACTCCTCTGAAAATAAGAATATATAATTTGTCTGTGTCCTATAAAAAAAAACAGGACTTCAAATGGGGTTTAAACATGATGAGCACATAACAGTCAAAATGCGCTCAGCACAAAGGAATGAAATGGCTCAGTAGCAAAGGGGTTAATGGCACCTTGCTCTTTTCTTGTCCCCAGTCTTTAAGGACCCTTTTCTTCCTCACCCAGCTGTCAAGGACCCCTTCTATACCCCCCAGCTTTGATGGACCCCCTTCACTTATCCTCTCCAAGCTTTTAAGGGTCCTCTCCTCCTATTCCCCCAGCTTTCAAGGGCCCCTGGCTTCTTATATCCCCCTGGCCCCCGGCAACATTTAAAGGGGCCTTCTCTTATTTTCTCCATACCTTATAAGGGCCTATGCACCTTTAATTCTCCCCCAGGGCCTTTGCCTAACAACCCCCCCATTTCCTCTGGCTTATTTTATACCCCCTAGCATTTGAAAGCCCCCCCCTCTTTACAAGCACTTCTAAAAGGCCCAGGTCAGCCCAGCACTCAACCACACTTATAAAGGCCATGGGCCCAGCCCCCCAAACACTTAAGCCCAGGCTCCAGGCACTTGTAGAGGCCCAGGGCCTGAGCTCAGACGAGCCCACCCTCCACACTTTGAAGAGCCCTGACCATAGGCCCAGCCCCCCTCCACAAACACTTAGGCCCAGGCCCCAGGCACTTATAAAGGCCCAGGGCCCAGCCCCCCACCACAAAAAATTAGGCCCAGGGACACTGACAATGAGAACAGCCTACGACATCAGTGTCCTCTATGGTGTGTACCTTCTTAGGTCTTATAGGATGGTTTTAGCCTGATGGAGCTAGGACTCACTGAAGAGCAGGTCACTTATGTTGCTGTCCATTCACAGTGGTCGCAAAATATTTTTGTTCTCCATGAGCCTAGAGCAGGATGTCATACTCCAGCTCCCCAGATTTTGATGGCCTACAATTTCCAGATATCCTTGAATGCAATAGATGATCAGGGAATAATGGAGTTATAGTTCAGCAGGATTTGGGGGGGCGCAATTTGATATCCACGGTCTAGAAGGGAATCGTAAAATGGTTCCCTTGCTCATGGTGCCTGTAGAAGTATCAGCCGTGCCCTCCTGGCAAGGCATAAGCAGTCTGGACAGTCATGTCATGGTGTTGTAGCTTCCTTGCCATTTCAGTTCTGGCCGTCCTTTTTGGACGATGGCAGTCGATTTGCATAGGGCAACATCAAGCCAAAACCTTGTGAGACGTGAGCGGGGACTCACTGAAGGGCAGCCTACTTATGCCACTTCCTGTTCCCTCAAACATTTTTATATTGGCGTGAAAGAAGTGCACCCATCCTGGGAACGCATGCAATTCAATTTGCCACCTTCTCTAGCAGTTTATAATGGTGTTAGGTGCCCAGGTTTTCACATATTATCGCCCTGTTAATAAAGCTGCCATTGGTTTCGATATAACATTTGCTCCCTGTGGTGCATTTTTAATCGATGGAAATGAGCAAGTCAGTGGAAATGTGTTACGTTTTCAGCAATCACCTTGGATACCTGCAAAATGTTTCTCGTCTTCCCTCGTTATTAATTCTCTTCTCTGTCTCGTACCTTCGCAGCTATAGAGCTTGTAAGAAAGTTCATCTAAAAAACCCAGCAACAGGAAGACGAAGTCGTTATCAAAACATGTCCAGGATAACATTTGGAAGAAGCGCTGGTTAGGGTTGTTTTATAAAATTAAAAAAATAAAAAAACTACAATAGCAAATCCATTAATAAATTGGAAAGTCTAACGCACAATCACCCCGCCTAGAGAAGTCTCTCCATCAAAATGTAACCCAGGTAAGAAGGGCATTTTTCAGAGAGTCCTTTAATAACTGTGGAGGAGCTGAAGAAACCTTTAGCTGAAATGGGAATAACAATTATGGAAAATAACCAAGACGCCATGACACTTCACATAGCTGGTTTTCACTGATATAGCATGGAAAGAAATGTTGTTAACCCCTTCACTACCAAGTGATTAAAAATAAATAAATACAAACACTTTAGGGAACCAGTGGGGGTTTTTTTGGGGGAAAATCCACTCAGTTATCCAGTAAGAAATATTTGGGTATATTCCCAATGTATTTCTTATTGTAATAACCTATTTGGCAGCCACACATCACATTCAACTGGTCAAATAGAGTTACTTCAGATAGAACTGCAGCTCGCGGCTCTGTATTGGCTGGGGGAAGCCCAATATATCAGGAAACTCCTTAGCTGATTTTAAACAGTTTTAGCACCTTGGACATTATGCTCATGATGCTAAACCTCTGGGGTCATCTTCTGGATCCCAAGAATAACTAAAATTATTTTGCAACAAACACATTTAATTGATTTTGCCCTACTCTGCTGCAGATCAAGATAACACAATATCGGGTACCTGGTGGAGCCTTTGAAGACCCAAGTTATCTCGATCTCAGGAGTGAAGGGGTTAAAAAGAACATATAGTATATCTTAATTGGAGATTAAAAAACTGATTGTGAGAAACATTGAGTTCTTATGAGATCAAAATTCCAGCGATAAAAGGTCTTTGTCCTTTTGGCCAACACATCTCATCTGACTGAGGTCATTATCCCACAGCTGGTCATGATAGTAGCGGTCTGGTCCATCCTTAGGGCAAAAGGTCCTGTGCCTTGTGCTTTCAGAGCATTTGTCCTGAGGATTACTTCCATCCAATGTGATACAAAAATATAAATTAGGAAAAGAGGAGGAGAAGGAGAAAGATTTGTGAGGGTTCTGAGAATGAACAATGACACTAGTGGCTTGCTGTACAGTATGGTGGGTGCCCACTCAGGTCTCATAAGGTTTTAGTTCGATTGTGCCATTACAGGGACAACTGCTGGAAATGCAAATCAGACTGCTACACCCAGAGAGGACCCTGAAATGACGAGGACGTCATCCCTGCACGAGAGGAGCAGCAACCCTCCGACGATCGGTTCGGCCTTGTTAGGAGGATATAGCTGACAACCCTCTAGGCATATCGAGCAAGGGGTCCACGTCTGGATTACCTTGTAAACTTGAAGTGAGAAAAAGAGGTTTGTGAGGGTCCTGAGAACGAACAATGATACTAGTGGCTTGCTCTACAGTACGGTGGGTGCCCACTCAGGTCTCACAAGGTTTTAGCTTGATTGTGCCATTACAGGGACAATGGCAAATATAAATTACACTGGCATTAATTTGGTTTCCATTGCAGATCAGTGCCTATTGGAAGACCTGAGTGAATTTTCGAATGCACACACTTCTCTTTCATATAACTAAGGATCCAGACAATGACATAACAAGCACAGCATGCAGGTTGATGACATAATGCTCTGACTCATCGTAGCTTATTTATGTTTTAGCTTAATTGGTAAAACACAGAGCAGTGCTGGATTAATGGCTTCAAAAGCTTGTAGCTAAATATTTTGGTGGTCCTCTGCCCCATCTCTCGCACCCCCAGTGTGCCTCTGCTGCATTACCCACCTCCAATATGTCATTGCTTCTTCTTTCTTACCGCCCATTGTGATTCTCATCCACATAGTGTTGCCCAAATGATGTCATCCATCTTGTTTTTCAGCATAATATGCCTTGCCTACCTTAAACTTTGTCATTATCTCTCATCCACCACCACCATTATGCCTTTTTTTGTCTTTCATTTGGCCATATCTCTGAAGTCGTCACCTGTCCTATTCCAAAGGAACACATGTGAAGGTCTATCTCAAATGCCCTTGTGTTAATCTAGTCCTAACAAAAACTTGTTTTTGTACCTGGTATACAAATGGAAGGCAACCTGCACGTAAGGGAAGAGTTTAACATCATGTAAGAAGGATATAGGGGAGTGTTCAGACAAGTGGTTTGATTTGGCAAAGAGACAAAACGCTATTCTATTAGCAAGGAATCAGAACCAGGTCAGGTGAGTGGTGGTTCACATTCTACTAGGTGGCTAACGGTCTTGAGTCATCTGGGACTATACTGCATAATGGTCCTTTGTAATAAAGTCGTGGAAGTAGTGTTTTTTACCCCATTATTGTATTGTATAAAGGGTTTTTCATGTCATTCCATGTAACATGGAAGTCCTGTGAATTAACAGAGCTGGTGGGTCCAAGATACTTTTCCCTGAAGGGAGTTTGACCCAAATAGCCAGTCACTAGTTTCCGTACTTTTTTTCCCTGTTGACAATGACCACGTTTGTTAGTTTACACCCAGATCTACCAGTAAACATACTAGGCCTAAACATAATGGGAAAATATAGCTGGGGTTTTCATGTGTCTAGAATCTGTACCATAGTTTTTATAAGGACGGAGTCTGTACATCGGCCTAAAGACAATATCTACCAGTAATGGTATATTGTTGGAGATCTATAAACATTCTACTGTTAGCCTAGAAATGCATCGGTTTGGTGCTCAACTACATTCCAGACTCAGTGCCAAGGAATTTTTTTTTGACCCTTTCAACTGAAAGAAATGTGGCAGAGAGGTGTAAACTTTCTCAGTGTAATGCAATTGAGGTGACTGGCACATCCTTGTAAGTCATACCATTCGCTCTCACAAAACACTGACTCCATTGGAGGACATGGATTAATAATTTGTGCATCTTTGTTTCTTCTATGATGCATATACGATGTAGCCATGCTAAAATGTGGGTTCAGTTTCTTAGCAATCCTAATCTACCCCTCATTTTTATGCTGATTTTACATTTATGATGGCATAGCCTGCGTTAAATATAAAGTATAATTTAAATCAGCGTTTTACAGTCACTGTAAATGAAGTAATTTTTATGATATAACCCTGTAACACAAGATAATTGCCAACAACACACTTAAGCTGCTGTTTAGTATGTAATTTGTACAAAATATCTTACAGCGTGTGATTATGGAAGATCTAAAGATGGGGTACGTAGTTAAAGAACACCAGCTTCCTGTGTGCGTATGCTTGAGAGAAATTAGAATGAAACCGTGGTAGACGTAAACTTTTTATTTGATAGTAATTTAAATTCTACCTGTACAATATGCCAGCCAGTTGGCCATCAAATTTATGGGTTTTGTGTAAATCCCTTTGAAAGGAAAAGGAGGGATGTCCTGAATGGTATTTTGACTTCTCCACGGTCGAAGGCTAGAGATGTTACCATCTGTGAAGGCAAATAACTGTATAGTAGGTTGAGCTGCAGCATCAGTTACAAGAGCCTTATTCATGCAAATAATGGATCCCATGGCAGGGTGTGCTTGAAAGCATTACTTTGGATTAGAGGTTAAGATAAAGTGTACCGTGTAGTGATTTAGAACTAAAAAGGTAGTTGTTATGAGTAGAACAGTAATTGTTTTCATGTATAGTGCAGACGAATAAAAAAAAAAAACAGAACTTAAACCTAATTCTAACAATAACCATATCCCTTAAACTTGCGGTGCCTTATTTTAGGGTGTGCACGTTTCCTTTATTACTCACAAACTGTAAATACTAGCAAACTGTTATTTTTTTCACGATAAAGAGTTTGAGAAGCCAGAGGATCCCAAAAAGTGTAGATAAAGACCTAAAATGTCAAAGACAGGTGCAAAGTAGGGTAGGCACACCTTTCTGTGCAGGCCTCAGCAGTGGCGTAGCGTGGGGGGGGGGCTGGGGGGGCCGTGGCCCCGGGCGCAGTTTTCTTAGGGGCGCATAATTTCAAAAGAAATTTGCGGCCCTAAAACTTGAGGCCCGGACTGACCCGCCGGGCCCTCGGGCGCCGCCCAAGGGCCCGCGAGTTGAGGGGACCCAGTGCCTGCCCGGTCCTGAACAGTGAGTCCGTGTTGAAGGGGAGGCGGCTGCGTGCAGGCGCAGCCGGTCACGTGGTCCGGCTAATCAGGTGGTACTGAGTCTCTGTACCACCTGACTGGCCGGACCGCGTGACCTGCGCACGCACGCAGCCGCCACCCCTTCAACACGGATGGACTCACACGCTGTTCAGGACCGGGCAGGCACTCCCGCTGCCCGGCATCTGGGCCCCCTCAACCCCTGCTGGATCCGGAGCTGGGGCAATATCCATGTATGAGCTGGCTGCCGCTGGGGCAATATCCAGGTGAGAGCTGGGGAAAATCCATGTGTAAGCTGGGGCAATATCCATGTGTGAGCTGGGGCAATATCCATGTGTGAGCTGGGGCAATATCCATGTGTGAGCTGGGGCAATATCCATGAGCTGGGGCAAATCCATGAGCTGGGGCAAATCCATGAGCTGGGGCAGTATCCATGAGTGAGCTGGGGCATATCCATGAGCTGGGGAAAATCCATGTGTGAGTTGGGGCATATCCATGAGCTGGGGCATATCCATGAGCTGGGGCAAATCCATGAGCTGGGGCAAATCCATGTGTGAGCTGGGGCAAATCCATGAGCTGGGGCAAATCCATGTGTGAGCTGGGGCAAATCCATGTGCGAGCTGGGGCAAATCCATGTGCGAGCTGGGGCATATACATGTGTGAGCTGGGGCATATCCATGTGTGAGCTGGGGCAGTATCCATGTGTTAGCTGGCTGGGGCAATATCCATGTGAGAGCTGGGGCAATATCGATAACGTGTCCACAGGTTGGGGGGGGGCGCACAATTCTTGGCTGGCCCCGGGCGCTGACAACCCACGCTACGCCACTGGGCCTCAGCAAGAGCATTCTGCCAGCATGCAAGCAAAGCCTTTATGTCAGGGCTAGCCTCTCAAAACTCTGGCCCCGAGATGTTTCTGACCTGCATTGCTTTTCACAAAGGAGAATCCAAACAACCGAGGAGAAACTTGGACAACATCAGAAAACACCAGCGCTTTCTGAATAAACCACCCATAAATATACATTAGTCCTCTCAGTATGCAGGGAGATAACGTTAACCTATATCAGCAGTTCCCAACCCTGGTCCTCAAGTCCCACTAACAAGCCAGATATTAAGGATTCCCTTGGGGAAATGCAGACTGAATCCAGCAATCACTAAGCAGCATAACATATCACCTGTGCTGTGCTACTACAGAGATCAGGCAAAACTGGTCCTTTTATGCCTCGGGCGTACTTTGCCGTCCCCTCGGTGGATGGGAATCAATGCCACGGGGCAGCATAGCACACCACGTAGGAGTCAATGGGCTGCAACAGCCCATCCCTCCAGTTGGCGCATGCGTCCTGAACTCAGGCTGTCCCTCTGCAACCAATGAAGTGCGCCAGCTGCGTAGGCGGGCCGGTGTACTAGTTCGCCCCACCAGCAAGTCCTGAGGACAGGCTGCTAAACACTGAATTAAGTAATGTATTGTAGCCAAAGCAGGGACTAGTATTTCCAGGTCAGCCATTTTTTCCTGGATGCATATTACTATTTCATCCAGAGGGAAAATGTGAAGAATTTGCTACCCTGCAATGTGTATAATATGCTGCAGGTCTAGGGAAATCAATTACCTAATTAACCTCCCTGGCGGTTATCCTGAGTGTGGCTCGGGGTTAAATTGCACCGCAGTAACCCAAGCCACACTCGGGCTGGATTACATACATACCTTTACCTACGCTCCCTCGCTGTCCCCCGCAGTCTCCTCCGGCGATCGCGGTGTTCTGCTTCCTAGTTCCCTTCTCGCAAGAAGGGAACCATGAAGCAGGAGGTTGCGATCGCCGGAGGAGACTGTGGGGGACAGCGAGAGAGCGCAGCGACATGTAAGTATCCAGCGGCATCCCGGGATGTGAGACAGATCACCTAGAATTCCTGATTTCTTTCCTGCAGTATATGAATTCCACATACTGCAGGGATGGCTTTTTGATACACTGCCCATGAGCTTGAATAAATTATAAACAGATCTATTCACTAAAAGGTGAAACTCAGGAGAAAAGAACAATCTAGACCAAATAGCCGATTTGGAAAGTGAGATAAATGGGAGAATTTTTCTGGTTTGGCTATTTTGACCTAGAATTTTCACTTCAGTCATTCTCCTGAGTTTCACCTTTAGTGAATAGACCTGTATGTGTCCAAGAAACCATGGAGAACCTGGCAACCCTAGCACATTTTAATAATATTCTAATAACTAAACCAAAAATGCCACTCTTTATGCCCTGTAATTATTATGATTTATATAGCGCCAGCATATTCCACAGCACTGAACAAGGGGCGCAATGTCACGTTGTTCATATCTTGCAGAATTCCAATAAGGCTGATCTTAAAATCTTTCATCCACCAACACTTCTGTACACTATCAGGTCTATTCGAAGAAAGGTGAAACTCAGGAGAATGACTGCAGAAGTTAAAATTCTAGGTCAAAATAGCCAAACCAGAAAAAAATTCTCCCATTTACCTCACTTTCCATATTGGATTTGGTCTAGACTCTAGGGGCACTATTACACTTTTCGCGCGCAATTTTGCACATGCGCAAAAACGCATTAACGCAGGGAGCAAAACCCTTCGCACTGAACGTCGGATTACAACGTTCGCACACAAAATGCACGTTAACGTCTAAGGCTAGGGTCAGACAGGCAGTGCGAACGCGCGTGCAGCCGCACTTAATCACGGCCGTACTAGCAGCAGATGCCGCAATGACGGCCAATATACGAAGTACGGTCGCACAAAAGTCCGGCTGCGCAACGCAAGTGGAAACATGAACTGCATTTTTTCGAGAAACGTGAAACCGCTAGTACTGACGTACAGAGTGCGCTGTCCGCTAGCAGCGTGTGTGCGTGATTAGGAGACGTCAGACGCTGCTAATGTCCGGCCAACAAACGTCCAGACACAAAAAGTGTTGATGATCCGTCACGGACGAAAATGCGCATCGTATGACCGCTATCACGTATTCTGTGAAAAAATGCGTCCATTCGTCGAACGCACTTTTTCACAGCAACATAAAAATGCGTTCGTCTGACCCTAGCCTTAAGCGAGTGACCCTGTGCTAACCCTCGCGAGCACAAGTTCGTGCGCGCATCCCATACTTAACATTGTGAGCGCAAATGTGTTTGTGCGCTGGTGCGCGGATGGTATTACAATCGATGTGCAACTTTTAACGGACAACGTTTGCGCGCATAATTTTAACGTCTTTGAAAATCTGGTGGTAACTGCAAATCTGAACGTCCTGGCCGAAACCAAATACACCAGCATGAAAAAAATTATACTGCAAAGTATAGTAACACATTCTACACATACCCAAACAATAAAATGGAGAAGTTGTGCGTGTTTTTATCATTGCTGCAGCATATATACGCAGATTGATTTTGACAGGCGCAAAAACTCAACGGGAGACAATTGTGGTTCTTAATTCTGATTGGCTGAATGGCGTGAAAAAACAGTCCGCCCACCGATTTCTGCGTGCAGCGTTAACGCGCCTGCGTTTTTGCGTGTCATTGTAACGAGCGTTATTTTTTGACGGATGAAAAAATGCGCACGGATTGTAATACCACCGTTAATTTTCACGCGTTAACGCTCAACACTGTGCGCAAAATTTAATGCGCTGTGGACGCGTTTTTGCGCTGCGAATGTAATAGTGTCCTAGATTGTTCTCTTCTCTTGCCAAGTCTCCTGATTTTCACCTTTCTTTGAATAACCTTGTATATGGACAATTCGAACATAGGTTCGGCAACAGTTCAAAAAAGTTTTACCTTCGCTTTTATGTAAAACACAAAGGTTTAGGTCCGAAGGGAGAAGTCCACTCTTCTTGTAAATAGGGATAACTCGCTTAGGCCCCGTTCACACCTAGCTGTTTTAACGCGCGTTCGTGCACGCTTTAAAACGCTTGAATGGGGAAATCCCATGCTTTGCTATGGGCCCCATTCAGACCTAAGCGTTTTAAAATGCGCAGGAACGCGCTTTAAAACGGCCGACCCAAAAAGAAGTTCGGGAGCTTCTTTTTGGGCATACAGCAGCGCGTTCGCGGCCATATCATAGCCGCGAAAGCGCTGCAATGCACGTTCGCGCGTTTTTTGTATGCGCGAACGCGCGTAAAAAAACACGCGCATTGCGCGACGCAGCGCTACGCCCAGGTGTGAACCCAAAGGAGGGAAATACTCCTCTTGTTTCCATCATATATCCGTTTATCTCGTTCCCCTTGCTTTTTATAAAACGCTGCGGAAACTGTTGGCGCTATATAAATTATGATAATAATAATATTATAAAGGTGTATATTATATGTAAATTAGGAATTTGCTCGTTGTAATGTTCTAATCTGTTTTCTGGAAAATAGAAAGCTATATAAAAAAATTAAACTAATAAAAAACTGTACTGCCCCTTTAATTGAAAGAACAGGAAGATAAAGCTTTCCAGAATAGGTGTAGGAAAACCTGCTTCACCCCTTGGTAATGAGAAAATAGTAGCAAGGCCAGTTTAAGGCAGAATAAAAATTCATACATTAAGTAGAAGCATGTTCTTTGCACTAAGGGGGTAATTTTCAGTTCTGGTTATTCCCTATCCAGCAGTGTGGGGAGGAGATTCTGTCATGTCACGCCCCTCGGTGAGCCCTGTCCCAGTGCTGGCTGCAGGATAGTCTGGGAGCAGAGGGGGCACAGAGCCACACACTCCCATCAAAGCTCTCCAACTCCTTTCTGCCTAGACATGTCGAGACATCCTGGAAATTAAACAAGTTATTTCTTCTTCTTCCTGAGCAGTCAATCGCTCAATACCTTTTATTTTCTACCTTGTGAGTAATTTTGATGGTGCCACAGCACTGGATCGGGGGGTTTGGTAGTAAAGCTGCTGATGCACCCCTTTGTGGCTATGTGGAAAAAGAAAAAGAGAAGGTGAGAGCAGCAGCTGGCCCACAACTTGTCTGTACTAATCGGATGGGGATCGATCAGAACGTTCGGAAACAAAGTAACAAAACCTGGTAAGTTTCTTAAACAGAACGTTAAGAAGATACATTGTAGCAATAAGCAAAGGTTCACTCTCCAGCTCTGGCTTTGTATGGGACTTGGGGGGGAGGTTTAGTAACCCTTTCAGCAGTGATCTACTCCTTAAATGCATACAACCCTGCCAGTAAAGGTGTGAGGAAAATGGGGATTTGTTTCTTTTATTGTATTTCATAACTTTTTGTGAACGTGGTGAGGAGAGGGAGAGACTCTGGGCTGGAGATTTCTTGTATAAAGGCAGCACAACAAGGCATTGTTCCATAGAGGAGTTTGCAAGAGTTGAGGCTAGAACCAGAATTTAAATTAGAAATAAAAGTTTTATAGTGACGTATGCAACATAATATATAGAAATTCAAGTAGATACTTTGAACATTTCCTAGGAGACCTACATGAGGATTACACAGAGAAAATGTTTATATATATATATATATAATCTCACGAGTATAGGAGTCTGTAGTGATACCTTTTTTATTGGACACGCCTACCTAATCATTTATATTATTTTATATATATTATGAGCAAAAACCCACACAAGTATATGGCATTGTGTGGACTATATGGTTGTGTGTAATGTATGTATCTTATTATGTGTGTGTGTGTGTATAGTATGTGTCTTCTCACTGTGGAATCTTTAAATATCCTGAGATTTGTTCAGAGTATCCAGATGAACTGGTATATTCAGGACCCATTTTATGGAATGCCAGATGCAATTCTATCAGACGAGGCATGCATTTAACCCACTGTATGCTGCACATTCCTTTTCCTGGGGAGTATAGGTGTGGGGTAAATCCTATATACCAGCTGGCAATGATCTGGTCAAAGGAGCAGAGATCTTTTTGTATTTTTTTCCATTGCATTAATGCAGTTTTCCAGTATAACTCTCCTGGGGCTGCTACAAGGCACCATTTCACTCATTGTCCTGGTAACTGATGAACTTTTTTTCCATTCTAACCTTTTGATTTATTGTTATTAAGAGGCAATCGACTAGATGTAGTGCTTGTAGACAGAAAGGTGACATATTGAAGTAATGCATCTGCCTGCAGTAATCACAGCTGGGCAGATACTTTTCAGATGGGAATTGCTGAGACTGTTGCTAGAAGTGAGCCCTGCTCCTGATTGATAGGTGACACAGGACAGTTAATGGCCTAACATTCACAAACTGGTGATCACATCACCCCCTCTTTTTTTGCCAAAGGTGCTTTTATGAGATACATAGCATGGCAGCAGAGATATCCGGCCAGCAATATTCCCACAAGCAACAGTATTTATAAATATTTTTATGTGAGCTGTGGATTCTCTACATACAGACACTTGTGACCTTCCTGGGAGGGTTGGAACAGCAGGATGATAAATAGAGCAAAGTTTCCAATCTCTTGCTGTTAGGCCACTGCTTTATTCCCTTCCCCTGATTTATGAGCCAGTAATGGCAAGATTAGTGTGGTTTTGGCTTCAGGGTACATTATTTTTTCCCCCTCCTGGCTGTAGATGTAGTCCACACTAAGGCCACACCTGTGTATACACAAACTAGCCATGAGAAAATTACATGTAAGGCTAGGGTCAGACGAAAGCATTTTTCCCCACGAACGTGAAAAAGTGCGTCCGAACGCATTGACGTATTTTTTTCACGGAATGCGCAAAAACGGTCAGACGACGCGCTTTTTCGTTCTTGATTTTGTACGGATCGTCAATAAAACACTTTTTGCGTCTGGACGTTATGTAGGCTGGACATTAGCAGTGTCTGACATCTCCTAATCACGCCGCTATGCCGCACCTGCGCACTCAGTACGTCAGTACTAGCGGTTCAGCGTTCTCAGAAAAACGCGTTCAAATTCCACTTGCGTTGCATGGCCGGACTTTTGTGCGGCCGTACATCGTATATTGGCCGTCATTGCCCGTCATCTGCTGCTAGTGCGGCCGTAATTATGTGCGCCAGAACGCACGTTAAAAGTGCGCTGGTCTGAACCCAGCCTAAGGCAGAGGTGCTTTACAGTGAACCTCTGGTTAGATTATGAAGGTCAGAAGGGATAGGGAAATGCTTATAATAATATATTTATGGACGTGTTTAATTAGGCCATAGGTATTGTCTGCCCTGCAGAGCTTACAGTAAATGCTTTATTTTGTGGTAGAAATAAAACACAAGGCTACTTTACAATGGGGACGTTTGTACTGGTCAGCTGAAAATATTTGTGGTTTGTTTCAGATCAGTATTGTTTGTGATTTCTCTCAGTGTGTATACAGGAAATTGATGTTATGATAACACATTATCAGGCTGTGGTCACATACCATATTGGGGTACTTCTGAACTTGTTTTTATTTCCATACCCAGCTTTAAAGCAGAAGTTTTTATTAGATGGGAAGCACAAGGGGTAATTGTTGAACAGATGGATGACTTGTTGACTGTATAAACTTCTGTTACATTGTTGAAGAAGGATCACTATTGACACTAGCAGTGATTGCCTTGTTGGTGTGTGGAACAAAAGGTTCTGCAAGGGTTAATAATGAACCTTTGCAGTCCACAGTCTAGTACGTTGTAGATTCAAAGAGAAGGGGTTAAAGTATAAATTGAATGTGTTGTTTTTTTTTTCTTGTATTCCTGGCAGTGGTTTGGATAGAAAGTATTCTAGGCGTATGCTGGTCTCAGAGGGCTATAATCTTCCAGCAGCCACATGGCTCCCAGAGCCCCTCTTTGAAAGCGTGGATTTCGCTTTGCTGTGCCAAGAGAAAAATAGTTTTCAGAGACTCTCCTGCCCTGGCCCCCCCACCCCTCCCTGAATTACACATGGAGCCAGCAGGAGGAGAATGATGTGGCCATCCAAGAGCTTTAGGGGGATGGGAAAGACACTGTTTATTTGGACTGGATTGTGGTCAGGAATTGGGATGCAAAGACCACCAAGCAAGAGCCACAACCGAGAGACTCCTATGTGTTTATCCTAAGCATTGACATGTACTGTAAACTGAGAGAGGGGGGGACAGTCAAGGCTCACCAGCAGCTTTCCAGGATGATCAATTGAACTTTGTTTCAAAGACACAACAATGTATCAGCCTGTTATTGTCACTGGGAGAGTGCAGCTCTGGGATCCCTGGAACTGAGGGTTAAGTGTTGGTGGATTCCTGAGGGACAGATTGAGCCTGGAGTGGGATGCAGATAGTGAGGGGGAGCATGGTAGGGTGTAGTAAGTTTGCAGAGCTTTGCAGTGGGGGTTGCTGGCTCTGTTCCCAGTGGATGGGGGCTGGGAGCAGAGCTGCAGGAGGGGAGTGTGCTGAGAAAGCACAGGAGGCTCTTTTAGGGTAGCTGGGAAGAAAGGAAAACTTTTATTACCTCTGCAGTTGCTCCTAACAAAGAAATCCAGAATCCCTGTTACTTGATCTGTGCTGTATGAGTGGCTCCATGAACAATGGGAAGTTATAGAAGCCTAATTGCAACATTAACCTCTTCAGTGCTGTTGGAAAACAATAGGTTAAGCTTTAGAAAGGGTCAATCTTTCTACCCACTTTAAGAACCTAGATTGACAGCACTCTGGCTCTTAATATGTAAATACATAAGGGTCTATTCACAAAGTTGTTGTTCAATGTATTGTAACCCTGTCTATACTATGCCTATTGTACAGCACTGCGGAATATGCTGGCGTTTTATAAATAAAGATTAATAATATTATAATAATAATAAGAAGAAGAAGAATTTTTGTGGAGGTGCTTTTCACTTTGGCAATTTCATTTCACTGAAATTTTGGCGAATTCACGATTTAGCAAATGGTAATCGTAATGCGGCGAAGACGGAGTTCCCGAAGCCCCACGAAAAAGTAGGAGAACAACACCGAAGTGCGCTGAACTGGCCTTGGTTAATACACCGACCTGTAAACCCCCCCCCCCAGAAATCTTATTCTAATAGGTGTTTAATCTAATAAAAATGTATTCGCCTGTATTTGGTGAATTGACAGCTTACAGGGTTATTCAGAGAGAGGTGAAAACCTTGAGAATTGCCAGGAGAATGAACAATTTGGAAAGTGAGATAAATGGGAGAATTTTTCTGGTTTGAGTATTTTGACCTAGAATTTTCAATTCTCCAGTCATTCTCAAGGTTTTCACCTCTCTCTGAATAGCCCTATTAGTGAAAAGACAAACTACCCGAAATTGCAACCAATGGTGAAATTCACAGTTAGGTGCAACTCGGTAGCACTTTCGGTGTTTAGTGAATAGACCCTATAGAAATTGTGCAGCATATTTTAAACTGGAGAATAAATAGAGGGATGTAACCCTTTCCCCGCCTTATGCACAATTTGTAATAAAAATATTAAATTACAACAGCAAAAAGTGGACTATTTACAGAAAACAAAAAAAAACATTTAAAAATATTGTTCATTTGAGGCTGCAAGCCATTTTGGGTGAAAAACAATTACAGGTATTCAGGGATACAGCGGCAAAAAAAGACAGATTTTTGGTCCAAGGTGAAATTGTAGTGTAAACAGTTTTTCACTTTCTTTGCGTCCTCATAGATATATCTACAATACTGATTCTATATAAAGTAACAGGACATGCACAAAGAGCAGAGCTGCTCTGTAGAGTGAGATCCTAAAATTACAAGGTCAACGGTTAAGGCTAGGGTCAGACGAACGTGAAAAAGTGCGTCCGAACGCATTGACGTATTTTTCACAGAATGCGCAAAAACGGTCAGAAGGCGCGCATTTTCAGGCGTGATTTTGTACGGATCGTCAATAAAACTCTTTTTGCGTCTGGACGTTATGTTGGCTGGACATTAGCAGCGTCTGACATCTCCTAATCACGCACACACGCCGGTATGCCGCAGCTGCGCACTCAGTACGTCAGTACTAGCGGTTCAGCGTTCTCAAAAAAAATGCTTTCAAATTCCACTTGCGTTGCACGGCCGGACTTTTGTGCGGCCGTACATCGTATATTGGCCGTCATTGCCCGTCATCTGCTGCTAGTGCGGCCGTAATTATGTGCGCCAGAACACGTTAAAAGTGCGCTGGTCTGACCCCAGCCTAAAGATCAAAATGCTGCCAGAAATTGAAAATGAATGACCATTAAAACCACTAATGTTTTTTAGGTACTAACTATAGTATATTATGATGATTTATATCAAGAAATTAAGTAAAAAAAAAGAACCATTCCTTAGATTCCCCCCCCCGAAGGGCTTTAATTAAGTTTGCTGTGTTAGCCTATGTGCGCCTGTAGTGACATGCCTCCCGGCGTCTGTCACAGCATTGAGAGGCTTCGACGGGGCCAGCCACACGCTGTAGCGCACGCAGGAATTGCACACGCTACAGCTACAGTGGGCGTGCTGCAGACATTCTGAAAGCCTCCCCGTCGAAGCGCTATGACACACGTTTGACAGGGCTGCAAAGCGTGGTCCTCCATAGGAGGATTGAGCCTTGCAGTGCTGAGCGCACTAACTGCACTCAGCGAGGTGGCCAGACGGGCGTCAGAGTGAAAGGAGCGTCCACTCTCACGGACATTCTTTCTGCTCTGCAAAACGCTCGTCTGACATCCGCCTAATAGCACAAATCATCCGTTTCTAACTCGCTGTTTAGGAATTTAACCTTTTATTAGGTTTATTTGTTAAGCCATGGATTGTGACTGCAAGAGAAATCGAATTTATTGGTCACAATAAGCAATTTGGACTTTTTTCCCAATTCATCATCTTTTCCAGTTTTGCATTTCTGGCCTGAAAATGACACTCCTATTGCTGGCTCCCCACACTTCCGTGTTTAATGAATAACCCTGCACCATATAGAATTTGAAGTTGGCGATCTGTGCTCTAAAGACTTCCCCAGATGCATCGACGTCTCCTGCCAGAATCTCCGTTTAAACTGAATTTAAATGCAGCATATACATTTTCCCCAGTTCCTGTTCAAAATCCATATTTGCTTGGTCTCTGATGGTGTAGTACATTTTTTTTCCTAAGCTTTGCCCAAATATGGGAAAACTAGTCCTATACAGTGGAACATGTAGTTTTCTTGTTGCCAGGATAAAAAATAATTGATCGTGTAGCCTGAGCTCATATTGATCTGTTTATACAAAGCATACAGCTTATAACTTTTCTTTATTGTTTCTATTGTTTTTTTTCTGGTGCTGAAATAAGGCTCTGCGTCAAAAAGAAAACCTACAGAACTCGATGGGGAAACAAAAAGAAAACACATTTATTATAATTCTATGCAACATATGTGTAATTGTTTAACCCTTAATATCCAGTGGCTTTGTATTAAAGTGCTATTTATTTAGTAAAATTCTCCTTTTTCCAATTCTTTGCTGTAGTAGTTTAACAGGTCAAAAAATCCCTAGTGATTTGGGGCAAATACTGTCAAGCAAGATGTGAAAAATATATATATATTTTTTTTTTAATTATCATATACTGTGTGTGTGTGTATGTGTGTGTGTGTATATATATATATATATATATATATATATGTGTTCAATTAATTTACAATTAGATTTTCAGATGGAATTTAAATTCTTTAATTATTTCCATTTGCTTCATAATAAACAAGTGGGCATATTTAAGTGAGACAATTGAAATTTATGTGGTGAATAAACTATGTACTGTAGATACTCGAGTATACCGCTAGATTTTGGTAACAAAAATTTACCTTTAAAATTGGAGGGGTCGCGTTATATTCGAGACATCTGCATCGCATGTGCGAAAAAAAAAAAAAAAAAAAACTTGCCTTGCTCTGGATTCCAAGTGTCCCGGAAGTTCCGGTAGTCTCGCTGAAGTGAATGCGGGCTCCCTGATGCTTGCAAACACTTCAAAAACTCCTGGATTTGGAAGAGGTGAGATCCATCATGGCCAGAGGGCAGGCTCGGTTTAGGCCAATCATTCACCTCGCTCGCCTCCGCCAGCCATCTAATCAGTAGTAAAGAAAATGGATGGCCGGCAGCTTAATACTTAGTAACAACTGCAATCATTCTAGAGCAGAACACCCTGGCCTGAGGGGAAGCCTGACTGTGTTATTTACCGGGAATGGTAACATTTTCTTCCTCGCGTTATATTCGAGTCTTGTAGTCTCTCATTTCCATAATAAATCTCTATCCATCGTGTTCTATTCGGGTCGCGCTATACTCTCGTTTCTACAGTAATTGCATAACCGTAAATGGACTGTAACTAACAATATGAGCATGAATCTCACAAAGGAGCATATTCCAGTGAGACCATTTTATTTATAATGTAAAATTAACCCCAGTTCAATAAATCAAACAAAACAAAGCGTGAAACCACAGCAGAGAAATGGGTTCTACATGTAGGTCATTTAGCTGGAGAGAATCTCCAAATTTGAATACAGTGGAGAATCAGAGATATTGCAGCCTGACAACATTGCAGTTGTTCGTAAATTCATACAGATAAAGCAGAGCTGGACAAATCTAGAGAGAAGCCTGGTAGATCTTAGCTCCTGGGTCCTAAAATTGTGGACAGTTTTACACATTCAATACAAAGTTCACATGAATCACCTAAACAAAAAAGGAACCCCATTTTTTTTCTTTTTAATTTTTTTCTCCAACTTCACAATCATTCAGTCATTTGAACAAGGGTATAATATAGATTGAGCAAGATCTAGCTTGAGAAGGTTGATTAAGTATGCATAAAGGACCCTGTTCTCAAGTAACCTATTGTCCACATCAGGAGTGTGCAGCCTTGCCCCCCCCCCTAAGTTTTGGAACTAGCAGTGGTATTGCTCATTTTATACATGACAAATGGACAATACTATTGCCAGGGGTGGACTGACAAATAATGGGGCCGTTGGGTAATAGTAGATCATAGTGTCCCCTTGTACCAGGCCCACTGAAGACAACACCCACACGTTCATTGTTGTGTTATAGAATCCTTCACACAATTTTCAAAAAAATATATTTTAATGAGTTAAGAAAATCCACTTGGGCCTAGCAGCGTACTGGAGAATCCATTGTGCCCCCTCCAGTCTTACAGATGGCGACCAATCTGCTGCGGCAGTCATCACCCACTCATTGCAGTGAAGGCTACGCTGCGGCACAGAAGGTCCCTATAGCACACAAAGCTGCTGATCACTATTCAGGTTTATAGGCTACTGTACATTGACTCTTTCGTACACACTGAACATTACAGAGCTCCACAGCAATAAAACTCACAGTAATGTGCGCTACAGCAATAAAACACTGTTACAAGTCTCAAGTCTTTATAAAGCGCTATCAAGTTCCGTAGCGCTGTACTATGGGTGGGACAGAATTAAAAAATATACATACAAGGTAAACACACAGAACAGTAGGAGAGAGGACCCTGCTCGAGAGCTTACAATCTAAAAAGGCAGCTTAATGTGCACACTGCACAGTATGGGCTCTTCAGAGTTCTAAAGCAATAAAACTCAAAAGGCCATATGAAAAAGTTGGCGCTAACTTAATCAGAACTGTTGTAAACTTAACCAGAGCCATTATAGTCTATGGAGTAGTTAAGTTTACAACAGTTCTTGTTATTTTGGCACCAACTTTGTAATACTGCCCAAAAACTTTAATTTGCTTAAAATTATTGTAATATTGTTAAATAAATTATTAAATTATTAAAATATTTATGGAAAAATAAATGTGTCAGTCCAGTGGCATTGTTAATTTTATAAGGGGGGGGGGAAACAATGCCGCTGCTTTTTAGAAAAGATTGTTTGTCACTTAACAGTCATGTTGGGTATCATTGGAAAAGCCAGACTCTGTCTCCCGTGGACTGGGGGGGCAGTCCCACAGTGAGGGCTGACAGCTAGGAAATCAGCCGCATGTGGGTGCAGGCCCTGCTCAGAGCCAGATTGGCAGCGAGCAGGGACAGAACAGGATGTGTGTGGACCGTCTTCCGCTCTGGGGAGGGAATCCCCATGATGCTCCACACACACGTCCTGGCATTGCAGGGGCAGCAAGGCAGACTGATGGGGCCCTGATCTGGGCCCATCCCCATCTGGGGCAGTGCCCGAATGCCCAATGAGTCAGTCTGCACATTTATTTTTTTACATAAAACCTGTTCATATTTGGTATCGTTGGCAAGGTCATGCTCCGGCAATTCCTGTGATACCGCACATTATCCTGTAGCTGCTACGTTTCTGGAAATCCAGGGGGGTCCAAAGGACGTGACACTTATGCTGACATAGTTATCCTTTTTCTGGGCCTATTAGGGGGCAGGGGCCTGGAGCTACAGCTCCAATAGCCCCTATGTCAATCCGGCCCTGTGTACAATGTTATTATGTAGGTGAGGTAGCTCTGGGATAAACTGTTTGACACATTAATGAGTAAATTTTGTAGCTCTGAGATTATTTAATCACAATAGACCCAGTGGCACCAAATGCCTGTAATTTAGATATAATAGGACACTGGAACAATGGGTTTTACAAATGCTATAATAACTGCAAAGAGTGAGTTGTCTTGAGCAGTAACACAATGATTGCCGAGAGGGATTGGGAAAAGGCACAAGGGGGATGAGGCTAGTGTTGACAGATTTGTTTTATCTATAATTTCTACAAGCTATAGGGCATCACTCCAAAGTCCCACCTTGTGTAGTGTACAATATGTATTCTTTAATGTGTCACGTGAAAAATAGTTGAACTAGTAAATCCAGATAGGGCAAAGGTTAGAATCTTTAACTCCAGGCCCACTTAATTTGGCATTGAAAGGCTGCCAAAAATATCTAAATTTTTGGGAGCATCTCCCATCAAGAGGCTTGCTGGATCTGTTAAACGGTTTGGTAGTGATACCGTTATTAAACCAGAGCTGATGAATGGGCAGTGAGTTAGGGGTTTCATTTTTTTTTCCCCCAGCTTCTTAGTCATGTGTGAACATTTATAAAGTATGTTACCAAGAAGGATACATTGAGATTTCTCTTGATTTCAAGTATGTCCTGAGTTCAAATTTTAGTTCATTTTACATTACTGACCGAATCCGAAGGTACTTTCTTTGAAATCTGTTGCTTGTGCCAGATAAATGTATGGAGGGGTACATGCACATTTCACGTTGCCCCCCCCCCGAATCCCCAGAGTTTTAACAGCATTTTGGATGCTTACCCATCAGATATGTCCAGACAGCACATTGTGTGGATAAAGTTACACATTCTGAAACTAAGTTGTGTAATTTTAGGTATGTCTGTCCCATAAAAGATCTTAGAGGGAAAGCAGTTTCTCTCCTAGGTGTTCTGAATTTGCCATAAATATGTTTTCTGCAGTAGAAAGGCAGTGTTGAAGGAGGACAAATAACTTGACTTTGACAATGAAGTGTGAAGTACTGGACTTTGAATGTAATAGGAAGTTATCGAAGTCTGCACAGGAAGTCTGAAGCATTCCATTGTGTTCTTAGATGGGATGGTTGTTTACACAGCATTTATCATACTTGACTTGGGGAAACAATGTGACTTACACTAAATTGCCGTTCATAGAACACAGCACATAACTAACAATCAACCCCAGTAAATCCAAAGTCCAGGTTATTTGTTTGGTTGGAGAATATAAGATTTATTCATCCGGTTATATTGCTCTTCTATACTTTAGAAGATTTTATAAGATTGTCAAAACCTATAGTTTAGTTCATACTTCACTGATTTGTTAAAGTTTTTTTCGTTTTCAAATTCGTGTGTGGAGTGCAGGTCCTGTGTATGGGATGTATTATTGGACACAACACTGACCTTTTGACTTCAAACGTTCTCAAGTGTAGGGTGCTTTGTGTATCTTCTCTATATGTTTTATGTACTGTATGTATACTCTTATTTATATAAAGTGTGTGTATATGTGTATATATATATATATATGTATATGTATTCAAACTCCTGCACTTGTCTCACACTAGCCTAAATGTGAAAAGAGTGTCTTTGGAGAGTGGAAGGAACGTCCGTGAGAGTGGACGTTACTTCCACTCGACGTCTGTCTGGCCACCTCGCTGAGCACACTCCTATGGAGAATCGCGCTTTGTAGCTCTAAGGCTAGGGTCAGACTAACGCATCTTTCGTGTTGTCTGTGAAAAAGTGCGTTCGAATGAATGGACGCATTTTTTCACGGAATACGCGATAGCGGTCATACGATGCGCATTTTCATCCGTGATTTTGTACGGATCATCAATAAAACCCTTTTTGTATCTGGACGTTATGTTGGCCGTACACTAGCAGCGTCTGACGTCTCCCAATCAGGCAAACACGCCGCTAGCGGACGCAGCGCACTCTGTACGTCAGTACTAGTGGTTTGACGTTCTCGAAAAATGCGTTCGTTTGCCACTTGCGTTGTGCGGCCGCACTTTTGTGCGGCCGTTCTTCATATGCAGCCCCGCATTGGACGTCATTTGCTGCTAGCACGGCCGTGATTTAGTGCGGTTAAACGCACGTTAAAACTGCTTTCGTCTGACCTTAGCCTTAGGGCTTTGACGGAGAGGCTCGGATAACAGATGCTTGTTGCGCGTGCATTTTGTGCGCACTCGCAAGCATGCGCCCGTACTGATGTGCTTACCGGCGTCCGTCGCAGCGTTTTGACACTGCAACGGATGCCAGTGAGCACATCAGTACGGGCGCACATAGCACGCTCATCTGAGGCCAGCCTTATGCTAGCATTGTTTAAATTTATCATTTTCTATACTCAGTACTTCATAGTGACAGGGCCCACTGGTTTTGCTTTATCTCAAAGTTGGTGTTAACTTAACCAGAGACATTATTGTCTATGGAGCAGTTAAATTTACACCAACCTCGGAATAGGGTCCTGGCTTGTTTTGAAAATTTTGCAAGAAAATCAAAATTGAAATATTATATTGACATAAGTAATCAGACCCTTTGCTATGACACCGTGCCACTGTTCGTGCTCAACTCATAATACTGACCTGCAAAAGTGAGCAAATGCCATTATCCCTTAGCGACTGGCCCTCCAGATATTTTGGAAATGCAATTTCCATGAGTCTCAGACAATCTAACAAGTAGCTGAGCATCATGGGAGCTGTAGTTCCAAAGCATCTGGGGCACTATCATGTGCCTGTAGCTAAAACCGGGATCTAAGGGGAAAAATTTGTGATCGTTAAATTCCCCCTATGCGTCCTGGTTTTAACTTTAGATTACGAGGCAGGCGCTGAATCCAGCAGGCTGACCCATAGTGGCCGCTAGGCTTGTGGATGCTGGGGGAAGCGCTAATGCACCGCATCCGCTCCATGGAGTCCATAGGCCTCTCGGGAGATCCTGCTGGTCGGCAGAGTGATCACGGAGGGAGACTGGGGACTTTTTTCCCCCAGTCTCCCTCTGCTCCCGGCTGCAAGAAGCAGTGGATCAGGCCACCGTTCTTGCTGCAGGATAAGAGGTGATTATTAGATTTTTGGGGTGTTTTCAGTTTCAGCAGCACAATCTGTTACCTATACCTCCTGAGCTGGTGGTAACTTTTTTTTTGCGCTAGCTCTTAGGATCACTTGGTCTTAACGCTAGGTACTAGCACTAGTTAATCTCTTTCACTTTGCGCTCCCCATGTTAAGTATAGGGAGCACAAAGTACAGTAAACTCGCGCTGAAAATCAAGGGCGCTAACAGGTTTTTTTTAACCAGTTAGCGAATTGCAGGCGATCTGTGCCCCGCGCAATGACCTCCGTTTAGCTAGCGGTAAAATGAGCGCTAGTGTTAGCTTGAAGTAGGTGATGGAGCCCCTAGAAAGTTAAAGTTGCTGGCCACTGCCTTAGCGTCTCCCGTATCCCAGCTCTGTTACAAGCAAGATGTCTTTTGGAGTCCTGTGACTCCATTGGATACAAACACGAACTCTGTGTCAACTGATTACTAATATATATATATATATTTCAGACAATCATTTTCTAAAGGGCAATGCATTAAATAAGAAAATCAATGAAAGGACACAGAATATACCTTAGTGTTTATATTACTGTGAAATGTACGAAGCTGAGAATTTAAAATACTGTGTAAATGACGATTTTTCAAATTCTGTTTGTAGTTGCCAATTCACAGTTTAGAGAATATGACCCTATAGAAGAAGCACTCTTTGATTTGGTTGTTTTCTGAAATAAAATAAGACTGAAATGCTCTGTGGGAAATGACCTGTTGAATCTTTTTTTCGCCCTCACTCTGCATTCAGAAAACCCTGGGAACAGCATATAAAATGTTCATAATGCTTTTAAACCTGGCTAGCTGCCAAACCCAGTTGAAGAGTCTGATGAACTCTTTAAGTGCCAGTATTGTCATGCTCTGTATTCTTCAAACTGCAGGTACCCATTGTCAGTAGCAGTAATGGATTTTATTGTAATGGATTATATATATATATTATTATGCCTCCCTTGCTGTTTGCAAGATTTTCAGTGCTGCACTTAAATCTCTGCCCTGGAAATCTGATAAATGAACACACTTGTATATTTCATGGGTTTATTGTATTATTAAACATATTGCTGTCCTGAATTTTCTTAGTGATTTGTGGTTTTTCTTCCCTGGATAATCAATTTTACACTAATATAGGTATAAAAAAATATATATAATGTATGCACCAATTGGTGTAGGAAATCTTATGCTGGAAACAATAAATAAAATAAATTCAAGACTGTAATCTGTTTAATAATCCAATCACCCCTTGGAATATACACCTGACCTGTGTTCATCTATGACGGGGGTCAGCAACCTTGACCTCCCAGATAGTTTGGAACTATATTTCCCATGAGGCTCAGCTAATCTAAGAAGTAGCTAAGCATCATGGGGGATGTAATACCAAAATATCCAGAGAGCCAAGGTTGTTGACCTCCTGATATATGCAGGGTTATTTGGAGCACCGAATTGGCCAGTGAATTTTTTTTTCTTTTTGAAAGGATTTTACCAGGAAGGATACATTGAGATTTCTCTCGTTTTCAAGTATGTCCTGGGTAGCGAGTATGTACCGTTAGGTGTCTTGCCCAAGGACACTTACTGGAGAGGTTGCTCGTACGGTGCAATTTCGTGGTTATTCGGCTATTCAAAAAGCTGGCAGTTCGCCAAATATTGGTGAATTGCCAGCAAAATATTCTGATTTTAGGCGGCAGTGGAATTCCCATAGAGATATAATGGTTAATCTATTCAGAGAACACCAAAATGTCCGTGAAATGCTCTGGTTTTCGGTGGTTTCATTCGACAGGTTTGATCAGGCAAATCCCATAGGTTTCAATGTAATTTTTTTTTTAAAAAAATCCCTGTTTTTATTAACCCTTTCGCTGCTGAGGCTTTTCCCGCCCCTGTGCTGAGGTCATTTTTACCGGTTTTGCTCATCATGTTTAAACGTGTTTTGAAGGCTTATTTTAGTATATGACCCAGACATATTATATATCGTTCTTTCCGTCAGACTCGGTAGATTCATAATATGTCATTATTATATGTATACGTTATGTCATGTCTGTATATTATAACAAAAAATGCAATAAAATATGTATTTTCAATAATTTACAACGTGTAAAGTGTTTTTTTTCACATTTTAACATGCGAGCAATTGCGGTTATATTTTGTATGGGGTGCGCTTGTTAAAAAAATTAGAGATGGGGTCTCGTTACATTTTTTTTTTGGGGAAAATTACACTATTTTTAACAAACGCACCGCATACAAAAATCGTTAGTGCAGCATCATTGTTCACATTATAATTGAAATGGGAACAATATTGCTGCATTAACAAACCAAAAAAAAAAAAAAAAAGTGTTTATTTTTTTTTTTTTTAATTTTTTTTAAATTTTTTTTTATTTTTATTTTTCATTTTTTTTTTTTTTTTTACAACATTTTTCACTTTCATGTTTGGTATCGTTGGAACGGCCATGCTCTGGCCGATCCAACCATACCAAAATTTAACCCCTAGCTGCCACGGATCGGGAGATAGGGAGTTCATTGGAACTCCCTATCTCCACCGTTGGTGGCAGTTAAGGGTTAAGTCCAGGACTGGCGTCATCGTGCTACGCACGATGACGCCAGTCCTCAGGGGGAGTTCCCGGAGGCTTGGCCGACATCCAAGATGCCGGCCAGCTCCGGGAAAGGATCGCGAACCGGCGCTTTTCAGCGCCGATTCGCGATCCAGCTCCCCAGGGGTTAATGCCAGGCATCATTTGGAAGGGCAGGCTGTGCCCTTCCAAATGATGCCTGGGTTAACCCCCGCAGAGCCGCTGATCGGGAGGGAGAGAGGTCTGAAGGACCTCCCCCCCCCCCCCTCCCTTTCAGGCGCCTCCTCCGCACATGCGGGGGGGGCGCCTGAATTAGGTGTCATCGCGCTGCCGCGATGACACCTAATTCCGGCGGCTGTGGTCCCGGATGCGCGGCTGACATCCAGGATGTCAGCCTGCACCGGGGGGGCCAGCGATCGGCCGGAACCCGGCCGAACGCTGACCCCAATGGGAGGACGCGCTCAGCGCGTCCTCCGCATACCAGCGGGAATGCTGAGGACGCGCTGAGCGCGTGCTCAGCATCCAAGTGGTTAAATATTTATTCAACTGTTTATTTTTTTAATTTGCAGCAAAAAGTCTATTTTATTTTTTTTTATTTTTTTTTTCAGGATTTTACGCCAAATTTTTTCCCCCAAATATTTATTTCCTGTAACAGACTTTTTTATTATTATTCTTCATAGGACCTTCTATATTATTTCCAGGTATTTCATGGAGTAATTGTTTTTGCAAACGTCTTTTAAAAGTTGTTTTGTGGCCTAGGGCCTATCTTATCCGTTTTTTCAAATTCCACCATTTTAGTAAAGAATTTCTCAATCTTTTTCAGGCACTTTACACACAACCGCACACAGTGGTCACGACAAACAAACTCCACTCCACTCCTGCTAGAAAGAGGAACCAGACAGGGCTGTCCGCTTTCCCCTCTTCTGTTTAACCTTGCGTTAGAACCTCTTTTACGTGTCATTGACTCCAGTAATGAGATTGCAGGAATACGACTGGGCCCTACTGTCACGTTAAAGGTAGTTGCTTTTGCAGACGAATTGCTACTTTTCCTTTCTAACCCTGCGACAGACACTCCTTCTTTACTAACCTTATTACACTTTTTTCAAAACACCACAGGGTTCAAGATAAACTACAACAAGACGGTAGTGCTTCCCTTAGGTCCTATTCCAAGTGGAGACTGGTTGACAAGCTTTCCTTTTCAGTGGGCCCAACCCCTTATATTAAATATCTTGGAGTTTTCTTGGCACGCCACCTTTCCCAATTATACAGCTTAAATATTCATCCCATTTTATCTACCTCCAAAACTCTACTGACTGCATGGGGTTCTCTTCCGCTTTCGTATCTAGGTCGGGCGTTTCTCCTTAAAATGACATTGTTTCCCAAACTCCTCTATCCCTTACAAGTAGGGATGAGCCGAACATACCCCGAGTTCGGTTCGAGCCTGAACCCGAACTTCCCATTTGTTCGGGTCCGAACCCGAACCCCCATGCAAGTCAATGGGGCTGAAAATTCGGTTTTTTTAGAGTGCCCTCCAAGAGGGCATATATGCTACATATTTGCCATAAAAGGTGTATGGGGGTCCGGGTAGTGCCCTGGGGGACAGGAAACAAGGAAAAAAAGTTAAAAAAAAAAAGTTTTTAAAGGGACAGTGAGTTTTCCATGAAATAAGGGTTAAAAATAAAAATGAAAAATTCCTTCAAATATCGTGACTAGGAGGTCCTCATAACCTGCCCGTGAAGTGGCGGATTTCTAGGATGTATAGAAATATGTAAAAACCAAAAAATGACATTTCAAATGACGGTAAATGCTTTTCCTTTTAATCTATCCATAAACAACTGCTTGGGGCGGCAGTCTGTATGAAAAGAGGAGACATTTTCGGACACGCAGAAAAAGTTTACTGATTTTTTTTTGGCGGTGAAAAGCAGGAGAATGGAAACTTCTAGACCAAAAAGCCGATTTGGAAAGTGAGATAAATGGGAGAATTTTTCTGGTTCGGCTATTTTGACCTAGAATTTTCCATTCTCCAGTCATTCTCTTGAGTTTCACCTTTCTCTGAATAACCCTGTCAGGGTTATTCAGAGAGCGGTGAAGAGCAGGAGAATGACTGGAGAATGGAAAATTCTAGGTCAAAATAGCCAAACCAGAAAAATTCTCCCATTTAGGCTAGGGTCAGACTAGTGGATTTTTAACGTGCGTTTAGGCGCACTTAATCACGGCCACACTAGCAGCAAATGACGGCCAATATACGAAGTAAGGTCGCACGAAAGACCGGCTGCGCAACGCAACTGGAAAATGAACGCATTTTTTCGAGAACGCAGAACCGCTAGTACGGACGTACAGAGTGCGCTGCGTCCACTAGCGGCATGTGTGCGTGATTTGGAGACGTCAGACCCTGCTCCTGTCCGGCCAACATAACGTCCAGACACCAGACACCCAAAGTTTCCTGGTTTGGATCCGTAAAAAATCACGCACAAAAATGCGCATCGTATGACCGTTTTCGCGCAATCCGTGAAAAAATACGGCAATGCGTTCGGACGCACTTTTTGACGGTCGCTGCGAAAAATGCGTTAGTCTGACCCTAGCCTTATCTCACTTTCCAAATCGGCTATTTGGTCCAGATTGTTCTCTTTTCCTGCCATTCTCCTGGTTTTCACCTTTCTCTGAACAACCCTGAGAGAGAGGTGAAAGCCAGGAGAACTGGCAAGAGAAGAGAACAATCTAGACCAAATAGCCGATTTGGAAAGTGAGATAAATGGGAGAATTTTTCTGGTTTGGCTATTTTGACCTAGAATTTTCACTTCTCCAGTTATTCTCCTGCTTTTCACCGCTCTCTGAATAACCCTGTGAATGTTTAATCCCAAGGTGAAAAATAACATTGCTTTAGATTTTTTTCAAACACCAGTTAAATGCAGCATATTAGGATGTTTTAGGGAAATTAATTCTCAAATCTCAATCAGAAGCAGACACCACCCCACCCTCAGTATATTGTACAATGTATCAAATTGATTACCAGACTAAAAACACCTGGTGTTATGCCCGTTTGTGAACAGAGATCATTTAGAGTTGATAATCTTTCCACGTACACATTAGTTTTTAATTCAATATCTAATAAACCGTTGCTTATAATATTCTGCAGTAAAGAGTCTCTTTATTTCTAGATTTTTTAGTATTTTTTTTAAGCATTTTCTATACTTTTTTCAAAATTTCTTTTTTTTTTCGAACCCGAACCGAACACGCCCAAAAAGTTCGAAATTCGCGAACTTTCGAACTGCCAAAGTTTGGGTCGAACTCCGAACCATCCGAACCCGAACAGCTCATCCCTACTTACAAGTCTTACGTATACTTTTACGACCCGCTGACGTTCGTTCACTTCCTAAACTGTACGCCTCTATTATATGGCAGGATAGACGGGCCCGTATTCCCCTCTCTGGCCTCCAACAATCCCTCTCCCGTGGAGGACTTATTTTTCCAAACGTCTCGGACTACAATTTGACTGCCTTTTTTCGATACGCCTCAGACTGGATACGGGGCACTTCCCATTACGTTGACTATGCGGTGGAGCAGGCGTTACTACCTGCCTCCTCTTTATTGTCCTTCCTTCACCAACACTCTCCGGCGGTCCCCCCGTCTCTCCGGTCCAATCCCTTACCAAGCGCGCCTGAATCCGCGTCCGCAAGCGACTACATTTATCCTGGCAGACGTCTTTATGGTCCCTTATTTTATGTAATCCTAATTTTCAGCACGCATCTCCTGCTCCCATATTTAACACGTTGGCCCAGCGAGGCCTGACACAACTTCACCACTATGTAGACGCGGTATCGAGACTGCCCTTCTCCTTCAAGACGTTAGGTGACATGATAGCCCCCCTTTCTCTTCACCCTGTCTTTTATCTGCAACTGCGACAATTTCTTCTTGCTCAATTCGCTGATTTCACCCCTGCGGATTGGGCAAATCCTCTAGATTCCCTATGGTTCATGACTTCCATACCCCCCCCTCGTTCACTTCTAGTATTTATATCCACCTACAGGCCTCCACGCCTACTTCTACCTCGTGGACGGCACTTTTGAAATGGACCACTCCTTTCCCGACACTTACCCCGCAGGACCTCATCCAATCTACCTTACAATCTCGGCGTCTCATTCCTTCGGCTAACTATTGGGATATGCTATACAGAATCCTCCACCACGCTTACATGGCACCCAATAGGATGGCCAAAGCCGGGCTCACATCCACCGCTGCATGTCTCAAATGTGGTCACTCTCCCGCCAACCACTGGCACTGTTTATGGTTATGCCCTCACATTCGGCTGTTCTGTGACTCTATCCGTAGATTCTGCTCGACAGTCCTTCAAATCACAGCCCCTAACACTCCTGAATGGGCCATTTTCAACTTTCTCCCTCCTGCCCCTGCCCATCCCTATCCCAAAAGTCATAGATTCTGGCTCGCTTTGCTGGCGGCCACGGGTAAAAAGGCAATCCTCTCCCAATGGATTATTATTATTATTATTATTTATACTCCACCCACTTTTCACATGGTGTACGACAGGGTTTATTCACTGTTTTTAATTGATTGGATAGAAACCTCCTTACACCTGGAAGATCGGACTATGGCCTTCTTCCAGAACTGGTCACCCTTAATTGCGACCCTTCCTGAAGATACAAAAACCTCATTGCGCCGCACTTTTTACTGTACGTCCTGGTATTCTCTGCAAATGTTGAAAGGTTTCCCCATCTATCCCCCACACACCTTATGACCCTATTTTGTCCCATTTCCTGGCCTCCACTGACCCTACCCCTGATGACACTCCTTCTACTCCCGTAGGACACGGTCCAATATGAACCGCTTTGGTTCTATCTCCCTTCACTCCCCAGAGGAATTGGTATCCCACATGTCCGGTATGTTGCCGCATGCTTTAATTAACTTGATTCATTTTGTATTGCTATGATACTGCTCAATCTTTCTCTATCGCAATTGAACCTTCAATAAATATATATTTTTTTTTTTAAAAAAGTTGCTTTGTGTTTTTGTTTTTTCTTTCTCCTCTTTTTTTCTCACACTGTTTCTGACAATGTAATAAAAAATTGATCAGTTACTTACCCCCATAGTTTAATTTACAGGAGTGTGCCTATAGATTTAGGCTAAGGTCAGATGAACGCATTCTGTGCGTCTGTGCACAACGGACGTACTTGCTGAATGACGACAAGGTAGTGGCCACACGGTCCGTTTTTGTGACTGACTTTTTTTGACTGATGTAGAAGGTAAAATAAATTAATATCAAAAACATTTTGTCTGTCAAAAATGCAGTTCGTCTGACTTCGTTCCATCACTCACACACAAAGCTATGCGGATGTTGCGGACGCAGCGCACTCTGTGCCTCCGTTCTAGCAGATTTACGTTCTTGCCTAAGGCTAAGGTCAGACTAATGCAGTATTAACGTGCGATTAGCCGCACTAAATCACGGCCGCGCTAGCAGCAAATTACGTCCAGTGCCGGGCAGCATATGAAGAACGGGCGCACGAAAGTGCGGCCGCGCAAAGCAAGTGGCACACAAACGCATTTTTTCGAGAACGTCAAACCACTAGTACTGACGTACAGAGTGCGCTGCATCCGCTAGCGGCGTGTGTGCGTGATTAGGAGACGTCAGGCGCTGCTAATGTCTGGCCAACATAACGTCCAGACGCAAAAAGTGTTTTATTGATGATCCGTACAAAAACACGGACGAAAATGCGCATCGCATGACCGCTATGGCGTATTCTGTGAAAAAATACGTCCATTTGTTCGAACGCACTTTTTCACGGACAACGCAAAAAATGCGTTAGTCTGACCCTAGCCTAACTTGCGTCCGTTTGCTGCGTCCGTTGCGCACTTCTGTGTGGACGTACTTTGTGTGTGGGGCTCTATTGATCATAATTGTATGCTACCACGGACGTTATAATGTACTGCAACACGGACGTGAACACTGCGCTCGTCTGACCCGAGCCTTAGCGATATTTATATACACATATGTGTGTTGTGTGTCTGATTTTTTTTCTTTTTCTCTTTTTTCATTGAACTTGTGGAAAAGTTTCACAATGGAATTTGGGTCAAACAACTGAATTTGAAAATTTTGAAACTAATGTTCTCCTACAGCTCAACTATTATCATATATAATCTGATATTCCTCGATTTAGGCTAGGGTCAGACTAACGCATTCTGTGCGTCCGTGCACAACAGACGTACTTTCTGACTGACGACAAGGTAGTGGCCACACGGTCCGTTTTTGTGACTGACGTTTTTTTGATTGATGTAGAAGGGAAATAAAATTAGTATGAAAAACATTTGTTTGTCAAAAATGCTGGACGTATAAATGCAGTCCGTCTGACTACGTTCTATCACTCACACACAAAGATATGCGGACTTGGCGCACTCTGCACGTCCATTCTAGTGGTTTTACGTTCTTGCCTAACTTGCGTCCGTTTGCCGCGTCCGTTGTGCGTCCGCACTTCTGTGCGGACGTACTTCGTGTGTGGGTCTCTATTGATCATAATTGTATGCTACCACGGACGCTAAGGCTAGGGTCAGACTGAGGCAGTGCGAACGCGCGTGCAGGCGCACTTAATCACGGCCGTAGTAGCAGCAAATGCCGGGCAATATACGGAGTACGGTCGCACAAAAGTCCGGCAACGCAAGTGGCAAACGAACGCATTTTGTCGAACGTAAAACCGCTAGTACGGTTGTACAGAGTGCGCTGCGTCCGCTAGCGGCGTGTGTGCGTGAATTGGAGATGTCAGACACTGCTAATGTCCGGCCAACATAACGTCCAGATGCACAAAGTGTTTTATTGATGATCCGTACAAAATCACGAACGCAAATGCGCATAGTATGACCGCTATCGCGTACTCCGTGAAAAAATGCGTCCATTCGTTCGAACGCACTTTTTCACAGACAACGTGAAAATGCGTTCGTCTGACCCTAGCCTAAAATGTGCGGCAACACGGACATGAACACTGCGCTCGTCTGACCCGAGCCTTACTCTAGGTGAATATGCATTTGTGTGGGTGTATGTGTTTGAATGCATACGTATGCTTTTTGGTGGAGATAGGTATGTGGGTCTAGGAGAGTGTGCGCCATTGACGCAATAAGGTTTACTGGCATATTCCCATTGTCAATCCTAATGTCTACACTATGTAAGTGGAAAACATAGGAATATTATTAGAAATCCCTTACACCATGTTTCATAAAGCCTTTAATCAGACGCGTAAAGTAACCCTTTATGACTATTCCATCACCATTCGTGTCAGATATAACTATTGACTAAGCTAGTGATTATTCCAGGAATACTCATGAGAACTATTAATCCTTCAGATGTATTGTTTAAAATACATTATGAAGTGGCTGAGGTTTTCTAGCTTATCACTTTACTCTCTTATTTTAACATTGCTCTTTCTTGCCTTTTTTTTTGTATTTTTTTCTTCGTATGGAATACACCCACACATCCCCTTGCTCTCTTTGCTCTCTTCTTTTTGTTTCTCAAGCTTATTCATGGTGGTAGGTGTTTGATTGCTCAACCCATGCACATCAACTACCAAAGCGATTCTTTATTTAAAAGACAAAAAAAAACATTTTGACATTATTATTTATTTTTTTATTTTTTGAGAACGTATTTTACCAGGAAGGATGCATTGAGATTTCTCTCGTTTTCAAGTATGTCCTGGGTGGCGAGTATGTACCGTTAGGTGTCTTGCCCAAGGACACTTACTGGAGAGGTGCTCTGGCCGGGATTTGATCCTGTTTCTCCATGGTTATAGAGCAGTGATGTTACCTCTACTCCACCCAATTAGATGGGGTTTTTTTTCCTATTGGAAAAAAGTAGGGTATTTTAAGTATTGATTGAAGCCGTGTTTCCTAAATCTGTCCTCAGGAACCACTAACAGGCCAGGTTTGCCAGATATCTGATGCACAGGTGATAGGATTTTCTGCTCAGTGATTGCAGGATTCAGTCTGCATTTCCTCAAGGTGATCCTTAAAACCTGACCTGTTAGTGAGTTCACATGACCAATGCTGAGGAACACTGGTTTAGGAGTTTGTTTCTTCTGTGTGCTATAACATTGTTATCGGATTGCAGTTCTGCAGATGTGGCTGCAAGTATTGGTACCCAACCACTTTTTTTTTTTTTTAGGGAAAAAACACCATTTTTGCTAAGCAACTTAAAAATGATAAATAATGATGGATACCAAACCTTTTATTAAAAATGTAATCGAAGCTTTGGTATAAATAATCAAGCGCTTTTTATAGCTCTGAATTAGATTTCTACATTTTTGAGGAGTATTTTCATCCACCCTTCAGTTCTGGGTTGGTTTGATGTGAGTCTTTTCCCAAATGTGAGTTTTAGCTCTTTCCGAATCCACAGATGTTCAGTGGAAATCAGATCTGGAGTCCTAGAAGGCCACATTTGTTCAATGGCTTCTTTTCATCTATGCTGGGGTGCTTTTTGAGGTGTTCTTCGGATCATTATCCTGCTACAGGATCCATAACCTGGGACTGAGACCATTTTCTAACACCGGGCAGTACGTTTTTTTTCAGTAGAATACCATGATTGTCTAGTGATTTCATTGTACCCTGCACGGACTCTAGATACTGAGTGACAGCAAAGCAATCCCGAAACATGAATGAGCCTCAACGTTCACTGTAAGGATAGTATCCTTCTCTTTGAAAGCTTCTTTTTTCCGTCTACAAACATGGCATTTTTGCAACATGCCAAAAATCTATACTTTTATTTTGTGTCTCCAATGGACATTCTCCCAGAAGGACTGTGGTTTGTCGACATACATTTTGTCAAACTCTAGTCAGGTGTTTTTGTGGTTCGCTCCTAGAGAACGGTGTACTATATCATTTAAAATACACGGGTACCAACACATCAGCCACATCTGCACATATCTTCTAGTGTCATGTTAGAAAATCAATTCTGGTGTGAACTAACTTAAAATAGACTCCCAAAACCTGTAGGTCTATTACTTTGCTGCAATGTGCTGTTAATGTTTTAAACTCCAGTTCAACAAATGATGTCTCCTATGTGTATAAAAATAGTAATGAAACCTTTCATTCAGGGATCTGTAGCTCAGGGATAAGCAACCTTTGCATTCCAAATATTTCTGAACATCATCAATCATCTATAGTCAGCAACTGGCTGACAAACACATTTCCTATCCTTGTTAGTGCTCGACAGTCACAAAACACTGCATCTTTGGATGACCTTTGCCAACAGTTGTTGTGGACTACATATTCAAAGATACTCATTTGGCCTTTTTGCTAGTGGAGGATACATAATTTAAATCAATTATTTTGTTTCTGACTCATGTCTGCAGCATAGATTGTGTGTGTTTATGTGAATGTAGGCATGTATTTATGTGGCAGGTCATTGTGTGCAAATAAAAGTGTGTATCTCTCCTGAGTCTAAAGGTTTATTTATTTATAAAGTATTTTACCAGGAAGGATACATTGAGATTTCTCTCGTTTTCCAGTATGTACTGGGTTCAAGAACATTGAATTGTTACACTTTATTACTTTGTATTTCTGTAACAACTGTAAGATATTAAAATTGTGTCAATGCGAGTGTATTGTGCACAGGATCAGTCAGTTTGCTAATGTGGAACAATGTGTTTCTGTATTGAGGGGTGGGTAACTGTGGGGAGTCAGTGCTTAAATAAATTGTTCATTCACATCTTACAGGGTTATTCAAAGAGCTCCGAATTGTGCCGAAAGGTAACCGAACAGTGAAATTCAGCGTTCGGTTACCTTTCCCGGCCATTCGGCTATTCAGAGAGCAGGCAGTTCGCCAAATCCTGGCAAATTGCCTGCACATACGGTGCCTGTTCGTTGCCTGTTTGAGGGCAGTGAAAGCTCCATAGAGAAGCAATGCTTCGTCTATTCGGAGAACAAAAACCAGCAGTGAAAAGCTGCCGAATTGCTCTGCTGTTCGGTGGTTTCATGCGGCAGGTTTATTCAGGCGAATCCCATAGGCTTCAATGTTAAAAATATTCCCGTTTTAATACAGTATCTAATAAACCGTTCATTATAATATTCTGCAGTATAAAGTCTCTTAATTTATAGATTTTTTTTTTTTTTGGATATTTTAAGCATTTTTCGAGATTTATTTGCGGATTTTTTTTTTCCGTTGTTTTAAATAGTTTTTTCTTTTTTCTGTAACAGCCCTTTTATTATCATTCATTGGATCTAATATGTAAATTACAGACATTTTCGTTCTGTAGTTTCTTTGCAAACAGCGTTTCACTTTTCAAACATGCAAGCGTACTGTTTGTTTTTTTTTTCACTCCATTCGTCTGCGGCGTCGCCTTTTTCCGGCGGCTGCTCGGGTTTCTCCGGCGTGTTCGGCAGGGTTAATCCAGATGTTTTTGTGGGTTTCGGTGTGCGTTCGCCGGGTTTTGCAGTGAGTGGTCGTCGGATCTGCGGCTGCTTTTCGCTGCACTCCGATGGCTCTGTGGTGCTTGCTGAATACACCGCAGGGTCGCCGAAATGGGATCACCAAATCACACCGAATTGAAGAGAACGAAAAGTCACCGAACGTGCGGTGACTTTCGATTCTCTTTGAATAACCCTATTCGTTTCCTATCCATTATCTCTTCCTAAACCTGGAAAGCAGTGACGTGCGGTGAGGTCAGTGGCTGGTGAGGCACTGGCTAGTATCAGAGCCAGATATACACCGGGTTACGCAGTCACAATTTACGCATTTGATTATCGATATATACTTATGTTTACCAATTAAAATATATATTGCATGCCTAGATTACTTGTCCATTGTAAACAAAACCTTGTATTTAACAGCTAATGAGGTGGAGGTGGGACTGTTTAGACAAGACAGCAGGGGTGTATTGTATTCTGCATGATAATCCAAATAAGAATTTGCAGCAGAATGAGATAAAACATAAAACTTGGAGTTTTAGAGACTTCTAATCTACCCCCGGTGATGTCCTTTGAATACATCCCACACAATACAATGCTGTATATCGGTGACTGGCCCATTCACTCCATTCTATGGCCAAAGCCACACAGTGAGGAGCAAGAGATGGAAAGATACTGGAGGGGGCAGGTCACACAGTGGATGCACCAAGTGGCACATATAAAATATTTTCTTAACTGAACATACAAGAGTAAAACAAAACACATGTAGGATAAGGACATATCATTTTGTGTGGTAGCGGCCCCTTAATTAGGTCACATGGCTGCTTTAGAGATAGAACCGTTTTAATATTTTTTTTTAAAATATGTATATAGAATGCAACAAGGAAAAAAAAAACCTTTTTTTTTAAAAAATACCTTGGGCTGAACATTTTGGACCAAAATTGCCAAAGTGTCAGGTCCTTATTTCGTGACTGTGCCTTTTTGCTTAAGCCCAGAGAGAAACCAGAAGCATCTACCTGTCAGAATCCCTGATACCACTGTCTCCATTCCATTAGAATGTGCAAAGGTTTTTTGCAGAATTCAAAGGATAATTTTTATCATTCATGCCCCCCCAGTGCCCCCACACCATGTTTTTTTAATGGATGGATGGGGAGCTGGTACACACATGCAGTTAAAGGGATAGAGGAGCTGCAGATAACAGGCAGGTGCTTTGATTCACTAGCAGGCAGGTGTATTTTTGGGGAGGTAGGAGTTGGATGGAGGGGTAGTTGGGCTAGACAGGCAGGTGATGGGGAGCTGGCATTCACCTGTATGTGAGCAGTTGGGTGCTTGGAGATGAGCTAGAACTCACCTGGATTCAGGTAGGTAGAGGATGGATGGGAGGGGTAGACACAGGCAGGTGATGGGGAGCTGGGAGACCCCTAAAAGCTGTCACAATCTATGCTCCCAGCAATGAGCATCCCTGCAACTAGCTGAGAATAAAACTTCCCTGCCTTCCTAATGAGCATGCCAGGAAGCCAATCAGTGAAAGGCTGTGTGATACTAAGAAGCCTAACTGCCAATGAGGCGACGGGGGCGGGTCAGCTGGCAGTGCGGCTCACATTGCCTGGCTGCCATGGACGCACTGTGCTTGGCAACAACAGCAGTGATCCCAGCACACACATGCTCTGAGCTCTGCCCCCGCGCAGAAACGCCCTATGATTGAGGAGGCTAGTCACATGACTGTCCTGCCTCAATCAATCCATGAGGAGCTCTGCCTAAAAAAAAAAGGAATGGCTTGATCAATGGAGCTTTCCCATTGGCTCAAGCCATTCAATTGCTCCAATTGCTCTCAGTGCTCTGAGGCACTGAAGGCATGATTCAGGAAGTAGGCCAGCTTGAGCTACACAAGTAGCGTAGAGTTCAGCTGTGCTCAGTGCTGCCCCTGCTGTGTGTGTGATGAATCACACACACAGCAGCCGGCAAACGAAGAAAAGAAAAAAAGGCGGACAGAGAAGGGCAGCGAGGGGGCGTGGAACTTTTATTCAATCAAAAATTTTATTTTATTTTAGTATAGATGCACAGCTGAGCACACTGACAATGGCAGGGGAGGCCTTGCCTACCCTGCCGCCCCTGACTGCACGTCCCTGCTGGAAAGTGATATGATGATAGCTAGTAGTAAAAGGAAGAACGAGAAATGTGACATGTACTGGCCTTTGTCTCCTCTATGCTACGGTCTACCTTGTATATATACAGACCCAGGATGCAAAAAAATGAGAGATTGCAGACGTCATATGCATGTCTTACCCTTGAGTTCCATGCTGCATATGGGGAATGGAACACAGGAGCTCTGTGATGCAGTTCTTTGAATTGCTGTGATGTGCAAATGGCCTCTGCAATAATAAACTTTATTATTTGCGGTGTGGAGGCTTTTTAATCTCATTTTTTGCCCTCCACCAAAATTTATATATACATGCATACATACATACTACTAAACTTTTACACCTACTCCTAAGTTTGATATAAAATGCCTTTCTCAGCACTAAATTGCAAGCTACATGGCATCCGTGCTAGAAGAAACAGAGCTCAGCATTACTGTGCTATAATCCCGAAGCAAGGGATTTGGCCATGGAACAAGAAAAAGCCCTTCCAGGCATACTTATACCTGGTGGTCTCACTTGGTATATGACTGCAGGTAAAGCATTCTGGAGCATTCAGTTTTTTTTCAATAGAGAAAAGGTGAAGGATTGTTTTCGTTTAACGAGCAGCCATAATGTCTGTGTTTATGGAATGCCAAATTGACCAACAGTAAACCTATACATAGTATGTTTCGAGAGAGAAAAAACAACAAAACCAATTAACATTCTGAGTGAGCCTTATTTGAGTCAACAGAAGAAAACCTATAAGATCCGTAACTTGTCTGGAGACAGGAGTCATACCATAGCCAGACTTTAACAACACTTTCCTAGGATGTTCCTAGGAACTGGCTAATCACTGATCTTTAAAGGTTAAAATAGAATGATTTATGAGTGAGCCTAACACAAAAATTAGTATGTAGATATATGATATGACTCATTTCCCTCAAAATTCTCTTTCATATTTTGAGTTTCTCCGTCTCCATAAATAATTAGTCTTTGTCTTAACATGTAATTCTAATTTACCCCCTACAGCAAACTTTTTTTCACTTCTTTTCTTTCATGTGCTGAACATTGCATATTTAGCAGACTGCTTTTGCCACTTGAAGATATTTCTCCGGCGATATTCAGCCTCCTGGCTACAAGATCAGACCCGCAGATGAAACCCTTCACACTATAATAATATATTGGAATTTAATTTAAACCCACCCAAGCAAGCACAGATCTTGCTTTTTATTTTTTTCTTATAAATTGAGGAACTATGCACCGTTGTACTATAGGAATTCAGGGTAAACGCAGTCACATGATTAATATTCAATGAGAAGTAAAAAAATAATAAATCTACTTCCATTTGAAATGTCTGCATTAGAAGAGCATGCCATTTCAAAATCTGGCACGGTGACAATTTCCTACAAACTTGGCAAACGTGCAGTTGGCAGAAATCATGAATTCATCTGTGTTGTCAGTGCGGAAAGAGAAGAAAAATATGTCATGCAATCACCAAGACTAATTTTAATAAGCTGTTTGTTTGCATGGATAAGTAGACATTTTTCACTGTAATCAGAATTAGTCTTATCAAGATTTTATACATCTGAATATATTTTTAATATATCCTCATTTATTCAATTCTAACATTAAATGCCTTACCGGTTTTGTGGTTCTATGTAGCTGTACTGCTAGCGAGCAGTTCATAGCATTTGTGCATTTCATCAGCAAAAGTCTGTCATGTAGCAATTAAATAAATACTTTTTGAGAATCTGGCACTTTTTTGGCCCTAATCAAACAAACTGATTTGATGCACAGCATCCAGCGTGCCTGGCGTTTGGATGCTATTGCTTGTGACTTTGGAAATTGATTTTTAATGGACCCACCATAGTAGATGCTAATCTCTTCTGTGATTTTTAGTCTCTATCACTTGGTTCGAATTCAGTCATTATTGAAAGCAAACAATCCCCATGCTTTTCCTATCCTTTGACCATCGCGGATTGTTATTCATTGCCAATGACGGCTTTATTAATTTGTGATGCTGTGTTATATCTTCAAAGTCAAAATGAGCCTGACATCCAAATTGAATTGGCCCTGCAAAGTTCAGATTTTCTATGAACCAGAATATGTATCCAAGATTTTAATGTGTTAAAGGGATACTCTATAAAAATTAGAGACCCATTTGTTGTCCTTTTAAAAATGGCATCTGCCAATTATTATTTTTATATACATAATATTTATATTAATATTATTTTTATATATAAAATATATATTTTTTTCAGTTGATTTTCCTCACCTTTTGTTCCTTGTTGCGCACAGCTCCTCTATGTCAGCTCAGGGGCTTCCAAATCCAGAAGTCCCTGCAGCTTTGCTAGTCAATTTACATGGAAACGCAAATTGCGTAGCGTAAGATACGTAAATTGCGCATCACTTCGAACTTACATACTGTACTATGCAGAAAGATGGGTCAGAGCTGCATGCACAGAGTCGATCCATCAGTTGCCTCTCTGAGAACACTCACTATTGTGGGCAATCTAACAGGGTGACGCCAGCATGTGCTCCGCTTGCTGACATCGCTAATGACCTATCTGGTAACTGGCAGTCAGGAAATTTAAAATCCAGGTTGGTGGTGACATTGGGTAAATGGGGGAAACGCTTCTGCTTCACACACCATTTTAACCAGAATGGGGCTGCAGGGTTGGGGGGGGACTCTACACCTTCTGGCCATTTGTTGGTCAGGATGAGTAGTGTGTTCCTTCTAAATGTTACATTGGTTATATATGAATTGGCACAGATGGCTTTAAGAAACCTCTCTCTCATATTGCATCTCTGTCAAGTGGTACTAGTCCACAGCATTGGAAAATCATTCTTGTAGGGCAACATATCAACGGTAGGCTCATAGAATCCTCTGCAAGCATGGTAGAATTGCAATCAATATACATTCTCAAAACAATCTACAGTGGATACATTAAATATTGTTCTGTGGGTGATAGAGAGGATACCCCTTTGGGGTAAATGGCGAGGGTTGATCTACCTGGTACTAATATTCTTGGTGCCACACTTTACTGATTATTTTGCATCCTCCTCTTTTCAATCATTGTCAAAAAACTTATGGAGTACATTTTATTTATTTTTGGACTGTTGCTCAAACCATTAGCATAAATATTTGGGGTACATTTATTAGCCCTTACCGCCGAGCAGATCGTGACCAGTGGGTGGGTCTAAATGCTGGCGGGGCATACTAGTACTAGGTGGGCAGGCGAGAGGCAGCCAATGGGAGCCAGTGGGGCATGCTATGCCGTCCCGTGGCATTCAGTCCCACCCGCACTGGGGACGGCATTGCATGCCCCATGGCTTTAAAGGGTTAAAGACATTTTATTCAATGGTGGCAAGGTACGATGGAGTTTAAATATGGGGATTAGAGACAGGATTCGGGTTATATTACGCTCATGTATTGCTTGACATGAATACTGTATAAAATATTAACTCTGTTTCCCTTCTTTTCAGGTGATTGCGAACTCTTCATCCACCATGGGGAGGTATTTATCCAAGCTGCTTTTATTGCTGCTGCTGCAGCATTTTGGAAAGTGTGAAGAACATCTACATTCTTTTATGCAGTTTACACAGCATCAATACAATGCTACTGTATCTGAAAATTCAGCTGCAAAAACATATGTTAGTCACCCAACGAAGATGGGTATCTATCTTCGAAACCCATCATGGGACATAAAGTACAAAATTATCTTTGGTGACAATGAAAACATTTTCAAAGCCGAGGAGTATATTTTGGGAGATTTTAGTTTTTTGAGAATAAGAACCAAGGGTGGTAACACAGCCACCCTTAACAGAGAGGTGAAAGATCACTACCTCCTCATTGTAAAGGCTGTTGAAAAGAACTCAAACTCTGAAACACGGACAAAAGTTAGTGTTCAAGTCCTAGATACAAATGACTTGAGGCCTCTGTTTTCACCAACATCATATAGTGTCTCTTTGCCCGAAAATAAAGCAATAAGGACCAGCATTGCAAAAGTCAGTGCAACAGATGCCGATATTGGAACCAATGGAGATTTCTACTACAGCTTTAAAGAGAGAACAGACATGTTTGCTATTCATCCAACTAGTGGTGCTATAATTTTGACTGGTAAACTTGACTATTCTGAAACCGACAAGTATGAGATGGAAATTCTCGCTGTTGACCGTGGTATGAAATTGTATGGGACCAGTGGTATTGGTAGCATGGCAAAACTTACTATTCATGTGGAACAAGCTAATGAATATGTTCCTGTCATATCTGCCATTACACTGACCCCTTCTGAACATGATAAGGATTTAACATATGCAATTGTAACTGTTGATGACCATGACCAAGGACCAAACGGTGAAATAGCTTCATTAAGCATAGTTGCTGGTGATCCTTTACAGCTTTTTAGGACTGTTAGAGCCGCTCCTGGAAGTAAACACTACGCAATTGTGGCTCATGGAGAGGTTGATTGGGACAAACATCCATACGGTTTCAACTTGACTCTTCAAGCAAAAGACAAAGGATCCCCCCCACAGTTTTCCTCTGTTAAAATAATTCACTTGACATCGTCCCGATTTAAACATGGTCCGATAAAATTTGAAAAAGATGTCTACAGGGCTGAAATAAGTGAATTTGCTCCTCCCAATACACCCATCGTAATGGTTAAAGTGATGCCTAGCTACCCACACTTGAAATATGTCTTCAAATATGGTACGGACAAGACTAGATTCAACTTGAATCCCAACACAGGCTTGATCAGTACTTTGTTGCCCCTTAAAGCCAAGCAAGCTTCACATATTGAATTGGATATTATGACTAGTGACAAAAAAGCTCAAACTAAAGTAATGATCAAAGTTCTCAGTATGAACAGCAACGCCCCAGAATTTACTCAGAACTCTTACAAAGCTGTGGTTGATGAAAGTGTACACATTGGCACAAGTGTCCTAAGAGTAACTGCCGTTGATCATGATGAAGGGGAAAATGGTTACGTGACCTATAGCATTGTAAATATGCACCCAGTACCTTTTGTCATCGATTCTTTTTCTGGTGTGATTAGTACAAGTGAAGAGTTAGATTATGAACTGATGCCCAGGATCTATACAGTAAAAATTAGAGCATCAGACTGGGGTTTGCCGTATCGTCGAGAAGTTGAAATCCCTGCCACAGTCATTTTGAATAATTTAAATGACAACATACCACTGTTCGAGAAGATAAATTGTGAAGGCACAGTCCCCAAAGACCTTGGCATTGGAGAACAAGTAACCACTGTTTCTGCTATTGATGCTGATGAACTTCAGTTGGTAAAATACAGAATAGAATCTGGAAACGATCTTGATTTATTTACATTGAATCCGAATTCAGGAGTACTCTCCTTGAAACAGTCCCTTTCAGAAGGCCCTGGGGGTAAAGTCTCTTTTCACAGTTTGAGGATTACAGCTACAGATGGAGAAAACACTGCCAAGTCAATTTATATCAATATTACTGTGACATCCAGTCGAAAGATTGTTCACTTAGACTGTGAAGAAACTGGAGTTGCCAAAATGCTAGCTGAGAAACTTCTACACGCTAATAAGTTATTTAACCGTGGAGTACCAGAGGAAGTTGACTTTGACACACACTTGGCAAACTTGCATGCTCCTCAGTTTAAAAGTACACTTCCTAGTAGAATCGCAATAAAGGAAAACCTACCTGCAGGAAGCAATGTGATTCAAATGGAAGCCAATGACCTTGACACCGGATTCAGTGGCAAATTGGTATATGCTCTGGCCGAGGGGAACAATGACAGTTGTTTCAACATAGATATGGAAACTGGTTGGCTAAATATTTTTTCTCCGCTTGACAGAGAACTTAAAGATCACTATACTTTGAATGTTACGGTGTATGACCTTGGAATACCACAGAAATCCACATGGCGTCTTATAGATGTTGGCATTCTTGATGTGAACGACAACCCACCAGAATTTTTGCAAGACAGTTACTTTGTGGAAGTGAAGGAGAATGAAGATGTAAATCAAGTGATTATTAAAATAGAGGCAGTGGACAAAGACTTGGGCAGGAATGGTGAAGTGAGATATTCCATGATTACAGACACAGATATCTTTACTCTTGATGATAAAACTGGGGAAATCAAAGCTGTCACACCACTTGATCGAGAGATACAACCAGTGCACCTTCTCAAAATAGAGGCCAGAGACCAAGCAGAAAATGAACCTCCTTTATTTTCTACTGTAATTTTAAGGGTATTGGTAGAAGATGTCAATGATAATCCACCAGTGTTTATTCCCTCAAACTACCATGTTAAAGCCAGAGAAGATCTTCCAGTGGGAACTGTTGTAGCTTGGTTAGAGGCCTATGATCCAGATTTTGGTGTTGCCAGCCAAATTCGATACAGTCTTTTAGACAATACAGAGGGAAAGTTTGAAGTAGATAAATTCAGCGGAGCTGTACGAATTATACACGAGTTGGATTTTGAAGAAAAACAGGTTTACAACTTGACAGCAAGAGCAAAAGACCGAGGGAAGCCTACATCTTTGTCGTCCACTTGTTACGTTGAAATTGAAGTTGTTGATGTGAATGAAAACTTGCACACTCCCAGGTTCTCAAATTTTGTTCAGCGAGGAGTGGTGAGAGAGGATGCTCCCATTGGAACTCCTATATTAACTGTTTCAGCGCATGATGAGGATATAGGAAGAGATGGTGAGATCAGATATTCAATAAGGGATGGATCAGGAGTTGGTGTCTTCACAATTCATGAAGAAAAAGGTAAAACATTTTCTCTATATACAAAAAAAAATGAAATCTTTACAACAATGTGCATCTTTGACAATGTTTGCAACACAGGGTCATTTTATTTAATCAGAAGCCATAATGAAAGAATATGTTACTTGCATTTCTAATATCTAAATTTGCTTGTGGAAATAGATTGGTACAATTTAGCTTGCATAAACAATAATTTATTAATTTTTTCAGTGAAACTGGTTAAGACCAGAGTATCAATGTGCTGCTCTGGTCCGAAACTTTAAAGGCAGCAAATAAATAAATAAAATTAATATAATTAAAAAGTGTTACAAAGAATGAGTGCTAAAAGGCTAATTCTCTGTTAAGTGGCACTCATTTCACAACAAACACTACAGACGAGTGGTGCCAGATGACATTTCTATGCTGGTTGATTGTGTGAACCATGTTTTGTTTACAGAACAGTTTTGTATAAACTTTATTATTTAATTGGTTCTAAGCCAAACTTTCCGATTTTTCATAACCGCAAAGCAGGCGTGCTTAACCAGTCACGCTACTCAAATGAAAAATGCTTTCTTGTGAAAATCTATTTTGATACGACCAAACTCGGCATTTTTCAGTTTTAAGCTGTAGCTCTGTTTTAGGCTCTGTTGAACATAGCACTTGTCAGTGATTTTGAGCACCTATACTTATGTGTAGAAGATTTATTTTTTTAAAACCTTGGCTCTTCGTGAATATTGCAATTTTTTTCGAGCTTGGATTTCCCCAGGAGAACTCGCAGCTCAATGCTAGACCTGCCGACAATAAATATTGAATCTAGGAGACAGGCAACTGCAGTTTTGAATCCATTTACTAACTAATCAATACAATTACAAGATATTATTTGAAGCAGATATGAACAAATAAAGCATGATGATGGTCTTACAAAACAAAGCATCCAGTCTATAATTCTGTAAACCCAATTTCAACACTTTGGCTTCGTCTTCTAAAACGGTCTTTGTCTGAACATGTTCTTGACGGCAAAAATGCCAGCAGTGAAAGACCTTAGGAGTAAATCCACAGGGAAGTTGTCATTTAAAGTAGTCAATATTCCACCTATTCCTTCAAAGAGTTAGACTTTGAAAAAGACTGACAAATGAGTTATCTCCTGGGGGCAGCATTTTGCCTGAATTGTGGTCAAGCTTAATTATGGCAAGTGCCAAATGTTTTATGGAGGGCTTTCACTGGCCCTAACCAAAGCACAAAAGCTCTTGTTCTCCCAGGCAAGGTGTTTACAGATGTAATCTTGGAACAACATAGGTTATCCGTTAACATAGAACAACCAAACAGAGAAATCTAGGCTCTAAATGATTGTAATAAACTAAAACTGCATTTAAATACAAATCTGATTATTTAGCGGCTTAACAAGAAACAGCGTGGCATGTCCCCGAGCTTGAGATAAGCTACTTGAGATGCATCGATTTTAGTTCTTGCATAGCAAGCTGCATTTTGCATTAACGTTTATGCGAATAGACTTGATACATTGATAAAACCAGACTCAAATCTTACTTGAAAAAAAATTCATAATCTCCAATGTGTGTGTTTTTTGAAAACCATACTTTAGTTATGAAAAATATAATGAGCAAAAGAGAAGTATTGAGTTACAAATATTTTTTTCACAATAGCTATTCGGTATGTGTGTGATATGGTAAACCTGGGACAATTCTGTTCCATCCTGATAATTTCAGGAATCCCTAGAGAACCGTACAAAGAACCCTTTTTCTGTCCTCATTTCCCCAGGCATATATAGGTATACCGGCACATAATTTACTCGCTATACCTATAATCAAGCCCTTTATGTCTGATTTCAGAGAGCAATACTTTGGCTTCCTCCTTTTGCCATACCACGCTTATAAAAGGTTTGTGTCCCTCCTATATGACATCCTATCCAGTCCCTTCTCTGTGAAGCTCTATTCTAGCAAAGCAACATTTTGTTTCATTGTTTCTTTCTGATTAAATCTGGTCTCTGAAATTTGGCTTTTGGCAAGAGCAACATGCAAATCTCAGCCATTTTTACATATGTATTTGCATATGGACAAGATCAGAGCTGCAACTCACAAAAAAGTACAGATGGTATATGAGGAGTGGAAAAAGCATAGGTTGGGGTAGAGTGTTGTAGTAATTCCAATGTCTTTTTAATTCATAAAAAAACACACCATGGAATGAATGAATTCTGCGGAAAACAATATTATAGTAACCGTTCAATCTCTTTAACCACAAATAAAGAGTTTGGCTATAGATTTATATTTTATGTCCTGGCTTAGTAAGAACACCAAGGGCTAAATTCCAAGCCTGGTGCAAACTTGCCAGAGCTATTAATGTCTATGGAGATGCTACGTTTACTAGAGCTCTGATTAATTTTACACCAGGCTTGGAATTTCCCCAAAAGTAATTTAACAATGTGCACTTGGAGTGTAACAGTGTAGAGAAATATCAAACGGCCTTAAAAAAAGCACCGTAAGTTAGATTTAAAGTTTAAAAAGATCCAAGGTTTAATGCCCACCATTAATCAGGCATTTTTTGACCTCCTGCTTCTTACTTTATTACTACCACTAGAGCAGGGTGGGAGACTTCACAGGTGCATGCCCCCGCTCCTCTTTCATTGATTAAGATATTCTTTCATGTTTGGTTTCCTGTTCCTGTAAATCCTGTGGTCTCCTCATTTTTTTTTTAAATGATTTATTTAGTAAGGGAAGAAAACATTTATACTGCAGACAGGGCCGAATTTGCATCTCAGGAGCCTGTAGGCACAAATGTTGAGCACGCCCCCCCCCCCCAACAAAAAAGAAAACTAGGAAACTAGCCATATTGACTTTTTAAATTCTTGTTTTGGGGCAAACAAAAAAAATTAAACTGAAAAAAAACGTTTCTCTCTGCATTCAAATCCAAAGAAGGGGCAGAATCCACTGCCTTAGTTGAGTTAGGTCAGCGGCATTGTTTGTTTTATATGTAAAAGCATATATTGCCTCTGCAGTAGAACACAGAAAAAAAATTAATTTAGCATTTGCTTTTTTAAATTTTACACATTACCTGGTCATGTTTGTTATCATTGTAAAGACCAGACTCTGACCTTTCCAATGACACCTCACTTAACAACTTAGGCCCCATTCACACTGAGTGACATGAAAATTGCACGTTTTTTTGCCGATTTTCATATACGGGACATTGTGCGATATTGCGTTTTTTCCATATCGCGTGACTTTTCACAGGGACTTGGTCAAGGCTACATTATGCTGTAACCAATGTGGAGCTCTATGACACCTCCATAATGTGCAGTGTTTATGAGGGTGTCACAGAGCTCCACAGTAATGTGAGGTGTTCACTGCATTTCATTCCCCCCTCTTTTCATTACATTTCCCTCTTTTCATTACGTTCCCCCCTCTTTTCATTGCATCCCCCTCTTTTCATTACATTCTCCCCTCTTTCCATTGCATCCCCCTCTTTTCATTACATTCCCCTCTCTTCTTTACATTCTCACCCCCTCTTTACATTACATTCCCTTCTCTTCTTTACATTCTCTCTCCCCCTCTTTCCATTACATTCCCCCCTCTTCTTTGCATTCTCTCTCCCTCTTTTATCTACATTTCCCACTCTTCTTTACCTTCCTTCCTTCCTTCCTTCCTTCCTTCCTTCCTTCCCTTCCCTTCCCTTCCCTTCCCTTCCCTTCCCTTCCTTCCCTTCCCTTCCCTCCCGCTTGTTATGTCGGCCGACCGGCAACGGAGTCTAGTGGCCGACCGGCCCGGGTCTGAATGACAGTCCAGGCCTGCTTTCAGATAATCTTCATACTGACCTTTGGTTCCCCAGTGTCCTTGGGGCAGCCCTGGACTTGCACAAGTCTCCATGGAGTCCTGGAGAAGATGCTGTGCTGTCTTTGGTATCAGTTAGCAGCTCCTAAATATTACAAGGCAAACCTTTTCAAAACTGTTGCTCAGTAGTACTAGACTTTGACTGCAAGTGCTGTTAGCTGTACTGAGCGTTTAATTGCAGCACAGTGTTCAGTCTTGATTTGTTAACTTGTCAGTGTAAGTGAACACTCTAGTCTTCTGGTATTGGGGAGCTGCTGCTGTTCAGTGGCTTGCATAATATGTTGCATTTTGCCACTAAAAGCTCTCCATCACTGCCAGATTAACCCTTTCCTTCCGCAGGGCGTACCATGCCATCCATGCGGTGGGTGGGGCTTGAAGCTGCAGGGCATACTAGTAGGCCCCACTGACTTCTAGGGGCCACCTCGGCCCCGCCCAGCACTTGCCGCCCAGAATCCACACTGTCCCCCTGCAGCCAATGGCACACTTCAGTGCTGTGGGCAGGCCAAAGAGAGGCATGTGTCAGCTGCGTGTGTGGGCCAAAAGAGAGGCCTGCCGCAGCACCTGGTGGTGGGGTGTACTAGTACACCCCACCGGTGTTGAACCCTTCCACCAGGCACCACCTGCTTGGGGTTAAGGAGTTAAGGCTCCCATGTGTTGAAAAGTTACTTTTGTTACTTCCTCTACAGATAACACCTATATTTACATCTGTGTACCATAAAAAAATGAGTAATGCAATAATATACCTCAGCTGATCTATAAAGTGACTGCATGTCTGTTTCCATGAATAAATCAATGATAATTTCAGGAGTTGTAAAGTTTATCGCTTATGGCAAACTGGTAAATAGAAGGTTGGCGTCTTAGTTCAAAGGGAAAATGCTTTGAGGTTGTACATTTTATATATGTTGACTAAATTGCCACAATAACCTGTAGTACTTTGCCCATTTTTCAGCTTCCGGATGAATTTTAAAGGAACATCTCCAGTGTGTTCAGTTTCATACTAGACGGGCCCTATACCTAAATTGGTGTTAAATTAACCAGAGCTGTTGTAAACTTACCAGAGCCATTTTAGTCTACGGAGTTAAGTTTACTCCAACATTGGAATAGGGCCCAAAATCTTTTATTAACTACTAATAGCATAATGATGCTCTTTTATATTATTTAAATTTTTCTTCATTTTTCGAAAACTAGAGGGTTGAATGCTTCCTTTGTGATTTTCAGCTTTTTTTTGTTTTCTCTTCACTCTGTAACACTGTATCAATCCTCTTACTCATGCTTCTCCTGTCACACTACAGAAAAATCCCTCGCCCACTGCTGTGAAACTAAAAGAAGTCAGTCTGCAGTATCCTGAAGGCTACAGGATAATTATAATGAACTCATTGTAGGATGAAATAAGTATATGGTTTCTGTTGCTAAAATGCTTATATTATCCAACCTGGATTTACCATGATTAGCATCAGAAAAACCACTAGAATGCTCAGTGTCCCTCCACAATCCGTAATGACTGAAAATGCAGATTAATGACAGACATAACAAGGTGCAATCAAAGCAATGTTCATTGACTAGAAATGGAGTTGTGGAAGCAGAGTCAGTGGGCGTGAGAGTGAACACATGCATAGGCAACAGGAATGTATATGAATGCTCACAAAAACAGATTCCCATGCTTCGTTTCACGGCATGCTATCATAACATAGTAGTCAATTGTCTTGCCAGGTTTTGGACTCCTGTCCCACAATGTCCCGAATTCTGATATCTGCCCCTCAGTGCCATTTACAATTGACATTATTAACTATTAAACATTTTGTTTAAATGCCATATTATAGTAAGAATACATTGAGTGATACATTTAAATGATACATTCCCTGATAACTCAACATTGACTATATAACTCCATGCTTCCCAAACCTGTCCTCCAGGACTCCCAATCGGGTCATGTTTGCAAGATATCTGACAGGTGATACGATTTGCTGCTCAGTGATTGCAGTGTTCAGTCTGCATTTCTCCAAGGTGGCACCTTATTCTAAGGTTGGTGTTAAATTAACCAGAGCTGTTGTAAATTTACCAGAGCCATTATAGGGCTATATTAAAAACCTAATGCTAACATGGGACAGCAACCAGGAAAATGCCCATATTAGTGTGGTATTCTGGGGCAGGCACTAGCTCAGCACTTTGCCCTGGAACACAGCGCTAACCACTGAGATACCTGCGGTGGCGTATCTACGCTGCCACGAGGATCACCTCCTGGAGTCCATAGCACTCCATGGAAGGTTGCAATTCTGGGCCGTGCGACCACGCTCTCGCAGCGCCGTGGAGTGATTGAGGAGGGAGACTGGGAACTACTTGTAATACCTTACTTTATTTATTTATTTGCAAAGGATTTTACCAGAAAGGATACATTGAGATTTCTCTCGTTTTCAATTATGTCCTGGGTTCAAGAACATTGAAATGTTACAGAAATACAAAGTAATAAAATGCAAGATATTAACCCTTTCACTGCTGAAGACGTGTGGGGCACGTCCTCATTGATGCACGTTACATGCTGAGGACGTGCCCCACACGTCATCAGCTGTGCGGGACCCCCGGCGGAGATACTCACCTCTCTGTCCGGGGTCCCGCGGTGTTCTGACTTCAGCGTCCTCAGACGCTGAAGTCAAGCTCCTCCCGGCATAAATGACGTCATCGCGCTTGGCGCGATGACGTCATTTCCAGGCGACCCCCCCCCCGGCAATGCCGGGAGATAGCCTGGAAGGGAGGGGGGGATCCGTTCGGATCCCTCTCCCTCTCGATCGGAAAGGAGCAGCGCCAAAAGCCAGGCACCGCTTAAAAGGGGAGAGTCTCCCTGGGGCTGGGTGTGTTGGTAGATGGATACATAGGTTCAGAGTCCAAATGATTGCGCTCCTCATGTTAGGAATCGGATGCACAGAGTACAGGAAGCTCGTGCAAGCTGTGAGACACTAACTGATTTCACCCCAGTGTAGCATCAGGAATGTAATATGAATGGCATGCATTAAACTCACTTATCCTAGCGCTAACGCTTACATATCGAGACGTTACTTTAGCACCGGCTATGCAATAGAGCCCATAGTCTATGGGGTTCTTAAGTTTACAACAACCTTGGAATAGGGCCTGTAATCTTTAAAATCTGGCCTGTTAATGGGCCCCGATGACAGATTTGGGAAACACTGGTATGTCTGCTCATTAACACGCATTTACAGCACCCCCAGAAAGGACTGAATTATACCATTACTAGTATATGAGAGTGTCTCCAGGGCCACCATCAGGGCATTGCTAGAGTCTCGGGCCCTCCGGGGGGGGGGGGAAATAACTCCCTCTCTAATGCCTGTCAATGCCCACAGGTCATGCAGGGTCTGGGATCGGCTCCAAATGCAGGATGCAGGGCATCCCGGGCCCTGCAGAGTAAGCGCCGCCTCTGTCCACCTCCTGGGTCGCATGTCACTTCCGTAAGCAGGGGCATGCTGGGAGACGGGGGAGGCTGAGTTCCACATTGGTAAGGGAGAATGCTGGGGAAGGGAGTGGGAAATTAGGCTGACTCGGGCCCGCCCCTTTACCAATCCACCTTTTGGACATTTAACCCCCTGCATCCCTGCACTTGTCTGAAGGGCTCATCAGCCTTTACATAGACCCTGAGCCATCCCTCCTGTCACTTAACCCCTGATTACCCGCACTAGCATCTGCAGAGCTCCGCCTTCATATGGACCCTGAGCCTAAAAAACAAATAAATAAATTAAACTACAATTGCAGTAAATGCTTTGTTTTTTCCTCACAACCAGGTTTTGGAGTTACAAATCCACCAAACATAGAAAAAAAATAGCCCTAGACATTCTGCATCAAATATGGAAAGAGTCTGATACGATCATCAAACACAGCGCACATTATTATGAGTTCTATTACTGTGAGCTATATTGCTGTGGAGCTCTATGATACAATTACATGCACATTATTTGGCGTTCTATTGCCGTGGAGCTCTGTGATACAATTATACACACATGCACATTATTTGGAGTTATATTGCCGTGGAGCTCTGTGATACGCTCATATATGCCACACATTGATGTGAGATTTTTCTTTTTGCTGTGGGCCTCTGTGATACGCTTTCATACACCCCAATGTGCTTCCAGGGGCAGTTGAAAGTGACTTGAGGGGGATTGTTCAGAGGGGGGTACAACCAGTGTTTGGTTAAGAGGCCCCAAAATTTCTGAAGCCAGCCCTCTGTGTCTCTTTTGAAACGTACCCCTGGAAATAGTATTCTAATGTTATTTGTCTTGACTGCTGGCTTCATAACAACATATTGTAGGCCCAGGGTGTGTGTGTGTGTGTGTGTGTGTTTTTTTTTTTTCTTTCTTTTAGTCTAACCTAGGTGTACACAGAAAGGTGAGACTGCTCGGTTACTTGCTCATGCTTTTCAGATTTTGGCTCCCAATCTACAGTTTTTGGCAATTTTTCTTACTTTGTTCATGATAAAGAACAAGAAAATTTAAGGCCTATGGAGTCTAAAGCTGGGGCCACAGGAGCACAGAAAGACAGTCTTCTGGACGAATGCTACTTCGCACATTTGTGCACACAGCTCTATAAAGTTCGAGCCTTCTATGGAGGTTTGTGCTTTGCTGATCGGTCTGCTATCCGTTGTGGTGTCTCGACAGGGAGGAAAACTGCACACCTGTTGTAGCGTGCGTACGTGTAATGCACATTACATTGTGTGGCCCTCGCAGCAAGCTGTTGTAATGCTACTACGGATGATGGAGAGGGGGCCACAATGGACACGCTTGGTGTGCTCGTGTGGCTCCAGTCTGAGTATTCTAGTTCAGACAATCCAGGTCAAGGTTGGCAAATCCCTGATAAGTAGATATTTCACTATTGGGGAAAACAGGACCACCAGTGTAGCCCAACATGTGGAGGGAATCATTGTTTAACACTTAAATTAAACCCACACGCCAACTCTCTGAATTAAACCCACACGCATCCCTCCATGTTCAGTTCCATAGTTTTTTTCTAAACTGCACCGTTGTCTTTGATCTAAAAGCAAACATGTTTGTTTTGCTGTGGGCTGGGAATCTGCTGAGGTAGCCTAAGCATTTCTCACATCCTGCTGAGTGAAGCAAGCTTACAGGTAAATATAGGCTTGTCCTTATCTTTCCATGACATAAATTTATTGTGAACTTTGTGCTCATCAATTTCATTAAACAGGTTAACACTTTCTGTACTATTATTGTGTTGCAGAAATGTGAGACCTGAAAATGGTTTGCCCAGCAGTTAACACAAAAAAAAAATGTAGACCATCCAAACTGTAATGTAACCCACACAACAGGGACTTTCAACGCACCACTTTGTTGACTTACTAAAATCTTATTTTAAATCCCATGTTCTCCTTCTTGGAAGTTATGTAGAGTAACAGTACAGTGGCAAGAAAAAGTATGTGAACCCTTTGGGATTACGTGGAGTTTTGCATGAATTGGTCATAAAATGTGCTCTGATCTTCATCTAAGTCACAACAATTGAAAAACACAGTCTGCTTAAAATAATATGAAAACATATAATGTTTGTGTTGTATTATTTTAAGCAGACTGTGTTTTTCAAATTGTTGTGACTTAGATGAAGATCAGAGCACATTTTATGACCAATTCATGCAAAACTCCACGTAATGCCAAGGGGTTCACATACTTTTCTTGCAACTGTATGTCAAAAATCTTGCCCATTCTTTAGGTAAGAAACACCATACAGCTTATATTTTTTAAAAAAAGTCTTCTCCTAGGTTAGGATCACCCATCATTCACCCCCCCCCCATCCACCCATTGTATTTGACTAAGATACAAATGGAAAATAAATAAAATTGATAAAAAAATGCAGCAAGGCATTCTAACTAGATATATATTTCTTCAATTTCAAACAGCACATTATTATTAATCCCCTATTGACAGACGGGCATCGCCCGATGGGAACAGGTTAACGTCAGCGAGGTGTACTGGCCAGGTGCTGTTGCTGGCCACCGATTTGGCCTGCCCACGCAGTCGACATGCGACCCGCGTCATTGGCTGCAGGGGGACGGCATGAATTCAGGCCGTCTGTCTGCAACCAACGGCGCGTGCCGGCTGCAGGGAGGGGCCGAGGCGGCCCATTGAAGTCAGCAGGGCGTACCTGTATGCATCGCGTTTTCAAGGCCCACCTGCCATGCGGACGTCATAGTACATCCCGTGGTGTTAAATGGTTAAACCAACATAGGAGTGTCATAACAATATACCTTTTAATATTTATATAATAAGTTTACACTCTTTTCATTTTAAAATTTGACATTTTTCTGTGAACACTTTTTTTTCCATATTCTGTCCTTTGCTTTCAGAACTGATGTTTGCAAACTGACAGGGATATATAAAACCAACACAGAGGGTAGGGCACACCCTTTGCCTGCCTCCTTTTATTGCTTTTGTTTAGAGCTATATGTAGGACATCTGCTTTGCTTTAAACGTGCTTTCCTGGGTCAAAGGCAAGAGTATGAAATGATTAGACAATGTTTACATTTTGCTTTGATCCTGCTGTGCATTCACAATTCAAAGACATATTTCTTAGCCAAATTCTCCCCCTCCACCCCCACCACCTCTTCTAAATTTTTTTTTTTTTGGGAGTTACTATTTATATATCATTTGAATCCTTTTGGTCAAACACCTCTGTTATAGAAATTATTGTACATTTTAGGAACATATGGCAAAATGTTACTCCTTGTCGGTGGCCGAGAAGGATAAAAGTAGTATACTATACTGGGTTATTCAGAGAGAGGTGAAACTCAGGAGAATGACTGGAGAGGTGATAATTCTAGGTCAAAATAGCCAAACCAGAAAAATGTTCCCATTTATCTCACTTTTCAAATCGGCTATTTGGTCTAGATTGTTCTCTTCTGCCAATTCTCCTGGTTTTCACCTCTCTCTGAATAACCCTGATAGTCTTTGGCTTACCTTCATCTTGACCTGTGTGTTAGCTCTCTGAAGGGGCAAGGGGCCCTATTGCAATCTTGCCTTTAACGACTGGAGCTATTATGCTGATTAGGATCTGCATTTACAGTAAAAACTTGCAACTTCCATACTGCAAATTTAAATCTCGCAAGTCCATAGATTAGCATTTCCACTGTCATATTTATAACCTGCAAGTCCCTGCTTTAATATTCCACTGCTAGTTTTACTACATGCAAGTCAGTATTGTAATATTTCCACTGTTGCAGTAAAATGTGCATATTCAGGATTTAAAATAATAATACACATGTCTGAGATTTACAATAAGACGAGCATTTGAGTGTTTCATTAAGACTCGCATTTCCGGGATTTAAGGCTACATTGGACATTTCAGAGAATCTCCATAGAGTAAGAGCCGGACCCAAACCATTAAAAAACGGCACTGCAAGCAAGAGAGAAGACACTTTTAAACACATTTCAACATTTGATAATTTTTTCCAAAATGGCCATACTGATCATTTCAAATTGAATTGCTAAAGTAGATCTATCCATGGAAAGTATCACCACGAGAGCCAATAATAGTAGCGAATTTTATGTTGTGAATTGAAATGACAGGGAGTCCAGATTTGAATCTCCCAAACTGAAAAATGGCCACAATCAATGGATCGAATTAAGTTGAGGCTCTGGTGTTCAGTGATTTTGCTTATAAAAAATCAATTAACATATAAAATAAACCAACAAAAAAGTCCTAAACTGCACTTCTGATCCCATGGTAAAGAGGGTGGTCCAATCAACGATTTCTTATCGCAGTATATCGTGGAAGACTGGGAACAAATAGTTCCCAGTGTTTTTCAGCTGTCCCTGTGCTCACAAGCTTGGCCTTAATGTAGGTACCTTTTTAGCACATCTCAGTTATGCTGACCCAAGCTAATACAGCAGTTTGTTTGGAATAGGTTTTGTAACGGGGCCAGTAAATGATATCGACTTGCACTGCTTTCTTTTTTTCCGTTACTGGCAGGGGACAGGTTGGTATATACACGGTGGCAGGTGTTTATGGATGAAGATTAGGAGGTATCAGAAGACAAAAGGCTTGGAAGGAGATACTCAGAGGGGAGAAGGTTTGTTGTGTTTGGGGGGCTAGGCTAGGTTTCAAAGTGGAATGTTTTGGTATGATACGAAGTTCAGGAGAAGAGGACTGTGGCAGTGGTAGAAGCTGTGACGATTAATAATATTTTTTTCTTACTCCCATAAAAATAAAACCTTCAACACCTGAAATACAGGTACTTTCTAGCTGGTACTTTCAGGAACCATCCCTGCATATGGCTGAAAAATCTACCTGCATGTGGGAAGGTACTTGTAAAGTGCTGCCCTCATTTCAATCCAGCACTCAATCAGTTAATCAGTCAAACAACGCAACACATACCACACCCTCCTGCCTGCAATAAAAGGTCAACTCCCCCTATGCACCGTGACTTTGCATTGAGAGTTTAGTGCCTAGACCTATTGTGTTGTACTCCTGCTTCACTGTGTATCAGACCTCCTGCTTTGCCCACTGACTGCCTCATCTCTGCCAGCCATTTATCCATGGACTGTCCTGACTACTCTCCCTGGATACCCTTATGTAACACGCTAAGGATTCACCCCTGTATCTGTCTGCCTACCCAAAGGTACACCCTGTGTATCCCCGCACATTGGGCTCAGACCCCCTGAACCTGGGTCCCACTATGGCATATGCCAGGTGCCACCCTGACACTAGCCCATAGCCTGTCTTAAGGTTACGAATAACAAATGTAGAGCACATGCAAATGCAGTGTCATTACAACATAGCTGTGGAAGTGTCAACATTTAAGACTAGATTCTAAGTCCGGTATTAAACGGAACTAGAAGTATTTAAGTCTATGGAGCTGTTAAGTCTTTACAAGCTCTGGTTAAGTTTACACCTTGGAATAAAGCCCATAACTTAAGTGGCTACAGCATCCTTAACTCTTGTTTACTCAAGTGTATATAGCAGGTCTGGTAGATCCCTAGATGAGGTAGAAATACAACTCTTCTGATGTCTTACAGACAAAGTATCATGGGAGTTGGTTTTGGATCTACCTTTCGGGAAACACTGATCTATAATCTTTTTGACTGTAAATCACAGAAAAGTAAAGAGGCAATTGTCTGTGCAAAATATGGCTCTGATATCTCTGGCAAAGGGACATGCACATATGTTACTTATGTTTATGCAAAAGGCTGCCTGATGTAATTACTTTGCTGAATGTCTGCTGTGAAAAAGAAGCCGGCAATGAGCTTCCAGTAATGACAGCATGACAATTTAAAACCGCACAACAAATAAAAATTGGAACAAATCTTGGTTTCCTGGGATCACCCATATTGTTAAGAAGAAACTTTTATGACTGTCGGGATCAGTGTGCGTGGTTTGCTGGTGAGTGTCCAGTATGCAGGGATACCGATGACCAAACAGATTGCAGGGCACAGCAAGATTAGTTTTATTAAAGATGAAGCAAAAAAAGCAGCAACCAAGAGAAAATTGAACAAACTGAGGAGGCTGGGCGCGACAGGAATAAAGCTGGGCAGCGAACACAGCACCACAATAAGGGGCGCAAGAATTAGGGGGCAAAACAAGAAAAAGGCTGACTTCAGATAACCAGAATGAGTACTGGGAGTAGTATTACAGGCATCTAAACCCTAATAAAACCTAAAGACACCAAAAGAGGAACAAGGGAGGGCTCACCTAACACAGAACTAAAGGGTAGAGGCGCGGCAAGACAGGAATAGTTAGACACAGGCAAAACAGACGGGACAGGAGGAATAAGGCTGGACACAGGTGGTTGAAAGCAGACTTGAATGAAAGTAAACTTGTTTAAAGTCCGTGGCAAACGTCTTGACAGGCGCCTGGCAATAAGCGTGGTCATATCCATTGCAAGAGTTTAACAGACAATCCGAATAGCAGGAAGAAGGACACCGTGGGTACCAGGGCAGGAACATGGTAGTAGGCTTGGCTAGATTCTCGATGGGTACCAAGGGTAGGAACTCAGTGAGTACTTGGAAGGAACACGATAGGTAGCTTGGCAGGAAACACAATGGGTTAGCGAGGCTTGAACGCAGAGAGCTCAGGTAGCTGGCAGTCAGGTCAGATACATACTATAGACTTCAATGATCAAGCGGTGGAGGAAGAGTGTGTCTCCCTTACATAGGAAAGAAGGAGGCAGCCCACTCCTGAGGTGGGTGAGAACATGACACCTGGTGTGGACACCTGGTAGCCAGGACATAGCTCTGTACAGAAGCAAGATCCAGAATGGAACAGATCTTCACACATTGCTGGAAAGGGGCTGCCTGCATTTCAAGGCCGAGACACGCCGGCACAGGCCCTCCTGCAATTCTGCTGCGCCCTTCTGCTAGATTCCTGACACTAACTTATCTTATTTTTTGGTTGTCCCCTGTACCTCTTGTTACGTGTAGTTGAGCAAAACTTTAGAACAGACAACAGTAATTGTAACATTTAGTACATAAGGTTAACTTTAGGCTAATGTCAGCTGAACGCAGTCTGAGCGCACTCTGTGTGCGTGCATAACTGATGGACGGACGTACTGACGGAAGATACTGTAGACACCACACGGTCTGTTTTTTTCGGACCGTAGAACAAAAAAGGGAAATATGTGAATCAAAATTAATTATAATTAAAATACAGGTACAGTCAGCCAGACCATAATAACTTCTGAACGTCAACGTTATGGACGTCGCAGCATATCGGACACAGACTGCTACTCGGACGTGGTGCACTCTGCGCGTCCGTCTTAGCGGTTTTATGTTCTTGCCTAACTTGCGTCCGTTTGCCACGTGCATTGTGCGTGCGCAGTTCGGGGCGCACGTACTTTGTGTGTGGGTCTTTATTGATCGTGATTCTATGCTACGACGGACGTTAAACTGTGCGGCAACACGGACGGGATGACTGCATTCGTCTGACGCTAGCCTTAAAGTGCAACAGTTAGATCTTACTTGGTCTTTAACTACTGGGGCCCTTTTCCACTAGAACCATTAATATTAACAAGTGAGTCGTTAACAGCTCCTGTCCTATTTCAGGCGAGCTGCAATGGTAGGTTATTGTATATTTGTGTTTCCTATACTTTGTATAGGAATCCGGCGGTAGATGAAGAATAACAAGTGATTCCAAGGTCAATAGCTATTCTCACTTACTGATGAAGTGTAAAACCTGCTGTCAAAAGCTGTTTTTGAGTGATTTTGTATCTGCAAAGTCACTTTGCATTGGGAAATAAGAAATTAAAGATCTTGGAGAACAAATCAAATAGTTCTCTAATGTCCTTCTGGTGGACCAGCAGTGGTGCATGTCTCCATAGATTCCAATACAGGGAAAAAAAAGTGGTTGTCTATTGTGACTTAAAAATATGCAGTATCATTATCTTAAAATAGGAGTTCATCTTTAGTTTAGCTAGCATGTAGAGAATGCAGTGTTTTCTTGATGACGCAATGACAGCACAACATTTACATGTATCGCACATAAATCTAAGAATGTTTTGGATTTTACTGCACATCTGGTCAGTGCTTACTTTGTACTTTATGTAGGAGTACAATCTTATGGATGGGAATAAATTTAAAATCGTGTCTGAGCAACACCCGCACTGTCTTCTTCCCGTAATAACATTTATATATGTATATTTTTTTGCTTTTCATTCAAGATAAAGTGATGTTAGATAAGGCTGGAATGTGCATACCACTGTTCAGAATCCTGTTTTGATTTAGAAACCCTGGTTAAAGCTGAAAAGTACTCCCATTTTACCTTTTTATATATCTGCATCATTACAACCTAGTTATTTTTTTATTATTTGCATTTTTCTAAAAACTTTGACATTGACTTGGGCTATTATATGAAAGGGGGATGGAGGTTACCATGGCGATAGTGGCATTCTAATTACGTCAGAGACGTAAATTTTATAATATATTCCATATAATTCCCTTTTATTTAATTGTGTACGCCTAGCTGTCCGCAAGGCAGTTCAGCTTTAAATTCCTTTGTGTGACGGAAATATGCGAGCCGTTCTAGTTTAATGATTAACAAATGTTTGGTTAGTTACCTAAAGAATGTTTTTTTGGTTGCATGGAGTAGGTTTGTGAGGACGGATTTTCGGATTAACATGTTATTTGGGACTGTCAGAGGATCTTCTGATTTATGTGCAATGGAACTCTTTGAATAAATGGGATTGTTTTATAAAAATATATAATTTATTTTTTTTGGTGACGTCTAAGTTACACGACTAATTGGTTAGAAAAATAACACAAGTAAAGCTTTCAGGCCATCAGTGTTTATCCAGATTTTAAAACTGAACTAAATAATCCGTGAGATTTCACATATCGCAAACAAAATGCAAATTGAAAATATAAAATACATAAAGTAGCTTTATCCACCCCTTCACTGCTAAAAAATTAGCAATCTTGATTTTGCAATGTAATCTATTGAAAAGCAATAATTTGTATACATGCCCCATTTACATACTTTTTAGAATGCAAAGTTTGTGTACCCCCTGTGGAGAAATTAAATTCAACATGAGAAGTTACTCTGTACTACTGTAAAAAAGCTGCAAGGCGCAATCCCATCATCGCCTTAACAAAACTCTCAAATCTTCTGCCACGTTACATCAACCAGGGAAAGCTCTGGAGCTACTCCTGTAAAATAATGATTCAGGGGGTTATAATTGCTGAAAACCACTGTACAGTACAGATACAAAGTCCTACTGTAACTTCCATATAGAGGCACATACAGGCAACCTACAGATATTCTTTTTATTTTCTATTGGTATTTTTAAACACTGCATAGATAATAATTTCACTGTGATAACTACAAATCCCCATAAGCAGGATATCTAATAATTTTTATTTATGCATACATACAGAAAAAAATGGCGTCACGCCCATACTCACCAGAGCGGCTGCAACAGCCAGGAAACAACCCAGTTCATGTATAAAACATAACAAGGAAAAAAGTTATCTGCGCTCGTTTCTATACAATTCCATGTGCAACAAAAACAGAGGTTTTAGTTTGCTCGAATGGCCATTGAAGCGTAAGCTCACTCGCCCCATCAAGGCACCTCTTTGTAGAGTGAGTACCTAACCAATGTAACCAAAAAAGTTAGGTATTCACTCTACAAAGAGGTGCCATGATGGGACGAGTGAGCTTACGCTTCAATGGCCATTCAGGCAAACTATAACCTCTGTTTTTGTTGCACATGGAATTGTATAGAAATGAGCGCAGATCACATCTTTTTCCTAATTTTTATTTATCTTTACCACATTCACTGTATCTAACACAAAGGCTATTTCTGACAGTATGATAATAATGCAGACCCCATGTGAAGCAGTACAAGATAAGGGACACCATCTAGAGTTTAGAACCTTTCATCCCAGCAATAGTTCTATGAAGGATAAATGAATACACGAAACATTAGAAATGAGCAAACTTGCATTATTTTAATACAAATGGAATGTCCGTATGTAATGGAATATAAGTCCTTGCAAATATGTTATTTTACCTTTTTATATTTGTTTAAGATACATCCCATGTTGAAAAAATATCAGAATATTTATTTTAAGCAAAACACGTGGGTAGTTAAACATGTCACATGTTAATTTATTTCTGTGGATGACCAAATACTGGATATAATTAAGATTTAAACTTTTAGTTTTCTCGTTTAGTTCCTTCTTTACTAAAGTATGGTTTAGGGTTGTCCATCAAAGCTTAGTAGGTAAAATAAATAAAAAGGTGCATCTTAATTCCGATAATGTGACATGTTTTCAAAAGAAATCGCACTGAAGAATAGAACGAAGACCACTTGAAAGCGTAAGCACAGATTCTTGGGTAACCAATAAAGGTATCACCTCAACACTTGTTTCCTGTAAGACTTACTTTGAATTTATGTAGGTTCAAGTTACTAGGTCAGCTCTTCCAGGTGTGTTTCGGGATGTTTACATACCGTCATAGGTGCAAGATTCAGCAAGTCTGAAGTATTGTTCAACGGATCAACGCCCGTTGAGTTGAATTTTAGAATGCATTTGATGGGGGAAGGGTGGGAAGTAGAGACTATCCTTCATTTTGGTTTACTCAGTGAGAAGAAAAATGTCATTACTTGGCTGAAACCTTAACCTACCAACCTGTACTGACACTTGTTATCGAGCACATTCTTTGAGATATCGTTATCTATGTGCTTTATTCCTTAAAGTTAGACCGCTGTAACATTCATAACGAGAAGTCTAAAAAAAAACAAAAAGATAAAAACTATAAAATATTAACTTTCCGTTCTTCCCTGCAAAGGCAAATGCATATTTCCGTTTACGAAATGACACTTTAAAAACTAAATAGGTTAGAATGTTTTATTTTTATAAGTTTTCCTGGCATTCCACATTGCCTAGAATTAAAGACCTATTTAGCACATCCGACACAGCACTGCTTTACCAGTCTAACACCTTTCTACCCTTCTATACGGAAATTATAGCACTTATTCAAAAATACTGACACCGAAGCAGCAGGATGACAAAAATAAGCTCACGCTATTAAAATAGACATAAATGGGATGATGGTGAAAGCTGTCTGCTTTTTTTTTTTCTTTCTCCAAAAGGTTTCGTGGAGTGGAAGTAACATGCTGAATCGAGGTGCGGTTACAATACAGACCCTCTAATTGCATCATCTCTTCCCATTTAGCTGCAGTATATGTACGCTGGCCATTAGTTTAGGCAGGAACAAATGCTTTCGGTAGACAAAGGTACAGAAGCTTCCTTTTAAAAAAAAAAAAAGAGACCAAGTGCAGAGAGAATAAAATGAATCTTCGGTTGTCACATTTCAGATAAAAGCTTTTATGATTTTGTCTTTTAAATAAACACCTTTTGACTTCTCTGCTAAATGATGCAGATAGGGGATTTGGGAAATCCATCAGTGCTTTGCATGTTTTCTAGTTGAACAGATATGATCCTGCTGAAGGTGCTGCCCTGTGAAGGTAGTTTAATTAGCTCAGAAGAGAACACTGTGACATGCACCGCTGCGTGGTGTTCTGTTGAGAGAGGAGTATACCTAAAGGAAATGTATCACTGTAGAAAATCCAATTAATAACCACCTTTCCGGGGTCATATTTGATCCTTTAATGTACTAAAAGTTAATCCGCCTCCACTCATCCTATTTTTTATATTGTATGTTAAGAAGATTTGAAAATTAGAACAGATAAGGCTATAATTTTATTTAATGGGAAAGATGACTATTATGAATGTCAAAGCTTGGCTTCTCTTTATTGTCCAGAAGTCTTTCTTTGGATGTATCAAGCTTTAATGACTTTTTATCAGTGCATTTTATTCTATTAAGAAACCCACACAAATAACCTTAGGTGTTTTTGATACTTGATTGTGACTTAACTCTTTCTCTATCATAAAGGCATATATTCGATTATGCATTGAAATGTAATTAGCATATAAAACCTAATTTGCATACTTTTTAATGCAAGATTAGTGTTTTCCATGGGGTAAACAAAATTCTATGAGATCTTACTCCTGTTAACGTATATTACTGTAAAGCAGTTAAAAGGAGCAGCCCCTCACACTGTAACAAAAAGTGCAACAAACTACTGCTACAACAGCCAGGGAGGTGACAGAATACAGCGATGGGTCTAGGGTCATTCACTACAGAGGTAAGACTCCGTGTTTTAATTGCTGAAAAATCCTTGTACAGTGCTGATAAAATGAGTGCTGCAATTGTCAAATTAAGGCATCATGACACAGTCGTCGTTTTTATAATCTGTTGGTGTTATGGAAGCTGCATTACTAATAATCTCGCTATGAACACTACAAATTCCCATAAGCAGGAGATCTGACATTTTTTAGTTATCGTTCTAAAATTTACTGTATTTGACAGTAAAAGGCTGTTTTTCTCAGTATGCTAATAATGCAGACCCCCATTTGAAATATTTGAAGGATAAGGGACATCATCTAGAGTTTAGACCTTTTCATCCCAGCAGTATTTCTGTAAAGGATAAATGAATACATGATCAGTTTAAAATAATCAAATTGACTTTATTATAATTTTTTTAACAATCCTTATGTATAATTAAGTGTTAATTATACATGCCATATTTAAGTAGATATATATATATACATATATATATCTTTTTATCAATAAACTGCTTGGTAGTGAAAGAATTAAGAATTCTGGACTATGTGCAGCCATAGGTTTTGTAGTACAGATGTATGGTGGGGCAGCTTTTGATTTTTGTTTTATATTGCGCTAATCTGTCTTCATATGCTGTGGCTAGTAGATCAGTTTTCTAGTACAATGTGATAATCCAAACGCTTAGGACTGTGTTACGATGGGTTCCGAGGTGACCCCCCCCCCCCGCTGGGTAGGCAACCTATGAGCATACAGAAATAAAGACGGAAAGCCAATCACACTATCCTAGTGAAAATGACAGATTTTTTTGGAGTTTAGGGGCAATATTCCAAACTTGGTGCTAACTTAACGAGAGCTGTCATTATAGTCTATGAAGTTGTTAAGCTAGCACCAACTATGGAGTAGAGCCCTAGAATGGCTTCAGAACTGAACTGAATCCTCACATCACTCCATAGAATCAGTTCCTTTTTAAATGAAAGGCTGTATTCGATGGACGCACATCTTTTCTTTTTTTTTTTCTTTTTCCCAGCCTATAACTATGTAATGTGATGGTGTGTCCGACTTCTCTATTTCCAGCTATAAGATAAGGCAGAATGTGAAACGACCTACAGTTTTGAAATTAAAACTGTACATCAAGATAAAAATAAGACTAGGTAGACTAGACAGGGGGTGTGATGAGAAAGACTGCCTTGGCTACTAGGGAAATGCAATGGAATCTCCAAAACATAGGCTCTGGAGCCTGAACTATGAAGGCAGACAACATATGCAGCCACCTGGCTGACCAAGTCAATCTTTGAGTAAGAGCCAGCCACCTTCAAAGTTACACATGTATGACAGGGCATATATTAGTTGGTCAGCAAGACTGCTTTGGTGGTAAAACCCTGTGACCCTAACATAAACAGGAATATAAGAAAGTAGACAAATGACCAAGAGTTGAAAGCAGAACTAGAAACGATGTGGACATTAAAAGTAGTGTTAGTCCTATCTGGTGGCAAGAGCACTGGGCACTGTAACCTCTTTGAAGAACAGAACACATCTAGGAACAAATAGGATACTGGTCATAAGCATCCCATACCTCCTTCAGAGAATCTGGCAAAGTAGAATATCCGCAATGCCTACTAATAATAATGCATGTTTATTGTAAATTATATTATTATTATTCTTTTAAATTATAATTTTTGTAATATCCAGCGGCCTTTTATTCATGATTCACAAACCATACCTAGGAGTATAGTACAGAGGTGACGTGGTTGTCCAATGATCATCAATATGTGTATGTGTGTATATATATATATATATATATATAATTGTATGTGTGTGTGTTTTTTTTAATCATCTTAGTCTAATTAATCACCTTTTTAAATTTCTGCATTCTGTTTAATCAAACCTGGCATGTCCTTTTTTCTTCTTCACCTTGTTTTTAATGCAATTAAAGCATGTCAATTTTATCAAGAGCATTATGAAGAATTGGCCTCACAATGTCATCTCTTTCTAAGCATCTTTAAAATTGTGCATCACAATGTCTAGGAACCCTATCTTTAATTTAATTAATTCTATAAGCAGTACCTTGGCACAAATGAGCTTAGAAGGAAGCTGGTCTGATATAGATTGCACGTGCTTATTTTCAAGTACAATCTTGCGTTTTCTTTTCAATTGTTGCCATAACGAAGAGAGAATTGTGAAGAATGACCCAAAAGTGCAGACTACCGGATAAGGGCAGAAAGGGTTTAAAGAAACAGGCTATCAATAATAATGTAAACGTATTGATATCTGTTCTTATATGGGTGACCGTCACATAACACTAGTACTTTAGACAAAACATCAAGTCTCTTTGACGTTGGGTAGCGGTTAAGGTCAGCGTTAGTTCCAGGCTTATTAGACAAAACGTTTCTTGTGTTTGTCTGGTCACATTCATAGGATGTACCTGTATTTCTAAGAAAGATTGCTTGATTTGATCAAATATAATTACTTTGCTATACTAGTGCAAGAGGCAAAAATAGTAAATGAAATAAAAGAATCTTGCAAGACCGTAACCAGTGGCCAATATTAGCACATATGTCGGGTAGTGATGAGCCGAACACCCCCGTTTTCAGTTCGCATTCGAACTCGAACAATTTCAAAAGTTCGAGTTCGAACACGAACCGAACTCATTGCAAGTCAATGGGACTCGAAAGTTCGATTTTTAGAGTGCCCTCCAAGAGGGCATATATGCAAGATATTTGCCATAAAAGGTGTATGTGGGTCCGGGTAGTACCCTGGAGGACAGGAAACAAGGACAAAAAGTTTTTTTAAAAAAAAACGTTTTTAAAGGAACAGTGAGTTTTCCATGAAATAAAGGTTAAGAATAAAAACGAAAAATTCCTTCAAATATCATGCCTAGGAGGTCCCCATAACCTGCCCGTGAAGTGGCGGATTTGTAGGATGTATAGAAACATTTAAAAACAAAACAATGACATTTCAAATGACGGTAAATGGTTTTCCTTTAATCTATTCATAAACAACTGCTTGGGGCGGCAGTCTGTATTTAAAGAGGAGACATTTTAGGACACACAGAACAAGTTTAGTGATTTTTTTTTTGGCTAAATTATGGTGGAACTTATGCAGGCTTTGGATAAAAGTAACAATAGGTGCTTTAAAATTGGGCCTTTAGTGTCGGCAACAGTACCTTCACACCGTAAGTAACCCCTCTGTGGTATTGTGGAAGAGTGCAGTGGTGGAGGTTTTGGTAATGCAGAAAAGATCCCTGATCTATTCAGTTACCTCAGCAGCTATAACAAAACCGGGTCAGCAATGTTTAGGCACTTGTACTGCGCTACTGTATATGGTGAGAATCGGCGCACACCAGTAGCAACAGGAAGCAAACAGAAGAGGCAGGGAATACACAGAGAGAATAGGCAAATGGCAGGTGAAGTCGGAAACAGATCGGGTCCTCAGAACAAGCAGGGTCAGTAACAAGTATACAAACTGATTCGGTAAGCTAGCGATGCGGGAATAAAGGCTGAGACACACTGAGCGTGTAGTGATGCACAGCATAGCAAAGCAAAGAGAAGCAAACATTTTGCAGGCTTGACTTCACTCCGCTCCGCCTCGCAGCGTGTCTACACTACATTACGTTTGCTTCTCACCGCACTGGACAGGAATCCACTAACTAAATTAAAATGTACACAGAAAACCATTTTATTTTCACAAGGCACATGTTACATAGGGAAAAAAAGTTTCTACTGAATAAAATACATCAATTTAATTTAATAAGAATAGTATAAAAATATATAAAAAAGGTAACCCCTGATCATATATATTATAGGGACACGGAGCGCTGTGTATAGAGTAGGGATGCATTGATACCACACACAGACATATACGTATATATCAACACCCAGACCTATATATATGTATATAGCAACACGCAGATATATATATATCCACCCTCAGACCATATATACACATACGCACATGGGGGGTGGCATGTGGACAATCTCAACTGAATGCGACCCCCCCCCCTTTGGCTTATCCCTCCAGAAGAAATGTTGAACCCGACAGAGCAGAGAATAATATATATATTCTCTGCTCTATCGGGTTCAACATTTCTTCTGCAGGGATCAGCCAAATGGGGGGGCAATTAGTTACCAAAATGTGTGTGTAATACAAATCTGGATAGATATATTTATAGGAATATAGATATATATCTTATCTATATATACACTATATTGCCAAAGGTGTTCGCTCACCCATCCAAATAGTCAGAATCCGGTGTTCCAATCACTTCCATGGCCACAGGTATATAAAATCAAGCACCTAGGCATGTTTTTACACACATTTGTGAAAGAATGAGTCGCTCTCAGGAGCTCGGTGAATTCCAGCGTGGAACTGTGATAGGATGCCACCTGTGCAACAAATCCAGTCGTGAAATTTCCTTGCTCCTAAATATTCCACAGTCAACTGTATTATAAGAACGTGGAGGTGTTTGGGAATAACAGCAACTCAGCCACGAAGTGGTAGGCCACGTAAACTGACAGAGCGGGGTCAGTGGATGCTGAGGCGCATAGTGCGAAGAGGTTGCCAACTTTCTGCAGAGTCAATCGCTACAGACCTCCAAACTTCATGTGGCCTTCAGATTAGCTCAAGAACAGTGCGCAGAGAGCTTCATGGAATGGATTTCCATGGCCGAGCAGCTGCATCCAAGCCATACATCACCAAGTGCAATGCAAAGCGTCGGATGCAGTGGTGTAAAACACGCCGCCACTGGACTCTAGAGCAGTGGAGACGCGTTCTCTGGAGTGACGATTCGTGCTTCTCCATCTGGCAATCTGATGGACGAGTCCGGGTTTTGGCATTGCCAGGAGAATGGTACTTGTCTGACTGCATTGCGCCAAGTGTAAAGTTTGGTGGAGGGGGGATTATGGTGTGGGTTTGTTTTTCAGGAGCTGGGCTTGGCCCCTTAGTTCCAATGTAAGGAACTCTGAATGCTTCAGCATACCAAGACATTTTGGACAATTCCATGCTCCCAACTTTGTGGAAACAGTTTGGAGCTGGACCCTTCCTCTTCCAACATGACTGTGCACCATTGCACAAAGCAAGGTCCATAAAGACATGGATGACAGTCTGGTGTGGATGAACTTGACTTGCCTGCACAGAGTCCTGACCTCAACCTGATAGAACACCTTTGGGATGACTGAGAGCCAGGCCTTCTCATCCAACATCAGTGTGTGACCTCACAAATGCGCTTCTGGAAGAATGGTCAAAAATTTCCTTAAACACACTCCTAAACCTTGTGGACAGCCTTCCCAGAAGAGTTGAAGCTGTTATAGCTGCAAAGGGTGGACCGACGTTATATTGAACCCTATGGATTAGGAATGGGATGTCACTTAAATTCATATGCGAGTCAAGGCAGGCGAGCGAATACTTTTGGCAATATAGTGTATATATCATACCTGCCCTTACCTTCCCCTATAAATTTGCTAAAAATATACACACAAACAACAAACCACTGCCAGAGACCCCGCGCAGCCGACATGCCACCCCCCTCTACCTGGCTGAATATATCTAATATATACAATTAAATGCATTCAGCCAGGTAGAGATAGAAAAAAAAGGTTTTATTTTGTGTTCCTGGGGACATTTAAAAATGTCCTCGGATTTTATTTTTTTTAGAAATGTGTCGCCTTACCTTAGCCTGGTGGTCAGTGGGGGCTCCCTGGGTCCTGGTTGTGGGGGGGGGGTCTGCCGTGGCCGCAGGTGCAGTGACTCCCTCTCTGCGCTGCCTGTCTCTGCCACATGCACCCGGGCAGCTAGCCCGCACAGTTGCAGCTCTGTCATCCGGCGGCCGCATGCTCCTCAAGGGGATCCTTATGAGGCCCCTGCAGGCTGCCCTCTACAGTGCCTGATTAGAGGGCCGTGTCTGCCTGATGTTTTAGTAACAAGAATGTTTTATCCCATAGGCTTCAATGTTAAAAATATTCTCGTTTTAATTTGATATCTAATAAACCGTTGCTTATAATATTCTGCAGTAAAGAGTCTCTTTATTACTAGATTTTTTTTGTATTTTTAAGCATTTTTTATACTTTTTTCAATTCTTTTTTTTGGAACGTTTGGCGAACGTCCCAAAAAGTTTGAAATTCGCGAACTGTCGAACAGCCAATGTTCGATGCGAACTCCGAACAGATCGAACCAAACAACTCATCCCTAATGTCGGGGGTGACAGACACCATAGAAACTCAAATCCAAAAGTGCAAATAGTAGGGGTGCTATTCCAGTCTTGCAATTAAGCCAAGTCGAGATGTTGTAAACGACTTCATTCTTGCTGTAAAATAATGGGTCCTATATTTTGCATAGGACTTCTTAATTTGCATCTAGCCAATGAAAAAGCAGCTATTCCAGGCTTGCTGCTTGCTCAACTGATCAAACCGTAATTCAGCAAAGTTCCTCTCCAATCAACCTGTATTTTACAAATATTTCTGACAAAAGATCTTATCAGGTCACCCTGTCACAACAGAGCCATTAATGGCCAACCACAAATGGAAAAAAACACCAGGATTTTTCCATTTACGACTCTTCATTAAAGGCTCAGTCCCAAGTTTTGTGCAATGCTGAGTGATACATGGAATACTCGAGTAAGTGCAATAAAATGATACACATGTGTATATAACCACTTGTGTTCTAGGCTAAGTGTCCATCATTTAACGCCTAGCAGTAACACTGGTCATGATAACCTCTTGATGTAAACACTTGGGAGTTGATACGATCAGGTTTTACACACCACTAGAGGATAAAGGGTATCATTTATTCTTTTTATATATATTCATACGTATATTCATACGTAATTTCAACAGGTTTTTGAACCCAAATTGTTTTAGGGGGATCTTTTGTGCCAGAATAAAGAATGATGAGCAACCTAGAATCTCTCATTATTCTCACTCTATTGCCACTTTATGATGAGGAAAGTAACGGATGCTCAAAAATTGCATTCTGATGAAAGATGAACTGTAATGTATGTAGCAAGTGGAGAGAGAGCGATTGCCTGACGTGCCTTTTGTAAAAGGTTACTTGAAAATCAACAATCCAAAGGAATAATCTAGACAATGTAGTCATTTCATATTCCCACACAATGTCAAATTATCAGTTGGTTCTAAACTAATTGTACCATGGAAGTTTAATATGTTGCAAGTTACACCTCATTGACCAAATGGCTTTCGTTCCTGGGTTGTACTGCAAAGAAAAATAGAAAACGTACGCTTTCATTTATATATTGGCAAGCAATTTAACTAAAACAATATATTGATGGTATAGTATTAATTTACAGTGTGTATGCCTATACATACTATTACAGAGTTATTCACTAACCACAATATCTTATCTTTGTTGCATCAGCTATAAGCTACGGCCATCCATCTCTCATCTCATCTAAACGTTACCCCAAACTAGGTGCCCTGTACAGAAACAAATCCTGCCTGAGCCCCGCGGTACGAAAGCAGATTGTACAACAAATGCTTATGCCTTCTATTGAATACGGAGATGTAGTGTATGCGGCCACCCCGCAAACGCACCTCCAGAAACTTACTACTGTAGAACTCATTCTGTCGCTTTGTGCTACAATGTAACTACATGACCCACCATTGTGACATGTTAAAAGAGCTAAACTGGCCATCACTGGACTCTAGACGCACCCTTCACCTTTCCAGCCTGGTGTTTAAGAGCTTTTCTGGGAAGCTACCTCCCTACCCGAATAGGCTGCTTCCCCCAGCAGTTCCCTCATCCTATAACCTCCGATCCAGGACCAGCACCTTACTTGCAATACTGCAATACAAAAAGCAAGTGGCTCGATCCTCCTTTTCCTACAGAGCACCACAATTATGGAATAACCTCCCAGACACCATCAAATCTTCCCCCGGTCTAATGTCCCTTAAGAACTCCCTATTAACATACCTCAATACGGAATGCACCTGTAAACATGTAACATAGTGACTACATTTTCTACTTATTTATTTTTCTGTTAATCTGTATATTTGTTTTGTGTTAATATCTTGCATTTTATTACTTTGTATTTCTGTAACAACTCAATGTTATTGAACCCAGGACATACTTGAAAAAGAGAGAAATCTCAATGTATCCTTCCTGGTAAAATCCTTTATAAATAAATAAATAAATAAATCCAGGGAAGGAAATTCAAATCGATAGGATTCATCGATGAAAATTGCCCTGCCGCTGTTTGAATTTCTGTTTTGGGAGACACTAGTTTATTGTCCTAGCAACAAAGGTATACCATGGTGATAAGTGACTAGTGAATAACGCTGTTAATGTCATATGTACACAAAGTACATATATGACTTTGGCTTATGGCATTCCGACTAGTAAACTAATATACAGGGTTATTCAGAGAAAGGTGAAACTCTGGAGAACTTCTGGAGAAGTGACAATTCTAGGTCAAAATCGCAAACCAGAAAAATTCTCCCATTTATCTCACTTTCCAAATCAGCTATTTTGACCTAGAATTTTCACTTCTCCAAAAGTTCTCCAGAGTTTCACCTTTCTCTGAATAACCCTGATAGTGTTTTTCAAACCTTAATGGAATTGCAAAGCTTCGCAGGGTCTGAATAATTTTTTAAGTCTGAAAAATGTATATTACTTACCCTGTATAGAGGTAAGGGTCAAATGTGGATTATTGCATGAGATTTTATTGGCTGATAAAAAAAGGTTAAATCCTCAAAAGGATTGAATATGTCAAAAAAACAGACTCAAAAGGGCTGACATTTTTCTTTATTTAGTCTTGAAGAATCCTAATGCTCTATTCTAGTAATATAATGTATAGACCAATAATTGTTTGGGTCAAAAACGTATAAAAATAGTCACCTATTACCTTTTTTGTAATATTTATTTTAACTTTGTCTGTCTCTAGGTACCATACGGACATTGGATGTTCTCGACCGTGAAACTACTCCTCACTATTGGCTGACTGTTTATGCTACTGATCGTGGAGTTGTTCCCCTTTCATCTGTTATTGAAGTTTACATCGAGATCGAGGATGTTAATGACAATGCCCCACAAACAACCGAACCTGTGTACTACCCAGAAATTATGGAAAATTCACCCAAAGATGTGTCTGTTGCGCAGATTAATGCCTTTGATCCAGACTCCAGTTCTAACGACAAGTTAACCTACAAAATCTCAAGTGGAAACCCACAGGGATTCTTCACCGTAAATCCCAAGACAGGTATGTCAGAATGGGAAATGTGTATGTATTTATTTTAATGGGAAATCTATATTGCAATAGGAGAGATGACACATTTCCAGATGTTCATTTGTAAACCTCTTCGTGCTTGACTGAGTACGAGGGACACGGTAATAACTTTTTTTTTTTTTTTAACCAGTCTTCTAGAAGTGGTAAAAAAATACTAATATCCCAGTCTCAGCTTTCCAGAAACATACCTTACATTCCACTCGTATAATAAAAAAAGGTTTATTGAGGATAGTCTGGTGGCAGAAAGTATTTACAGCCAGTGTGCACTTGAATGCTGAAAAGCAATACCTCTGCTTTGTTCTTGGGGTGGGTTCTGTAAAAGCCCAGGACCGTTTTATTGCTGTGGAACTCTTCCCTTTATGCAAAGACGACATCCCTTCTGTTACTGTAGCAGGGCAATAGAAGCAGGAATTCAGCACAACTGCTATTTTTGTAGAGGGACTGGAGTTCCAGTTTAGCCCATATACTATATGGTTTGACTATAATTAGTATTTTTCAAGTTTACAGTCGTAGGTCTCCATTTAACATCTTAAAATACATATATGATGTGTATGTTGATTACCAAAAAGATTGTCGAACTCCCTTGCCAGTTATAGTAATAAAGAACAGCAAATTTTATTCTGGTGCGTCCAATAGCTAGATGACAACCGATACTTCATGGGGGTAAAGGGCAGAAAGAGTTGCTTGTTTCTCCACTTCTGTTTGTACTATCTCGCGTTTGGAATGTACGTAATTATTAGATTTGATGTCAACCAGCTATTTACGATCCACAATGAGACGTAGACCCTATAGAGTTCCTGTACTATTGTTTCATGATGTTGTTGCAGGAGGTGTGATAATAACATGGACATGTGGCAGAGATAGAAGAATGTGACACATCTATAAAAACACATCAATAACACTCAAACTGTCTATATCCAAGGGCTCTATTTGTTTTTTTGTTTTTTTTTTCCCCCCATAGTTGCATATTTTATTAGAGGGGTTATTCAAAGAGAGCTGATTTGGTTCTGAAATTACCCTGTGTGGTGCAATATCGTGGCCATTCGGCTATTTAAAAAGTTGGCAATTCGACAAATATTAGTGAATTGCCGGCAAAATACGGTGCCTGTTCAGCGGCAGTGAAATTCCCATAGAGAAGCATTGGTTAATCTATTCACAAACACACGAAGAGCAGAGAAATGTCAGTGAAGTGCCCTGATTTTTGGTGATTTCATTCGTCAGGTTTAGTATGGTAAATGCCATAGGTTTCAATGTAAAAAATATTTCACGTTTTTATTAAATATTTATTAAATCATTTATTCTTTGAATTTGCAATAAAAAGTCTATTCATTTAGGATTTTTTTTCTCAAAATATATTGGATCATTTGCAGAACAGAAGCATTTGAAACGAAGAACACAACAGTGAGACATGAACAAAAGATAGGCATAACTGGGGTGGCGACAGAGTACGGGGATAATGTCCCGCCCGTGGGCCACAGGAGGTTGGGGGGTGAGCAGTCAGCAAGACAGGGCCAAGGTAGAGCGCTCGGGTCATCGCCTACAGAATCAGAAAGAGTAGCAGGAGGTGTAGATCAGTAGAGGCCAGGAATTGGGGTAACATGGAATCAGAGGGTGTAACGGAGAACGACGGGGAACCTCTCAACATTTGTAGGGAATAACAGGGGGCGCAGAAAAAGGAGTTACATAATGAGGTCTTTTGTGTCGTCGGGGAGGACCGCAATAAAAGGTGACCAGTTCTGACAAAATGTCAGTCTTGTCCTCCTGGTGTAAGGAGGATTTTACCCAGTCAACCAAAAACATAGAGCATATCATACACCATGGCCCTATCTTGTTATAATTTTTTTTCCCCATCAGTATACTCTCAATCAAACCCCGCTGTATGTCACCTGCCTTATTCATAAAATTTTGCAAAGTAGAGAAACACTCCCATTAGGCAAGGTCAGACAGGCACCATCGCAATGCATTTAGTGAACACCTCAAAGATATTCAATGGACGAAAGAAGACGGGCTCCTTTCTATTATTATTATTATTCTTTATTTATAAAGCGCCAGCATATTCCGCAGCGCTGTACAATAAACACAGTATAGACAGGGTTACAATACATTGAACAACATTTGACAAACAGTACAGGAGGAGATGAGGGCCCTATTCCCGTAGGAACTCACAATCTGGGAGGGTTGGGGTTGGAAACAGGAGGAGAGGACTGTAAAGTGAGAGTGATTGATGGTTGCGTCAGTGAGTTGGGTGGTAGGCTTCCCTAAATAGGAACGTTTTAAGGGAGCGTTTGAAGGAAGAGAAGTTAGGGGAAAGTCTGACAGTACGAGGGAGAGCGTTCCAGAGAGTGGGGGCTGCGCGTGAGAAATCCTGCAGTCTATAATGGGAAGAGGTGATGCGGGGAGAAGCTAGGCGCAGGTCACTGTTTGACCTTAGGGAGTGGGCTGGGGTGTATTTGGTAATTAGTGAGGACAGGTAGTGGGGAGCTGAGTTAGTGAGGGTTTTGTAGGCAAGGATAAGGATTTTGAACTTAATTCTGCAGTGGATGGGGAGCCAGTGAAGAGACTCGCAGAGGGGAGCGGCAGAGACAGAGCGGCGGGTGAGGTGAACTAGCCTGGCGGTTTTATTGGTGAACCTTCAACCACAGCAAAGTTTTGGCTTGAAAGGGGCATTCAGCCAAAATGTTGCTGTGGCTGATTGGTATCAAAATTAAAACTGTCAAAAAATGAGGAGTATGAGTGCCCCTTCCAGATATTTTGTATGCCTCTTCCTTCTAATATCACAGCCTGCTTGTATAAATACAATGGTTTATAAAAAGAAATACATGTGCTGTAATATTCCTCTAGTACCCCAAATTTCACCAGTAAATCCTATATACGTCCGGTCATAACATTCCAAGAAACAGCTTCAGAATATATCATTGTGTAGAGTGTCACAAGTTCAGAATCTCTTATGTGGAGGAAGTTTGCTTGACATTGTAGTTTCCCATTATCCTGGAAAATAAAATCTTGGTAAAGGGACTAAGAGATTCTTTTCACTGTTAAATATGGAAAATACTATGTAGGATTAAATGACCTACTTACAGCTGTTTGTCGGCTAAATAGAAAATACATCTGATATTGTGGTAAAAGAGGAAAATAGTATTTTTTATGATGCTTGTCTGATGAATTCATGCATCTTGGCGCCCAGAGACTAAGTCAGCATTGTACTTATCTATATATAAAATTACATCTCTTTTTAGTAAGCTAATTTGCATTTCTCATGAAAGGAGAAAAGAAACCGCTAATAGATTGGAATCAAACTGGTAACACAAGCTGACCTGCAGTTATCTCCGTAATATATCGAGCAACGCCATTACTTAGGTGGCAATTGGACAGTAATAACATTATATATAAATAACACAGAAAACCTATTTGCACTAACTAGACTCTTTTCCTTCTCATACGTACATATTTGTCTGTATGTCAGTATCAGTCTGGGGGTCTCTGACTGTATCTCTATAGATATAGTAATGCCCGACCCTCTCTGTCTTTGCCTGTCAGTCACTAAGCATCACTTCTTCTACAAAACTCTTGAATGCATTGGTTCTTATACTCTGTACACCGAGACCCATTTTTATTTACTCTTATCATGTGTTGAGTAAAATGATCATTTCCTCTGTGTTTGTACAAAAATATGTGCATTTCTATATGTGTATTAACCCTCCTAAGGGGAAAAAAAAAGTAACAAAACTACCGTGTTTCTGCGAAAATAAGACACACTCTTATATTTTTATGGCCCCAAAAAAACATGCTATTATTTTCGGGATGGGTCTTATTATATTTTTTTTCATACCCTTAAAAGTCTTGCAAGACAAGAGTGAATCGCAAAGTTAAGAATAGGGTGATCAGAGCAATCAGGGGATGCTGTGCTGTATCTTTTCAAGACAAGAGAAAATTGGTAACCAATCACTGGTCAGAATGAGCGAAGCACACTTTCACTATCGAGTCCTCGCAGGTGGTGTACACTGTACAACTGGTATCACTGCGGCTGTGACAGGAGCCGGTGGTAGATGAAGCATCGGCTTATGCAGCTCTGCTCCCTGCACTGCCACCTTGCTTCCTCTGGCGCCGGCATCGCTGATTCTCTCCTGCGGCTTTTCAAGTTGCCCTTTATGCCACCACCAGCCCTGGAAATCCTCAAACTAGGTCTTATTTTGGGGGTAGATCTTATACTTTAGCAATTATCAAAAATAGTGCTAGGCGTTCTTTTCAAGGAAACAAATAAAACGTTTTTTTTAAAGGGCATGGAAGATAAGTGACAACATTGTGTGAACCCAGTATACAGGGTATCCATAAAGTCTCTTTACAATTTCAAGTATTTGTTACAAAGGCAAATAAAAAGACAGATAAGTGAAAATTATTACGAAATGAGACGTATATATTTAAGGTTTTTTTGCCTCCTTTAATACACCTCCATATGGGCACCATTAGTTGCACGAAGCACATCAAGATGGTATTCTATTTCTTGCTGTGTTCGCTGCAGCATATCCTTATCAATGGTGGCAATGGCAGCAGTGATCCTCTGCTTTTAGATTAGTGATGTCCCGTACCTTTTGTTAGATACACAATATCTTTAACATAACCCCATAGAAAGAAGTCGAGGGGAATGATATCTGGTGAACGAGGTGGTCAGGCAATTGGGCCACCCCTTCCAATCCACCGGTCTAGAAAGTTTCATTTAGAACCCCACTAACATGCAGTCCCCAATGTGGTGGTGCAACATCTTGCTGGAAAATGATGGACGGTTGAGGTAGTTGTGGTGCCACGTATTCAGTCAAAAGGTCAAGGTAAACATTTGCAGTAATTGATGTTTCGCTGAAGGAAAACGGACCAATGATTTGATTGCACATGATCCCACACCACACATTCATCTAAAGCAGAGGATCCCTGATGCCATTGCCACCATTGATGATTGTATGCTACAGCGAACATGGCAAGAAATCGAGTACTGTCTTGATGTGCATCATGCAACTAATGGTGCCCATATAGAGGTGTATTAAATGAGGCAAAAAACCTTAAATATATACGTCTCACTTTATAATAATTTTCACTTCTGTCTTTTCATTTGCCTTTTGTAATACATTTTTGAATTTGCCTTTTATTGTCTTGCATGTAGGTTGGTCCACTAGCTGCAATATCATCGCATTGTTCATCTGCTTTTGCTGAGGTTCGGTCAGCCCTATTGCAAGTTAGGGAACACTACAAGATATTGATTAGTGGAATTAGAGAACCATTGCAATACATTAAAACAAATGAAAGCTGTATGCAAACTGGCTTATATTTCTTTCTAATTTTATGTAGCGTGAACATTATATAGATGTAATATACACATACAGACTCATAAAACATACAATATTTTAGAGGTGCCTTGTGAGGTCCAAGTGCTTGTATATTCTAGACACACAAATGCAATGAAAGGCAGAAATGAATTTTCTACACAGTCCTGACAGGGCCACTGGAGTGTAAAATGTTTCAGAACAATCTAAAGCCAGGTCGGCAACACGCTCAATGAACACATGAATTTAAAGGTCACCAATGTCATTTGTACACAGTGGGAAATAGGCGAAATATCAGCTTATGTCTCCTGCAAAGAAAGCTTCATGTAATGGTTGCTGTTGCTCTGTAACCAACTTGAACGGAAAAGGATTTATTATGTTGACCCCCAACAAATAATTCTTATTTCCAGCTTTTAAAGCGAGACCTACTCTTTAACACACAAGCGCACATATACACACAAGCACATCATGGAAAGACTATATCAAGAGTGCACCTTATTTTATATCAAAACTATATCTAATATTAAGGCATATAATAGAGAAGCAGAAATTGCCTTAAATTGAGGTCATAAATAATCAGAAATCTGTTTTAAAAGGGAAACCATTCTCTGAAAGATTTTCAGCTATTATACAACGTGCCCTGAACTACGCTAGTTCTACATAGCTCTGCTGATTTAGTGTGTATGGGGTGTTTTCAGACATATGTTGAATATCTGGCTCGGAGTGCTATCTAAACAGGTTTTCCATTACTTATGTAAAAATGAAGTGTGAAGTATATCAAATTCCATCAATCTTTCCTGGAACCTTATCAAATACAAGAATGAGGAAAACGCAACCTATATTTATCAACAAATGTATCTAGAAGTCGATACATAGCTTTGGAAAATGTAGAAACATTTAAGACCTAACCTATACATTAGCGTGAGCGTGGATTTTTACTCTTATCAGTAGAGAGAACTCTAAATATTTTGGTGACGATTTCCATAACAGATAGCAGAAACATTAATGTGAATTATTAATCTGAGTTAAATAAACCACACTGGAGTTAATCATTGGGTTTACAATGGCCAGGAAGCGTCTTGGCAAAAATAAGCACTTTCCTCCCATTGTAGTATTAAACACACTAGGCCATATTACATACTTGGTGCTAACTTAACCAGAGCAGTCGTAAACTTAAAACCTCCATAGGCTATAATGGCTCTGGTAAGTTTACAACAGCTCTGGTTAAGTTAGCACCAACCTTTTAATACTGCCCAGTGCCCACTATGGGTTATTCACTAACCACCATTCTTTTGGAGAAATAATGGCGAAATTACTTAGGCAAACTTTGGGGCACTACAGCGGATCAGATACGGTAACTGTAAAATGAATTCACTATCGAAGGAAACTCCACTGGAGGTGGCCATAGATTTCACCATTCATTTCACTGTAGTTTATAGGGAACTTGTTCAGAATAGGTTTCAGTTGGTTTTTCATGGTAATTTCATTTATAGTTTCTGCTAAAGTTGTTGAACGTTGTATGATGGTCAGCTCTTTAAATTAACGGAGGTACAGTATATTGACCATTGTTCGAAACCAAGGTAGAACATCTCTCAATGAAGAATAGCTCCAGCTGACTACTTTTATGGAAGAATAGTGGTGGTGTTGCTGTTTACCATTGTTTGCAGCAACTTCATCTGCGGTTACTTCATTTTGCTTCCCTGGATCATCAAAGTTTGCTGTAGCTATGACGATCATAATTTTACTGCTCTTTGCAACTATGGTGAACTTTGGTTAAATATTGGTGCTTAGTGAACAAAAATTAAACGCACTGCCAGCGCTGCTATTTCTGGTGCACTGGTGTCACCACATTTACGTAAGCAGAAGAACAAAACACAAACGTTGTGTGTGTGACCTCGAAACGTTTGTGGTTTGTTCTTCTGTTAAGTAAATGTGGTGACACCAGTGCACCAGAAATAGCAGCGCCGGCAGTGCGTTTCATTTTTATTAGCTAAAATTCTACCCTTCATTTGGAAGCAACGAGGGGGATCACGGTCTAGCTGCAGCTGATACTGCTTGTTCTGTTTCAAGGGTGGTGCAGACAGCCCTGACTCCCATTCAACTGTTTTGGTGCTTAGTGAATGACTTCTGCTTATTTTGCCATCCCCTAAAGACATAGCAAGGGTTTAAATATATACTGCCGGAATCGCTGCTATTGCAGTGTCAGAAAACACCGGTGCATCCCAACCCTAATCCAAACCACGAAGGAAAAACTTTACATTGAAGCTTCTCCTTTAGCTACTTGGATTATAGTTTGAGAAGCAATGGCATTTCTGAGCACTGCAATAGCAGCGTTTTTTTTTTTTTTTTTGCAGGTATTTGCAGCATTCAGGGTTATTCAGAGAGCGGTGAAAACCAGGAGAATGACTGGAGAAGTGAAAATTCTAGGTCAAAATAGCCAAAACATTTACCTCACTTTCCAAATCGGGTATTTGGTCTAGATTGATCTCTTCTCCTGCCATTCTCCTGGTTTTCACCTCTCTGAATAACCCTGACTGTCAAACAACGGTGCTTAGTGGATATCCCCCAGCAATGTTTTGACCCCCTCTGATTCTTTGTCAAGCTATACAAAGATCCTGAGTGGATCAGTTGCTTGGCTATCTGTTTTTTTTAGCCTGACTGCTCCCTTTATTGCAAAGCAACTCAGAACCTCTACAAAATACTCCAGGCTGGCTATCATCCAGACAATGCATGAGGATAGGCATGAACTGACAATAGCTCTTGGAAGGGCTCAATTTACTTTATTAAGTCGCTTGCCTGTCATTTATTTATGCATGTTTGTACTCTAGTGAGAACCATTGGCTAATATCATGTTTCATTACTGAACTCTCTGCTTCTTTCCACTGATCTGCTTCAGTTTGATGTCCTTTTTGGCCAGTTTACTGGAAAGCCTGCCACATATATTGATTGTCCTTTGGTCGGCTCTTTTATGGGATTTTAAAACACACGCTCTATTTGCATTGTATTTGAATGTTGAGGATTATCGTTTTGTTGCGTGACCCATTTTTAGTTCAGCCATAGTTCACCAGAGAAATGCCTGACATTCTCCAGAATCTTTTGATAAACTGCAGAATTCATGATTATGTCCAGATCCCGAGGCAATGAAGTAGCTGTAAACTTGTAATCCCACCTCAATACTCCGTGGCAGTCATGAGGTTTATCTGTGCTAATTCATAAAGATTATTTTGCAACTGAAAGCAGCATTTCTAAGAGAATAGTTTCTCAAAGCGTTGGTTTATCAATTAAATGCTTAAGCAACTTTAGATCGGTTATTTATTTAAACACCAGTATTTATTTTTTTCCTCCGAACTTTCCTGTTTGTTCTTTTTCTGATTAATATTTTATTGACACTACAAACGGTAAGATCTATCTGTAAGTCTTTGGACACTTTTCTTCCATTTTAGTCTTGAATGCCATGCTGAATTTCTCTTGTTTGTAGTCTTGAGCCTTCTACATTTGTCAGAAGGTGCTGGATGAAGACCGTTACTATACATACATTTTTTAAACCTGAAATAAAAAAAAAAACACCCTTTTTGGTCTTAAAGATCTTTCAAAATAAAAAGGTACTTGGAGATGCATCCCTGAAGAGCTAGTAGGTGAAACGCAATTTGGGTGCAAATATGATGAAAAAATGGAAAAACCACACTTTAATCCCCAAAACCACCAAAAAAGACCCCAGCTAAAGTTTCAAAAATTTTGTCCTGAAATTAGAAATACCCAATTTTTACATGTTTTTCATTTTTAACCCCTTCACTGCTGAGCCACCTGTGCGTTGAGGTCATTTTGACCGTTTTATGCTCATCATGTTTAAACGTGATTTAAAGTCCCATGATGAGGTCTTTCCATTGATAACAAATATGACCCTCCAAAAGATCCCCCTAGCTCCACTTCGCAGCTATGGGGTTAACTGGCCAACTGACAACATCGAACATATGGCAACGTCGTCAGTGCGTGGGGGGTGACCCGTAGGCTTGGCTGACATCCAAGATGTCAGCCACTTCCGGGTGCGAATCGCGATCCAGCACCTAAAGGATTAAAGAGAGTTACCGCAGAAATAGGGCAGACTCTGCCCTCTCCAGCATTGCCTCTCTTTTTTCCTACCTCCAGCCGTTGGGGAGGGAGAGTGGTCCAAAGGACTCCCCTCCCTTTTCAGGTTCCCCCTGCAGGCACTGGGGCGCCTGAAAATGCCATCATCATGATGGCTGGGGCCCATAACCAGTCGGGCTGGCTTCAAGGAAGCCAGTCCAGCGTGGGACCCCGGCCAGAGGTGAGTATAGGGTGGGTAGGAGGTTAAAGGACCATGACATACATAGTATGTCCTTGGTCCTTAAGGGGAAATTTCCACAGGACATACTATGAATGTCAAGGGTCCTTATGGGGTTAATTTATCACCAACAGACTATTTTTTTAAAATTAGTATGACTATAATATTCGAAGATCATACTTCTATGATCTAAGTTTATGCCTTTTTTTTTCTTTTCTTCCATTATTGCTATGATTGTTGTATAATTTTTGGTGGCTACTTGAAGCCCTTCCCATACAGGGACTTTCTAAAGTGTCTTTGCTAAAATATATGTTTTAATGGTTTAAAGACTGGTATTACACCCTTGTCAACAGTTGTTTTTTTTGTGTGTTCATTTTTTTGTATTTTTGTAATTCTCTTAGGGTTCAGACTACAGACCTTTACAACTGATATAAAAAATACATAACTACCTCTTTTGACTAAGCATTTTTTTGCTTCTTTGCTATTCTTTTTAACTGTGTTTGAAATCTAAAGCAAAACTTTCATCCCAATAATATTCCCAAAAGAAAAATAATAAAGTCTCTCAAACCAAACCTAATACAAATTTTAGACATTTTAAAATATTCCATTATTAAAAAGATATCTAAGCATTTTATATTTGAACTGAATAATAATAGAGATAATATGAATAAAATAAGTAAATAATTATTAGTTTTCATATATGGAGGACCAGAATTATTCTACCTTCTTTTATGTACAAAACATTTCCTAGTCCATAGAAATGCGCAGATGACTTCTAAAGTTTTCTTATTGGCTCCAGGTTTGAAATAAATTTGTTATGTGCTTATTTTCTTTACAAAGTGGTCAAAATTCTACTTCATTGGCATAATGCAAACTTCTATTATCTAAAAAGCGTTAATACTAATATATAACTTTGTTCTAAAGTGTATTAATAGTTTACATGAGAATACATGCTCTGTTAAAGTATGCTAATAAGTACTTTGTTGTTTACAATTAATCTGTTCTTTACAAACATGAATCACGCCTCAGGCCTTTGAGGCATTGGAGTATTGTCCCCACTTAGTCACTTCATTGAAATTACTTTAAATTTGTATTCCAATTAGCTGCAGAGCACAAAAAGTCATGAATAACATTTATACCTATTTAATTGTTTTTTGCATAAATTAAGGTATATGTAGAGGCTTATCTAAAAAAATTAACCTGCTAAAGCTCTGCGATAAAACACGTGTTTAAGTGTTGCAAAAAAGTAAACAACATTTTTCTAGACATAAAACATTAAAATAATGCTCCTATAATCCTTTTTAAAATTGTGGCTAAATGTTTAAAAATTATAAGATGTAAGGCTTTAGTTAATCTTGACAGAATAAAAGAATACACAAAGGCTTGTCTTCTTATTGGAGGCTCTGCCTTTTATACAATATATAAACCATTTATTAATTGTGAAAAGTGTGTCCGGTCCCTCCTCTACAACCTTGGAGAGCAGGTCAATCCCTTACAACTGTGCAAAAGCAGGTTCAGCCTCACCACCAAGTTGCTGCTGTACAACTGTGGAGAAGCAGCTTTAACCTCATTCCCATGAGTCTACTCTACAACTCTGGAGAAGCCGATTCCAATCCTGGTCAGGACATCTCACCAACAAGTGTCCTCAGGGAAGACACCCAATTATGGGCACTATTCACTAGTGTAAACGTTATCACTAGGATAAGTACCTTTAATGCAAGTCCCCCATATTACCTTCCTGACGCAAACCTGTAAGAAATCACTTAGACTTAGGCTAAACAAACGCATTTTTTGCATTGACCGTCAAAAAGTGCATCCGAACGCATTGACGTATTTTTTCACGGAATACGCAAAAGCGTTAAAACGATGCACATTTTTGTGCGTGTTTTTTTACGGATCGTCAAAACACTTTTTGCGTCTGGACGTTATGTTGGCTGGACATTAGCAGCGTCTGATGTCTCCTAATCACGCACACACGCCGCTAGCGGATGCAGCGCACTCTGTACATCAGTACTAGCGATTCTACGTTCTCTAAAAAATGCGTTTGTTTTCCCACTTGCGTTGCGCGGCCAGACTTTCGTGCGGCCATACTTCGTATATTGACTGTTATTGCCCATCATTTGCTGCTACTACGGCCGTGATTAAGTGCGCCTAAATGCACGTTAAAAATGCGTTACTCTAAGGCTGGGGTCAGACTATCGTTTTTTGCGCTTGCTTCTGTGTGCTGTCTATATTTTGTGCATCCTATACTTAACATGGGAGTGCTATTGTTAACTGCATGATCTTGGAGCCCGGAAAAACTACCGTGAGTATCCCAGAGCTTAGCGCTGCGTTATGGGACGAAGTGCTCTGCTAAAGCATGTCCCAAAATATTGGACTAAAATGGCAACGCTATGGGATAACCTGCAGGTGCAGATTTTCCCCGTTGGTGTCCCCATTTTAGCTATCCCCAGGGAATAGTGATATATAGGGTTGCACCGATACCGATACTAGTATCGATATCGGTGCCGATACCGGGTACGGCAGGAGTACTTGGTACTCGTGCAGTACCCCGATATTTTTTTCCGATACCGGAAGCCGGCATTGAGCGGCTTGCCGGCATCCTAGGGGCTTGGGCGGCTGTCCGAATGCTCGGACAGGCCCTGGAGCTGCTCACCCCACTTTGTTTATACTTAACTTCCTGAGCTCACCCCACTTTGTTTATACTTAACTAGTCTTCGCGCGCTCGTTGGAAGGACCCCAGCCGCGACCACGTGGGACCATGTGATCGCGGCTGGGGTCCTTCCAACGAGCGCACGCGCGGAAACTTTCCCGACGTCGCTAAAGGAAGGTAAGTATAAACAAAGTGGGGTGAGCAGCTCCAGGGCCTGTCTGAATGCCGATAGAGCATTCGGACAGGCCCTGCAGCTGCTCTCCGCTCATACTTACCTATCTTTAGCGACGCCGGGAAAGTTTCCCCATGTGCGCTCGTTGGAAGGACCCCAGCCGCGATCACATGGTCCCACGTATGATAAGTATGAGCGGAGAGTGAGCTGGGGGCAAATCCATGTGCTGGGGGCAAATCCATGAGCTGGGGGGGCATTATCCATGAGCTGGGGGGGCATTATCCATGAGCTGGGGGGGCATTATCCATGAGCTGGGGGGGCATATCCATGAGCTGGGGGGGCATATTTCCATGAGCTGGGGGGCATTTCCGTGAGCTGGGGGGGCATTTCCACGCGCTGGGGGGCAATATCCACGAGCTGGGGCATTATCCACGAGCTGGGGGGCAATATCCACGAGCTGGGGCATATCCATGAGACCTGGGGGCTTTATATGAGGTCTGTTCTTATTGGAAAGCGGTCACATGACATAAGATAAAAGTATCGGTACTCGTACTCGGTCTTAAAAAAGTGGTATCGGTGCATCCCTAGTGATATATATATATATATATATATATATATATATCTTTGCTGCATATAGGGGATGTAGCACATGAGCTCTGTAAGCAGTTCTGACTTCCTGGGATGTGTAAATATCTTCTGCAACTGTAAACTTTATTTGCTTTTTTTTAGAGGCTTTTAATCTCATTTTTTTGCCCTCCACCAAAGGTTAAAAGTGTATTGATTTGCCCTAGGTATAAAGCATCAAATAGCAACCAGTTACAGTCTATCTCCTGCTGATGAGGGCAAAGTAAGCCTGAGACAGCTGTACAGGAGTGGCTGTGACTGGTTGCGTAACCTGACCTTAGCTAAAAAAAAAAAGCCATCTAGTATGGCAAAGGAGGGGTTCGGTGTTATTACAGACCCTAGATGCAAAAAAAGTGAAAAAGTTGTGGACTTCATTTACATATCCTATCCAGAGTTCTTTGCTGCACATGGGGAATGTAGCATATGAGCTCTGTGAAGCAGTTCTTTAAATTGCTGGGATATGTAAATGTCTTCCGCAATAATAAACTTTATTATTTGCTGTGTGGAGGCTTTTAATCTCACTTTTTTGCCCTCCACCACAAGTTAAATGAGCGTATATAATCTACATATATATTATACATTTAAACAAGTTATTCCAATCCTATTGTGTTGTCCCTATTAAGATATGTGTTGTTCTAATGCATCATCCCCTTCTACAATGCTCTGGAATATAATGGTGCATTATATATAAACTATAATAGCAATAATAGTGTAACCAGGACAGGCTTAGAATAAAGAAAAGTGACCTTTTATATAATCCATAATAATTTACTTTCTTGGGGAATGCAGCATTTCATGGCTTGTTAAATGATGTAGAGACAAAAGGATACGAAGATCAAAAGCTAGATACTGATGAAACTAAACTTTAAGTACATCTCCTGAACGCATTTAAATGGGATATGCGCTGAAGGGTGTTCTCCCACATACTCAAAATGGCTATTAAGTGTTATTTTACATTTTGCAGGTCCTGCCTTTTATAGGGTCCTCTCAAATTCTTTAGCTATGATGACATTTTTTTTACACCCACAGACTATCATCCCATGGACTATTATCATACTACGCCATCAGCCAATCAAGGTCGTCCACTGGAAGTGTCTGTGGACGACCCAGATCAGGTGATGGACAGGCAGCAAATGAAAATACCCATTGTGGTGCCACTACGGGGAGAAAAAACTGTCTCTGGCGCTGAAACTGAGTTTCAGGCAGAGTTTTAGCACCAAGAATAGCCCCTTTGAGTGCAGCCTAAGCAGGGGGGAAAAACTGCCCCTCCCCTGTCCTTGGTGCTGAAATAGGTTTCAGCACAAGGGACAGCAATGCTGAATGCAGCTGTCTTGCAGAGGGAAAAAAAATGATTTTGAGAGACAAAAAGCCTAGTCCTTTCTTTTTTAAAAAAAATCAGAACCCAAAATTTCTAAATAAATCCAGAAAAATACCTTAAAAAAAAATAATAAAAAATAAAAAGGCTTTTTGCTGCGGATTAAAAAAAAAATGGTTGAATAAAAACAAAAATATTTTTTACATTGAATCTTTTGGGCTTCGCACTGAATCTCTACTCTGTGAAGCAATTTTCCTGCTGTAGCATGGCAGTTTAACTGTACAATTCATTTTTTTCATGTAAATTGTACCAGATCATCCGAATTCATCTGACCAAATCCCCCGAAAATTGAAAGGACGCTTACCTGTTGTTGTAATCGCATAAAATCATCTGAATTCGACCAATGGTGGTCGGTTGCAGTGGAAGAGGGCCGATTCACCTGCGTGTTGTAGGATCTGTCGGAAGACTCCAGACGATATCGGATGATCGAACAAATACAGTGCCAATGGACGGCCAGCCTGAGGAAGCATCAGTGGATATGTGATGCTGCCAATTGTTCAGGCCTACTACTTTGTTGTGATAATTACAAGAGAGCGTAACTGGATGGAATGCTTCCTAATGAAAAGTAGATCTCACAGGAACCGTTATGCTCGCCTGGCTACCTTTCCCTGTACACCCTTATTCCCGAATATCTGTCCTTGGCACCCAGTTTCCACATCTTATTTTAGCGGAGAGTCTTTACTTTCATAATTTTTAAACATAAATGGAAAACTCCAAATATTTGATAGTATCTTATTAAGAAATGGGGATATTCTATTTAGGTATTCTTATGGATCCTGTAGTCATTGATCCTATTTACAAAGCTTTGCACATCCATGGCTCCATAACTTCATGCAGTGTTGACGATTACTAGACTTCATTGTATACCCTGTACATCTTCTGGCTGTTTTGCCATACACAATGGATGGCTGAACTTCATATTACTTTATCTGATCTTTCCAGGTCTGTGGCCACATATTCTCAAGGCATCACTCATTTTACAAGTTTCTATACGATAACTATTGCACTGAAATCTTTTTTTTCACCCACAAGTTTAAAGAGTGTTGGTGTTGTCTGGAGCACTGTCATACATTTTATCTGAATTGCCAGGGGTTGCAGACATTTCTGATGCTTGTGGGCTATGCCTGTGAAATAATTCTAACTTCTGTATTAAAACGATGTTTCCTACAGTAGATTTAAAAGCTTTTTACTTTAAATTCTATCAAATGGTGCCAAGGTCTTGTTTTCTTGGCTCTAGAAATTTCCTGTTCTCCTATATTTTTACATGGTTTATAAATACCACTTGGAGTATATAACCATGGTCACTTTGGTAACTGGGGCCCCTCCCTTAACTAGCACGCTGTCATGTTACCTCTCAAAGTGTCACCAGGGATATTTATAACCAGATGAGGCAAGGTGGCATGTTGGCAATGTGCAGACAAACCAGGCAAAAATGGTCTTTTTTTTGAGAGGGGGTCAAGCCTCTGGTGCATCGTCATCTGAATTCCCTTCCTCCCAATATTGGTTATATAGTCTATGAATGAACTCACAACTGATCAGGTTGGCGTAGTTTTACTAGACTGTATTCATCAAACCTGCAGCTCTAATTTGGGTCAGTCTGTAGACGTGGCACCTGGTATAACATTCTAAAACAAAATTATAGGCCCCTCTGTGTTGGTGCCACTGGGATGGGATATCTGAAATTTTAGATGAATGTGGTTGTATATGTATATATTTTGTGATAAGATGAGGGGAATGGTTTACAATGGTGTGTATATTCCTCCTGCATTTGTGCGAGGGGATTGGGTTATTTAAGCCCAAGAGGGCAATATGTGGTTTTTATTTGCTTGCCACAAGGTTCCTCCTACCTACTGCAAATCAGGATAAGTGTTTCCAGCATCGGAGGTCAGAGTGAGAAGCAAGTGAGAGAGGGAGCAAGCATCCGCAAACACGGTGGAGCTCTGAGGCTTGTGGTGTCTGCGATAAAGTTGGCAAAGGTTTTTTTTCATTTTTAGTTCTGCAAAGTCAGTGAGGGATGCTTTATTGTTCAGTAAGTGCTCAGACGTGTTAGGTTTTGTTTTCTGTTATATTTTGTTTGATTACTGGAGTTCAGAAATAAACTCTAAACTACATGAGACTGTGTACATAATGCCAATGCGTGCCATGATTGGCATAGAGCAGTGTTTCTCAACTCCATTCTTCAAGACCCAGTAACAGGCCACATTTTAAGGATTTCCTTTGGGGAAATGCAGACAGAATCCTGCAATCACTGAGCAGCTAATTAGATCACCTGTGCTGTGCTTCAGATATCTGGCAAACATGACCTGTATTGGGTCCTGATGACTGGAGTTGAGAAACCCTGCTCTAGAGGACCGTGTTACAGTGTGCCTCTGACTTGCTGGGTCACAATGTAATTTTAAGATCTAAAATAGACAATTCTATATTGTTTTATTGAACATAACGCCATAGCAGTTATGAACCAGGGACATTAGAAACTGTTGTACCTCTCTCTTAAAGCCTCATGAAATTGCTGGGATGTTTTCCATGCCCCTATTCATGTAATTAGGAGACCCCATGATCTGTGTGTTCAGAAAGAAATAGGCTTGGTATGCAGTCTGGAGATATATTTACATTTCTCACTAACTCCCTTTTTTCCTTATCCAGGCTGTTTCATTTTTGTTCAGTGGAAGTTGGGCCTTGCTGCAGCTCTGTGCAGTGAAAGCTCGGCAGGGACATTGAAGAACAACAATGGTCCTTTTCGAGAAGCAATAGAATAGGCTGCTTTCACAAGAGCACACGGAGTGTGCCTGTGTGCCCCCTGCCTCCCTACGTCCGTCACAGCTTTTTAACGGTTCAACGGGGAGGGTCACGTGGTGTAGAGTGCACACTAGTTGTGTGTGCTACACTGTACGTGCTGAAAGCCTACCCGTCAAAAAGATACGACGGACATAGGACGGGGCTACAAAGTGCGATCCTCCATAGGACTGTGCTCAGCGAGGTGGCCACACTGGCATCAGAGTGGAAGGAACCTCCACTCTCAAGGACGTTCTTCCGCTCTCAAGTGTGTGCTCGTGTGACACCGGCCTTAGTGCGATGGTAAACCAGGAAGTAATGTGCTCAGGGAAATGGGGGGGAGCCTTTATCAGTTGGTGAGATAAGGAATGCAAAGGCCACGATGCAGTTACTAGCCGTTTTGTGTCTTAATATAAGGGGTTATTCACAGAGTGGCAGTGTTTGCCGCTGTTGCAGCTCTGACAGACACCGGCATTACACAAAACCAAAGAGCAAAAGGTTAATCCGCACTGTGAAGCTTCTCCTGACACTCTTTGGATTGTGTTGGTGCTATAAAACTGGCAATTTTACTCGATATTTGCATCACAGGTAAACACCAGCTCTTTGTGATTAACTCCTATAGTGTTTCTTTTAAACTGCAGTAACTATCCGTGAGGTTTCGTGTAGAAATAATCAAAATGCATTTTCCATCTAGGCACGTCCCTTTTAATCAATTGGATAAAAAAAATATTATCTATAAATTTTCTAGTCAGTAAAATATATATATATATATATCTCAGTGCGATTTATAAGGCACACTGCTGCAAAAAGATATTTTTATTCTTTTAACACTAGAATGCATGCATTTTTTTATTTATTTATTTTATTTATAAAAGATTTTACCAGGAAGGATAAATTTTTTCAGTTTTAATTCTTTTATAGCTGCGCGACCGAATAAAAGCAAAGTGACTTTATGCAAATAAACCTTAAGATTCTGGGTCTGCAGAGTTTAATGAAAAAATATAAAATGCGGTACTTTATTTCAGTAAAATATTTTTTAAAGTTAAGAGATGACAAGTTGGAATGGCTTCCCAGTTTAGGATAAGTGCCAAAGAGGAGCTGCAAATTGATCTTCCTCTCAACAGATAGCGTTCTAAAGGTCTTTTAGAACAGATAATGAAGGTGTGACTAAGCTACAAAACACTACACGGATACTATTCACGCATTTATAGTGCTGTAAAAAGCCAAGATAAAGAAAAAAATATTGCCGAAGACGATTTCTAGCTTACTAATAATATTTTATTTGTACGCCAAATGCAACCCTGTATGCTAATCTACAGATGATCAGTCTACAGAGCTAATTAAACTGTTAGAGCTACACTTCTGTATAGCCTGCTTTATATCGATAAAGCTCTATCTATAATCCTACTTACCTAATGTAGGTAATAAAATTAGACTAACACAAATGCTGCGCGTGATAATTTTTCACAGTACTTAGAAGTGTTCTGCGGTGCTGCAAATTATAACATCTAACAATGTTTTTTAGGGTTTCTTGTATATTGCAAGGAAAGTAATAATCTTATTTAAATGTATATTTTATGGAAGCTATTCTTAACGGCAGTGCGGCTTTATATGTAACTTTAAGCAGTCTGCGTGGCATCCGAAATTAAAACATCTTAGAACTTCGAAATATGGTGACAATCAGTAAATAAGATCGAATCCTGTGTGCTTTAAAGAGAGGTACTGTGTGCTTTACGAGATGTGGTAACAGCATGTTCTACAGATTATCATGAGTGATTATGGGTGTTGTGTGCCTTGTTATGTATTCTTGGGATACATTTTAAACTTTACCTCAATGTCAAACAAATTCCAGTCTCTGATACACTTTAAACAAATGTGCGTGTGCGATTTGAATAGTGCAGCTTGTAAAAGACCCTTTAGTTTAATCCAAAAAAAAGGGAAAAACTCACGTTGCACAGAGCCTAATAAATCCCGGCTCTGGAGTGTAACGTCTCTGACTAAGTAGAGGGTGGCACATCCGTTCTTTAATGGTGTAGAACCCTTAAATAAAGCACTGAACACAGATGGTGCTCCCATAGCATAAATCTGTATATAACACAGTAGCAGCAGAAATTAAAATGCATTCGCCAACTCCAGAGCCTCGTGGAACTATAGACTCATGTGTATCACTTATAGCGCCCTAAAGGTGGGTGCCTAACCCCTTTCAATGTCACATTCCTTCCTCCAAGATCATATCAAATACAGGAGAAAACAGAAAAAAAAACTGTCACGTCCCAAGTCGGTAATTCAACCCAGCGTCCGGTAGCGCCATCCTCGCTGGCCAGGTGCCGAGTAATGTGAAGGGTCACGTGAGACACCAGGGGGCGGGGCGCGGCATGATGACGCAGCACCGCCAAGGTTAAACCACTTGGCTGAGAGTTACTCGTTGCCTTGACATGGTTTTGCCTCTTAACGCTTGTGTTAGAAATCTATTTATATACTAGTATATGACCGCTGCCTGTCTGGCTACTTTCCTGGCTCTTGACCCCTTGGCTTCTGTTTTGATCTCTCTCTCTCTCTCGCTCTCCTCTCTAACTCTCTCTCTCACTCTCCCTCTCCTAACTCTCTCTCTCTCTCGCTCTCCTAATTCTCTCGCTCTCCTAATTCTCTCGCTCTCCTAACTCTCTCGCTCTCCTAACTCTCTCGCTCTCCTAACACTCTCGCTCTCCTAACTCTCTCGCTCTCCTAACTCTCTCGCTCTCCTAACTCTCTCGCTCTCCTAACTCTCTCGCTCTCCTAACTCTCTCGCTCTCCTAACTCTCTCGCTCTCCTAACTCTCTCGCTCTCCTAACACTCTCGCTCTCCTAACACTCTCGCTCTCCTAACACTCTCGCTCTCCTAACACTCTCGCTCTCCTAACACTCTCGCTCTCCTAACACTCTCGCTCTCCTAACACTCTCGCTCTCCTAACACTCTCGCTCTCCTAACACTCTCTGGCAATAATGACCCCTGGCATATGGCTAACACTCTCTATCTGGTGATACTGACCCCTGGCATAAGTTTGACACTCTCTGGCAATATTCCTTGATCCCTTGATATTCCTCCATTAATCATGTTTGTCAGTCACCTGTTTGTCTTGTGTACCTGGTTACTGTTAACCCTGAGTGTCAGGCTTTCACCCTGCTGTATTGGTGTTTGCTGTGTATTGGTTTTGGAAATAGGTAGACGCACCAACCATTCAAAGGTTCGAAGGGTTAGGATAGACGTGCTGCGTATAGGGATCAGATTCATAGATATCAGGGGGGATCGTGACAAAAACAGGCTGTGGCCAGTCAGATTTCTAATCTACTATTGTTAGAAACATAGAAACATAGAAAGATGTCGGCAGATAAGAACCTTTCGGCCCATCTAGTCTGCCCAATTACATGGATACTTTACCTGGATTTATCTTTTGTTTAGGATAGCCTTATGCCTATCCCATGCTTGCTTAAATTCAATTACTGTTTTGGCCTCTACCATAATATTGTTATATTCATCTTCTAATAATGAGTTTGAAAACCAGTGGAAAAACCTATTCTTACCTTTTAAACGTTCCATATATCCAAATACAATATATTTTTTACAACATATCTAAAAAATATCATCATCTACACTTTAAATCCCATGTATGAACGCTAAACAAAAGTACAGTGTTTTTTTTTTTGTTTCCTTATATGGCCATTAATGTCTAAGGCCACCTGCCAATATCAAGGCAAACCTCTTTAGGTGGGAAGCTAATGTCAAAACACAACCTCTGACCACTTGCAGCTCAGAGACCAAATGGTGTTTTTGTTTGTTTTTTCTTTTAAAACCAACAAAAAGGAACCGTTTTGAGGCAGAAATAAAACACTTCAAGGAGAGCAGCAAATCTGACCTGTTTTCAAAATAGAGAAAGTAGAAAACCCCTAAGATCAGCCCCGCGCTGTACCCCTACTGCTATTTCGTGGCAGCATTCACTAGTGTTTTTTTTTTGTTTGTTTTTTTGAGAAAGTATTTTACCAGGAAGGATACATTGAGATTTCTCTCATTTTTAAGTATGTCCTGGGTGTTGAGTATGTACCGTTAGGTGTCTTGCCCAAGTACACTTACTGGAGACGTGCTCTTGCTGGGATCGAACCTGTGTCTCCAGTGTCTCTCCATGCTGAGCAGTGATATTACCTCTACTCACTCCACCCAGCCGGTAGTATATATAAAAAACATACCAAAAATTCTTTAGTTCTGAAAATGAAAAGAGATTTTTTTTTTGTAACACATGTTCACCACTGGTCTACATTTTTTTGTCAAAGCAATTCTGACAGGTGGTGAACCTCATATAAATAAGTCATTTACTCTGTGTAATGTCCTTCTACCCCACTGGTCAAGCCTGTGCTGTAATATGTAACTTCAAAGACTTTTCTAATTGTTAAACTGATAGCTCACCATCCAGTCTATTTTATTTTCTATCAACCTCATATTTTACCCGAAAAAGCTCAGCCCCGAGTTCCGTGTAGGAGTTGCTTCTTTATTAGCATCAAACAAAGTATTCTTCCTGGAAATCGGAGACTGTAGGTCTATAAATCTGCCAGAAATGTTCTTCATATCAGATGCTCTAGCTCAAATCATTAGCTTTTCCTTTTCCCCCCAAGATTGGCACTCATGAAATGTTCTTGGGTAAACAATAGTCTGTGAAAGTTCTCACCGTTGCTAATTGCCGGTTTGGAATCTAGTAACTAGAAAAGAAACCTGCAGGAAACTTTTGAAGACCTCCGATGCGTGTTTTATTTTAGGATAGATTTGAAGTGCACAGAATGTGCTGTCATCGTTGAACAAAGGGCTAAATACAGTGTTCAAATCCCAATAACAATAATTTAGCTGATACAGACAAATCATTTATGTTGGCTGATCTGTTAGATAAAATAGGATTGACGTTTCCGTGCATTTTAAGCTACATTGGTGCTGTCTAATATATCTCTCTTCTAAAAGAACCATGTGAGGTAATACATTTTCTATTGTTTTCTGGAGCACTAGGGGCTTTAAAAATCCAATCGGGACCACGTTTGGTCTCAATGGAAGCTTCAGCTGCCAGCTAATATTTTAAACCCCTAACCAACCACATTAGAGGTCAATTGAGTAGTTTTCTAAGGTAAGCTCCACCTACTAATATCCCAAAAAAAAAAAGGGGACTTGCCTATATTTAGAATTACTTTTCAAGTATGACACTGTGTGTCAACACTATTTACCCTCACCTAGTGTTACCCCTCTCCAGGGCTGGACTGGGACAAAAAATCAGCCCTGGACTTCATCCAGACCAGCCCACTTTAATTATGCAAACACACACAAAAATAGTATATAAACCAACCGGATCACTCAACCAAACGCTCTACAGATACCGGAGTTGCTGTAGAGCGACTGGTAAAGCAACGCAGCGGCACTGAGGTTGAACACGTACAACACCTTAAGGTGAGGCAGATGCGCAGCAGGTCTCACTGTCACGGTGGTCCCAATATGAGAATGCGTCTGTTTTACAGACGGTGAGGATGTTCTCACCTCACCCATTAAGGGCAGTGCGAGCTGGCGGTGAACCAGCATTCACACTGGCTCACTGAGCCATCGCCCACCGGGAATCTCCCTGTAGTCCCTATGGCCAGCACATGCCTGCCCCTCTCCTCTTACATTGTAAGCTCTCAAGTAGGGTCCTCTCTCCTACTGTTCTTTGCGTTTAACTTGAAAATATATTTGTTGTTCTGTCTCACCCATTGTACAGCCCTACAGAACTTAGCGCTTTATAAATACTTGTAACTATAAATGTAACTATGTCAGAGGCACGCTATACCTTTGTTGTACATATAGCATGATTCCAAGTAAAGTATAATGTTGTATTGACAGAACTCTTGAAAGAAGGTCTAGGTTGCTGATTTCATGGCTTTATTTTGTTGAAAGACCTTTCCTATAGGAAACCTAACTAAACAACATTATGTTAAATTACTTGAGGTATTTCATACAGGACCTACATTAAGAAGTTATTGGCTCCTACCAATTTCCTGAATTAGAGGCTTGATTGCCTTCCTAACAGCTCCTGGTAGACCTGTTTGTTTGCAGGCTGTCAAGATCAGAGGTCTAGTTTCAGATTACTCTTTATCCCAGGCAAAGTTTCCAGCAAGAGTCAGGATAAGCAGTTTTTATGACCTTCGGGACAAGATGAAAAGGTTCCACATGAGAACCACCAAAGAGAAATCCTGTTGCTGAAAGGACGAGTTATTGAGGTCAGGTCATGTGCTTCCATTTCACCCTGGCCAGTCTACTTCTAGAGTTACTTTGGAGCTTTTCTGCAGCCACCTGCAGAAGGCTCATGGTAAAGGGAAACTTGGATAACAACTATGATTTATTTTTAAGTAATGCAGCTTGTTGTTTCTTATTTTACGAGACTTTTATGGCACCCATGATCAGGAAATCCAGTCGTGAGAATCTTCAGTCACAAAACCCATAAATGAAGCTCCTCACACAAGCGCGAGACAATAGAAGCCGCACAGCTTTCATCATCCTGTATTGTTAGTTTGTCTTCTATCCTGAGTGAAGCTACTCAGACAATCCTGCTGTGCACCCTATGGTTTTAGCAGAAAACTCAAAACCGAGCTACACATTCCAAAGAATCGTACTACTCAGAAATTGGAAGTGACAATAGTCACCCTGAAAACAGGAGGACCACTACCTCCTAGTCCTTTATGGTCATGTATACTTTTTTTTTTCTTTCGAACTCCGTTTTGCTTTCAGTTTTAATGCAAAATGCATAAAAACTCATGGGTCAATCTTAACGTTTGAGTTAACCTCTCCAAGAAAAGCACGTCTATAGGACTTTGAGGACACACTCAATGAGTCAATGGTGTATGTATGCAATGGAAAAAATGATTTGCAAACTCTGAGAAGCGAAGACATTTGAGGTAAAGTGAGGTAATCTTACCTGACAAGCATTTAAATCCAGACATTTCTGGTATTGGGTCCATTGATCTATTAATAATTCATAGCTGCATCTGTTGCTTTGTTTTTACTTATGCAGAATTTATTATCATGATTTTCTCTTGTTCTTTGACGGCCGGTAGTTATAAAATCTGCTTTTGGGCTTTTTTCTATTTTTGTTTTATGAAAATTGAGGAAATTAATACAGTTTTAATTCTAGGTAATGTCCATTTCTATGCTTTGACTAAATAAGCATACATTTTAATTATGTCTATTGCTTTATGGATCTTATCTATTTATGCGTAAAGTATTTAATTGTCCTATATAGTTGCTGGATGTGTATTCACCGATGCCTTATTTAATTTTTTACCATTGTTGTAAGTGGTCCATTACATGTCTCCTATCCCAATCAATAGTGTAATATAGCAGCACTGATCTTCCCGGTGCAATGGGACATGTTAGATCTGAAATTTAAGGATATTTTAGTAAAATTTCCCTCAGGAGGAGTGTGTGGGAAAGCCTGTACAATTTAATATTGGTTAAATTAGTCTTGTTCCACTTTCAGATCCCAGTCTACAACATTAAGTTATTTCCCATCTAGGTGAAGATAAAGTGCATAAAACTACCTGTATCTTTTTGTACACATTGAATATTACTAAACATTTTTTGTGTGCCGAATTCTCCAACTTAATTTTGGAATTAATACGTATTTCTTTTTTTTTTTAATTCTTTATTTGGAGAATTGCACAATCCGAGAAAGACATATGCAGAATACATACAGCAGCGTATACAAATCACGAAGGTGCAACTCCGTACCTTTTCAGAATAATAACAATAACCCGACGATATCGGGAAAAGGAAATTAAAAATAAAAAGACACAAAAAGTAAAAAACATGACTACGAAAGGAAAACAAAAAATCAAAACAAAAAACCTAAAACCATCCAATAATTAATACGTATTTCTAATGATGCAAATAGGGCTGGCACAACCACTAGGTGAACTAGGCAGTCACGTATCGCTCAGCAGGGTTGCTGATTCCACAGGAGAGTCATGGGAATACGTTCTCACGTCTCTCTTGATTGCACAGCGAGTGGATGCAGTGACCAAAAGCAGTCTGGGCTAATCCCCATGCTGCCCCATGAGGTCAGCCTTGCTGTGGGGAAGGGATGGCAGCCCTTGTGAATTTGTGCACAGTAAGTCTTCTAAGCCTGGGTGCTGCAGAGGGACCTCTCCCTAACAGGAGCCTCAACAAATGTAAATTATTCACTCCGTGAAAGAAGATGTAGTATCTAAATGTATCAGGCTCTGTGGAGGTGAGTGTCAGGGCTTCTTTGTGTGTAAGAGAGTGTCCGACTAGGTGCATATGATAGTTATTCTATCAGACTGCGTCATTGTCCTTATATTACCACTGTCTTTGTGTGTCTGTGCCTGTCAGTGTTGATTTAGTTTTTGTTAGTGCCTGATCTCTGTCAGTATCTTTATCACTGACTGGTAGCCAGTATTTGTGTATATCTCTGACCGTGTATCTGCCAGTATTTCTTGTTCTCTTTTTGCATCTGTGTCTCTGTCATGGTCTTTACCACTGTCTGCGTGTCTTTTAGGCCGAGGTCAGACGAGCGTCCGTGAGAGTGGACGTTCCTACCACTCTGCCGCCCGCCTGGCCACCTCGCTGAGCGCAGTTAGTGCACTCAGCTCTGCAAGGCTCGATTTTATTTTTTCCCCTATGGAGGATCGTGCTTTTCAGCCCCGTCCAACGCGTGTCTAGCGTTTTTGATGGAGGCTTTCTGCACGTCCGCTTGTAGTGTGCGCATTTCGTGCTCCACTACAGCGTGTGACTGGCCCCGTCACAGGGCTGCAACGGACAGCGGGAGGCACATCAGTACGTGCGCACCTATTGCACTCGTCTGATCCCGGCATTGGTGTGTTTTGGTTGTAGATGGGTAAAAGGACAGAGGCTCATGCATCTAGATGGTCACATAGGACAATTCACATAATTTTCAGCACACTCCTACATCACCCCACTCAGAACTCCGTCACAAGTCCACAAATATTTCCTTAACTCTCATCACATACATTAGACACATGAAGGAAACCTTATAGAGATGAGATTGATGTCCCATTTGGACTAAGATTGATGTCCCATATTCAAACTGTTTATTCTAGTGCCACAATTAGGGTTGCCAGGTCGGCCATGTTTTCCTGGACAGCTATAATTTATTCATGTTGATGGGCAGTGCATAAAAAATGCCACCCCGCAGCATGTATAATCCATATGCTGAAGGTAAGAAATCAGAAAGGAATCCCAGGTGATCTGCTTTGATCTCCTGCCTGCATTATATGAATTATACATGTTGCAGGGCAGCAAGTTTCCAGGCATGCACCCTCTGAATGATACAGTTATGTGTCCAGGAAAACATGGTCAATCTGGCATCCGTAGCCACAACTGACCATCACTGCATTCGGTTTTAAATGGAGACTATGGAAGTGTTAAAAACTATATGTCCATGGATTCTCGGCCAATCATCTGAGATGCCAATTGAGTGACTCAGAGTTACAAGTAGGGCAATAAAAAGAGAAAAGACATTAGAGGGGGGAAGCAAGGTGGGGAGAAAGACATTACTGGGATAAGGAAATAGGTTAGAGAGATTATATTTCTTATGGACGACAGCATAAGTGGAAGGGGGGAAATGTGTTTTTCCTAGATTGCCTGAAACCTTTGCACCAGAGTTATGGGCAGATCTTAATTATGTGAGTTGTTAAAGCCAATGAATATTTTAGATCCATTTGATTAACCCATTAGCGAGGTACCAATGCTGTTCTATGCTACTGAATGCTAATGTATAGGTCATTTCCAGTGTTGATCATGCTCTTTTTAAAGCTTTTTTTTGTCACTTTGGCTTTTTTCTGGTCATAACTGTGCTCAGGTTTTTTTCATAATCCTGTCTTGTTGAGGTTTGAGGAGGATGTTCACCCAAAAATAAAACGGTTGCCACAACCAACTGAATTTAATAATCTGAGGTCTGTAACCTTGTCAGTTGCTGTTAAGAGTTTTTATTCACTCTTTTGAGCTTGACTCTAGAAATGATGGTTTCCAAAGCTTAATGAACATACAAGGGACAAAGTATAAAATAATTGATGTTGCCAGCTATTTAGGAGGTATAGATAATGCTCTGGCCACAAAACTGAAAGTGTTTAATCTAGCGTTTGCCTTCTATGTACTCTAGCAGAGTAAATACCAGCTCAAGCGAGGCTTAGGTTTCTATAGACACAATGTGCTCATCTCTAGTGGAAAGGTATGTGAAACATTTAAGGCTTCACTTCCCAATGGATGACACGTAGCTCCATCTGTTCATCTTTTCAAAGGGTGGCTTTTGTTTGTGGTGACTTGACGCCCGAAAATCCCTTAAATCACTTAGAAAAAGGCAAGTTGTTAACTAATATTTAACGGCTTTATAAAATCTTCAGCTCGGCGCTTAGGTGCATTTTCGAATTAATACAAGAGCTAATGGTAGTGTTTTTGAGCCAGAAACATTTTGTTCTTTGTGATATATAAACATTTGTTAATATTTAATAGTCTAGACCTTTCAAAATACATTTGCATTTTTTTACATGTGTTTTTTTTTTAATTATTTCTGTTACAGATACAACTTTTAAAAAGTTTGTTTGCAAATGTATACAAGAAGGTACAGAGTTAGAAGTATTTATAAAGCGCTAAGAAGTTTCGTAGGGCTGCACAAAAGGGTGAGACAGAATAATAAATATACATAAAAGTTAAACACAGAACAGTAGGAGAGTGGACCCTGCTTGAGAGCTTACAGTCAAAGACGAGAGGGGTGACACACTAGTGAGGGTGAATAGCAGATTACTTGAAGTAGCGTGGTGCATGTGGGCTGGGTGGGAAGCTAGAGTGGGAGATCAGGGAGTGAGCCGATGGGCTTCTCTAAAGTAATGTGTTTTCAGAGACCTCTTGAAGGACTGGAGACACAGGGAGAGTCTAATGTTTCGGGGGAGGGAGTTCCATAGAAAGGGGCAGCTCGGGAGAAGTCTTGAGGCGAGCGTTAGGGGTGCGGGCACGTGAACATAACATCAGATCATTGGCAGAGCAAAGTGGTCAGGACGGGATATGTCTACTAATAAGGGAGATGTAGTCAGGGCGCAGTTATGGAGAGCTTTGTACGTGAGCACCAATGTTTTGAATTGGATTTTTAAGGAAACAGGGAGCCAGTGTAGAGATTGACAAAAGGGCGAGTTGAGTGTTGCATATGGTGAGGTGTAGGAGTCTGGCACAGGCATTCATAACAGGCTGCAGAGGGAGAATCTGGGATCTCATAAGGCCAGAGAGAAGGAGACTACAGTAGTCAAGGTGGGAGATCAGAGCTTGGATGAGCATTTTATTGGAAGCTAAACGACAGTGTTGAGAAAGAGGCAATGATCTAAACATTGGTAGACAATGATAATGAGCTGGTCAGTAAAATAAATCTGAAAGCAGGATAATGGGAAAAACCTGGAGAGTGAGCGCTGACATGGAGGGGTTGTGTGTGCAGTCAAGAAATTAAAGCTCAGACAGAGGTTGCATAGTTCTCAGTGACTAAGAGCGGTGAATGATTGATAGGTTATATAGGAAAGTTAGCAGAGGAAATATTGATTTCATCTGTGTATGACATGGCATATCCATTGTATGCACATACCAAATACTGTCTGAGATGTGAGTCATATATGTAGGAGATTTTTTTCACCACTTTTTGGCAGTAAATCACCTAGTTTCAACATATTAGGATTCACAGCATGGTTAAGGCCTGGTTCACACCTGGGCGTTTTACAGCGCGTTCCTACGCACTGTAAAACGCTCAAACACTTAAATCCCATTATTTCCTGTGGGTATGGTTCACACCTGGGCGTTTTACAGCGTGTAGGAACGCGCTGTAAAACGCCCAACGCCCAAAGAAGTACAGGAGCTTCTTTGGGGCATATTACAGCGCGTTTGCAGCCATAGACTTCAAAAAACACGTGTACGACGCGAGTTTCTAATTGTCAAAAACGCTTATAAAACGCCCGACAAAAAACGCGCGTAAAACGCGCATATGAGATACGCTCAGGTGGGATCCCAGCCTAAGAGTGTTCTGTTCTGATAGTTATTAAGATTTAATAATTGCTAAAACAAACTAATTTGACAAAAGTGAGTCAGAAAGCGTTGGATGAACAAGTGTTTTTTTCCACTCAAAAAAGGACAAATTGTCTTAATTTTGTTATTTATGAATTTTTCTAAACAAAAGCCTATATGGAAAGTATTGCCTGTCTCCTGAGGTTTTCCTAATTGGCTCTTTAAAAGGCTACTCTACGCAGCCTGACCACTTTAGCCAATTGAAGAAACCAGGCTGCATGGAGTGTCCACCCACCAACCTCCCTCCAGCCCTGTCTGCACATTATTGCCGTGTAACGTGCAAGAATTTCATCTGTCCACACAGCTGTCACTCTCGGATGGGATTTGAAAATCCCACTTGCTGGAGACCAATTCTGGGACCGATGATGTCATAGTAGCTGCTCAATTATTTAAAGTGATAAAAGGTTAGTAGAGAGGCCCTTAAAATTTGTCAGGCACGGTCTTAATGGCACCAATTGTTTTAGTCTTTAGGTTTCTTTTCTTTAGATTTTTAACCAGGAGCACTTGTAGCCGGCTTGCGCTTTAATTGTTGTCTCTGACCCGGAGTCATAAAACACAAAAGTAATTTCTGTCTGGATAAAAACAATGGAATGGTCAAAATCAATTTCCCGATTGCAGCAAAATTGGCTCGCAAATCCTACTGTGTTCAGAGCTCAAACACTTGGTTCCCCTCTGTCTGTCACTGCCAGCTACAAAACCAGTAGGATTAAAGTTCTCAGACTGTTTGCACAATGATGAGTAGTCACTGTAAAACTCCATGTCTGAATTTCTCCGGAATCACTGCGCTCGTTCTCCAGTAGAATGGGAAGTGATCATTTATAGACAAAACAACATACAAAATATACTTCTATACCTCCTGTGTTTGTGTTTTATTTTATATCTCCCATACCTCAGAACTAAACTGCATTAATTTGATCCTCAACAGATAAATTGAATTTATTTTTTAAGGTGTTAAGGCTGGGGTCAGACGAGCGTAGTGTTCACGTCCGTGATTGCGCCTAAAAGTACGTCCGTGATAGCATGAAAGTAAGTCCATTGGAGCCTGACACATGAAGTAAGTCCGCACTGAACTGCGGACGCACAACGGCCGCGGCAAACGGACGCAGGTTAGGCAAGAACGTAATACTGCTAGAACGGACGTGCGGAGTGCGCCACGTCCGCAACGTCTGCATAGCTTTGTGTGTGAGTGATGGAGCGAGGTCAGACGGACTGCATTTATACGTCCAGCATTTTTGACGGACAGAATGTTTTTTCATTGTAATTTATTTTCCCCTCCTACATCCGTCAAAAAATAACTTCAGTGAAAAAACGGACTGTGTGACCACTACTGCGTCATCCGTACTGACGATGTCCGTACTGCACGGCCGTACAGTCCGTAGAAATCACGCTCGTCTGACCCCAGCCTAAAAGTCATACAATACTTGCTTTTGGCTGTTGTAACCAAATCACGGCTGCGCTTGAAAATCTAAATAATTGCAAAGCTTTAAAGTGATTAATGTAGCCAATAACGCGAAATGGATTTGAGGAGTTTAAAGATATTTATTTGGCTTCTGGTTAGATTTATTAGCAATGTGGGAAATGAAGAGTCTGTTAATTCTTCCATTTCCCTACAGCAGGATTAACACATTGTATGTAAATGCCCTAGAGTCTTTTCGTGACCTTCTTATGAGCTTGATTCGAGACTTGCATTTTTTATTACAGCTGTATATTTTTCTTTTCTACCTCCAATGGGCTGTGTATGCAATGGCATTTTAATGCTAATTTGAAGCAATTGACATTTTTAGCCTAGTTCAGGGAAGCAACTCCTCTTGTTTTAGTTTCGATCATACAACTTTATTGTTTTGTCTAGGGTTTTTTTTTGAGGGGGGGGGGTTTAATAGAAGAAACCTCAAGTGTACAATTTCCTAGGGATGTACTGATGCCAATATCACCAGGATCTGCATGAGTACTTGGTACTCATGCAGATGCCCCCAATACCTCAACTGATACTGAAAGCCAGCTCTGGATTGTCTTGCTGGCCAGTGTGGCAGGGGCGACTAGCAGAGTGCTCTAATGGCACTCTGCCAGGCCCCACTGGGTGACACCGTTCATATGAGTGGCTGCTGGCAAAGGTTGTAGGTCAGCTGCTCGCTGGGAACCACCAGCTGCGATCTCGCAAGATCCCGAAGTTTACGTGAATGCCGGGATTTTGCAAGACTGTAGCTGCTGGTACCCAGCATGTGTCCGAACAAGTATGAACAAGGCCACCCAGAGGGGCCTTGCAGAGTGCCGTTAGAGCATCTGAGGTCTGTAGTGTGTGTCTGCATCTGTGGTTTGTAGCGTGTGTATACACACACACACACACACACACACACACACACACACACACACACACACACACGCGTGTGTGTTTGTGGATATATATATATTTTACATATGAGGTCTGTGTCTCGACGACCAGCTGCACTTTGCTCGCTGGCAAGCCATCGAGTGAAATGGTATCCGATCGCAGTCACAGGCGTGGCATGGGCGGGGTGACGCGGCACACGCCAAGTTTAAAATGAGATGCCTGAGCCCTGGTTTCTTGCCCTCACGTGGTTCTCACTCCTCAGTGCTATACTTGTGATTTTCTTACTGCTCACTTGTGTATGACCTCTGGCTTGGCTAGCAATTTCTTCTGACTGTTAACCCCTTGGCTCCTGACTGACAACCCGTTCTGGTATAACGAACCCTGGCATTCAACTGATGTCCCACTCTGGTATTATGATCCATGGTATCTGGTTCACGTGTATTCTGGTATCTGTTGTTCTGTTGGTGTATACATCTGGTACATTCTGAGTTAGGAAATAGGTAAAAATCCGACCACTTCAAGGACCGGCAGTGTAGGATAGTTTCTCTACATACAGGGATTAGACGTTATAACTAGGAGCTAAGTGAAAGTGTATATGTAAAATATATATAATCTGTTCTTATTGGAAAGCTGTCACATGACATTAAAGTATCGGTACTCTGTATCAGTGAGTACCTGAAAAAGGTAGCGGTACTTGGTCTTAAAAAAGTGGTATAGGTGCATGCCTCCAATTTACTACTCTATTAGCTGTTTTCGGCAGGGGAAAATAACTTTTTTGTTTATAAAGACCCTTTCCTCTGCTCAGACTATTCCTTCATAGGGCACAATTCATCAGAAAAAGATGTTACGTGTTTTATATTTATAAAAGATCAGAAAAGTGACAGATTTCTCCCATTTTTTATTTTTAAGTAGAGTTTGTCCTCCCCTAGCAGCCTTCATTTATTCATGGTAATGGTTAAAATGTGTAACCCATATTCATCAACAAGATAGTTGTGGTACTACTGGACATGATTTACTTTGATAGAAAATGTCCCAATTCAGCATTTCCATAAGAATAAGGAAAGGTGTTCAAAAAATGTTAACACTTTTTATGGCTAACAAGTTGAAGGTTATTTTGTGAGAAGTAATGTGTCAAAAAGATAAGCATTGTAACCCAGGGGTGGGTGCATGGGAGCTTTTAACATTTGTTTGACCCTAGGACATCTGGAAAAAGCCAAATCGATGCTTGGTGATAAACAAAAATCATTTAACGGACTGGTTTGTAAGCCAGATTTCATGCTGCAATCATTGTCATAAAAACTGATATAAAATGTCAAGGAGAAAATTGCAGATTATATAACCTGTAGACCTCAGGATTACACATAAGGTCCTTGGAAAGAAATGGACATATAAATAGAGAGTACGCCCAAGAATCTGACTTTGGACCTTTAATCTTTGAAAATGAAGGTACATTATGGCAATAAAAAGATATTGGGTTTGATGGGAAACCAACACCATTTTCTTGGGTTTACTGCATAGTGTATATTAAGTACTCATCAGTTTGACTTTTACACATGTTTGAGAATATTGTGTAATGTCTCTTTGGCCCGTTTAACTATTCTATAAATATAGGAAATCATTATTATACTCTACATATTTACTATTAGAGGATTGGAATAAATTTCCTCTTTTCTCAAAATAATATATTCTCTAGTCTAAGATTATGTAATGGTTAGAGTAGTTGCCGTATTTTTGCCGTATTTTTAAAATGTGCAAGGGTAATAAAAACTCTTGCATTCATATTAACCATGTTAGTCATTACTGTACACATACAAGTAACACTTTCACTCCAAAAGACATGCCATGACGATCACAAAAAACTGTCCCTAGAGGATGAGTGACGGTCATGGCATGTCATTAGCTGAATAAGTCTCATCTTCCCTCTCTCTAAAACCTCTTTTTCTGTGCCCATCTCCCATCAGGTGAATGGTGCCATCATTACTTCTCCTTCTCAGGCTCGTTGTCTCGGTGTCCTCATGGACTCCGATCTATCCCTTACTCTTCACATTTAGTCCCTAACCAAATCTTGCTACTTCCACCTGAAAAACATTGCACGCATCCGCCCCTTTCTTAATCTGGACTGTTAAAACGTCTGGACTCTGCTAAAATGCTCATCCAAGCTCTTATTATCTCCCGCCTTGACTACTGTAACCTCCTTTTCTCTGGCCTTACTAGATCCCAGATTCTCCCTCTGCAATCTATAATGAATGCCTGTGCCAGACTCATACACCTCACCTCTCGCACCTCCCACACCTCACCCCTTTGTCAATCTCTATACTGGCTCCCTGTTTACTTTAGAATCCATTACAAATTAATGGTGCTCACATACAAAGCTCTCCACAATTGCGCCCCTGCCTACATCTCCTCCCTTATTAGCAGGTACATCCCATCCCGACCACTTCTCTCTGACAGGGATCTGATGCTATCAGCTCCACGTACCCGCACCCCAACTCCCGCCTTCAGGACTTCTCCCGAGCTGCCCCCTTTCTATGTAATTCCCTCCCCGCAACATTAGACTCTCAAAGTCTCTCCAGTCCTTCAAGAAGTCTCTGCAAACTCATTACTTTAGAGAAGCCTATCTCCTCACTACATTATCCCTAACTGTACATCTCTTGCTCCATCTTCCCAATCAGCCCACATGCGCCCCACTACTACACATACTCCAGGTACCCTCATCTACTGTGTCATCTCTCTCCTCTTAGATTGTAAGCTCTAGAGCAGGGTCCCTCCCTCTTACTATTCCATGTGTGTAACATGTATGTATATTTGTTATTCTGTCTCTCCCATTGTATATCACTAAGGAATCTGTTAGCACTTTATAAATGCTTGCAACAGTAACTGTACTTGCCTTCAGACTCTGGAATCACTCCTGGATAACTATTGCCAACTGTCTCTGCGGGGGAAGGTCACCGCAGCCCATTCACATCAGAGGCCGATTGGTCAATGTGATTGGCTATCATGTTGACTATTTGGTATTGTGGTGCAGAGGGTGTTCTCCTCCAGCAGAAGCAGAATAAGCTTAATAAAAAAAGAGGTTAAAACGAGTAAATCACAAGTTGTGGTAAAACTGCAACTCCCATGATTCTCTGCAAGTCTTCCTGCTGACAACTTAAACCACTAGTTCATGGTGAAATTGGTTGCCATTTGATGGGGTTTGACTGTATCATGACTGCACTTGGTCGCTCCACCAACTTAGAATCCTGGGGTGAAGCAGCAGAACAAATGAATCCAGGTGTCCTACAGCATAGCTATCGGGATGTTTCTGGGTTTTGGCTCCACCTGGCGCTTTCTTGCCTTGAACCATGGCCTGATGTGCTAATAGCATTTGTGTGTTGGAGGTGACAGAGAAGCTTTATGTTTAGGTGGCCATCTTGGCCAGTGGTTTGGACTCCTCCTAATTGCCAGTATGTACAGTAACTGACAATCTCTAAAAACACAAAAGATAAGTTAATATTATTTTTTTTTGTAGAAGAATGGACATTACAGAAATGCTGGCCTGAAAACTGAGTCTTGTTACTACTGTCCTCTATCTGTTATCTGGTGCTACTTCCCCATGGAGCTGGAGAGCTAGCTCTAGGTCAGACTACACTTAAATATAAAAACTCATATTAAAAAAAAAATATGTGGGGATGTTTGCAGCAAGGCAAATACAATCTATGGTCAATAACTATGTGGTACATCAACCGTTACATAGTTTTAAAATTAAAAGAACTACATACCTGAGGGAGATGAAAAAAAAAAGATGATATAAAAAAAAATACCCTAAAACATTATTAAACAAACACAAAGCACAGCCAGTGTTCAGACAACACGAGATAATGCTGCGTCTTTCAAGTAAAAGATTAAAAAAAGGCAAAATTGTTTTCTCCATGAAAAAGATTTTAGCTTCTGTTAAGAAAGAATGTTCTAAGAAAATGGTCTTTTATTCCCATGGAAGATTGCCAATATCTTTTAGTCACACAAGAGAAATTTGCACTTAGCATTGATTTTTTTTTTTGATTGACTTTTTTCTTCTGAAGGCATTTGTTGGGTGTGTCTAAATTGTCAAAATAAGATGATTTGTGCGGTCTCTCTTAAAATACTTTCAGGTCTATTCAATAAAAGGTGAAACTCAGGAGAATTGGCAGGAGAAGAGAACAATCTAGACCAAATAGCTGATTTGGAAAGGAGATAAATGGGAGAGTTTTTCTGGTTTGGCTATTTTGAGCTAGAAGTTTCACTTCTCCGGTCATTCTCCTGAGTTTCACCATTATTGAATAGACCCGTTTGTTTCTTTTTACTCGAGACAGAATTTACGATGGAGGTGGCATTTATATGTTGACCCCATGCAGTTGTTTTGTTTTATATATAATGTGTATACATAATTTGTATGGTTGTGTGTGTGTGTGTATAAATATTTGTAATGTTAAACTGCTGGGATAAATAGGTTTACTTTTATAATGTTATTATAATACTTTCTTAAACCAGAAATTCTCAATCAAAAGTTTAAATTCCTTTTCCACAGCAGAATCCGTGTTTTCATCATGAATGAACCGCACTGTGATATCATTCAGCTATATCCTGTCCAAGTTTAGGCTGAAAGAAAAACATTCAGGGTTATTCAAAGAGCTCCGAATTGGGGCTGATAGGTAACCGAACGCTGAAATTTAGCGTACGGTTACCTTTCCTGGCCATTTGGCTATGGAGAGAGCAGGCAGTTCGCCAAATGTTGGCGAATTGCCTGCACATATGGTGCCTGTTCGGTGCCTGTTCGAGGGCAGTGAAATCCCGAAAGAGAAGCAATGCTTTGTCTATTAAGAGAACAAAAAACAGCAGTGAAAAGTTGCCGAACGTTCGGTAACTTTTCGATTCTCTTTGAATAGCCCAGTAAATTTTTGTCTGATAGTTTCGTTTTCAGTTTTGGGCAGTACAGGTACAAGTTACATAGAAGCATAGAATATGTCGGCAGATAAGAACCTTTCGGCCCATCTAGTCTGCCCAATTACATGAATACTTTACCTGGATTTATCTTTTGTTTAGGATAGCCTTATGTCTATCCCATCCCTGCTTAAACTCAATCACTGTTTTGGCCTCTACCACTTCTACTGGAAGGCTGTTCCATGTATCCACCACCCTCTCAGTAAAATAATGCTTCCTGATGTTACTTTTAAACCTTTGCCCCTCTAATCTAAGACTATGTCCTCTTGTTTTGCTACTTTGTTTCCTTTTAAGGCTGGGGTCAGACGAGCGTAGTGTTCACGTCCGTGATTGCGCCTAAAAGTACGTCCGTGATAGCATGAAAGTAAGTCCATTGGAGCCTGACACATGAAGTACGTCCGCACTGAACTGCGGACGCACAACGGCCGCGGCAAACGGACGCAGGTTAGGCAAGAACGTAATACTGCTAGAATGGACCTGCGGAGTGCGCTGCGTCCACAACGTCTGCATAGCTTTGTGTGTGAGTGATGGAACGTGGTCAGACGGACTGCATTTATACGTCCAGCATTTTTGACGGACAGAATGTTTTTTCATTGTAATTTATTTTCCCCTCCTACATCCGTCAAAAAATAACTTCAGTGAAAAAACGGACTGTGTGACCACTACTGCGTCATCCGTACTGACGATGTCCGTACTGCACGGCCGTACAGTCCGTAGAAATCACGCTCGTCTGACCCCAGCCTTAATATACTCCCTTCCTCTACCTTTTGGATTCCCTTTACGTATTTAAATATTTCTATCATATCTCCTCTGACTCGTCTTTCTTCCAAGCTAGACATGAAGTTAAGTTATTAATTGGTCTGGTAGCCTCTGACTTTCATTTGTCAACTTATAAGGCTAAGGTCAGACGAACGCATTTTTCATGTCTACCGTCAAAAAGTGCGTTGATGCGTCCGAACGCATTTTTTCACGGAAGACGCGATAGCGGTCATACGATGTGCAATGTCGGCTGTATTTTTTGACGGCGCTATAAAAAACAAATGGACGTGATGTTGGTGCAGCGTCTGACATCTCCTAATCACGCACACACGCCGCTATGCCGACGCAGCGTACTCTGTGCGTCAGTTCTAGCGGTTCCACATTCTCGAAAAAATGCGTTTGTTTGCTGCTTGCGTTGCACGGCCAAACTTTTGTGCGGCCGTACTTCGTATATTGGAAGTCATTTGCTGCTACTACGGCCGTGATAAAGTGCAGCTCAACGCACGTTCGCACTGCGTTCGTCTGAACCCAGCTTTAACTGGATTTCAATACCATTTATAATGACATCATTAAAGGAGCCACTAAGTGCAAAGACCAAGAAAGAAAGATACTAGAAATCACGCTGTACAAAACAAAGGGGAATTCTAGGTTTCAATGCATTGACAGCAGGAATGCTATATGGATAATAAAAATCAGTTTGATTTCTTCATTTAAGAAATACCAACAGTTTTTTTTTAATGTATTAGGGATTTAGTTGCAACATGGTGATTTATGTTCTTTCTTTTTCTGAGTTAATTTTAGAGAAGGCTTTTACATATTCATACAATTTAGTAGAATAATGTTTTGGGGATTTTTTTTGTGAAATCTCAATCCAAATAAATTATTAGTCCCACAGAATGACATTCCTCATTGACAAAGTCACTTCATAAAAACAGCCATTCTTTCAGCTCATAAAAAAGCCAGCACTAATAAATTCCCTGGAGCCCTGCGCTTCCTTGTTAAACAGTGGGGCTTCAATAAGTTATGGTAACTGTCCCAGGAATGGGGATATACTGAACAGATGTGTGTGTGTTATATGCGGTTGCTGCTAAATATGAAAAGCCATAGACAGAACTGTTTAGCAAGCAGTATAGATCATCTTACAAGCCCTCAGAAGAAAAGCATGGATTGTCTTAGTAATTGCCAAAGCTAAGGGTATAAACCACATATGTTACATTCAATTAGTAGTTATTTTGTTATTTTATAGTACATATTAAAAAATATAACTAGGAATATATATATGTGTGTGTGTGTGTGTGTGTTATTGCAGAAGCCACTTGCACATCACAGCAATTCAAAGAATTGCATCCCAGATCTCCTGTGCCACATTCCCCATATGCAGCAAGGAATTCTGGGTAGGATATGCAAATGACCTGTCTCACTTTTATGCATCCTGGGTCTGTTATTACACAGAATCCTAAAATCAATGCTATGCCAAACTATGGCTTTCTAGCAGAGATAAGGTATATGCAACTGGTCAAAGCCACTCCTAGGACAGCGCTGTTTCAGGTTTGTTGTGTGTGTATATATATATATATATATATATGATGTTAAATGACAACATCTGGCCTATCTTTTAATTTGTAATGCCAGCGTCTCTTCTTTTTGTACGCCAAGTGCAACACAAGACAGAACCAGCTATAGATCAGTCCGTACTGAAATGCCCCATGGCAGTGATATCACTTTTTAGAGTGTCCGTGTCCACTTTGGATGTGAAAAAAACCATAATTTCACCAATATTAGCCCTTTTGCTGATATTTATGGTTTTTGTTTACTAATTATTCTTCCTCATTTGTTTCCATCCTGCCCATTCAAGCTCCCAATTGTTTCTCTCATCTTATCCCCAAATGTATATTTGTGTCAGTCCTGTTTTAATCATATAACCCCTTTTATGTCAGCCCCACATTTAAGAGATCACTCTACTTTGACGTTGTATTTACTTCTACTTTTCACCCATTTCAGATCCCCATATAGGAATTAAGTCTTCCCAGTACGTAGAAGTGTTGCTTTTTTGTTGACGGCTGTGCTATTGGCTTGACAACACATCTATATGGACATGTGCTGGATGACCAAAGGTTAAAAAGCACTTGGCTAGATGTCATAGCTCATAATGTATATAGTAATCTTGTGCACTGGCAAATAAATTGGTCCACAGATTTTGGTTTATTTCAGAATGACACTCACTCAATGACAATCAATTTATTTTTCTTTGGAACTTTGAGTCAGTTCATACAAAATAGTGACGAATAGGTTATTTCATTAAAATTATTTGTTGGTAGCATTGGATTTGCAGAAGATTTGCATACACCATTCAGCTTTATCTACTGTATCGTTGCTCATAGAGCGTGAGGTTGAATCATTCAGTTTAACCGCTTCACTGCTGAGCCATTTTACCCCATACTCTGAGCTAATTTTAACCCTTTTGTGCTCAACATGTTAAAACGTGTTTTGAAGTCAAATTTTATTATAGGACCCATATAAATTATAGATCCTTTTTTTCAGCAGTCTGCAGTTTCAAACTATATCTTTATTATGTGTGTACGTCATGTCCCGCCAGAATGCTATAACAAAAAATGTTAATTTCCATTCAGATTTCAGTCAGCAAATAAAATAATTTTTTCCCACTTTACCATCCAAATCTTTGTGGTTATATATACAATGGGACACTCATGTTAAAAAATTTTTTTAGCTGTAAACCCGATTTTTCTGTGAAAATATGCAATTTTAACCAAAACTGGTAAAAAACAAATCACAAATTTTCATTTGTGCTTGATGATTGTGTTTTACGTACAATATGATTATGTATAAAACACTGAACTTTCTCCCAGCGTGGGAATTGAGGGGATTAATGGCAGTGGTATTTCTCATTTTTTAAAGTGACAAATGGCCAACGCCATTGCTTTGGAATAATAAGAATAAATTATTAAAAATAGTTTTTTTTTCTTATTGATTTTACATGGTCATGATTGAAATCGGTGGAAGGGTCAGACTCTGATCTGTCCAATGACATCTAACTTGACTTTGTGGGCTGCAACGAATGGAGATACAGGGGTCCAAAGTACCCCCTTTCTCCTCAAAGCGGTGTGGCGGCTTGTGATTTAGGCTAGTGTCAGACGAGCGTCTTTGCAGAGCGGAAGGAACGTCCGTGAGAGTGGTCGTTCCTTCCACTCGGCGCTCGCCTGGCCACCTCGCTGACTGCACTCCATGTGCTCAGCGCTGCAAAGCGCAATCCTTCTGTGGAGAATCACGCTTTGCAGCTCCGTCAACGTCAGTCCTAGCGCTTTGCCAGAGAGGATTGGTTAACGGACGCTAGTTGCGCGCATTTCGTGCACGCGCACAAGCGTGTGACCGGCCCCGTTGCAGCGTCAAAACGCTGAGACGGACGCCGGTAAGCACGTTAATACGGGCACACATAGCTCGCTCATCTGACACTGGACTTAGATGGCCGAATGCGGAATACTGCTTTTAAGTAATGTAGATTAGAGTCGCAAAGCTTTTGGTAAATGTTGCATTATGGGAAAAATACACAAAATGGAAGCGAGGGCAAAAACTTATTTTCCTTTTTACATGCAATTACGTCAAAGAAACAAACAATTAAAAAACAGCAGTATGCGTTTAATAATGTGGTTTTATTTGTAATGCACATGTATTCAAGTTACAGCTTATGATCGAGGTACTGTCCCTTTCAATATATATTGGAAACAAACATTTCTCCCATAAGGCACTTGGTGTGGTTCATTTGGGAAGAGAGAATACAGTATGCAGACAACATACTTTCCTATTAACTGCAGTGAAGAGTGCATGCCATGGGTAGTAATGTGTTGTCTCGTTTAAAGGGGTTTTGTCTCAAATGAGGATATAAGAGTGTGGCCAATAGTCAATAGTAAGTCTTTACCTTGAACACAACTCTTTTGTAAAAGCACATTATGGAGTTCCATTACTTGCAGGAGCACGCTAATTAAGAGATGAAATCCATTTAATGAAGAGAGTGTCAATGGAAAATAAGATATCACCCTTTGCAGCAGACAGGATACATGTGTGGAATGAACTGCCTATAAAAAAATACACAATTTATTTACTTTATTTAATAGTGTAAAAAAGCGTTCACCTTGGCACCCACCCAAAGGTGTTGTCTTGACCAAGGATCCTGCGAAATCCCAACTCAAAGAGCAAAAAGAAAACAAGTCCAGCACCTCCTTCAAAGTAAAATTCCGTTTATTTAAAGGGCGCACTGTTTCATCAATCTGAGCATGAACCATGTGGGTCTACATGGATTTCTGCTCTGCTTTTCTCTTATGGTCTGATCTTCATCTAAAGTCGCGGTCCCCAACCCTGGTCCTCAGCGTCCTCTTACAGGCCAGGTTTGCAGATATCTGAAGCACAGCACAGGTGATATAATTTGCTGTTCAATGATTGGAGGATTCAGTCTGCATTTCCCCAAGGTGATCCTTAAAACCAGGACTGTTTGTGGGCCCTGAGGACCAGGGTTGGGGACCACTGCTTTAGATGAAGATCAGACCATAAGAGAAAAGCAGTGCAGAAATCATGTAGACCCACATCCAGTGTTCATGCTCAGAATGATGAAACCGCGCGCCCTTTAAATAAACTGAATTTTACTTTGAAGGAGGTGCTGGATAATTTTTTTGTTTTCTTTTTGCTCTTTGAGTTGGGATTTCGCAAGTGGGGACCTAAAGGACAAACATAATCTGACTTGTAAGGGTTTTTTTCTATTTAATTGAATACATTACTGGTCTTTTTCAATTCATATCAGTGTTTGCCAGTTGTAAACAAACTTCAATGAAGCTTCTCCTGCCATCATTCGCATATCCCTTTTTGAACCACTGATGTTTGTCATGGTCGCTTGCAGCAACAGTGGTTTTCCTTCTTGATTGCAACTACAGCAAACACTGGTTCTTATTGAGTAAGGCTAGGGTCAGATGAGAGCATTTTGTACGGACTGTGCGTCCGTGCAGTACGGACGTACTTACTGACTGACAACAAGGTAGTGGCCACACAGTCCGTTTTTTTCACTGACGTATTTTTTGACTGATGTAGCAGGGAAAATAAATTTCAATGAAAAAACATTCTGTCCGTCAAAAATGCTGGACGTATAAATGCAGTCTGTCTGACCACGCTCCATCACTCACACACAAAGCTATGCGGACGTTGTGGACGTGGCGCACTCCGCACGTCCGTTCTAGCAGTATTACGTTCTTGCCTAACCTGCGTCTGTTTGCAGCGTCCGTCAGCCCCCACACTTCTGTACGGACGTTCTTCGTGTGTGGGGCTCCATTTAACACAATTGTATGCTATCACGGACGTACTTATGTGCGGCAACACGGACGTTAACACTGCGCTCGTCTGACCCCAGCCTAATAGTTCGGTGCGGTATGGAAAATGGAAGTTACAGTGCTGGCACAGCCCCTCACCTTTTTTAAGCTGAGGTAACCACCACTGTATTATTGCCTTGTGAATGAGTAATGACCTATCATCGATCGATATGACCTGCTATGTATTCCCAAATGAAAGAGATACTGTAACATGATATTACTTGAGGAAAAAATTGTCAGGTTAATTTTTTTTATCATTGAAAATAAATAAATATCCTTTTATCAATTTAACAGACAGTAGTGATGCTTTTAACCTTTTCACTACAAAAACCGTGTAAACTTGTAATACAATGATAGGCAATAATTAGCATATAAAACCCTTTTTAAATACATTTTTAATGCTAGAGTTGTTTGCCTCCCTGTGAAGAAGCCACATTCTCATTGATATCTCACTGACCCTGTATCACAGTAAAGCCGCAGCATGAGGAAGACCTCACCCTCATTGTAACAAACATTTTCACAAACTTTACTGCAGCACTACAACAGCCAGGGAGGGCTCTGGGGTCACTCACTACTATTCATTGGTTATAATTACTGAAAATACCTGTACAGTACAAATACAAGGTGTTATTGTAATTTCCACACATTATGCCACATGCTGATATTATTTTCATATCCAACTGGTGTTTTTGAGAGCTGCATTGCTCATACTCTCAGTATGATCAGAACAAGTCTCCAAAAGTAGGACCTGACCATTTTTGTTTTCTTTATCATGTTACATTACTGTATATGGTATAAAGGAATTTTTATTTATTTAATGCTACAGATCCCATTTGAAATAGTTGCAATATGAGAGACACCACCTACAGTTTAGAACCTTTCATCCCAGTAATCTTTCTTTAAAGGATACGCTTCCATCTAACAATCTCTATGAAAAAAATTAATTTTACCCATTTTTCAATTAAATGCTGGGTGGAGTAGAGGATGGCTGGGTGGAGTAGAGGTAACATCACTGCTCTATAACCGTGGAGAGAAACTGGAGACACAGGTTTGATCCCGGCCAGAGCACCTCTCCAGTAAGTGTCCTTGGGCAAGACGCCTAACGGTACATGCTCACCACCCAGGACATACTTGAAAACAAGAGAAATCTCAATGTATCCTTCCTGGTAAAATACTTTCTCCAAAAAAATGGTATGATAATGCTTTTTTTTTTATTTAACCCATTCACTACCGAGCACTTTTTGATTAAGTTTACAAGGAATTGATTTTCTATAACAGAGGTTTGCTATTTTCATACATTTTCTGCCCCGGCCAGGAATACATTTCTATACTTGACAATACGAGGACTGATTTTTGAAACCGGTGTCATCTGGAACAGCCACATCTCCATGACACAGAACCTCATACTGCTATTTAGATTAATTGTAATGTTCAATTCAGCTTTAGCCTTTTTTTTTCTGTCACATCGGGCTGCATAACATTGCACTTCAAGTTCTAGATCTCGTTTGGGTATGCATCACTAGCTGCTTGGCATCTGGGATTAAAAGCAAACCCACGACAACAAGAAAATAGCCCATTTAATCTTTTACCTTCTAGCCGAACCGATCCCTTTCTCCCACTCCCTTTGCTCACTCCCTGTGTCTCTACACCTTGTTAAAAAGGAAACCGCATCTCTCTTCCGTGTAATTCTAAACTCCCCTACTTTTCACTTTCCTTCCATTATATTTTATGTTTTCCTGAGCCGGACAGCTGAAGATTGGCTGTAAATCATGATATAGGTTTGATGTGCCGGTAAAAAAATCTTTTTGTGAAATAAAAAATATTGCACAGAGTTTCAGTCTCTTCTATCTGTTCTTTATGGCTCTGCAACGAGCGCGCAGTCCAGTGTTATCTATATAATGTCACTATACCAATTTTTTCTTCCCCCTTGCGTCTACATCTGCTAAGGGAGTAGTGACCACCTGTTCTTGAATTAAAGGAACCTATTTGTAAATTGAAAATGGCTCAATCTGTCTTTAAAAACCCATGATAATAATAGGAAAGACCTGGCCAATTTAAATCTTCATTTGCGTCCAAACATAAAACCAATTACAGGCTAAAGCTTGTTTATTCTAGGGCCAGGTTATATCCAGACATAATTGCATTCCTCATTACTATGTATTGGAAGTGCTGCATAGCCTGCCATGTAATCAAATATTTAGTAAATGAAGGAAGAAAAGCAAAGTGTTTCATTGTAGTTACTGTGGTTATAAACCCATTTCCATTGCATACGCTGAGGAGAATTGATCAGAGGTTTAAAATGTTGCAACTTTCATGCACAGCCATTCATAAGCCCCTCGAGTTTACCTGGTGGAAAAGCTAAAACCTTTCACTATAGTTACTGTCAGATTAGGGTGGCGGATCGTCATGGTCAGGGTCAAGTCCAGTGGGAACGCAGTTCCTTCAGTATTTTTGCAGAGGGAACGGAGTTCCTTTAGTACCTATACACTATAAATCTTGTATTTAGGTGTTCAATCGTAGCTTTCCCTGTTAAGGCGCAATAAATATAGAATTTATCATATGTTTTTGGTAAAATACACATATATTCTTAAATACTTAAATGTATCAGGTCTGAGTGCGTGTTTGTGTTAGGTGCGAGGTGATAATGGCTAAATTGGGGGATCGAAATCTTGGTGAGTTCCCACACTTAACCCCTGGTCGCGGTGGATCCGGCTTCTCTTTCCCCTCCCAGTTTTTTCTAAACCCCCCCCCTCTATTTACCTCCTTAAAACTTATCTAATTTTATGATCTTGACTGATCATTTCTCTGCTGATCCTTTACCTCATACCCTCCATATCTAGCCTTCCTCCCTCTCCTTCCCCTCCTATTGTTCTCATTCCCTGCCGCACCTCCCCCTTGCTTCACCCTTGTTTTCTACTTTCCTTCCCATACTCTCATCCTCACCTACCAGTGTTACCCACCAGACAGTATTCGTGAGATATAAATCCCATGATTGTTTATTCAGGGTAGTGAAGGGGATCTGGGTAATCCAGATGTGGACCCCTTGCTCGTTGTGCCTAGAGGGGTGTCGGCAACACCCTCCTGACAAGACCTAACAAGGCTGAAATGATCGTCGCGCGTTACTGCATCTCTTGTGCAGGGATGACGTCCTCGTCATTTCAGTACTGGCCTCCCTTTCTATTGGATAGGAATCAAGCTAAAACCTTGAGACCTGAGCGGTCCCGTCCCCGCCCGTAGAGCGGGCCACTAGTGCCGTTGGTCATCCTCAGGACCCTCACAAACCTTTTTTTTCTCTAGCCTTGAACTATAGGATATGTCTTTCAGCACCTAGTTGTTTTGTTTGTAAACTTCTCTACAAACCATTTCTTTACTCAGTTTTTAAAAAAAAATAAAAAAATTTAAATTGTCAAGTTGGCTCCGAAGTGTTTTTTTTTTTTTTATGGTTCCTTAACTTACTGTAAGTTTGTGGAGCCCTTTTCTAATCTTAGATTTAATAGTGTAATGTCTCTAAAGAGTCCTAACCGCAACAATCACAAGCCTACTCGCGCTGAACTGGTAGCTGACTCTGCATGTTGCGGATTTCAGTTCGGCCGACGTGAAAAGTAATGGCTGCATTATTCTATATAAAGTTGAAGGGAAAAAATAAATGGCATTCATTTCTACTGCGTGTATAAACAAAACAAACAAAGTATATCAAAAGTAAAAAAGAAGATTTAATGCAAATTGCCTGCAGATTATGTTGTCTTGTCTTGCTGGGTTTTATTTACTCATTTGTTTTAGTTTGAGATTTAAGACTTTAATTCAGACTCTGTCTAACTGTAGATCTATGGCACATTGTGTACAGTAGATAAAGCGCTAGAGTGTGATCTAGTTTGTGACATATCTTGAACATAAAGCTCTTTTATCCATCTGAGAATTTTTTTACTTTTGGTAGCAACCATTTAGACAGGAATATTCTCGCCTGATGGTTCTGCATGGAAGAATTAGGGTCTTTCCTTTGTGATTTGTTTGCATTTTAAGCTTGACATGTCGCTTTTTTCTCCCCCAAGCGAATATGTTTTGTCTGAGTCAGGCTACAGGTCCACTGCTTGCTCTCTGCAAAGAATCGTTAAAATGATTAATGCCTACGGGGGTCATGTATCTCAAGTTCTATTGCTGTTTTTACAGTTTTCTTCTTTACCTGCTGCCTACTTTTTATTTTTTATACAATCCACATAGATGATGTGCATAAATCCACATATATTAATGGAATATTCTTGTGTTCGATTGAATTGTAAATATGTTGTATTAAATACCAGCCGCATCATGATTTTCTTTAAATCTATGAGAAGGATTGAGATATGGTGACATGCTTACCCTTTTAGTTAAATATCCTGCAGTTTCTGCTCGTTTTATGCTACCTTCTTTCTCTCTGTAAAATAATCTCAATCACCTAATCTTCTGCTCAATGTTGAGCAAAATAGCCAAAAATCCCCATACTGTGAGCAAGGAAGGTAAGAATCGCAGTATACCAAAGGTGCTGACGAATCCTAATTACTCAGTCCTCCCACAGTGTGGCCAGTGTTTGTGGTAGCCATGGCTTTGAAATAATAACTTTTTTATATCCCAATCCCAGTAGGAATTCTATGAGCACAGGGTCACTGCATGCTGCTTCACATGTGTCCAAATGAGTCAGAGTCCATATTGAGCATGTTTATTCTCATATTTTTGAAATCTTAAGGATATTATGGCTCTAGAAAAAGTGCAGATGGGCAACTACATTAATAAGGGGAATGGAAGGGTTAAGTTATGAGGAAAGACTAACAAGCTTAAACCTGTTTAGTTTAGAGAAATGACGCCTTAGAAGGGATCTGATCACCTTATATAAATATATACGGGGCCATTATCAACCATTGTCTGATAACCTATTCATTAACAGGACTATACACAGGACACGAGGTCACCCATTTAGACTGGACGAAAGGAAATTCAGCCTAAAGCAAAGGAAGGGTTATTTTACAGTGAGAACAGTAAAGCTGTGGAATTCTCTGCCTGTTGAGGTGGTTGGGTCAGAGACTGTACAGACTTTTAAAAAACAACTGGATGACTTCCTGCAGACACAGAATATTAAGGGTTATAATATTTAAATTGTGGGCAAAAACTTCTTGATCCAAGGAGAAATCTGACTGCCATTCTGGGGTCAAGAAGGAATTTTTTCCCAGTATGTTGCATATTGGCGAGCGCTTCAGACTGGGTTTTTTTGCTGCCTTTTGGATCAACAGCAGTAGGTGATGTGTGAAAGGCTGAACCCGATGGACGCATGTCTTTTCTCAGGCTATGTAACTATCAGGGTTATTCAGAGAGAGGTGAAAACCAGGAGAATTGTCAGGAGAATGAACAATCTAGACTAAATAGCCGATTTGGAAAGTGAGATAAATGGAAGAATTTTTCTGGTTTGGCTATTTTGACCTAGAATTTTCACGTCTCCAGTCATTCTCCTGGTTTTCACTTCTCTCTGAATAACCCTGTATGTAAATCTAAATTTCCATTTTAACGGAGTTTAATGGCCATGCCACTGGAACGTTTTTTCCTACATTACACCAATATAACTTGCAACATGTCCTTCACCACCTCGAAAGTTATCTGTCATAATTCTAGCTAATTTCATATTTCTACAGACTAACAGAGTTTATTTTGTAGCTGGCGCTGGACTGCGTGCAATACTGGCTATTGGTGGCAGTCAGTCAATTTGCTTTGTATATTTAGTTTTTATTTTCCATCCTGTTGCTTAGCGATGACACCATATAAAACATGAGGTTGATGAAAGAACTGTTATTTTGTACTTTAACCTCAATTAGTTTAGTTTGAGAGAAAGCTGAACTGTGATACAAAATTGATTCTGTGTCATTTCTGTAGCATTTTCTAAGTGTTCCTTGTTTGCTTTTTATGAGCAGAAATAAGAATATCAGTGTTCAGAATTTGTTTTTCAACACCGTTGGTCTTGGACCAGGTCTATGGAGAGCTAAAGTTGGAACATGCAAGACCAGATCTGTAGCTTTATTATAAATGGGGTGATCTGGACAGTCATGGTATCGTTCTCTGGCCCCTGGTCCACTCAAGCGCCATGGAAACAGGTGACGCTATATAAATGATGATGATAAAAATATAATAATATCTTACAAGCAGCGATATCGACATGAGCAGCGTCTGACGTCTCCTAATGACGCACACATGCCACTATGCGGACGCAGCGCACTCTGTACGTCAGTACTAGCGGTTCGACGTTCTCGAAAAAATGCATTAGTTTGCTGCTTGCGTTGCGCGGCCGAACTTTCGTTCGGCTGTACTTCGTATATTGACCTTCATTGGACGTCATGTGATGCTACTACGGCCATGATAAAGTGCGACTTAATGCACGTTCGCACTGCGTTCATCTGACCCCAGCCTTAAAGGGACACTCTAGCTGCCATGACCATTTAATGCAATTTAAATGGCCATTGGCGGCTGAGTGTAGCTCTACTTTATCACTCCCCCGTATGTGTCCAAGCAGGCTGATTTTGCCTCCCTAAAGACAGATCCCACCACAAGAAAGCTCTTCATCAGTTTACACTAGGCAGCCTCGAAGGTCTATGTCACACTTGTACAGCCCTGCACAATCCCAACCAGCCAATTGTTCTCAGTCTGCTCCCATTGAAGTCACTAGATTGCATGCAGGCATGCAAGTCAATCACAAAGAGGATATTCACAGAGCACCGAAATGACAGACATTTCAGTGTTCTGTTGTTCCCCGCACTTTGGGTAATCAAATTTCCCCGGTGAATTCACCACAGGGTCCCTAAAGTGCAGGGACTCAGCCACCGAATGCTGCCACAAAGCCGTTGTCTGCTGTTTTAAAAAAAACTACTTGACAAAAACATCTGGAATCAACATATAAGTTCCTATTAATGATAATAAAAAGGTCTGTTACAGAAAAAAAAGAAAAACCGCTATTCGAAAAAAAATTTTTTTTTTTTTTTAAATGCACAGAAGATACTAGAAAAATAAAATCCATAAATAGATTTTTTTACTATGGATTAAAGGAATAAACAGTTTATTAGATAATGGATATTTTTAACATTGAAACCTATGGTGTTCGTTCGCCTGAATAAACCTGCCAGATGAAAACACCGGACATCAGGACATTTCTTTGCTGTTCGATGTCTCTGAACAGATTAACCATTACTTCTCTATGGAAACTTTCACTGCCTTCGAACAGGCACCTTTCACTGCCTTCGAACAGGCACCATACTTGCTGTCAGTTTGCCAAAATTTGTGTATGAGCATATCACAGAGCTCCACAGCAATAAACCTCACACTAATGTGTGCGGTGTATGAGCGTTCAGTGTTATATGGGAGTACTGAGTTATGAGTAAAAGTAGTTTAAAACAAACCCTGTAAAAATTGGGGGGTGACACCATAAATTACCCCACTGGGTGACACCAACCCTAGTGATGCCACTGCCTGCAGTGTCCCTTTAAGAAATTAGAGCTCAAAACACCATAGGTTGAACACTGCAGCTCGACCTATTCGCCTTGTGTTCTAGCCCAAATTATGCAACTGTTTTTTTTGTCTACAAAAAGTTATTGTATGGTAATTTAAGGTTCATTAAGGATTTTAAATTAAGATTATTTTTTATGTTGATATCCCATAATGATAGCTGCTAAATGACTGAATTACCTAGATAAAACCAAAAACCTTTAATTTCTTCCCCAAATAATCCCCTAAACACAATGTTCCTGGGATAATGTTCCTGTTAATCAAGTGAAAGAATTCTGGCTCTGATACCCTATAAATAAGATTATGTGCACGCAACCCTACATTAAGAACGAAGAAACACAAAAACACATTTTTCATAATAGATTTTTTTAGTTGTAAATTGTAATGTGTTGTTCGAGTTAGATTCAGGAGCTCTTTATCATCTTATTAAGAACTGTGGCTCTGACAGCCAGTTGGTAATTGGTAAATAGTGATCTTTATTAAAACTGGCTGATACGTTTCAGAAAAATTCCCACTTAATATTCTGCTGAGGATTCAATGTTAAGCGAAACCAGTGGCGCTTAATACAATTATTTTTTAAGTTTTGTGAATGTAGAAAAATGTCACAGAAACGAGGAGCATTTTTCGTAAAATTTCTGCACACATTGCTGTTACTCAGTTTACACTGAGCTGTGACAGACGTCACAAGCAACATTGTCCTGGCATATATATGTAATCTAGTAAATTTTAATGGGGATTTAAAGAAAAAAAAACACAGTATAAGATGCTTGCTGGTAATTGAAGCCATTATTATCCAGGACATAAAGAGTTATCACTTTCACTACAAAAATTACATTTACATAAATTTTCACTGAAACACAATGAAAAACAAATGGTACATAAAACCCCTTTTACATTTTTAAAAGCGAGATTATGGTTCTCCTTGAAAAGAACTGAATTTCTCAGTGTGAACTCATTCCAGCCACCCTGCATTACTGTAAAGAAGCTACAAGGAAGACCTCCCACCCTCACTGATGACAACATTCAACAAACCTTAATGCAGCATCACAATGGGCAGTGAGCGGGCAGAATACACGGAGAGCTCTTGGGCCACACACTGATGTACAGGGATAAACTTCAGGGGTTATAATTTCTGAAAATCCCTGTACAGTACAGATACAAGGTGTTACTGTAATTTCCACATACAGACATTATGCCACATACACAGTGACGACTCTAGGAACAATATATGTGGTGGGCACTAATAATGTTCACCACTAAATCCTACTTATACCACTGAAAAATAACCTTGCAAAATACCAGAGTAATGTGCTGCTATGATACATTTTGCTGTACTAATCTTAATACTTAAATTAAATAATTTATTTGCTGCAATTCAGCGATTTTGGATTTTTTTTTTAAAATTTATTTTTATTATTTTTTCCCCCGACACCCGATAACTGCTTCAGTTACGGAGATTATTTGTTAAATAGTGAATTCACCATATTTCCGGCGAAATGGATTCCCCGAAATGCGACCAAAAGCAAAGGATCTAAAGTTGAATAGACCCTTTAGTTTCTAACTTCCATAATAACCCGTAAAATGCCATAAACCCAGGGAAATACAGTAAAAATAATAAACAGTGTGGCATGTAGCCTACCCATTAACCCCTAAAATGCCATCACTCAAGGAAAACATGAAAAATATACTCTGAGGCACGAAGCCTGTCGATTTAACCCCTAAAATGCCATTAATCAAGGAAAACAATTTAAAATGTATACTGTGAGGGATGAAGCCTGCCCTTTAACCCTTAATATAAAACCAAGGCAAAAACTAAAGTAATTCACAATGTAATACATAGTCTGACTGTTAGACCCTCGCTGATGAACCATTTCAACCCTGAAATAGTTACGTTTGTTATTTTATTATTTACGACTTCTATTTTACACTGAATATAGTTATCATCAGAAAGGCCAGACTCTGCCCTTTCCAATGTCACCTCGCTCGACCATGTACAACTCATGTGGGCGGAGATACTGCAGTCCGAACATTGCGTAAACTGGTTGCTGATCCCTGGTGGGGGGACACATGGAGGGGCAGTCCCCCCTCCCCATAGAGACACCTATGCAAATACATATATTATCTTTAAATTCTATTGGTATTTTTTAGAAGCTGCATTGCTAATAATCTCATTTTGAGCACTACAAACCCCTTACATAAGCAGGATACATGACCATTTTTGTTATCTGTCTTTCTGCAGTTACTGTATTTGACACATTTTTGTTTGCAAGAGTTCCATCTTCCACTGGGTTTAATGGAAATGGTTAAAGTTAAGATACAAGAACATATACTAATCACAGGCTCCAGAGTTCTGATTACCTCTTGGGGTGAGCTATAAATTACTGAGGGTGAATAAACTACAATATAAATGTCATGTGTCCGTCCCGAAAAGTGGGAAACTGAGTAACTGTGGTGTCACTGGACAAAGATTGCTTTTTGATTATTATCATTAATGCCGCTCAGTTTAACGTTGACCATAGGAGAGCGTGTTGTGAAAAATCACTGTTTTTACTATTTGTTACCTCCAAAAGAGATATGACCATGTGTTCAAGTCCCCAATGACCTGTAGATCGTCGTCAACAACTTCTCCGTGCATTAACTGTGTGTCTTGAGAGGCAGAGATCATTTACAAGCTACATATTGATTAAATTCAGTTTTGGTAGATCTGTAGTTATTTCCAGCTATGATAACAAAAGGCATAATAAATTCTTGAATTCTGATGCAGGGTATTAAAGACCATTTAACAGTGTAAGATGGTGTTTTGTGCAAGGATACCTTTCAGCCAAAGAACGAAGAATCAAATTGTTTACCAGAGGTATCACTAGGGTGTACTTATACACATACTGTACCTGTTATACTGTGGGCAAGCAGAAGGAATTAAAAAGCCCTGTGTGTCTCTGCTCGGCACTCATTACCAGTCCTCTCACTTGCTCCTATGGCTTCGGTATCCTGCCAAGTTCCTTTCACTGGCGATGTCAGGTGGCTGATTACGTCCCTATGGGGTAGGCATTCCTAGCTGCCAGCCACACGGCTCTGGTCTAGAGTTTGGTGACTGAACATTTAGCTTGGAGAAATTGTGAGAGTGATTATAGCTTTACTTTCTTTTAGAACGCAGCGGGTCAGACTAATTTTCTCAGATATGTCCCCTGGAGGTGACGTTTCTGTTTTTTTGTTTTTTTCTGGTCTTTTAGTTCATACTGTGTAAATACAGTTTTGCCTGTTAAGCCTAATAGGAATAAAAGTGACTCGTAGACAACTCTGTAATATACTACAAAATATATATCATCATGTGCATGTGTAGGAATTTCTGTTTTGCGTTGAAAGTATAATAAATTGGTTTTGGTGTTTTTTCTTTTATTTGCGACATTCATTTGCAGGTGTTACATTTGCAATACTTAATTCCTAGTGTGTACATTATACATTAGACGTGGACAATGAAAAAAAATTGTTTTGATTGATTCATTACATTTTTCAATTCATTTCAGTGTGGTCGTTATGTTAATTGAAAAGAATAGTGGAGATAGCCAAAGAATAAAATAAAACGTAGCTTTTAATCAGAAATGCAGTAAAAGTATGCTTTCAAAGCTGTATTGCGGTAGGCAGGCAGACACAGTCGCAGTGCTTACCTAGGACAAACCTAAGTAAAATAAAGGCCACTACAAAAAAGAGGGCATAAAGCAAGTTTGGGAGTATGCTGGATTGGAGATACTAGCACAATACTGGACCCTCCCTGGAAGCTGCTATAGGGAATAAAAGGCAGTGTGGAAACATTGCAAGTTTCAAATATAATAAATGGAAACAGGCCTTCGAGGGTCTGTGGGTATAGGACAGCATGAGAAAACACACAGCCTTTATGAAGAGCCCTATCAGAAACAAGCAATACAGGCTTGGAAAAAAAAAAACACAAACAGCCTGGCCTCAGTGCATTGAAACTGAGATAGTTGCCTAAATTGGGAGCGCTCCCAGTAGGTAAGGAATATTTCTATCAAGCCAGAAAAAAACAGTTTCCAGAGCAAGGATTAAAGGGTCCCTAAAACATATAGAACTAAATGAATATCTCTATTGGCTCAATGCGTTTCCCTGGTTTAAACCAGAGTCATCAGAAGCAGAGAGTGCAGCCTAGCTATTGCATAGGCTTGAGAGTAAGAGTAAACATTCCTCTTAGTAAAGCCTGATTTGTGGAAAATAATAATTATTATTGTCTAATCCCCTTCATTTTCCTGCCTACAGATCTACTCTATATTACCAAAAGTATTCGCTCACCCATCCATATGCGAGTCAAGGCAGGTGAGCGAATACTTTTGGCAATATAGTGTATTTATCAACACCTTTTGCCACTTCATATTTTTTTAGGAAATGGGAATGCCTATAAACTTGAATTAAATAACTAAAACTAATCTACCCGTTTAAAGTTTAAATGCGAGAGCTGATATTCGATCCAAAACTTGATTGGGAATCCAAAATGCTGGTAAACGCTTATTTGAATTTCCCAAAACAAAAAATAGCTGAAAAATGGACTAAAAAGGTCCTGATTTCAGCCTTTTGGTACGAATTAAAGGAAACGCTTAGGTTTTAAATGGGGGAGGATTTGGATACAAAATAGGATCGCATATTACATAAGCTTGTCACAATTTCAATGCACTGACTACGAGTCTGAGATCATGTCAGACTTGTTCATTTCCTATGCTTAACTGAATATAAATATATAAATAAAATAAAACTCTTAACACATTTTATGCCTGACACAAGTATGTATATGTTTGTCTTTGCAGGATTGATCACAACTACTTCCAGAAAGCTAGACCGAGAACAGCAGGCAGAGCATATACTTGAGGTAAGGATTTTTTTCGTTGTTAATTTGTGTAGAATAGGTAACAGGATACTGAAATAATTGATGCCGACTTCTCTGAATCATCAGCAGAGGATACCATTAATTAAACACAGCCACCATGCAAGCTGTTATATGTTGCTGAATATTGTTCCATGTTAAGATGTGCACCTAACAATGTCTCCACATATGGTTTACTATCACTTTAGGAAAGGTCAATTTAAAGTTTTGTTAACTTTACTTTCTAAATTAAGGGCAAATGGCAAATTAACCTCTTAACAGGTGGTTTTCCATAAAACCACTGTCGGGAACCAGTGATTTTATGGAAAGCCACTTTACAGTAGTCATACAGTACAAAGGTGTTGCAGGGATTAATCTCCATGTTGTATGCATTATTTAATAGGCAACTGACTGAATCTGCATGCCAAAACCTGTTACTGCTTTTACAGTGCAACTGGAACTGCTGTGTCTCCGATAGATGACAAAAATATGCCCTGGCAGTTAAGCAGTTAGGATATCGAGTAGACTAGCCGATGTGTTAGAACAGTTTCCCAACCGCGGTCCTCAAATATCCCCAACAGGTCAGGTTTGACAGATATCTGAAGCACAGCACAGGTGATATGATTTGCTGCTCAGTGATTGCAGGATTCAGTCTACATTTCCTCCAAGGTGATCCTTAAGACCAGAGGCGCGTTCAGTTCCTCAGCAGCTGCTGAATTGTTTCATTGCAGCAGTTCAGTTTGCTGCAGCCATCTCCCTGAACATTTTGGCCGTGAATATGGAAGTGAAAGGGCAGAAGATTGCTTGAAGAAAGGTGCTGTTTCTGCAAAATCCACTTTTGTCCATTTTATTACCACTTTAGTGTTAATGTTTACCATGTTTCAATAAATATTTGCTGTTTTGATCCACTAAAACCTCAAACTGAACATTTCCTTATTGGATTATTTGCTCCATGGAGGCGGCCATCTTTCCTACGTCACACTCGACTAACCCCGCAGCACCTCTCGACTTGGCTGCAAGTGCTATATTAGCAGTGCTGAACAGCGTTCAGTGCCAAGTTGCTAACTTGGCACTTGCAGCGGCTGAGCAACTGAACACGCCTCTTGCCTGTTAGGGGAACTTGAGGACCGGGGTTGGGAATCACTGCGTTAGAACTTTAAGGGCACAATCTGGAGCCCAGATGAAATAAATAACATTAAACTACTCCTGAATAGGACTGGATTAAGATTAAGGAACTCTGTATTAAAAATATACCCCCTTCTTTTTCACCTTAAATATATGGGTAGATGCTGACAATTTTTTTTTATATATTTTCGTTTCTGTTAAATACTCCACTTTTCTCCCTCGTTGCTCTGCTGCTGCTCCTCTTCGGCTCCTGAGTTCCATACCGCAGAAGTCTCTGGAGCTTCTAATGCAAATTGCGTTGCATATGTAGCTTTCATATCTATGCTATGCAAATTTCATAACTTTCATAACTTGCTTACTTTCACATGCAAGTTTCATCAGCTCCTGTACAGAACAGTGATTTGGTGACCAGTTTTTGTCTGCTTCCTCCCAGAACGCACGCTTCTGTGAGCATTCAGAGGCCAGATTTGGTCCTCAAGTTGGTCCCTGAAAGCAGATGGGATTTTGAATATCCCAACTGAGTGACAGCTATTTGGCCGGAGAAACTCCTCCTCTTCACACGACTGTACCAGTCGAACGGGACTGAGGGGAACGGAGAAGGGCTAAAGTGGTCATGGTGGGAAGAGTGTCCTTGCAGTCTCCGGCACCTGCAGGTGCTTTTGAATATAGTCAAGTCGATCATGGCCGTGAAAGAGTTAATGAGAGCTTCTTGGCCTTTGCTAGATATATAGTAATTGTGTGAATTCTCAAATTCTAATCATTCTCTCAAACGCAAGTTGAATTTAAACTATTTGTTTCAAATAAATCAACACTTGATAATATCCATTTGTACAGTTTTTGTTAGATATGTACATGCTGTTATTTTCTTTCTGTGAGATGGAATGCAAGAGGTCGCGGAGCTCCTAGTCAGCAGTGTTCATTCCCATTCAAATAATAATTCACAAAAGGATCCCTGCAAAAATGCATTAATATGCTATTATACACTGGCATGGTACGCTTTCTTTTTATGTTATTTATTTATTTTTTTTTAATGCAAGGACATGACCGTGACACAAAAAAAAAGCAAAAGGCGAAGTGACAATCATACCTTCTAGGAGAATTTCCAGTTCAATCATCGTCTAACATCTATTAAATTTAGAAAACGAAACATTTATTCTCAAGGGTTATTTACAGATTCCATTTGCACTTCGGATTCTGAGTATTACATTCCATGCATGAAATCACTCCTAGATGGTCCATTTGGGTTTTAATAATATGCGGATATGTTGATGTTTGGCTCTGCAATATTTTGCCTTTATTATTAGATTTTTTTTATTATTTTATTTCAACCTCCAATCTGGTCCTGTTTCACATCCCTCTTTATTACCAGTTCAATGATATAGGAAAGACAATATAATGGACTGTTATACAGTGTAATACAAGCTGTAATAGGTTTATTAGTCCTGTTTTTGTTTGTCAGTTTAATGGAGGTGAGCTTGAAAAACGGTTTGGGAAGAAACCCAGAAACATAGTGGTCTTTAGACGAGAGCAGCTACGGCCAAGTTCTGGATGCATCTGGCAGATGAATTTCACATTGAAATGTTGACCAGATGGGTTAGTGGGTTTCTGCCTTGTTTACAAGGATATTTGATCCTTCATTGCATTATAATTCCAGAGACACTTATTTGCATGTCCAAAGTGTTTTGATTGCATTATATATTTTGCATTTAATTCTCATTTCCCCCACTCAAAGTTGCCTAAACCCTTGCTTCTCCTGTCACATCTGAATTGACGTATTTGTTTGTTTGTGTCTGTTTTATTATGTACGAACGATCAAGACTTCTTTCTTCGAGATAAAGATTAAAGCATTATCACATTTTATTGAAAACACTTCATACGCATTATGTTTCCCAGCATGGTGCTGGTGGTTTTTCTGTGTAAGAATCTTATTTTTTTTGTAATTGATTTCTACAGTAAAATTAATTTTGCTTGGTAATTTTTGTAACTGTTTCTGCACTTTTTGTTTATTTTTTTCTTTTAAATTTTGTTCAACGGAAATATAATTTACTGTACTAAATCTATTTTAATGTCCGTTTACTGTTCTTTATGGCAAAATGGTATTCATTCAAGCTTTATTAGAGTTTTTGAGTATCCAGGGGATGTTCATTTAAGCAATAACAGCAATCAAATCTACAGGGCTCTTTGGGGGGGGGGCACGCACAGTTGGTTTTAAAAGTAAATATTCAAAGGAGCATTTTACCTTCAATGTTTTCACACATTTTAGAGCTCATTAACTTTAATGGGTGCAGAACATAGCCGCCAGAAGTTGCTGATGAGTTTCCCAAGATTAGGGTGGTGTTTTATAGTTTGACATTGAGCTGCTTTGGTGGCCTAAATTAACCCCCATGACCTTGGTTCTTTATTGGTCTGACATTGGCAAATTGGGTCATTTAGTGTTGTTTATAAATACTGAGTGTCTGAAATGCTAGCATTGAATCATAAATCGGTCTATTGTTCAGTTTAGCACATTCTCCATTAATTCATACAGATTTTTATATATATATATATATTTCTTTATAACCTTATAAACTTAATATAGAAATTTATTCTATTACCTAGATATTATTTAAATGTCTAGATTTTATATTCTTTACATTAAATTTTTCATTTGAAGCACTGTCGAATTAAAAAACAGTGTAAACTGAGGGGCAGCCCCCTCAAAAAAAACAAACTAACACACTGGCTCAGATCATTAAAGCAGTTGTTAGTTATATATGGCACTTATTAGAAAAGAAAAAGTGAAATCCTCTAAGGCTAGGGTCAGACTAACGCATTTTTCGCGTTGTCCGTGAACATGGACATATTTTTTCACGGAATACGTGATAGAGGTCATATGATGCCCATTTTCGTCTGTGATTTTGTACGGATCATCAATAAAACACTCATTGCGTCTGGACGTTATGTAGGCCGGACATTAGCAGCGTCTGACATCTCCTAATCACACACACACGCCGCTAGTGGACACAGCGCACTCTGTACGTCAGTACTAGCGGTATCACATTCTCGAAAAAATGCGTTCATTTGCCACTTGCGTTGCGCAGCCGCACTTTTGTGCGGCCGTTCTTCGTATGCTGCCTGGCATTGGACGTCATTTGCTGCTACTACAGCCGTGATTTAGTGCGGATAAATGCACGTTGATACTGCGTTAGTCTGACCCTAGCCTAAAGCATAGATAAAATCTATAGCGAAGACTTCAATCGGTTAAACATGTGCCAACCTTGCACTTATCAAAGAAAGAATAATTCATTGGATTTACAACACAGCGTTTAGAATGTTTAGAAAATCAAACGTTTTGGAGTTTACTGTGTAAATAAACACAGAGTTCCAACAATTTAACTTTTCCACCTATTTCATTTTAATTGTGAGAACAGAAGCTGTGACCTGTGATGTTAATTAAAATCGTGCATGTAGAGCCAAGGAGAAGAATACCGGAATTGCAATTTCCGGCTACCTTTTTAATCAGGAATTTCTGTGTTTATCTTTAACTTCTAAGAATTTCACCACAATATTTTGCTTTGAGAGGTGATCCTTGATTTCTTCCTCTTCTTCCTCTTAAAAAGGCATAATTATCATTACCAGTGAAATTCAATCTTTAAAGGAGATGCTTTGCATGAACGAAACCAGTTTTCCTTCCTTTCTGGGATTATCCGTTATAAAATAGGAAATAGACTCCAGCACGCTAACATTTTGAATGTGCTTTTTACAGTTTTACATAGTAATGTTGCTTCATAAAAGAAAGCACTCGAATAGAGGAATATATTTACATTCTTAGAATAGAGATCTATATGAAATTCTCCATGCTTGTGAACTTACTGTTATTTATAGTGACTCCAGGAAAAATATTACTGCAATCTTTTGTAAATTACAGGATACGTTGTTTTATGGATCTGTATATGCATCTGAGCAGTGACACAATAATATACAAAGTTATTTTTGTCCTGTTTTTCAGTTCAGTTGCAATGCACAGCAATTCACCGTGCAATTGCTTTTTGAGGTGTCAAAACTTGTTTATGCATTCTAAAAATATAAAAATAAATACGTAACATTGTGCTTGGCAGAGTTTATATATACATGTTATTTTCAAGAAACATTTCAGAATAAGGTATTGTATTGGAATTTTTTTTCTTTTTATAAATTTACAAAAAAACTAGCAGGGCTATTCAGAGATAGGTGAAAACCTTGAGAATTGCCAGGAGAATGAACAATCTAGACCAAATAGCCAATTTGGAAAGTGAGATAAATGGGAGAATTTTTCTGGTTTGGCTATTTTGACCTAGAATTTTCAATTCTCCAGTCATTCTCAAGGTTTTCACCTCTCTCTGAATAACCCTGTAAATCGAAAAATTAGAGAATGCAGGTAAAAATTTGAAAGCGTTAATAATTTGAAAGCGTTAAAAACAAAAACATGTTTTTTGATTTTTATTTTTTCCCCCCACCATGCAGCTCTAAGGCTAGGGTCAGATGAACGCAGTGTGACCGCACTCTGCGTGTGTGCACGACGGACGTTCTGACGGAAGATACTGTAGACACCACATGGTCCGTTTTTTATGACGGACGTAGAAAAAAAGGGAAATACGGGAAACAAAATTAATATGAAAAGATATTTTGTGTGTCATGGTGCTGGACGTCGCAAATGCGCTGTGTCTGACGTCTCTTCATCACGCACACAGAACGCTACCTGGACGTGGCGCACTCTGCGCGTTCGTGTTAGCGGTTTTATGTTCTTGCCTAACTTGCGGCCGTTTGCCACGTGCGTTGTGCGTGCGCAGTTCGGTGCGGACGCACTTAGTGTGTGGGTCTTTATTGCTCATGATTCTATGCTACGACGGACGTTAAACTGTGCGGCAACACAGACGTGATCACTGCGTTCGTCTGACATGGGTCTAAACTGGCCATTAGGTAACCTGTGCAAATGGTTGCTGTGGCTAGTAGACTTTGGCTTTCTGAGACACCATATATGATTCGTGGGGAGGGTGACCGATCTCTCTAACCAGTGAAGCACCACCTGACTGAGAAGTATAGATGTGTCTGCACATATCGGCTCTGGTTCATGCAGACACGGCCGTACTCTCAAGGCTAGAATTATGAAAGATCAAATTTAAAAAAAAAATCTATAGCTACGATATGTCGATGTTACATCTCCGCTGGAAAATTGTCAAATTCACAAGATTTTAAACTTATCCAGCAGAGCCTCGCTATATCACCCATTAGAAGTATAGGAACTCACACAAGCAAACTGTAAGAGCTCCTGGAATTGGCAAAGTGGTGCCACAGCGAACCCCCGCACTGCACAAAAATACTTGGTGCCTCTAAAATAAAAAAATTGACGTAGGGTGGCCTTATGTACTAGAATTAACCAATCCGAGCGGAAGTAAAAGAGCTGTCCTCTGATCGGTCTATTTGGTGTCTACCTGGGTACAAAACTGACCAATCAGAGATGAGCCCTTTCACCTGTTTTCTGGTTAATTCTGGTACACATGCCCACCCTATGTCAATCACTGAGGGAGCTCTGTTACCGGCTGAGATGTAATTTTAGTAAGGAATTCTATAGGATAGCATTCCTAGTTATATTCTTTTAGCTGAATAGAGCTCATTTTGCGTCAAGATCCCGATCTAGAAGAATCTCCAGAATCTTGACAGCTGGTGAGTATATTACAACTTAACTCTACATCCCACAACTAAACCCCCTCTAAAGATTTATTGAAGGGTTATGCCCATAGATTTTATAGGGTTAATGGAGGTGATTGCAGTATTTTTCATTGTTAATCTATACAAATACAGTATAATTAAAGGGATACTCTATTGAAAAACAGAATTCCCTTTTTCCCTTAAACAATTGGGTAGAGCCTTCTGGTAAGGGGTTAAGTACAGAGAGGTGGCGGTACAGATGGGGTGCATAGGGTTGTATATAGGGCCTATCCACTCTCTATATTAACCCCCCATTGTCAGCTTATAGATGGCATTTGGGGAGCTGAGCATTGCCCTTATGATTTTAATCTGTCACATACTGATTATTGTACACGTTTAGTAATTCACTGTGATGTTTCGCAACCCCTGCCTCAAGACTGGACAGAACCCAGCTTTCCAGCCAGGAATACCCCATAGTGACGCACTCAAATCGCGCTGTGATCCGGTGCACCATGAAAAAGACTGGCAGCAGTCCGTATCGACCCATAGTAAATCTAGTAGTCACACTTCATCAATGATCAGGAAATAGTAGATAGAAAATAAAAAAATCATACATTTTTCAATGATTGGTATTAAGACAATACAATATTAGACAATACAAAGTGCATGGACTTTATTTGAGGCGTACACTTACATTTAAACATTCAATACTTTGTGATGCACGAGGCTCACTGCTGATAAACATTGGCCACGCTGACTGGACCTCAGATTGCTGTCCCAATGCTAGGCTAATATCAGATGAACGCAGTCTGAGCGCACTCTGCGTGCGTGCATAACAGACAGACGTACTGAAGGAAGATGCTGTAGACACCACACGATCCGTTTTTGTTGACGGACGTAGAAAAAAAAAGGGGAATTATGGGAAACAAAATTAACATGAAAAATTATGATAATTTGAAAAGGATATGGAAAGCCATTCTGTGCGTCAAGGTGCTGGACGTCGCAAATGCGCTGCATCTGACATCTCATCACTCACACAGAACGCTATGCAGACCTTGTGCACTCTGTGTGTCCGTCTAGCGCTTTTACGTTCTTGCCTAACTTGCGTCCGTTTGCCACGTGCGTTGTGCATGCGCAGTTCGGTGCGCACGTACTTCATGTGTGGGTCTCTATTAATCATAATTCTATGCTACGACGGCTGTTAAACTGTGCGGCAACATGGACGTGATCACTGCATTCGTCTGACACCGGCCTAAGATGGCACAAAGTCCTGTTGGTAAAAAGGGCCAGCTGCGCTTTAAATAATTACTTTTTTGCTTATAGTTTGAAATCATTTATTTACTTTTGACGACTATTTCCTCTCCCATTATATTAGTTTAGCTGTATACTTTACATTGAATTTTATTTGCAAAACACTCTTAATTTTATAAGCTTCAGTTGCATAAAATGAATAAAGTATCAATAGCTGACACGAGTTTCATGTAATGTGTTGTTGGATTTCTTCTAAATGCCTCAGGTTTCACATTGTGACACATTGATGCTCTTATAACAGTGGCATGTGATTGGCAGGACTTGACTACCTAATGGTAATATACATATGCATGGGTTTTCCTTTTCCATATATCTCAACGTGATGAAATTGAGTTTCACTTGACAAGTGATATCATTATGTTTCCTACTGGTGACAAATACTAGCAGATGATACTTTAAAAAGAAGAAAATACATCCAGGCACGTTATAGGCTCATTTTAACTATCATGGCATCAGTGTAGCATGAGCAATATATTAAAATACTTGTATTAGTAAATCCAGATATTAAACTTTTTTAATTCTGATTATATGAGAAGTGAAGGAATTCTGGCTCTCCCTTTACCTTTTATTCTTTATTTTATTTATATTTATGTATTTCTAAGGTATTTTGTAAAGGTGTTTATCAAAGGTAATCTTTAAAAATGTTTTTTTCATCCCTATGAACAGGTGACTATTGCAGACAATGGACACCCTCCAAAAACAACTATTGCACGAGTAATTGTAAAGGTACTGGATGAGAATGATAACAAACCAATATTTGTACAAAAAGTCTACAAAATTAGACTACCAGAACTTGAAAAGCCAGAGAAGGAGAAAAATATCAGAAAGGAACCAATCTACAGAGTTATTGCCATAGATAAGGATGTTGGACCCAACGCAGAGATATCGTACAGCATTGAAGATGGGAATGATGAGGGGAATTTCTTTGTTGACCCTAAAACTGGAGCGGTTTCATCCAAGAAATTTTCTGCAGCAGGAGATTATGATATCATCACAGTAAGTTATATTGTGTCTATATGGAATAAATAAATTCTATGTTTATTTTTTTTAAGGGTTACTGGATACTATAGGGTTAACATGGGAAGGAGGGGTTAAACTCAAGACCCCCTCTTCAGGGCTCCTTCCCATTTTCACCCTTTAGTTTAGCTGTAAACAGCCCTAAAAATCATTGCTGGTCGCTCTCATTGCTGGTCCACACATTACATGCTCCTGGCTTCATGTAAGCTGTGGCAGGTCACTGATCATGGAGAGCATGGCTGATAACCAGCCAATCCAATGAGTCTCAGTGCCAGAGTCCATTGGGAGCCAGTGTTCGGCCCCAGGTCCCATAGCCCTAGAACCAAAACTCAGTGCTCCGGTTCTGGTCAGGACTAAGCATCTGCAGGCGGAGTGTTTAATCTACCCTCCAAGACCTGGTGGATAGAGAGGGATGAGGGTGCTCAAGCAATGTAACCACTCAAATTATGACTGGTCATAGTGTATACAGAGTCCTTTTATGTTTCCAGTACAGAATGCAAATAAAGCAAGATTAACAGACATTTCTCATTAAAGGAAACAAATCGTGTTATTATTACTGTATTATTAAACATGTTGGTCCACACTCAAATAATTTTACAATCTAGTTGTGTTCTTCAACTCTTTGGCGACCATGACTTTCAACAAAAACCCATTCTTTAAGGGATGTTGACTACAAGATGAGATAAAGAAGAGGAACTTGCCGGCACAGGTACTCCCTGTTTTAAAATGTCTTTATTTCCAAAAGGGCAACCAGCTCTGCTTCAAAAAGCCCGTTTGGGGGAAGAAACGTTGCTGGTCATCCTTGTAAAATATAGAGGCTTAAATCCAGGGGTACAGGTGTCGACATGTTTCTCTTTTTTTGCAAGGATGCTTGGGATTCTAGCCACCTCTAATTGCCGTAGTAATGGGCAGCGGTCTGACCACTATTGGAGATGAGATGCGGACATGAAACAGACAAATTAAGGGTATGGATGCCCAAATGAGCTGAAAATATTTCTGAACTATAGTTCTAATCTATAGTAGCGAAGGCAGACCTTTCAACCAAAGTGGTTTCTGAAAACTTGGCCAATGAACCTTGTCCAAACGTACATCCAAATGAGCTATATGGGACTGTAGTAATGAAACAAACATGGGGTTAGTCATCACTGGTTTAAAACCTGTAGATTGCTTCAATCCATTGGTCATTATATTAGCAGTTCAGTAAAATATATCAAAAATTAAATTAAGCTTTTTCATGATGGATTTGGTTAAAAAAACAGTTTGGTAGAGCATATTTATGATTTTGTATAATTACACTATAAATCAGACGAGAAAAACCAAAGCCTAATCAATTTCATTTTATTCTTTTTCTTCTTTTTTTACATTAGTAATGATTGATTCCCTGTTTGAGAGGTAGCTTATATAGCGAGCGTATTGATTATGGTATAATGTGATTATACACAGCCATACTGTGAAATAGCGATGCGAGGCTGGCATCCTTCGTAATGGCTGCTGGATACAAACACAAAAATGTTTGCAATATTCTTTTCATAGCGTGTATTTTATTTTCTATTATGTATCCAGAAGAAGAAATGTTAGACTAACCAACAAATACATATCATGTAGCAAGTGTTAGAATATGCTTAATTGCATCATGCGCTTATGTTCTTTCGTTGAAATCCAGCGAGTTCCAAATTGGCACAAGGATTTGGGAGCGTTATGCTATTCACCCAGACAAAGCTTACTTGTGTTGTGAATTATTCATAAGTCTTTCTATTAACCAATTTATTGCTCACTTCTACAGTACTCAAAAAATAGGACAAGATAAAAAGTAAAGTCCATTGTTTTGCATTAAAACCCTACATCTCAGCCTTTATATGCATTTGGTTAACTTAATGCAAGTCAGTGTATTCATGGTTATTTTGTTCTGTTTTATTCAGGCAATATTATTGTAAAACCAGGAAAGATTCACAGTAGCCTAATAGGTGGAGGCGAAGGGTCACCTAGCTCCGGGGTGTTAGAGAGGTATAACAAAAAACACAGTGTAACCAGCTTTTTATCAATTTGAGCAACATGTCAAGTCATAATTTTATGTTGATCAGGTATCTTCAGCAGGGCCAACCCTGGCCATGCCCCCATGGCACGCCCATTCATATATACCAGCACACCATACATATGTATACATACATTCATACATATGCTCGTCCACAATGTGACTCCAGGTCTTTTAGAATAAAATAACAAAATTTATTAGACCATATAAATCTAGTTCTGTATATACTTACAGGGTTATTCAAAGAGATCCGAATGGCTGGAGAAAGGTAACCAAATGCTGATTTTCAGCGTTCGGTTTCCTTTCTTGGCCATTCAGCTATCCAGAGAGCAGGCAATTCGCCAAATCCTGGCGAATTGCCTGCACATTCGGTGCCTGTTCGAGGGCAGTTAAATCCCCATGAAAAAGCACTGGTTCGGCTATTCAGAGAGCACAAACCAGCAGTGAAAGGTTCCCGAAATGCCCTGCCATTTGGTGGTTTCATTCGACAGGTTTATTCAGGAGAATCCCATAGGCTTCTATGTTAAAAATATTCTGGTTTTAATTCAATATCTAATAAACCGTTCATTATAAAATTCTGCAGTAATACGTCTCTTTATTTATAGAATTTTTTAGGATATTTTAAGCATTTTTTTTTTTAAACTTATTTTTTCTGTAACAGCCCTTTTTATTATCATACCCTGGACCTCATATGTAAATTTCAGGCATTTTCGCTCAGTAGTTTCTTTGCAAACAGCGTTTCACTTTTCAATCATTCAAGCAAACTGTTTTCCTAATTTATTCACTGCCTTCTTCTGCGGTGTCGGCTTTTTCCGGAGGCTTCGCTGCGTGTGATCGGCTCCTGCTCGGGTTTTTCCGGCGTGTTCGACGGGTTAATCCAGATGTTTTTGCGGGTTTTCGGTGTGCATTCGCCGGGTTTTCGGCAGCTTTTCCCTGCACTTCGACAGCCCTGTGGTGCTTGCTGAATACACCGCAGGGTCGCCGAAATGGGAAAGCCGATCTGCACCAAATTGAAGAGAACGAAAAGTCACCAAACGTGCGGTGACTTTTTCGAATCTCTTTGAATAACCCTGTAATGCTTGTGAATACAATGGTCCTAAATAACCTATATAAACGTACTGATAGCGTGAAAGATAAAACCTAAAACGATACCATGCTAGTGTCCTGAATGGTGAAAAATAAAAATAAAAATGAGAATAAATAAGAATAAAAAAATTGTGAAATATAAAAAAAAAACGCACGGTGTAAAAAACATATAGTAGTAATAATAATAGTGACTTGTGCTGTGTTGTATAAGTTATTTGTCATCCAAATCCTACCGCATTGAGTAATGTATCAGAAAATTCCTATTACTATATGTATAAAAAAAATATACTGGGTTATTCAAAGAGAAGCGAAAAGTCACTGTACATTCGGTGACTTTTCGTTCTCTTCAATTCGGGGCGATTCGGCAATCCCATTTCGGCAACCCTGCAGTGTATTCAGCAAGCACCACAGGGCCACCGCAATGCAGGGAAAAGCCGCCGCAAACCCGATGAAAACTCCCCGCAAAAACCCGGCGAATGCACGCCGAAACCCGCAAAAACATCTGGATTAACCCGCCGAAACCTACGTAAAAACCGGAGCAGGAGCAGATCACAAGCACCGCAGCCGCCGGAAAAATCGGACACCGCAGACAAATGCAGTGAATAAATTAGAAAAACAGTTTGCTTGAATGTTTGAAAAGTGAAACGCTGTTTGCAAAGAAACTACTGAGCGAAAATGTCTGAAATTTACATATGCGGTCCAGGGAATGATAATAAAAAGGGCTGTTACAGAAAAAAATAAAGTAAAAAAAAATCCAGAAAAATACTTAAAATTAGACATGTGCACAGCACAAAATTTCGTTTTGAACTAATGGGTTAGTCCTAAAATGCAATTTATTTAGTTGCTAAAGAAATTCGTTTTCAGTTCTTTAGTATGAAAACTAATTTCATTCATCCGAAAACCAGAGGATACAATTACTATTGTAGTGGTGGCTCCTCAGAGGGCTGAGATCGCTGCTTGTTACAGTATCTCTCACTCTCAGCACAATGTGGGCCATATTACATAGTTGGTGCTAACTTAACCAGAGCTGTTGTAAACTTCCCAGAGCAATTATAGCCTATGGAGGTTTCCAGTTTACAACAGCTCTGGTTAAGTTAGCACCAACATTGTAATACTGCCCCGTGTCAGGCAAAGCTGTTACAGTAACTGACTGCTGCTCATCACAGCGCTCAGAGTTTCAGTAAAACTAGTAAATAATATTTTTATATTTAAGAGGTTAGAACAATATTATTTCCTTGTTTTACTGAAACTCTGAGCGCTGTTACAGTCAGTTACTGTAACAGCTGACCCTGATACATTGTACTGAGAGATAATGTAACAAGCAGCCGATCTCAGCGCTCACAGCCACTGGATTTAAAGGGCTAAAAAAAAGGCTCCTCTCTGTATAATGTTTAGAACATCCTTCTGCATTAATTAATACCCCTCTCTGTATAATATATAGAACATCCTCCTGAATTAATTAATGTCCCTCTCTGTATAGAACATCCTCCTCAATTTATACCTTTCTCTGTATAATGTATATAACATCCTCCTGCATTAATACCCCTCTCTGTATAATGTATAGAACATCCTCCTGCATTAATTAATGCCCCTCTCTGTATAGAACATCCTACTGCATTGGCATGTGGAGTGTGCAGAACTTCGGATGTTGCGATGTTGTGCTCTTCATTGCTGGTCTCCTTCACTCAATGTAATATCACAAAAATGACTGAAACTAAAATGTAGTGCATTTTATTTTAGTTTCTTTCGTTTTTTGTACTGAGCAGTTTCGTTTCTCTTGAGTCATTTGAAAACTAAATTATCCCAAAATTCGGACTAAATCGTTTTAGTACGAAAACGAATGCACATGTCTACTTAAAATATCTTAAAAACCTATAAATGAAGAGACTTTTTACTGCAGAATATTATTATGAACGGTTTATTAGATAATGAATTAAAACGGGAATGTTTTTAACATTGAAGCTTATGGGATTCGCCTGAATAAACCTGCTGAATTAAACCACCGAATGGCAGGGCAATTCGGCAACTTTTCACTGCTGGTTTTTGCTCTCTGAATAGCCGAAGCATTGCTTCTCTATGGGGATTCACTGCCCTCGAACAGGCACCGTATATGCAGGCAATTCGCCAAGATTTGGTGAATTGCCTGCTCTCTGGATAGCCGAATGGCCAAGAAAGGTAACCGAACACTGATTTTCAGCGTTCGGTTCCCTTTCGGGAGCCATTCGGATCTCTTTGAATAACCCTGATAGTAAGTATTTTAATTGTGTTGGAGGGCAAAAAAGTGAGATTAAAAGCCTCCACACCGCAAATAATCAAGTTTATAGCTGCAGAGGACATTTACACATTCCAGCAGTTCGGAGAACCGCTTACAGAACCCCTGTGCTACATTCCCCATAGGCAGCAAAGAACTCTGCGTAGGATATGGAAATGATGTCCACAGCTTCTGACTTTTTTTGCATCGAGGCTCTGCAATAATACAGAACCCGTCTTGTCCAATGCCATTCCATATTAAATGGCTTTTTATAGCAAAGGCCAGGTTATGCAACCAGACGCAATCACTCCTGTACAGCCGTTTCCAGCTCATTTACCCTCAGAGCCTAGATGCAAAAAAGTATCTTTTACTTTTTTTTTACTGGACTTTGTTTATTCACTGGACTTTTTAGCATACGTAATTACGTCACTACACTGCTGTATTTGTCACTGAAAAATACATGCGCCAGTTTGGGGTTATCCAGATCTAGATATTTTATACAGACCATGATCTCACACAAGTAGAGACTAAAGCACGCTCAGTTACACAGTATGATCAGTGATGATCAGTCTGGGTCCATACATACATGTATTAAATGGTGGTAGAATTGTAAGTATCTGTCAAAAGGCCACAGAGCTGGGCTATTTAAATATCTTCTCCTGTGCGTCGGGCCAAAATAAAGCCGCAGCTTGTACTACAAATTTCACAGGTGGGAGGCAGATTCTTTTCGATGCTGTCGGCCCACTTTTTTTTCCCTTTCATTTGCTTTTTACTTCACTTATTTCCAGCACATACTATCAGGATTTTGAAAGCTGTTAGTTTTTTATGCTTTATTACGCAGCTCACACTATCCATAGAATTGACATTTCTTTTGCTGGTTATTGATCTCACCAATGGATGTTTTGTGCATACCTGTCAAAGCATCTGGGAAGTTCAGTAAACGAGCATTAAGGCTGATACAGTAATTCTTCTAGCACCCGATGTTTAATGCCCAAACAAGTTGTAATGATAACACAAGACAACTGTAGCTGTAATTATTAACATTGTCAATAATCCTCGACTCGTGGCAGAGCATTGTACATCGCCATTGCATTGCTAGAATATCCATACACTTTCTAAGCAGATGACCACATGTGACGGTTTAATTATCTCCATTTAAATGGAATAAAGTGGAAATATAAAATGTTCATAAGGAGTTGGGTATATGGGTATAAATGGCTATTTATTAAATATGATCAATAACGTTAATTCTTTAGATGTTGTATGCTTGGATTGTTTGTATCCCTGTTCAGAGTCAGGCGTGCTTCTCTCATCTCCCTCCTTGCTTACAAACCATAGTTACCGTTAAAGTGATTTATAAAAAACTTCTTTTCCTTCTTTTTTGTTTAAAATACGACAAAAAGCCACCTTATGACTAGAAGCTTCTAGAAACCCCACATGTAGGAGTATCCATGATTAATATTACAAATGGTGTAAAAGATTAAAGGTTAGGGGAAAATACATTTTTTACGTTATTTAAATACATTATTTGGGAAATTGTTAAAGCTGAATGTTATAAACCTTATGTTATGTTTTTACCATTCAGTTTTAATAACTTTCCTCTATTTTTGTTTACCAAATATTACCTAATAAAGTTGTCTTATGCACCATGTTTCCCTAATTTTTTTCTCTTTCACGATCAGGGTTATCCAAAGAGATCCGAATGGCTGGAGAAAGGTAACCGAATGCTGAAATTCAGCGTACGGTTACCTTTCCTGGCCATTCGACTATCCAGAGAGCAGGCAATTCGCCAAATCTTGGCGAATTGCCTGCACATACGGTGCCTGTTCGTTGTCTGTTGGAGGACAGTGAAATCTCCATAGAGAAGCAATGCTTTGGCTATTCAGAGAACAAAAGCCAGCAGTGAAAAGTTGCCGAATTGCCCAGCCATTCGGTGGCTTCATGTGGCAGATTTATTCAGGCGAATCCCATAGGCTTCAATGTTAAAAATATTCCTGTTTTAATGCAACATCTAATAAACCGTTGATTATAATATTCTGCAGTAAAGAGTCTCTTTATTCATAGATTTATTTTTTTAGGATATTTTAAGCATTTTTCAGGATTTATTTTTTTAAAACTTATTTTTTCTTTAGCAGCCCTTTTTATTATCATTCCCTGGACCTCATATGTAAATTTTAGACATTTGCGCTCCGTAGTTTCTTTGCAAACAGCGTTTCACTTTTAAAACCTTCAAGCAAACTGTTTTTCTAATTTATTCACTGCATTCGTCTGCGGTGTCGGCTTTTTCCGGCGGCTGCGCTGTGTGTGATCGGCTCCTGCTCAGGTTTTTCCAGCGTTTTCGGCAGGTTAATCCAGATGTTTTATCCCGGGTTTTTGTGGTGAGTTTTCGTCGGGTTTGTGGCAGCTTTTCCCTCCAATTACGACGGCCCTGTGGTGCTTGATGAATACACCGCAGGGTCGCCGGAATGGGATTGCCGAATCGCCCCGAATTGAAGAAACCAAAAAGTCACCGAACGTGCGGTGACTTTTCGATTCTCTTTGAATTACCCTGTATTTGTAAAAAAAAATATTTTAGACACAAACGTAATAGAATGTTGTCATTTACTTAGCCATTGATTCAACATTGGACCACTACACATTTTTCTCCATGATGGGAAAGAAGGAAGTGACTTCCTCCTTACTGGTTCCATGAATTATATCCTTGGCGACTCATCTTCAAATGCCTGCTCAAACTTGTGTCTGGCTCCCAAGTATCTGTAGTGGCTCCAAATTATTGTATATATCTCTCAAGTCTTGCATACCTGGTTTAATAAATATATATGTATGTTTGTATCAAAATGCCATACACTCTTGCCTTGCAACACTGGATCACCCGGTGCCTGCCACTTGGCCAACAATTGCATACAAGTTTCAAAAGATGTAACTGCACTCCAGGACTGTTTATAAGACCCTTTTTTCTTATTATTCCTTCAGTGTCAACGTTTCCGCTCCTTAGCGGAGCTTTCCTCAGAACAACATATGTATTGTATGTGTGTTGTCCTGAGGAAAGCTCCAGTAAGGAGCTGAAACATTGACATTCAAGGAAAAATAAAAAAAAGTGTCTTCTAACAGTCCTGGAGTGCCGCTACATCTTTTGAAACTTGTAGGTGTGTGTATATATATATATATATAGTGTAGCTCCAGTACACCCCACGTTTCCATTTAATCCTCTTGCGATAAAATAGTTCACATCTAGCAGGGCACAAGACTAGTTCCAGCCTCTGAACATTTGATTTATTATTTATCCTTGCAGCACTTAGCAATTGTTTTTGTTTTGATTTATACTTTTTATTCCTCGTCTCTAGATCAAAGCAGTTGATAACGGAAGACCTCAGAAATCATCCAGCGTTCGATTACACATAGAATGGATTGCAAAACCAGAGCCATTAATCGAACCGATTTCCTTTGATGAACCATTTTTCACCTTCACTGTAATGGAAAGCGATCCCATTGCTCATATGATTGGCGTAATAACTGCACAACCTATGGGTTCACCCCTGTGGTTTGACATTATCGGTAAGTAGGTACAATTATCTCAGGAGCTTGAATGCAATGCTTGGTCTGCCAGTCTGAGAAATCTAATACTAAAACATATATTAATGAATAAAGAAAAGGCTTTTAAGTATGTCGATTAGCAAGACGTTGTGTCATTTTTATTGCTTTATTACGCTGTAGGTACATGAAGAGCCGTCCAAATTTAAAAGGGTCAGGTATCATTTCTCCAACATTCTATTTTATTGTGAAATGATTCGGTCAATGTGTGATAATTCTAACGATTAGAAGCAATCTGTGGTAGTTGATAAAAAAAAATACAACGCTAGGTCTGTGTAGGTATATTCTATAGCTGTCGTTCGAACTCAGACACTAATGGAAAAGTTGTGCGTCAGCCGTTAACCATTAGTGTCTCACCATTAACCATTGGCATCCGTTTTCCAACCAAGATGCATGTCAAGACGCTAAAGTTGACTAGTGTATTGAGTGGTGAAATTAATGCCTATCCCTACTGGAGGTGGATGCGCATGCAGCTAATGCTAATTAAACATTTCCGTCTGTATTTCAGCCTTGGTGAAAAATTAACCAGAGCCTTAAAAGCTCCATTGACTTCAATTGCTCAGCGAAGTTTACATCAGGGTTTAAGTGGTTTTATGAACCTAACACCAACTTTTAGAAGGTGTTAAATTTCCCTGGTTTGCACCTAGATATTAAATTTATTCATGGCCGTGTTATAGGCCACTATTCTTGCATTTCTTAATGATTTCCGCGCACCATGTTAAATATAGGAGACGCCAAGTACACTAAATGCAGATAAGATGCTAACATCGAAATGTCTACTGGCAAGGTTGGAATACAACATGAAAAATTAAGACCATAACGTCTACCGTTATGTTGTGCATCTCGAACGCTAACCATAACAACTGGTCAAGAAGGAAAATTTTCCCAGTATGTTGCATATTGGCGAGTGCTTCAGACTGGGTTTCTTGGATCAACAGCAGTAGGTGATGTGTGAAAGGCTGAACCTGATGGACGCATGTCTTTTTTCAGCCTATGTATCCTTGGAATAGGGCCCCTAGGTTTTCCTTACTCAAAGACCAGTGATTCTGCTGCTTTATTCAATACTTTCAATAGGTTGCACTATTCAGAACTTTATTTCGTGATGTTGAATTCCATTGAAAAATTATTAGAATACAAGTCTTCTAAATCATGTTCAGACCTCCAGAGAAACATCTTGTGGCACATAGAATTAGACAACGATGGCCTAAAGGAAAACAGTACAAATACATTTAAGAAAACAATTTCAGTACCTTGTAAAGGGCTCCCTTATTGCTCAGCAAAAACGTGAATGGCTTTTGGAATATCAAATTATTTTATGTTCTTGAAAATTGCTTAAATCGCTTTAATCGAGCTGAAAGCACTGAAGCCAGAATCAAAAGAAGTGATAAGCACTCAGGTTGAAGTCACAGATAAGATGAATAGAATTCTCATGTTGCGCTTTTATTCGCAATCTCAACCATTTTTTTTCCCACTTCATATTATGAGATACCTGCCATCACTTCTTCTTAAAGTGACACTACAACATGTGGTGTATATAGCCACACCAATTCAGCACTGGTCTAGTAATTCCTACGCTACCACCAATGATGCAATAGGTAGCAATGATGTCACCAAGTGATGAACCGAAGCTAAAGTATGTAAGCCTATGCAGTCTCTCAAAGTGAAAATCACACTTAAGTGAAATATATAGGGCAGTATTACAATGTTGGTGCTAGCTTAACCAGAGCTGTTGTAAACTGAAAACCTCCATAGGTTGTAATGGCTCTGGGAAGTTTACAACAGCTCTGGTTAAGTTCGCACCAACTATGTAATATGGCCCATAGGGTATTGACTCGTGGATCATAGGAATTTAATAATTTGAATTACGAAAAAAGCAATGTGTAATTTATAGCTTGCGCTGGTGTTTCCGTTTTATATGGGGCATGAGCCCTACAATAATCTGATTGATTGGTTGTATATTGAATTTTCATTGGTCTGCCGTCTAAAATTCTTTTTATGGGTAGCTAAATATAGTAATAAAAACATCTGCACAGGTAATGTTTGGAATAAACATAAAAAAAATACTCTGGTTCCAGAAAATCTAAATGAGGAATGTGAAAAATGTGTCATAAATTGCAGACTGTAAAGGAGACTGTCTGGATTTCCAAGAATGTAGTGTGTAGGGACACAAGACGTGTGTAAAATGAAATCTTCAGGCTTAAAGTGACGCTGTGAAGCATACTACCAACTGATGTTTCTTATATGGGAGACATCCCTGTCTCCTTGCAGACAGTTGCCAGGAGCCTGCTGATTATGCCTAAAAAAAAAAATAAGTGCAGGATCTCACCAAGATTTCTGCCCCCTAGTGAGCGCTTATGTCGCAGTTGCCACAAACACACACTCCTGATATATTTATGTATGTATGTGGAGTTTAGCAAAAATATATAATTAATCCCATATTTCTTGTGACTTCACACGGAAACATGATTGAACACCTGAAAGCAAGCTTTATAATGTGTGTGGGATCAATAGGAACTCCGTGGAACTCTGTGGATTTGACCCCTGTGTTTATGCTAGCCATTGCTAGGAGTCTCAGGTATCAAAGTGGGGTGTTTTTGCTTTACCCAGCAAAGCCGTTGAATCACGTGCAGACACTCGGCATGTGAGTTCTGGTCAACTACCTTTCACCTGGTAGACTTTTTAAAGCTGTCCCCCTCCATATACAATGCCAGAAGGTCGATGTAATGCAAACCACAGCTCCATCCACAAAAATTTGAACGTAGCTAACACTAAGCACAGACCTGTCATCAGGCTGCCTGACTGCGTTGCCAATCATCTGTTGTGTTTGGGTTCAAAAAGCCATGATTTTCTTAGAATTTCATTACCTCAAGCATCATTAACCTTTAGTCCTCCCGAAAACCAAAAAGAAAAGCTTAGGGCCATGAGGCAATCCTTGTCATCCCAGATGTTTTTGAACTACATGTCCCTTGATGCTCTACCAGCTTTATCACTGACTGAGCATCATGGGTCATGTAGTTCAGAAACATCTGGAGTGCCAAGATTCACCATCACTGGCCTAGGATGATTTGGGACTTGTTAGGTCTGTAAGCAGATTGTACCCACAGCACAGCCACTATAAGTATAGTTAGAAGTTCTGTCCATTTTACCCAGGCGACATAAAACAGACCTGAGAAAACCTTGCAGGGCCAGAGTTAGACATATAGGACACTATCACCTCGCTAGTGCTCACATACTCACCTCTAATCCCTCGGCGAGAACGGCAGGGCGATCAACTGTTTCTGGCCGCAGGGAGCAGAGTGAGAATTATGGAAAAAAGTCCCCAGTCTCCCTCTGCAACCACTCCGCCAAACTGCAGGTTCTCGCAAAATCCTGCTGGTCATGTGTCCCGACAGCAGAAGCCTCCATGCAGTCCTAAGGAGGGGATGTTCAAGACAGCCCTTTAGTTACGGGGCAGGCTGCTGGTGAGCGCCTGCCCAGTGATCTACAGGTAAAATGGGGATGCTAAAGGGAGATTAGCAAATGCTCCCTTGGCGTCCCTGTTTTAGCTGTAGGGAGCTGATGGGGCCCATAGAGAGATGTACTCCACTCATTCTCCACGAGAAAGGGATGAGAGCATCCTGAACTATTTTATTGTATGCACTGAACTTTCTGCAGATGCTGCAAAGCCTGAAGATTTACAGTGGGAATGCCTAACAAGTGTATTTTATAATGTATTTTATTTTTTTATACTTTCATATTCACAAATTTCTATGTTAGAATCCGCTTTAATGCCGAGCTTGGTGTGGTCCGTTTAAATATAATGTTGTCATATTTATATTGTTAATTTTAATTGTATTGTGCCACCATTTTTTTGTGTGGAGCTACCCAATGGCTAAAACAAAATGTGAAAGTATTTGTGACAAAAAGGTTTGGCACCAAGACGCAGGAGGTGATGAGTGCTGTGCTCAAATGAGCTTATCTTTAAAATCCTCCCCTCTAGGTAAAATCGTAATTTAACAGCTCTTCCATTTCCATGAAGGGTAATTGTTCTACCAAGTCTGCCAATGTTTTAGAGCTATTTTCTTGCATGATTGCTGGCTACCTTCAGTGCCTGTTTTTCTCCTATTAATAGCATGGCATCTTGGCAGCCATCAAACGTACTTAAACAGTAGGGAAAATTGCTGTTGATGAACCTCGTACTATACATTATGCACAGAGTCTTTGTAGTGTTGTGAAAGCAGGTGCTTGGTCAAATAATAAGAACCGTAATAAGAGTTAATTTTTATATATATATACACACACGCATATATAAATGTACACACATACGTTTATTTTTTAGCCTCCCTTGCAGTCTATTTATTTTGAAATTTCTTGTCTAAAAGCGGTTCATTTTTTTTTTTTCTGCCCCCCCCCCCCAGCGGTATCCCGAGTGTGGCTCAGGGTTAAATTCCTATGTTGGAAGCGGTAACCCCGAGCAACACTCGAGATGCCGCTGGATACATCACCTCTCCCTGCGCTCCCTCGATGTCCCCAGCTGTCTCCTCCAGCGACTGCAGCCTCAATACTTCCTGGTTCCCTCCTCGTGAGAAGTAATCCAGGAAGTATGAGGTTGCGATCACCGGAGGAGACTGCAAAGATCAGCGAGGGAGCGCAGGGAGAGGTGACTGTATACAGCCCAAGTGTGTCTCGGGGTTACCGCTCTCAGTGGTGAAATTTAATCCCGAGACACACTCTGGAGCACCACCAGGGAGGTTAAAGTCCTATCAGTTTACTATTGGGTTATTAATGGACTTTTTTATGCTGGAAGTAGAAGATTAAGAAAAATTTGTCAGATGGTAAGTGTTACTCTATTTTTACAGGTATCAGGTTTTTGGGCACCCCCCTCACTATTATTAGGATGAGGGGGGGGTAAACGGGTTTTTATTTGGGGGTGTGGCTATGGCTGGGAGCCCCTTCCCACAGGGGGGGGATGTAACATTCAGGTATGTTGACAATGGCATGTTCACCCCCTCAGAATATGTGTAGCGGTCTCCAGATACTCATGGGTGAGAGGATGAGGAATAGGCCAATGGCATAGCCCTTCACTTTTATTAATAGCATTCATCTTCCACGAATGGGTAGGGGGCTGGGAGGAGGACTATACATGTCTACCCCCCCCCAAGTATTTTTATAGCTCCCTTCCAATGCCCATAGGTGAGAGATCTGGGGGGGGGCGGGTATGCCCCTGTCTATTAATACCCCCACCCACTGCACATGGGTGGGGACAAAGGGTGGACATGACATGTCCATCTCTCAAAACCACCAGTGAACGCTTGTCAGCCATCGCTAAATTAACCCTAGCACAGAACAGCGGGTGTCATCCAACGATTTGTTTTGTTCAGAAAAAATTTAATGAACAAGATTCCAACAAACCAAATCTGAAATTTTCAGACAAATCGATTCATTGACCATAATTTCTGTTATTTTTTGCTGTGCAACGGCTATTTTATTATAATATACCTCTTCTGAATTGTCTCTTTCACTCCAGAAAATGCTGCAACATTCTTTTTTGGTGTAAATAACAAAATAAACTGTGTTACAAACCTACCACACGCCAGATTCTCTTATATGAGTAGGAGAATGGCAAGATTTGGCAGTAAAATAGTAAAATCTGCTGGAGGCAACATCGAAACTGAATGAAATCCAAGCCTGCGGGTATATGAGCAGCAATATAATGCACATTCAAGGTTACAATGTTGCACTTTCTATTGCTGCTCTGAAACCCATTCTCTTGCTAATTTAGCTTCTGAACAGATTAGATTTTTTTTTTTTTTTTTTTACGGCAATTTTATTGTTTCTCCAATTTGCAAGTGATCTTTGTAAAACACACTTAACCATGGTTTACCTTAAAAATAATTTACTTAAGTGTGTATTATACTGAAAGGAAAAAAAAAGTTTTTTTTTTATGACCAAAGCCTTCAGCCAGTAAGGAGATCAAAGCGTAATACCTCCTAGCTTTTTAAAGTACACCTTGATTAAATATTATACAGTATAGAGTAGTAGAATTTAAAGTGCATTTCAGTAAATATATAGTTTATTTTATATATTATGGCTGTTTGTCAAGAATACAAACCGCGTGTGTGATTAAACTTAAACCTAATCTGTATAGTAGAGACTTCATCTTTAATATAATCAGGTGCCTGACCCGACTGGAGGCACTAAGGGGAAAAATTGGCGTTCGCTAATTTCCACTTGGCGTCCTGGTTTCCCCAGCAGATTGCGGGGCAGGCACAGTGTCTGGCAGCTTGCTCCTTAGCGATCGCTAGGCTCACGGATGCTGGGGGCAGCCTACATGGGCAGCACTAGGACTCCATGGAGGATCGTGCTGCCAGGTCACATGACCGTCAGGATCGCTCCTCTCGCGAGATTGTGCTGTTCGGCAGAGTGATCGCGGAAGGGAGACAGACTTTCTTCCCCCATTCTCCCTCTGCTCCCGGTGGCCAGAAGCAGCGGATTGGGCCGCCGCTGGATGAGAGGCAAGTATGTGATTTTGGGGGGTTTTGACCTGCAAGGTAAGAGATTTTGCAGCAGCGAAATCCGTTACCTACACCTCTGAGCTGGTGACAACTTTTTCGTTAGCGCAAGCTCTTAGTAACTAGCGTTAGGACCAAGTGATCCTAACCCTAGTTAATCTGTGCTTTCAGTTTGCGCTCCCCATGTTAGGCATAGGAATGCGCAAAGTACAGGGTCTATTAACCCGTTAGCGATTCGAAGGCGATGTGGGCGCAGTGCTATGACCTCCTTTAAGCTAGCGCTGATGCTAGTGTTAGCTTGAAGGAGGTGATAGAGCCCTGGGATGTTTAAAATGTTTACGTTTCCTCCTTTTCACTTGCCTTTATTTTATCTATGGCGGATATGCAAGAATTCCTACCCAGAATATGTCTGTGTAGAATACAATACACATATATAAAATCTATATGTGTGCATGGAAAAGATATTTGCATATATTTATATTGCACTGCACCACATTTAACCTATTGTTTTCCCCTGAATGAAATGTTTCCACGTTGCTAAAACCTGTTCATTGACATCCCATATTTTCTGTGCTTTCTCTCCCTGCGACGCATGCTGCCAGGAGACACTAGTGAAGTGTTTTACATCTTTCAGATGGCTTGTGACCACAGCTGTGTAGGAGAAGGTATCTGCAAAGATCTCGCCTTCACATGATAGTGAGATCACCTAGATTGACATTCACTCCATTTCCACAGGAATGACATTATATATGTTGATTGTATTTAAGGCACAGATTGCATGATCTGAACAGTCATATTCTTACCAGTTCATCAATAACCTCTGATCTGTTTGCGAATCAGGGAAATCATTTTTTTGTTGCTCCTTCAATCATTCTACTAAACCAAATTAGTACCAGATAGATGGGCATGGTTTACAGATTATCAGATCATGGATAATATGTTCTTTGATTAAAGCTTTTCCTTTATAGCCAGTTGCTTAATGTTTATATCTCTTTGTCGTCAAACCTAGATTACTTCCTTAGAGCAGGGGCGCTCTACCTTGGCCCTCCAGATGTCATGGAACTACATTTCCCAAATATCTCTGTTGACCTAATGAGTGGCCGAGCATTATGGGAGATGTAGTTCCAAAAAATCTGGAGGGCCACAGTTGACCTTCCCGGCCTTAGAGCAAGAACTATCCTCATATGTTACAGTGCTCAAACCAAAGTAGGGTTCAAACGTAAACAACATTTTATATTGAGGTCATAAATCTGAGTTTTCTATTTTGTTTGGTGGTTGTTGTTGTTGTTGTTGTTTTCGTGGTGGTGTTCCGTACTGTGTAGCTGTGTTATAGTTCACATCTGTCACCGTATCACCCGGCATTTTGTTGTCTATTGAAATAGTAGCCTGGAGGGTAGCGTTCTGTTCTCCATTTTCAGCACTTGTATATCTGCGAGTACAGCACACAAACAGCGTTTGTTCTAAATGTTCGTACTCTATTTTTTTTTTATTATTTCATATCCAGGTGGGAACTATGACAGCAGGTTCGACGTGGACAAGGGCACTGGAACTATCATTGTTGCTGGACCTCTCGATGCAGAACAAAAATCTAATTACAACTTGACAGTAGTAGCAACAGATGGGACAAGATCTATCAGTACACAGGTAATTGAATTACTAATGAAGTGTTTAAAAGGAAAAAAATTATATGAAGCGAGGTAACATAAGTTATGCAGTAGACTTACCTAAAATGTTCTGTGAGCGGATTTACCTAATGGACTTCCAGAATATATTTCATTGTGTTACTGGATTAATATGGGCAACTTGCATGAAGAATTAGTGCCAGGTGTTTGTAGGAGGATAAGTGTTCGAGATTTCTGCCTACAAACCAGTCAACTGTAAATGTCATTGTGATGGCAAGTCATGGCGATGGTTTCCCTCTTTAATTATTCCTGAATGGCGTATATTGTTAGGGATGAATTAATGTGCAATTTTGCTTGTGTTTTAAGTTCCGCTTTATATTTTTATACTTGAATCAATCACTAACCTCCCTGGCGGTCGAATTTTTTCAAAATTTCGTGTCTAAAAGCGTCTCAATTTTTTTTGAAAGAAAACGTGTTTTTGTACATAGTTAGCCTGCAATAATTAGGAATCACGCACTGAAATCCGTGCAATCAAGAGTCCTTATTGGTAAAATCCTTTTATAAACAAATTAATCAATTTTAAAAAAAATAGTAAAAACACGGAGTCCGATAAAGTTTGAAACAAGACATAATAATTTATCCCAAAAATAATTATCCAAAATAATGCATATAAATGATATTCAATAAAATACAACAAAAAACACTGAAATCTGTCTGAAAACAAGGGTGAGATGATGTATAGTCTGTTTCTTATCCTGTAGTGCCACCTAGTGGCCGTTCATAAACACTGCACTTTGGATTACAGTGTTTTATGAATTTTTTCTAAGTTTGCTGCTGGTCCCGCCCCCCTGCATCGTGTGACTCGCAGGGAGCCTTACCAGGAAGCAGCTCGCCGCGATCACACTGCGGGGGAAAGCGAGGGAGCCAGGAGTAGGTGAGTATGCATCCAGTCCGAGTGTGGCTCGGGGTTACCGTTCACGGTAGTGAAATTTAACCCCGAGTCACACTCGGGAATACCGCCAGGGAGGTTAAAGACTTCCCCTTCATAAATCTTGATTCAAAGTATTGGTTTCTTGCCCTTTTAAAAACATTTGAACTTCTTTTGGTTATTTATTATGGTATTTGGTGCTTTTTCAGTAAAATGAAGACTATCATGATATAAATTTTCATGTGTATAAACACATTTAACCTTTTTGCTGCTGATCACCTTTGGGGGAGGTCCTTGGGATCACACGCTGTCTGCGGAGGACATCCCACACATGTCATGGGGTGTCCGCAGCGAAAGGGGAGACCCCATCTACTCCTTCCTTGAAGTCAGACCATCTCATATGACCCATCCTGTTGCAGTTTCAGGCACCCACACCGGCAGAGCTGGGAGAGTGCCTGAAGGGGAGGGGGGGTCCTTTGGATCCATCTCCCTCCCAATCGGTAAACGTTAGAAAATTAAGAGAGAGATCACTGGAAAGATCAGTCTGACTTTTTTAGTGGTGCTTCTCTTAACCAATTAAGTCGCCTTACATAGTCATTTGAAAATCAGAAAATTGCTCCAAAGATTAGATTAAAGCCTACAGTTTCTAAATTCCTTATGTGCCAGCATGCATTTATTATCAGGGGTTATTCAGAGAAGGATGAAAATCAGGAGAACTGGCAGGAGAAGGGAACAATCTAGGTTCTAGACCAAATAGCCGATTTGGAAAGTGAGATAAATGGGAGAATTTTTCTGGTTTGGCTATTTTGACCTAGAATTTTTCCTTCTCCAGTCATTCTCCTGAGTTTCACATTTCTTTGAATAGACCTGTATGTGTATTAACCCAGCTTATATCCTTGCTATATTCTCAAGTATTTATTTATTTATTTTTTTAAGATAAAGATTATTTTACAAAGGAGATGTTTTTTCTTTTTCTTATTTATATAATATCTCTCACATTACTGCATTGTTAGTGTTGCTCTCCTGCATCATTGGAGTCGCATTACCATAGGTTTGTTTTCCCAATTCTTTTTTCTACAAATCAACAGAGTACCTATTCATACAGGACACAAAGCCGCGATCTCGTCTAGGAACGCACATGATACATTAGGAACGCCTGCTGTTCTTAATCAAGAGTCTTCAAGGTTCTCTAGGGTTCTCATAATCATTCAACAGGCAATAACTATGTAACTTTTAAACAAATTCTTAATTCCTTAGGGTCTGCAATGTTCTACCTGAAATGTTCTACTTGCAAACAACATCAAGTGCCTTACCCAAGAGTAATATGAACAACAAAGTCCCCCATATGTAAAATAAAACATATGAAAGTGCTGCTGATTCTGATGCTACATTACTACCGGAGTCTATTTTTTTTTTTTTTTGGTGTATACCAACACATATATTGTCCTTTATCTTTTTTTATGACCTTTGCTCTAATACAAAGTTTCCAATATTCAATTCATGAGAAAACAGAACGCCTCTTGACATCGCTGTAGCCTTTTTGCCTTTTTTTGTTTTGCTTTTTGCAGACTGACTTTAACATTGCTGCTATGGCACCAGAGACAATTGCACATCTTCTAAAACATCGCAGCTCTACATAGAATAATCCCCCGGTTAGGTTTTACTTGTCATTTTGAGTTATTTCTACAATCCTCAAATCACCAAAGCATAGAATGAATGCCCAGACTCATTGACAGCAGAGGGACATGTAGGGTTACTGGAAGGCAGTTAACAAAAAAATGACCCAATGGGGCCAGAAACATACAGCATGAAGTGTCGCACATCATTTTGTAGCACAAATGAAAAACCAGACACTTCTCGTGCTTTTCTGCTGTTTGTGATATATCATAGAGTTCTTGACCTTTGGTCTTGCGCTTTATGTTGCCCCAATGTAATTTCAGCATTTTATGGTTCAGTTGGGAATAGTTACTCGATTTACCCTGTCTCTCTTTGCTCCTCCAGGGGATGCCTTACAGGTAATTATAGAAACGGTTTATTTTCTTCTTCCAAGGGATACGGAACTCTGAAATGAGAATTGTCATCTCTAGCCTTGTACCATTATTAGAGCTGCAAGAGGTTATAAGCGTAAATATGCTCTGTATAACAGTTTCAGCTAAAAAGAAGCACGAGCCCCAGAATGCAGACTTTAACGCTTATTGTGTATTATAAAGGTTGATGATCTTCATGGGAGTGTCGGTGAACTTTGTGTCAATTGAATTCTTCAAGTTATTATTATGCATTTCATAGGGCACAGTCCTTCCTTTGCCTGTATGGTGTCCTTGTAGCAAATAATATTGGGAAATTATTGACTGTGCCTTAAGAATGACTAGTCATTCAAGCATCTTTTAGATTGATGTATAACTTTAAAATTGACGTACTTAGGGTTGGAGTTAAATTTAGTGATACCATGCTGTTGGTTGGTTTGATTTTATTATGTATAGGTGAACTTATGGTTTATAGGGAGGTAAAGCTAAAGGGTGAAGCAATTTTTAGAGGCTGGCAAGGTTAAAGAAAGGCCAGCACTTACATAAGTTGTAACTAAATTACTTGTGCATTACAAAAAAAAAATTGTAAAACATTTTTCTTTGAAATAATTACATGTAAAATGGAAAAGTATACAGTCATGGCTGAAATTTTTGGCTCCCCAGACATTTTTCCAGAAAATCAAATATTTCTCACAGAAAAGTATTGCAGTAACACAGGTTTTGCTATACACATGTTTATTCCCTTTGTGTGTATTGGAACAAAACAAAAAAAGGGAGGGAAAAAAGAAAATTGGACATAATGTCACACAAAACTCCAAAAATGGGCTGGACAAAATTCTTGGCACCCTTAACTTAATATTTGGTTGCACACCCTTTGGAAAAAATAACTGAAATCAGTCGCTTGCTATAACCATCAATAAGCTTCTTACACCTCTCACCCGGAATTTTGGATCACTCTTCCTTTCTAAACGGCTCCAGGTCTCTCTTATTGGAAGGGCGCCTTTTCCTAAAAGCAATTTTAAGATCTCTCCAAAGGTGTTCAATGGGATTTAGATCTGGACTCATTGCTGGCCACTTCAGAACTCTCCAACTGTAACGTTGGGGGCTTCCAGCCTTTCCGGTGTGCTTGAGGGCAGCATGTCTGATGCTGCTTGCTCCCCAACACCCGGTTTAAATTGAAACAGGCAGGGAGGTGGCTGCATGAGGTGCGGCTTGAGAGGGGGGCGCGGTCTGGTGAAGGTCTTTTAAAAAAACCAACAGTTCCTTCTAAGCAGTGCCAGATCGTGGTTATCCATACCTGAGCTCCTTGTACCTGAATTCTCTCGTGATTTAACCTGTTATTGACCTCTGCTTGTTTTCTGACTATTCTGCCTTCCGTTGCCATAGACTATTTTCTTGTACTACGCTTCTGCACTGATATCGACCCGGCTATTCCATTTGACTATTCTATACTCTGTATTCCTGATTCTGGCTTGTCTGACTACCCCCGTGTTGCTGACCTGGTTTTGTATTACGACATTGTCTTTGATTAACCCTTTCTGTCTAGCTAGTATACCTGGCCAATTCTAAGGGCCAGACAGTTAAGGATTCTTCTACGGCTACCCTGTTGGTAGCTTTTGGGCTCTGTGGAGTGTTGGGCTTTAAGGACTGCGTGGTGGGATCCGGGAACCGTGACACCAGCGCTTTGTTGCCATCCATTTCTGGGTGCTTTTAATTAATAATCATCTTCTCCATGTTTTTTCCACATACAGTTGTGTTCAAAATTATTCAACCCCCACTGAAATTGAGTGTTTTGGCCAGTTTGACATTGATTTTGATCATTCAGTCATCTTGCTTACAATTAAATCAAAGAGGCACGTGTAGGTCAGACAAATATAACATAACATTTATAATGAAATAACCACAAATGTCTTTTCTGTGCTCACATCATTATCAGTTTTATTCAACCCCCAAGTGACATTCAATCTTAGTACTTAGTACAACATCCTTTTACAGTTATAACAGCTTTTAAACGTGAAGCATAGCTTGACACAAGTGTCTTGCAGCGATCTACGGGTATCTTCACCCATTCGTCATGGGCAAAAGCCTCCAGTTCAGTCACATTCTTAGGCTTGCGCACTACAACTGCTTTCTTTAAGTCCCACCAGAGGTTCTCAATCGGATTTAAGTCAGGTGACTGCGATGGCCACTCCAAAATGTTCCAGCCTTTAATCTGCAACCATGCTCTAGTGGACTTGGAGGTATGCTTGGGATCATTGTCCTGTTGAAAGGTCCAACGTCTCCCAAGCCTCAGGTTTGTGACGGACTGCATCACATTGTCATCCAATATCTCCTGGTACTGAAGAGAATTCATGGTACCTTGCACACGCTGAAGCTTCCCTGTACCTGCAGAAGCAAAACAGCCCCAAAGCATGATTGACCCCCCCCGCCATGCTTCACAGTAGGCAAGGTGTTTTTTTCTTCATAGGCCTTGTTCTTCCTCCTCCAAACATAGCGTTGATCCATGGGCCCAAACAGTTCTAATTTTGTTTCATCAGTCCACAGAACACTATCCCAAAACTTCTGTGGTTTGTCCACATGACTTTTGGCATACTGCAGTCGACTCTTATTCTTGGGAGACAGCAAGGGGGTGCGCCTGGGAGTTCTGGCATGGAGGCCTTCATTACGCAGTGTGCGCCGTATTGTCTGAGCTGAAACTTCAGTACCCACATCTGACAAATCTTTTCTCAGTTCCTCAGCAGTCACACGGGGACTTTTCTCCACTCTACGCTTCAGGTAGCGCACAGCAGTCGAAGTCAGCATCTTCTTTCTGCCACGACCAGGTAGCGTTTCAACCGTGCCCTTTGCCTTGAATTTGCGAATGATGCTTCCTATGGTCTCTCTTGGTATGTTTAACATCTTTGCAATCTTCTTATAGCTATTGCCCTTCCTGTGAAGAGTAATCACCTCTTCTCTTGTCTTCCTGGACCATTCTCTTGACTTCACCATGTTTGTAACCACACCAGTAAATGTCTAGAAGGAGCTGAGTATCACAGTCATTTTAAAGCTGCCTAATTGGTGCTTATTATGCTTTATTGCTGCTCCGTGACATCCACAGGTGTTTTCAATACCTGATTGAAAACACTTGAATGAACCTCTGTTCTTCAGAGTGGTAGTCTTTAAGGGGTTGAATAATTGTGTCAATGAAGAATTCACAAAAGAAACATTTACTACTGTATTACAAAACCAATTTATGTCATTTTAGTTGCATATGGTTCTTTAAAAAGTCCTTGTAGGATTTCATTCTGAATACAATTACAAATGTACACTAAATTCCCTAAAACCCTTTACAGCATTGGGGGTTGAATAATTTTGAACACAACTGTACACATCTTTTTTATCCTAGAATTGTTTAGTATGAATGTATTTTATGTTTAGTAATGAATTTGTTCATACTAATGTTCATGTTGATGGTCTTTTCTTTGTTTTGCTATTTAAGGGATTGTAGTATTATTCTTACAGTTACTACATTTGAAAAAAAATATTATGTCTTCATAAATATATGTAGACAACTGAGAAAACATGTCATACAGATTCATTGTTCTGAGCTCAAGGTTTCATGGCGGGACTTTACTCTATAAAGAATTCCAAAAATGTGCTTTGTGTTTGAGAATCTTAATTACCATGCATTCCTCCAACTCTCGCTTTTTTTCTCTGCTAACTAAACTAACTCCATTACATCCAGCTCTGGGTTATCACATTAGTTCTTGCAGAGTCCTCGGCTTATCTAATTTAATGAGGGGCTTCGGAAACCAGGTTCAACGAGATTCTCATGGTCATGGCAGCAGAATCTCCTTAAGAAATATAGTCATAAATCAGATTTCATAAATTGCACTTGCTGTGTCTTTTGGTCAGTGCTCATTTGCCTGGATTGTGTATGTAGCTGCAATATTTATTCCCCTGTGTGCTGTTATACATTTCCTATGCTCTAACTAACCATGAAGTTCAGATATACCTAAGGGAATTTATGCCCATTTTGCAGCTGTCAATCAACACAGAATATGATCAATGGCAATTTTGCCTCCAGCCCCCGCGTCTCCCTAACATGCAAAATAAGCAAATATGTGTAATAGCTATTATTCTTTCATTATTTTCTAGTTATAATTAGTAATTTTGTTGACAAAAGTCCCTACATGTTAGCCCAATGTCAAATGTAACCCCACTGTATTCCCATACTTAACAATCTTACACAATACTTGATTGATCTGTATATATGGTGCCAAGAAAGAATTCATGTACCGGTTGGATGGAGTAGAGGTAACATCACTGCTCAATAACCGTGGAGACACAGGTTCGAATCCCAGCAAGAGCACTTCTCCAGTAAGTGTCCTTGGGCAAGACACCTAACGGTACATACTCGCCACCCAGGACATACTTGAAAACGAGAGAAATCTCAGTGTATCCTTCCTGGTAAAATCCTTTCTCCAAAAAACTTATTATCTAAATGATCTATCCTTATTTATATAATAAAGTTTATAATTGTTTATAATTGTAGAAGACATTTACACATCTAGGCAATTCAGAGAATGGCTTTGCCCACAGAGCTCATGTGCGACATGACCCATATGCAGCAAGGAACTCTGGGTAGGACATGCAAATGAGGTCTCCAATTTCTCACTTTTTTGCATTCTGGGTCTGTTTTAACACAGAACCCTCCTTGCCAGTGCAAAGCCATACTTGATGGTTCTTTAGCAAAGGTCAGGTTATGCAACAAGTCACAGCCACTAATATATAATGGACAGCTTGTTAGACTTGTACATGCAAAGGCCCCATAAAGCAGGAACTGTAGCACTTTGGATAAGCCACTTCTTGATCTGAGCTGAGGGTCAGATTCGAATAACTGTAGAAACATTAGATTTCAGTATATATTATTAACACTTAATTAATTATCTGCCTACTTCTTTGCATCTAAGTTCATTTAACATTATTATTCATGGTATTCATTACTCTTGAAAAGTTCCTAAAATATACATTTTAGATTATTTCTCCATTGTATAATATAGAAAGCTATATGTCCATATTTATGAAGTATTTACAGAATGGCTCAACCTGATGTGTAAAGAAATAATGTAAAACATACTTTTGTTATAGTAGTATGAGATAGGACATGAAAACTGGTGTCAGTGTGTACATATTGGTGACCTTCTTCCTTTTCAACAGGTCTTAATCAAAGTAATTGATACAAATGATCACAGACCAGAATTCTCTACCTCGAAATATGAAGTTCTTATCCCTGAAGATATAAAACCAGAAACTGAAATTTTGCAAGTCACAGCCACTGACAAAGACGAGAAGAACAAATTGATTTACACTTTGCAGAGCAGCACTGACCCCGCTAGTATCAAGAAGTTTCGAATAGATCCAGCCACCGGTTCATTATACATTGTTGAAAAATTAGACCATGAAACAATACAGCAGCATATCCTTACAGTGATGGTGAGTCTGTAATCCAATTTATCTCTGTCTGCACTAACAAGTTAAGGATTTTCACTCTGTAAAAGGCCTGCATCAATGTACTGACCGAACGTTCATTTTTCAGGTACGCGATCAAGATGTTCCTGTCTTGCGCAACTATGCCAGAATTGTTATTAATGTAACTGACACCAATGACCATGCCCCATGGTTTACAAGCCCATTCTATGAAGGACGAGTATATGAATCAGCAGCTGTTGGATCTGCTGTACTCCAGGTTACTGCATTAGACAAAGATAAAGGAAAGAATGCTGAAGTTGTTTATTCTATTGAATCCGGTAGGTATAATTTAACCAGGTTTATTTCTAAATGGGGAAAAAATAAAAAGAACGGGAGAGACGTAACCTAAAAATCAAAAACATCATCAAAGTAATGCAGAGTTTAAATAATATAATTAAATGGTTGAGCAGATAAGTGTTAAGTGACAGTAACTGCAGTGCATTCTTTATCCTTAATGAAGGCACCTACTCCCTTTCAAGAAACTCTGACAACAGGATCTGGTGGAAATCTACAAACATTTGTTCCACAAGAAAATTAATATCAAAACATAAAGCGTACAATAACATGCATCTAAAGCGCCATGCATTTCTCCACATACATGTCAGTCCTTCAGAGACCAAAAACATTTATTATACTATCTTTAAAATGGAAACCTGTCCAAGACTGAGCTCCTACTAATTCCTCCTTCTAATGCCTCCCCACCTCCTGACTTTTCTATCATGGTGGAGGGTATCACGATCTCCCCATCAAACCAGGTTCGCTGTCTTGGAGTTACACTTGACTCTGCTCTTTCCTTCATCCCCCACATCAAGTCTCTTTCCTCCTCCTGCCGCTACCAACTACGCCATATTTCCAGAATTCGGCCATTTCTTACCACTGACACCACAAAACAACTCCTACACACCCTTGTAATCTCCCTACTTGATTATTGTAATAAACTCTTATCTGGCCTGCCTCTCTCCCGCCTCCCCCCCCCTACAATCCATTCTGAATGTCTCCGCCAGGCTCATCCACCACATCCGCCTCTCTGTCTCTGCTGCTCCTCTCTGCGAGTCCCTTCATTGGCTCTCCATCCACTGCAGAATTAAATTCAAAATCCTTACCGTGACCTACAAAGCTCTCACTAACTCAGCTCCCCATTACCTATCCTCACTAATCCCCAAATACACCCCAGCCCACTCCCTAAGATCAAACAGTGACCTGTACCTAGCTTCTCCCCGCATCATCTCTTCCCATGATAGACTGCAGGATTTCTCACGGGCAGCTCTCATCCTCTGGAAAGCTCGCCCTCGTACGGTCAGACTTTCCCCAAGTTTCCCTTCCTTCAAACGCTCCCTTAAGACTTTCCTATTTAGGGAAGCCTACCACCCGACTCACTGACGCAACCAGTCCATCACTCTCACCTTGCCGTCCATCACTCTCATCTTGCAGTCCTCTCCTCCTGTTTCCAACCCCAACCCTTCTAGATTGTGCGTTCCCACGCGAATAGGGCCCTCGTCTCCTGTACCGGACTGTCAAATATTGTTCAATGTATTTTAACCCTGGCTATACTGTGCCCATTGAACAACACTGTGGAATATGCCGGTTCTTTATAAAGATTTAATAATAATAATATTACCATAATCCTAAAGCTAACAAAAATAACCTATAACATATATGACGAAAAATGTATTCTGGTTCACATTTTTCCCTGTCTATATATATTTTGTTGTTTGTTTACCCAAGATTCTGGCTGAGGGTGTCTTACTGGTAGAAACCACCATCTACCCGTGATTTCAATCTCATGTAAGATAATGTTTTGTAGTTACATTTCACGTGTTTTAATATTATTGACGCAGTAATTCAGTCTGGATTTTGGATATGATTTAAATGCATCTGATATTGTAAAAGTTGTTTTGGTTCTTAATATTTGTATATGCACTTTAATAGGTTATTTACATTTAGATTATCCCCATGTCAGTGAATATTCTGTTCTACTTGGTATACAGTATATATTTTTTGTTTCTTTTCACTTTTGTATTCCGATCCACTGTATCACTTATTTCTAAATGGAAATATTTAACTATGTTTTATGAAAAACAAAAGCTGTATAATTCTGTAATTTTTCAGAAATTTAATATGCTTGGATTTATTCATTTTTTTTTTTTGCTTCACAAGTCAAAAGTACTGGATAATACTAGTCTATCTGTATGCAAATTTTTCTTTTGGATCAGCATTACCTACGATGAATTTAAATGTATAAAACACAAACATCTACACCTGTTCTTAAAGCATTGAATGGCACTGCCAAAATAAGTTCTCTTGGCAGTAAATTCAACACCTTAAAAACATTGTCTATACAGGAATTCTATTTTTGACATCAAATGTTTTTCCCACAAGCCATTACGTCTTTATCAATGATGTGGTTTCATATTTGAGGATTCGGAAAGAATTGTATTAAACGTTACTAGAACTGGAATGATTACAGACATTACAATGACAGAAATTTATAAAGCACTAACGCATTTCGCTAAGCTTTACAATTAGAAGACCATAACAAACATACAATTAGTTAGGCACATGAAGAATGATGGGCAAAGAGGATCCTACTCAGGTGAGCTTACAATCTAAGAGGAGTGGGGTGACACCCAGAGGAGAGAGTAAATTGTCAAGCATGCGAAGTAATGGGATGTTGGGGTTGTATCAGGAAAGGTGGAATTCTGGATTGAGCTGATCGGCTTCTCTGAAGTAATGTGTCTTTAGAGACTTCTGGAAAGACTGGAGTCATGGGGAGAGTCAAATTTTGTGCTGGAAGGAGTTCCATAGATAGGGGCAGCTTGGAAAAAGTCCTGAAGGTGAGCATGAGGGTTGCTAGTATGAGGAGATGATAATAACAGATCAATGGCAGAGTGAAGTGACTGAGAAGGGACATACCTGCTAATAAGGGAACAGATGTAGGCAGTGACGCAGATATGGGGAGCTTGCACATGAGGACCAGTATTTTGAATTGAATTTAAACTTCGGCATCATTGTGTAGACTAAGACATTTAGGAGCTAGAGGTAAGATTCTAGAGGCCACTACCAACCTGATCTCCGGATTTCTCAGACCTTGCATTTTAGTTACTATGTTTCAAAGAGGTTTTAGTCCAGATATCGCTGCATGTACACAGATATTTCTGAACTCTACAATGAGTTCTCAACTTACATCAGTGACATCAAATTATCACTCTCAGTAGCCACCGACACAGTAGGTTTGCAGTCAAATAATATATATTTAAATTAATGATTTGGCCACTGACATGTGCCTTATGCAGTGCCTGTCATGTACAAATAACCAGGCTGTCATTTAAAGTTGGCATTCAATCGGAAAGTATATTCTTCCTCATAAATTAATAACAAATACATGTTATTTTTATGACAAGGGGTTAGACATGATCTATATTTAGCAAGTTCTTACAAGTCACCTGTCATGCCTTTGCTGAAGTGTGACTCTAAGCCCATTCCAATATGGCTCTCATCATGGTAATTATGCATATGCAGTGTATGTGTATATATATCTATATATATGTATCTCCACAATATTACAGGATGCAGTGAAAACGTTTGTTTTGGACTGACATCTTTTAAATATAACGTCGAGCCAAATAAAATGGTGTCACCTGAAATTCTCTGTTGATGTATATTGTTGCTGAACGCAAGGTTAAGAATGTATTCTGTGCATAATAAAATAATATATATATAATATGTGTATACTTACATTTTTATATATATTTTATTTCTAAAGAATGCAATTTTATTCTTGCTTTCAGCAGACCTTTTCATTTGCATGTTTTAAAGTCCAGTATTTTCTGCTCAAAGTTGCTTTTGTTTGTACCTTTTTTAAAGCAGCCTGTTCTAGTCGTTTACTGTATTCCAGTGGTGGATTTTCACATTAAATGTCCCTTGTGGCATCGATAGTCATGCATATTATAACATATAGAGCTCTAATACACTCCCTAGCGCTGAGGGAATACTGTGCACTTATTTACTTTCCTACACACTTTCTAGAATCCAGAGGAAATATAATGAAGACTTTAATTCACATTGTATTACATCTCCAGTGCATGTTCTTTTTATGTTCTTCCAGATGCTGGTAAAATGTCATAAATATGAGCTTTCTTTCTACGTACCTATTATTAACTTTCACTACATTCATTTATTTTTCCATTCCCGTCTGCCGGAAAGGAAAGAGATATTGTTGTTCAGACATTGTGGGTATAACAGTGTCATCTGAATGTATTATTCCTCCTTATGTTCTGAAGAACTTGTCAGACAGAGCAGCTCTGCGTCTGCCTTAATCAGGCTTCATTATGCACGTTGTGATTGAGCCCATGGTCATGTTAGCGTTATATACCATTGTGTTCCCCATGCTATTAAGGGCCATTAGTGCGGTCACAGCTATTAAGTATGACTGACATTTTCATTAATTCTTAGAAGGCAGGAAGATAAGCTAAGAATTGGTGTTGTATTTTAAGGCAAACGACAAACCTGTGTGTCAGTGAGCCAGTAGCGCCAACTGTGAGCCAGGTAGATAGAGATATTGATTTCTAAGTCCAGAAAGCTCAAGATGTGTTTACTCTGATGATGTTACAGGCTGCGCTGTATATTATTCTGGCGTAATGTTGTATGTAGAGCTGCAGATCAGTTTCTTCTTCAATCCCAGTTGATTTGAAAGGCACTTCTCATTTTTTCCTCATCGGAGAGGATGGGGTTAACATCATTGTGCACTTTCTTCATCAGTTTCTCTTTTGACATGAAAATATATAGAACAGTAATCGCTGTTGCATTATCATTACTAGCTAAAACATATATACAAACAGAGGTCTAGTGCAAAAAAGAATTCTAAATAAGTGTGGGAACTCTCAAAGATCTTTGACCCCCAATTATTCATTGATACGATACACTTAACCGATCACCCCCCATGCAAATTTAATATCAATGTTTTAAACAGATATGTGCTGGGTTTTAGGTACGGTTGCACCGATACCACTTTGTTAGGACCGAGTACAAGTACCAATACTTTTTTTCAGGTACTCCCAGATACTTAGTACCAATACTTTTATTTAAAGTCATGTGACCGCTTTCCAATAAATAATTTAGGATTTTGCTGAAAATCTGTCAAGTTTATGTTTATATTGAAATATATGGCCAGGCGCCCCATTTAGGCTAGGGTCAGACGAAAGCATTTTTCCCCGCGAACGTGAAAAAGTGCGTCCGAACGCATTGACGTACTTTTTCACGGAATGCGCAAAAACTGGCAGACGACGCGCATTTTCGGGCGTGATTTTGTACGGATCATCAATAAAACTCTTTTTGCGTCTGGACGTTATGTAGGCCGGACATTAGCAGCGTCTGACATCTCCTAATCACGCAAACACGCCGCTATGCCGCAGCTGCGCACTCAGTACGTCAGTACTAGCGGTTCAGCGTTCTCAAAAAAATGCGTTCAAATTCCACTTGCGTTGCACGGCCGGACTTTTGTGCGGCCATACATCGTATATTGGCCGTCATTGCCCGTCATCTGCTGCTAGTGCGGCCGTAATTATGTGCGCCAGAATGCACGTTAAAAGTGCGCTGGTCTGACCCCAGCCTTACTCACTGCACAGGCCTGCACACACCCTGACCTCACACCTCATCTCAGATATATGTATACCCACTCAGATACATGTATACAGACCTCAGATCAGATATACCCACTTAAGATACATGTATACAGACCTCAGACTAGACATAGAGTCAAGATACATGTATACAGACCCCAGACCAGATATACCCACTCAAGATATATGTATACAGACCTCAGACCAGAAACACCCACTCAAGATACATGTATACAGACCTCAGACCAGAAACACCCACTCAAGATACATGTATACAGACCCCAGACCAGATATACCCACTCAAGATATATGTATACAGACCTCAGACCAGAAACACCCACTCAAGATACATGTATACAGACCTCAGACCAGAAACACCCACTCAAGATACATGTAAACAGACCTCAGACCAAATTCATATACAGACCTCAGACCAAATTCATATACAGACCTCAGACCAAATTCATATACAGACCTCAGACCAAATTCATATATATAAACCAGATACATCTATACAGACCAGATACATATATACAGACCTCAGACCAGATTCATACATACAGATCTCAGACCAGATTCATGTATACAGACCCTAGACCAGACATACCCACAGATGCTGGCTGGATGCATTTAAAAGCATTTGGCCTGTGTTCCCCTCCTGCCGCCCGCGTTACCTAATAGTCGCAGGGCAGTGATGCAGTGTGACGTGCTCCCGCAAGATCTCGCGACTCCTGCTAGATCTTGGCAGGAGGCAGCGTCACAGCCTCAATAGCCTGGAGGCCGCTCGGTAATGCGGCCAGTCGGAGGGGAACGCTGGCCAAATGCTTTTAAAGCATTAGGCCAACTGCCCCAAGCCGGCCCAGTCCTGGTGACTGAATGAGAAAACCTAACGGGAACTCCGTTCCCTCTGAGAAAATAGTGGGGGAACTCTGCTCCTACGAATTCCCCTTCGACGTGACCCCGCAAGCTGGGTTAAAAATATTTAGACACAATTTTATAATATTTTGTTTCCCTGAAATGTTACTAGGTGGCTGTTTGGCCTAGGACATAAGCTTTGCTAGGTGCTACATGTAGGTTGAACATGTTTTTTCTTCAGCTACAGATGGTCTCAAATTGGCTAAACTATCATTGAGCCCATCTATAGGCTTACGCCTTAAGCAGGGGTCAGCAACCTTGTCCCTCCAGATGTTACTGAACTACATTTCCCATGAGGCTTTACCAACCTAATAAGTAGTTGAGTATCATGGGAGATGTAGTTCCAAAACATCTGGAGAGCCAGGGTTGCTGACCCCTGGTCTAAAGTACAACTTGGGAAATCTAGGGCCAGTTTGTCAAGACTCCTGGAATTTTACTTCTGGCTCTCAAATCTCTGCGTTATTCTAGATGGGTACTTTTACAAAACTCTGCCTGACTTCTAAAAAAAAAAATGTAGTTGGGTTACAAGATTTCCTGCTGGTTCTCATGTTTGATAGATAATGGTCAAGCCCTTTCATTTTTCTTCGTTATTGTAGCTTTTCTATAGCTCCAAGTGGATTTCTGCAATCTGTGCCACACATCAAATCAGCTATAGTTCAGGCTTTTCCTGTCATTAATAACCGTTACAATTCTCACAGATCCCATTATGTTTAGAACGGGCCGTTGCTTTCAGACATTTTTTTTCTTAGTTCTGCCGAATCATCGGACTATGTATTAGAAGTGAAATTGTTTCACACTATTTTCTGACTAAACAGAAACGTTTCAGAATTTTGGAAAAATCTTGACTGAACAAGTTATATTTTCTTATACAAAACCAGCGTCTGTCTGTCGTCCAAATGAAACCGAATAGCTGGCTACCATTTAGGCTGGGGTCAGACGAACGCAGTGCAAACGTGCGTTTAGCTGCACTTTATTACGGCCGTGGTAGCAGCAAATGACGTCCAACGCAGGCCCACACACGAAGTCCGGCCGCACGGAAGTTCGGCCGTGCAACACAAGCGGCAAACAAATGCATTTTTGCAAGAACTCCGAACCGCTAGTACTGACGTACAGAGTGCGCTGCGTACGCATAACGGCGTTTGTGCGTGATTAGGAGACGTCAGACGCTGCTCATGTCCGCCAACATAACGTCCAGACACCCAAAGTTTCCTAGTTTGGATCCATAAAAATCACGGCCGACATTGCGCATCGTATGACCGCTATCGCGTATTCCGTGATAAAGTACGTCCATGCGTTCGGACGCACTTTTTTACGGACGATGCGAAAAATGCGTTCGTCTGACCCTAGCCTAAGTTTTCCTACTTAACCCAAAACATGTAGACAATTTCCCATTTATACATTATTGCACAAAATGTAAAAAGAAATGCGATCTAACATATAATAAAACAATGTAACTGCTCAGAAAGCTCAGTAGAAGAAAGTTATTTACAACGCAATGTCAATTTTGCATATTTTTATTTTTTATTTTTTTTACAACCTCCTGCCGAAACTTTCAGAGCAACCTTAGTTTATTATTAGTAGTAGTATTATTATCATTTAAAGTGAAATAGTCCTGTTGGGTCTAGCCAGAAAAAAATGGACTATTTCAGCAATGCAAAATGGCTTTAAATGTCAAATTTTTCCCATCAAAATTCTGGAGGAATACATTATGACTGCCCATCAGTCAGAGAATAGCATACGGATTCCTGAAATGCCTGTGATATTTTCCCTGGCTATGTAATGTTCTATTCCAAGAATGACATAGTGTTTTAGACAGAACAGGCAGAGGAGGTCTCATTGTCTACCAAGTCACGAGTGGAGGACACTCTTATCTCTGTGATTGGAAGAAAGAAAAAAATCAACTCTCACGCTTCCAAAATGTTATTTTTTTCCCTTTTATATCTCCTAGGAGAACCTAATTATATTCTTGAAGTAGAAATTGCACTAAATAGCCTCTTGTTAACACACATCACATACTTTTCATCAGAGCTCAAACTCATACTGTGCAACCAGATTGTTATAATCACATTTGCTTCTCCGAGGGGTATGTAATAGTATAATCATATTTTTAAGGACTGTTCATGAACAGCTGAAGTTTCATAATGGTAAAAATCTACTGCAGGTTGCATAACATATAAAAATGTATATTTCCATGAAAAAAATAATATATATATATATACATGCTGAAAGAGCTCTCCAGATAAACAGCAGGAATAATATATTACAGGTGCATGCTGATACACTGCAGCGTTGCATTTAATTAGCAATTTATAATTAACACTGAATTTTTTTCCGTTAAATATGCTAAAAAACCTCTGCCTTTCTTTAACGTGCTCCCGATAAACCGGGAAAATCAATATGTTTCTATGCTTAGTACAAGATACATATTTAACATGGGTGTAATTCAATGGATAAAAAGCAATTTTTGAACGCCATCCCAAGGTCTGCCAGTGTACTTTTTAAAAAAAAAAAATTCTCTTGAACATAGTCCTTAAATACCCTTGTGATTTGTCCAATGCTAGGAGCAAACGCACAGGAAAAAAAGATGAAATATAAATGCACTCTAGCTCGTTTAGACCGGCCGATATTTTAGAGTGTAATATATCTATTCAGGAATGGGAGCAGTGTAGAAGCCTCTATAGAGTCCACTGTAGTCTGAAGATGAGTACTGTACAAAAGATTCCAGTCGAAGACTCCGGTGCACATAGACCTCCCTTATGAATATCATGCCTAGTGCTAGATAAAGAGCTTTGAGTTTCAAACTAAAGATTTTGAAGGGCCTTTATCTTTATCTATCTATTCATATTATGCTATAGCCCCATCTTTCACATCTTCCATTGTGCCATACTCCCTTTCTCATTCACTCGTCACTGCACCTTTGTTACATACCATTCTGTCTCCCATGGTGCCATTGTTCTACCTCCACCATGGTGCCATTATCATATAATTCTCCATTTTGCAGCTAATTCATACCAAAAATAGTTTTTCATTTAATTTTATAAAGTATTTTACCACGAAGGATACATTGAGATTTCTCACGTTTTCAAGTATGTCCTGGGTAGGCAAGTATGAACCGTTGGGTGTCTTGCCCAAGGACACTTACTGGAGAGATTCTCTGGCTGGGATTCAAACCTGTGTCTCGACGGTTATAGAGCAGTGATGTTACCTCTACTCCACCGAGACGGTTTTCTTTGCCTATTCGAACTGCAGTTTCAGTGGAGCCCCATGTTAATCACACACCCAAAATGCTATCAGCAATCCTATATTTACTCATGCTATATATGTATTTGGTAGCCAGGTAGCCAACACCGCATATGTACCTATGCATTTAATATGTTAAATGTTTTAATTTATGCTATATTTGATATAATCTAGCTATTTCAACAATTCCATATATTTAAATGTTGTGCTTCTTGATATGACAATGTAACAACCCTTTAGAATGTATTCATATTTGTCTGTGAAAAGCTTTTACAACGTATTTTCTTTCTTTCTTTCAATTTTCCTTTGTAGGGAACAGTGCTAATGCCTTTACAATTGATCCAGTTTTGGGGATTATTAAGACTGCAAAGGAACTTGATAGAGCTCTTCACGGTCGATACGAGTTGGTCGTTAGAGCGTCAGATCGTGGCACTCCTCCAATGAGCCAGATAGCATCAGTAAATATTCTTGTAACAATCTCCGATAATGCTGCACCAAAGTTTATGAAGAAGGAGTTCTCGGCACAAGTCAGCGAAACTGCTCGCATCGGCTCATTTGTTGCGTTGCTCTCAATTCACAGTCAGTCGTCTGTAATATATGAAATAAAGGATGGAAATATTGACAACGCCTTTGACATCAATCCTAGCTCTGGCTTCCTCATAACACAGAAGCACCTGGACTTTGAAACCATTCCATTGTATACAATTACTGTACAAGCAACAAATATGGCTGGCCTGTCCACAAATACAACTCTCCTTGTACACATTCGTGATGAGAATGACAATTTTCCAATTTTTGAACAAACAGATTATATTGGACTAATCAGTGAATCCACATCACCTAACAGTGTTGTCCTCACAGAGAAAAATATTCCTCTAGTAATTCGGGCTATTGATGGTGATAAAGAATCCAATGCTTTGCTTGTTTATCAAATTGTTGAACCATCTGTTCATAAGTATTTTGCTATTGACTCCAGCACTGGGGCCATACGTACTTTAGTAAGCTTAGATTACGAACAGACAAATATCTTCCATTTTACAGTGCAAGTGCATGACATGGGTTATCCCCGCTTATTTGCTGAACATGCTGCCAATGTTACAATATATGTAGTCGATATTAACGACTGTCCACCATTGTTTGCAAAAGATGCTTATGAAGCTTCCATTTTGATACCAACATACAAGGGGGTGAGAGTGATTACGGTGAATGCAACCGATGACGACTCAGGACCCTTTTCACAGCTCATGTATTCCATCACTGAAGGCAACATTGGAGAAAAGTTTTCAATAGATCCATTGAAAGGAACAATCACTGTGCAAAATGCAAGTCCTTTAAGAAGCAGATATGAACTGACTGTCCGAGCCTCTGATGGCAGGTTTTCTAGCTTAACATCTGTTAAAATTAATGTGAAGGAAAGCAAAGAAAGTTCATTGAAGTTCACACAAAATACCTACACTGCAGAGGTGGAAGAAAACACAACTCAAGTGAAAACATTGACCATTATCACTCCAGTGGGCAACCGTATTAATGACCCTTTGTTCTTTCAAATTATTAATCCAGACGTCAGATTCAAAATTACTCATACCTCTGGTGTACTTTCCACAACAGGCATTCCCTTTGACCGTGAACAGCAAGATTTATTTGAACTGGTAGTAGAGGTCACTGATGAGCATAAGCCTCCAAGAGTTGTACATGTTTTGGTAAAAGTAACCATAAAAGATGCAAATGATAACCGCCCAGTCTTTCTCAACCTCCCCTATTATGCAATGGTGCAAGTAGATGCTGAAGTGGGTTCTGTGATTCGCCATGTGACTGCTGTGGATCGAGACATTGGGGAAAATGGAGACATTCAATATTACCTGAGAGAACATTCCCAAAACTTCCAAATAGGGCCATCTGGGGAGATCTCATTGAAAAAAACGTTTGATCCTGATTCGTTTAATAAAGAATACATTGTAACTGTGGTAGCAAAGGATGGAGGAAGCCCATCATTTTCTGCAGAAACTCTAGTTCCAATTACCGTAATGAATAAAGCGATGCCAGTTTTTGAAAAACCTTTTTATAGTGCCATGATAGCAGAAAATGCCCAAATACATAGCCCTGTTGTACACGTGCAAGCCAATAGTCCAGAAGGGCTTAGAATCGTTTACAGTATCACAGATGGTGATCCATTTAGTCAATTTAATATAAACTTCAACACTGGAGTAATAAATGTTTTTGCTCCTCTTGATTTTGAATCCCATCCAGCCTACAAACTGAGAGTTCGAGCAACAGACTCCCTCACTGGGACACATGCTGAAGTTTTCGTCGATATAATCTTGGAGGATGTTAATGATAATCCACCTGTGTTCAAAGGGAAAACATATGCTGCCACCTTGTCAGAGGCCTCCATAATTGGAACATCTGTTGTGAAAGTAGACGCTGTGGATGCAGATTCTGAAGAGAATAATGTAATTTCCTATCATCTTGTTGGAAACGGCGACAATATTTCTCAGTATTTTCACATTGACAGCAGCACTGGAGTTATAACAACTGCAAAATCATTGGATTATGAGCACTTTCAAGTGTACAATTTGGTAGTAAGGGCTGTTGACCATGGAAATCCACCATTGAGCAGTGACATTGCAGTACAGATTCAGCTAACTGATCTGAATGATAACCCACCTGTTTTCACCCAACAACTTTATGAAGCTAAAATTAGCGAGCTTGCGAAGAGTGGACATTTTGTCACTTGTGTTAAAGCCACTGACCCGGACCAGTCTGATTCTGAAAAGCTGGAATTCTCCATCCTTTCTGGGAATGAAGACCTGAATTTTGTCATTGATAGCAAGAGTGGTATAGTAGCAGTGTCCAACCTACGAAAAGTAATTCTCCATCCACTCTACACTCTTAACGTCTCTGTCTCAGATGGGGTTTTCAGAAGTTCAGCACAGGTACGCATTGCTGTTATTTTTGCCAACTTGCACGTTCCCACGTTTAGACAAAATGAATATGAAGTGGAACTGTCTGAAAGTTCCCCTGTGCAAACGCTGGTTACTGAACTGATGGCAGTAGATGAGGATAAAGGACTCTATGGACAGATATCGTACCATATTCTTAATGAGTTTGCCAAGGATAACTTTTATATCAATGAGAGAGGACAGTTGTTTACAACAGAGAGACTCGATCGTGAAAATCCAACCAATAAGCTGATTCCTATAAGTGTGATGGCAAAAGATGCAGGTGGAAAAGTTGGCTTCTGCACTGTTAATGTGATACTTACAGATTATAACGACAATGATCCAAGATTCCGTTTTGCGGAGTACAAAGTTAGTATTTCATCAAATGTTCCACGAGGCTCTACTGTTGTTAAAGTTGGGGCATCTGACTGTGATGAGGGAGCAAATGCAGATATATCGTATACAATTGAGGCAACATCTGAAAGTGTTGAGGAAAATTTTGAAATCAACCAGTTTTCTGGTACCATTATGACAAAAGAAAGTTTGGTTGGCCTTGAGAATGAAGTCTACTCGTTCTTTGTTAAAGCTGCTGATGGAGGGTCACCCCAAAGGGACTCAGTTGTTCCTGTATTTATAAGTGTTATCTCACCTGACCTATTACTACCAACATTTTCGGAACCATTTTATACATTCAGTGTATCTGAAGATACCTCAGTTGGAACAGAACTTGATTTTATCAGAGTAGAAAATGGCCAATCCGTTAGGTATTCACTGGTGAAAGGAAACACGCCGGAAAGTAATGTTGATGAAATTTTTGTAATCGACAAGCAAAATGGACGGTTAAAAATGGAGAAAGCATTGGACCACGAAGTTACAAAATGGTACCAGTTCTCAGTGCTGGCAGAAAGCAGTCAGGAGGACCAAGAAGTTGTTCAATCTGTAGATGTCAATATTCAAGTCAAAGATGTTAATGACAATAAACCAGTTTTTGAGGCAAATCCTTATGAAACATTTGTTGTTGAAAATCTTCAAATGGGTACTAAAGTTATACAGGTGAAAGCGGTTGACATGGATTCAGGACTAAATGGGCATGTCTCATACATGTTAGCCGACACACAGGAACCAAAGGAAATTAATCAGCTTTTCTCAGTAGATTTGGAAACTGGATGGGTCACCACTATCGGTGAGCTCGATCATGAGAAAATGAGCAAATTCAATATTTTTGTTGTTGCATATGATCATGGTGACAAAGCACTTTCCTCCACCACTGTTGTTGAAGTCACAGTAATGGATGAGAATGACAACCCGCCTCGATTTACTGCAGAAATATATAAAGGAACAGTCAGTGAAGATGATCCTCCTGGGGGAGTGATTGCCATCTTGAGCACTACAGATGATGATTTTGAAGATAGCCATAAAGAAGTCACCTACTACATAACAGGCAAGTGCATTATCTAGTTGAATTTAAGTTTTATTATTTATATTTCCCAAGCCGCATCCAGGTTTCAATAGTTTGTTTTAAACGGACACGTTTTAACCTCTTCACTACCACACTTTGGGCAATGTTGCAAAAGTTGGTGCTAACATAACCAGAGTGGTTGTAAACTTACCCGAGCCATTCTAGTCTACAGGGTTGTTAAATTTACACCAGCTCTGGTTAAGTTAGCACAAACTTTGTAATAATGCCTTATATGTTCAAAAACTCCTGCAGAAGCCCAACTGCAAGTGATATGGTAATATTCTAGAGCAATACAATGATATTTTACTGCAAATGGTCTCTAGAATGTGACCTCAAATTATTTGTGCCTTGGACATGTCATCCAAGATGCTGAAGCTGTTTGAACAGCTTGGAGATCTGTTTTTCTTTCACAGAAAGACAGAGCTTCTGCTGTATTATCCTACACGTAGAAGTGGTTTTTGGACAACATGTGAAGCCCACTACCTATCAAGCCGTCTCTAAAATGTATTTTAGGAAGGGTACATACATTTTCACACTGTCTGCAATGGAAAGTGGTTTTCCATAAAATCACACTGGGCCATCGCATTAGTTTTATGGAAAACTACTTTGTGGTGAAGGGGTTAATATCAATATTCTACCATGAAAGTACAAAATATACTTGTGCAGACAATTACATAGCATAGCATATGTTCATGTATAGAGACTACCATACGACAGTCTGTGAGAATTCCCAATCTGCTCATTTTTACGTTTTTTCATTTGCTCTAGTTAGGAATGACATTGTTTTCTAGTTCAGCAAGAGCTGGTAATCTGCTTAACCCTTTCTCGCAACAGGCTCTATCATGCCCTCTCTGCAGCTGGTGGGCTTAGAAGACGCGGGCATACTATTACACTCCGATGACTTCTAGGGGCCGCCTCGGCCACTCCCTGCAGCTGGCGCGTGCCGCCCTAGGCTATCCCCCTGCAGCCAGTGACACACTTCGCTCAACAGCTGCGTGGGCGGGACGAATCAGAGGCCTAAGGCAACACTTGGCCGTGAGGCATACTAGTACGCCCCGTCGGCATTAACCCCCTCCCGACTGCACCACCCGCCTGTCAATAAGGGGTTAATTATGTTATGTGTGTTTACAATGTGTGGTTTACCCACAAAGAACATCCAAAAACTTGGCAAAATGGTCCGTTTTAAAGCATCTCTATTGCAGTAGGATTGTTGATTTGTGAGCAAGTGTTGCAAAATTACTTCTTGTGTTAATTCTACTGCTAGCAGCAGGTTAACAACCCTAATGAAATGTGCTGCGCGCAATTATGATGGTGAATGCCACTGCTTTAGATGGTTAAAAACACCTACATTAATATTTATGTCATATAATGTCATTTTAGCAATCCCCATTTGCCTATTTGATATGCACATTTCTCAAACTTTTTTTTTAAACAAAATTGCGTAATTTTTCATACTGTAATAAATGAACCGCACCATTCATAAAGTATACATTAGAAGTCTACAATAAATTCCCGCTAATATAAAAATGCTTTTTTCCCCCCTCTATCCATTCCGCTTGCCTGCAAAGTTCGATCACCTAGAGCAATGTCAAGTTATTAAATACAAAATGAAAATATAAAAGGAAGCAGTTTCTTGCTATGTTAAATATTTGCTACTAGTCATCAATGCAACTTGTAGAGAGGGTAGCGCGGTGTAATGAATTCACAGCTTTAATGCTTGTTACACTGAATTTTATATGTGAATTTTGTTAAAAGGAAAAATTATAAATATATCTCTGTTTTTTGTATGCTTCTATTTTTGTTATATTAGGTGGAGACCTTCTGGGTCAATTTGCTATTGAAAACATGCAGAATGAATGCAAAGTCTATGTAAAGAAGCCGCTTGACAGGGAAGTGAAGGACAACTATCTTCTTAACATAACTGCAACAGATGGGACATTTTCAAGCAGGGCTGTGGTGGAGGTGAAAGTCCTTGATGCAAATGACAATAATCCGGTTTGTGAGAAGGTAAGCAAGATGGTTAATTGAATATACAGTCTATATGCGTCCAAATTTATGTGAACTAAAAGGACATATAGTAGGAATAAAGTGGGTTAATGCATACTGTATGGTGATTAACAGTTTTTCAAAATTATATGTGAACCATCGAGGCTCCAAACAGTACTGAGACACCATAGTTATATACCGTATCTGGGCCCTGTACGTAGACCGCATTGCAGTTGTCTGTAATGGCCATAGTGTATGTTTATCTGATTTTTTTTTTCTTTTTCCTCTATAATGATTTTGATTGGGTGTCATTCATAACAGAATGCTAAGGGGCAAAGTTACACCATCTATGGGCCCTATTACATCGTTAACGCTATCGTTAGCACTCAGCAGAGTGAGCATTACCCCCTCCCATCCCGCGATGAGAACGTCAGCCCGATCTGCTGCTTCTGGCCACCTGGAGCAGAGGGAGACTGGGGAAATAAGTCCCCAGTCTCCCTCCGCGATCACTCCGCTGACCTGCAGGATCTCGTCTCATCATGTGACTGGCAGTCGAAACGTCAATGGAGTCCTATGGACTCCATGGAGGGGATGCCCGCGGTGGCACTTAGTGCTGCCTTGAACATCCTGAGGCTTAGCGCTGCTTTACGGGGCAGGCAGCTGAATCAGCGCCTGCCTTGTAATATGGAGCTAAAACTGGGATGCTTAGGAGATGCAGGTTTTCCTCCTTGGCTTCCCCTTTATAGCGGGCAGTATCTAATATCAGGGATATCAAACTCTGCCCCCCTCCCCCAGATGTTTATGGCCTACAATTCTCAGAATTATTTGAAAGCATCAGATGGCATGGGAATGATGGGAGTTGTAGTTCACCAAAAATCTGTTTGGAGTATCCTTTCAACTAATGACTAATTCTGGAGAACGAAAGCCAATGTGTAACGATCAATCGATGTGTCCAATTAACTAGTAAAGGCTACCCTGTTATTGAATGAGAGATGCACCCTGAATCTGATTCTCTGACGGTATCTTACTATTAAATAGTATTAGGATACAAAATGCTGCGCTACTTAGCAAAACACTTTATTTAAAAATAAAGGTAATTATATAGATTTTTCACTGGTTATTCCTTTAATACAGTAGTTATTCCTCTGACGATTTCTCACTGTTTTCCTCAACTTTTTTTTCTTCAATGTGGAACTGGATAGCTGCTGGCATTAACTAAAAATAAACAAGTACATTAGTGTTGGGAATAAAAAGTGAATAAATATCCTGTGACCTGAGGAATCCTTTAAGCTCTGAATAGTTATGGAAGTTCTATTCTGTTGTAAAAACTGAACGGTAGAGGAATGAAGTGACTTTATGACTTCAGTGGTCTCCAGTTTTAATCCATACACTATCAAGTTGGGGCCATAACGTGAGCGTGAGCTTTAGCGTTCGCTTAAAAGAGGTGATGGTGATGCGAGTGAATCACCTCCAATATGCTAACAACATCCGTATACAGTTAAAAAAAAAAGGTTTGCGAATCCGTATTAGCAGTTTATACCGCAAGCTTACTGTACTTTGTGTTCCCCATGTTAGGTATAGGGATCGCAAAGTACAAGCAGAGATTAGCTAGCATTAGGAGCACAAGGTCCTAACGAAGAAGTTAACACAACTCAGAGCTGCTGCAGAATCCGTTAGCAGCTGTAAACCTCCCAAAAAACAAATACTCTCCTCTCATCTGTCGACGAGAACGGCCGCCCAATCCACTGATTCTGGCTGCTTGGGAGCAGTGGAGACTGGGGAAAAAAAGTCCCCAGTCTCCCTCGGCGATCACTCTGCAGACCTGCAGGATCTTGCGATAGGTGAGATCCTGCTGCTCATGTGACCCAGCAGCAGAAGCCTCCACGGAGACCTATGGAGTCCATAGATGGGATACTTGGGATGGCACGTCAGCACTGGCCCAAGCATCTGCGAGCCTAGTTGCCAATATGGTGCAGGCTGCTGGGCTCAGCGCCTGCCCCGCGGTCTGATGGTGAAACCGGGCCGCAAAGGAGAAATTATTGTCCCAGTTTTAGCGAGGGCAACGTGATGGTGCCCTTGGTTTCCATAAAACCACTGCCAGAGGTCAGTAGCTTTATGGAAAACCTCTTTCCATTGCAGAGAGACAGTGTAAAATTTAATGTACCCTTCATGTAATACATTTTAGATTGATTTTAGAAACCGTAAGCACATTGTACGGGCAGAGGGCTCTCCGTGACAGCCGATAAGTGCAGCTACATGTTTAGTAATACAGTTGGAGCACTTTGTCTACTTTGGAGAAAGTGTCCAAGGTGCTGAAAATTTGGGGGTACATTCTAGAGCCCATTTGCAAATGAATTTCATTTGTGTAAATGAAATTCATTGCTTTGCTTTTGCATTTTTTTTGCATTGGCCAGATTGAACATGTTAGGTTCCTGCAGGAGCTTTTAAGCCTAGAGTATACTCAACCTTGATAATTTGTCATATGTTCCCAGGTAATACTATAATTATCTAATATACATCTCACGGGTGTATTTCCGCTACACAGACTCATGGTTATTTGACAAAAGATTGAAAAACGTTTGAGAAGGAATGAATCCACTTTGAAAAAAAAAAGCCTCTTCTAATTCAACCACTTATATTTCTGTAATAAGACTATTCACAAAGTAAATCATAGCGATTAAACTTTGACATTTTATGTTATTTAGTCTCTGCATTAAATTGATATTCAAGCTGACAGCGGTCCACAAGTTAATGTATTTAGGCACAATTGACTGCATGCAAGAGAACTAGTGGGGAAAAAAACCCAAGCTTGATGTAATTAGTTTTACTGTATGTCCAAAAGTATGTGGACATCTGTTCATTAAGAATCTGATTCTAAAACCATAGACATCAGTATGGTTTTGGTCCCGGCTTGCATCTGTAACCTCATTCACCTTCCTGGGATGCCTTTCCGCGAGATCTTGGCACATTGATGCAGAGATTTGCTTTCATTCGGCCGCAGCAGCATTAGTGAAGTTGGGCGCTGATCCTACGTGATTAGAACTGGCTTGCAGATCGCGTCACAATTCATTCTCTGGAATGAAATGTTATTGCCTACAAAGTGGCACCATGTCCTATTTCATGGCAGGTGCATTTCGATTGAATGAAATTAATGTAATTTGCTCCTGGCGGTAAAAATAATTAAATTTTACACCAACGCACTCAAGGCCTTGACTATGAAAAGATTGGGTGTTCACATAAGCCTTTTTAAATGCTTTGTACCCCAAGTCTTGCACAGAATCCCAAACCAATCTAGCATGCAGCCTTATACCCATAGGTATTCTACCAATTCTTTTAGAATTTGTTATTTGATTTTCTATAAACATTTGCAAAATGAGCGGTGAACTTTGTGAATATATCAAAAGGGTATAAATTGTATTCATGAGTTTGAATATATTACTGTTTCCGTTTTCTCCTTTGTTTCTTTGGTATCAAAAGAATTTGTATGCCGAAACAATCTCAGAAGATTCTTTACCAGGAAAAGTAATTCTTCAGGTATCTGCAACCGACGCGGACATTCGTTCTAATGCAGAAATCACATATACTCTGCACGGGCTGGGCTCGGAGAAATTCCACCTTCATCCGTATACAGGTGAGTAAAATGGATCAGCTTACCCTGAAACAAACAGACACATGGACAACATGCTTACAAAGTTTCTACTGCTCGTCTTTTTTTCCTGACAGAGGAGATGTCTCGCTGAGCCATTGATGTCTCTTGTATTTTCTCTATTGATACAGCAGATATCAAATAATATCACCTGTAAAGTAGTGCGGTCACCTACTATTTAATATCTATACATTGATTCAAGCAACACTGCTACTTTATTATATTTATTTTCATCTTGTCAATGGCAAGTTTAGATGGAATTATCACTTTAAAAAACTGGCTCTTTTGTATATGTGGGTGTTTATCATGGAAATGTATTTCAAACCTTAGTTGCCAAACCTAAAATGAAACAAAACCCTATAACAAGCACAGGATGCCTACAAACAATTAAACTCTTCCATATTAAATTCAATGAAAATGGGTTTATTTCCTCAGTTGTGAAGGACAACGTTTCGACCCTTGCAAGTCTTTATGTCAAGTTTATGTGGATTTTAGTATTTTTGTAATTTGTGTACATATATATATATAATTGTCTTAACGTATGGTGTATAGTTGTAATGACACTCTATTATATCCTCCTTCCTGATGTAGGATTGAACGGAGTATGAAGGAGTTAAGGGTATTGACCTAATTGAATAATATTGCACTTAATTGATGTCACAAATTGAACACATATATATGGTATTGTTTGATTGGGAAGGGTCAAAACGTTGTCTTTCACAACTGAGGAAATAAACCCACTTTCAATTAATTTAATATGGAAGCGTCAGTATATTGATTTTGTTATACGTAGGAAGTGGATCCATTCTGACTGGTGATAATCCTGGTTGCAGCCATTTCCTTTTATACAAACAATTAAATCTGGAGCATAATGTGTAGTGCAACCACGAAAGAAGAAAAACGTTTGTATTAAAGGGTAATGAAAGCTTGAAATGCAATTATACTTTGTATACACACTTAACAAACATGGAACGCTCTCCATTGTATTGTCAGACTTTCCCCTAGCTTCCCTTCCTTCAAATGCTCCCATAAGACATTCCTATTCAGGCAAGCCTACCACCACTAATACACCTCACTTCCCCAACCTGTCCATCACTCTCACCTAACAGTCCTCTCCTCCTGTTTCCACCCCCAAACCTTCTAGATTGTGAGTTCTCACGGGAATAGGGCCCTCGTGTCCTCCTGTACTGGTTTATCAAAATTTTGTTCAGTCTCCATGTACTGTAACCCTGTCTATATCGTGCCCATTGTTCAGCACTGTGGTATATGCCGATGCCATATAACTAAAGTATAATAATAATATTATGCCTACAAACATGTATAGGGTCAGAATATGTACGGACGCCCCAAAGTCCCTGAATCACATTCAGAACAAACATGGTCCTTTAAAGAAATGCATGCATGAGCAGAAACCAGTTAATGGAGGTACCAACTACAAAAAACAAGGACAACAAAAATTGGATTGTGAATGGGTCCAGATCAGTGGACCCATGTGAGTTACTAAATGGGCATTGTCGCCTGTATTTTACAGCGATGCAAAAAGCCGACCAGGGATTGCTAAAATAGAGGTTAAAGGATAAGTAGTAGGTAGCAGAAAGCGAGGAGTTGCTCTCAGCATTCCACTCATCGAAAAAGGAATTTGTCTCTTGTTATTACATGCCTCTAACCTGCCTTTTTTATAGCAAAATTGGCTAGACAGGGAAAAATGACCATTATAGGGAATAACTATAGATTTATTTAATGCAGTGGTGAGAAAGTAAAAAGTGCTAAACGCTAAAGTAATACACAGAGCATAAGTTCAACATTGATGCTTACACAAGGAATTTTGTCTTGTTGGACAAGCATTTTCTCCAAAAACGTCATAACTGCTTCATGGAATACTTTTCTTTTTGAAAAATAAAGAATGATAATATTTCCTGAGATCATTACACTAATCATACACTAATTGCAAAAACTGCATTTAAATAATTGCAAAAAATAATAGTCAAAAATAAAATGGTAATAATTTATAGTGGGCAATGTTTACTTAACTGAAGTACTAAAGAAAAGTGTAATGTATTAGCATTCCTCGGGCAACTCATATGCATAAAGTGCTGGAGGGTGATGTCACATAGGGGAATAGTGTAGCAGAAGATACAATTTTCATGATCTAACAAAATTCATATACAAGGAAAAATATTTATTAGTGTTTGGCAAGTCTAATTTTATTTAAGAAAATTATATATATTTTAAATTACGCTTGTCAAACAGTAATAAGACAAACTGACTAAAATTAGTAATTGGCAAGGTAAAATTATTTAAGAAATAACAAGAAATATTGTTTCCTTATTTTTTTATTGCTATTGGCATAGATTATTTTATTTATCAAATATATCACTATTGTTTATTAAATAAAACTATATTTCAGTTTCTATTTTATTTAATAAAATAGTTTTTTTCTTGGATTTTTAACAGGTTAGTTTTATTTATGTTTAGATCTATATAAATTTTGGGATGACCTGGTTATGGTTAATCCAATTGCGCTCTTACAAGTAGGTTGTGGGAGGAGATAGTAAAATGCAGAATTTTCAAATATATGGTAAAAAGTAATTTATTAAAGGATTAATGCAACCCTATTGCCTGTTGAGGTTTCATTATTTCTATATATTATATATATATATATATATATATAATTTTTTGCATTGTTAATAGGACAATGTAAATTTTATTTTTGTAATCCTCAAATTTTTATTTTTGAAAAATAGAAAACACAGAAAAGCATAAACAATGGAAATTTTATAACTTAAGTTCTGATTATAAAAAAATGTGGCTACTGATTTTTATTGCTTTAAAGCTTTAATGTAGATGTGCGGATGAAAAGACCAAACAATGTATGCAAATTTGAAAGCGTGGATGACGTCGTGTCTGTTAATGATGCTAGCTAAGCTGGTTATTATCCCAAAGAAACAATGTGGTACATGTCCAGGTATTGTCATCTCAGGATGTGATAGCTTAACAAGGGCTTATTATAAGTAAGCTACAGTCTATAAAAGAATTCCTGAACTGTCAAGAGCTGAAAGAGAATATAGGTCAGAAAAGTTATGTAGCGCGTTTCTTTTCACCGGCGTTTACCCGAGTCATCACAGGCCAACACTTTTTACAAAGTATGAAAAATTCCCTAGAATCCTCAGTCTACAGGGGTCTCAAAACCTTAGTGAAGCCTTATAAATATATATGCAACAGCATTGCCGATATCGTCTTCCACAAGCTTCGAAAATCCATGGTTTCGAAAGAATGCAGTCAAATGTGACAGAGAGCTATTTGGATTTTGTATGCACAGTGCAGAACTAACCTCCGTTGGATATTTTTCTTTCTCGAGTTTACACTGTATTATCACTTTCTTTAGGAACAGTCTGAGACCTTTTAAAACTTTTGAAAATATAGGTTGCTGCTGTAATTTCTGCTTTACTTGTGAGCTGCCACAATGTATTAGAGTAACAGACTAGCTAGACGACCTGCGAAGATAAAGAAAAGAAAAAAAATGACTGCTTTTTCACCGTTTTACAATGATATTGCATCATAGTGAAAAAATATGTCCACTCCAACACTTATAAGCAGCAGTACAGACTGGAATAGTACATCCAGACCAATGGGATAACCCCCTATTTCCAGTACACTCCTATAATGCGGATTAAACCTCCAACTAAGCTACAGCAAAAAACACATAGGGCAAATTTCCTCTTTGCGTCCTGGTTTCACCAGCGGATGATGGAGCAGGTGCCGAGTCCAGCAGCTAAGCTCGCGGATGCTCGGGACAGCGCCAAACCTGCCATCCCAAGCACCCCCTCCATGGAGTCCATAGGGCTCATCACTGACTTTCCATGTCACTTTTATAGGTTATCAAACATAGCAGCAGCCCCAATATTATATCAAGCCCCCCCAAAAAATGTATTTGTATTATATACGTACATCTTGAATGTCCTGTCCACAAATAGGTCATAAGTAAAAGAACAAAACCTGATTTACTGTGTTGGGATAAACTAGAACATTATCAGATAGAAAAAAATTGGCTTACGGCACAAGGAACAACCTTGTCTCTTTCTCCTTGAAGATGGTGGCGTAACTGGAAGGAAAAATAAATCAATCTATACTGTGTATATATTTTCAGTGTTTAACCCTTTCACTGCAGATGACATATGGGGCACGTCCTGATTGTCTCCCGCTATATTTGGAGGACGTGCCCCACACGTCATCTGCCAGCGGGAGTTCCGGCGGAGATACTTACCTATCTGTCTGGGGTCCCGCCGCGTTCTGGCTTCAGGGAAGCTAGGCGGCAAAGATAGGCCAGCCCCCGACGTAAATTATGTCATCGCGCTTGCGTGATGTCATTTCCAGGCGACCCCCGGGATATCGCCTGAAAGGGAGGGGTGGATCCTTTTGGATCCCTCTCCCTCCCGATCAGGAGGGTTTTCAGCCTAAAACCAGGCACCGCTTTGAAGGGCAGTGTCTGCCTTTTAAAGCGGAGCCTGGTTTTTAACCCTATAATTGCCAGATTGCGATTGGCGCTGCTCGGCAGCCAATCGTAATCTGGCTCCGGTGGGGCCGCCAACTTGGATGGCGGCTCCACTTCCGGGTTCCCCCTCGGCTCCTGACGTGTCGTGAATAGCACGATGATGTCAGATAGCCGGTGAACCCCTAGCTGCCCAGGGATTTCCCAAGGAAATCCCCTGGTGGAGATACGGGGTTCATTTGAACCCCGATATCTCCAGAACCGTGGCAGCAGTGCATGGCCTTTCGAATGATACCAAACATGACCATGTTCAAAGTAAAAAAAAAAAACTAAAAAAATAAATAAATAAATAATCAACAAAAATAAAAACATGTTTTTTTTTGGGTGTTGTTTTTCTTAATGCAGCAATATTGTTCACATTTCAATTATAAAGTGAACAATGATGCTGCACTAATGATTTTTTTCTATGGGGTGCGTTTGCAAAAATCACGTAATTCCCCCCCCAAAAATGTAACGAGTCCCCATTCTAATTTTTGTACAAGCGCACTCCATAGAAAATATAACTGCAAACGTTCATGTGAAAAAAAACACTTTACACACTGTAAATGATTGAAAATTCAAATTTTATTGCATTTTTGTTATAATATACAGGCAGGACATGACGTGTATATATAAAATTATATATTATGAATCTGCGGAGTCTGCCGGAAAGAACGGTATATAATATGTCTGGGTCATGTAATAAAACGTGGCTTCTAAATGCGTTTAAACATGATGAGCGAAAGCGGTAAAAATGAGCTCCGCACAGCGGTGAAATGGCTCAGCAGTGAAGGGGTTAATGTCTTACAATTGAGACTATTGCAGATTCATTGCATTATTTTAGCTTAACTTTTTACTTTACCCCTTCACTATCATAATCAACATACTTGATCTTCATAAACTACTGCTGTTGTCCTGAGATCGAGTAGGCTCGCTCTGCTTTTATCCTGGAGCAATGCAAAGGAATTTTCGTTTATTACAAATGGAATTTGTTTGCAATTGGAATGTGCCCTAAAGTTTCAACACATCTGACATGACAGCCGACGTGTTGAAATTGTTTGAAAAGCTTGGAGGTTATTGTCTTGCTTCAGGGAAACGGGGAGCCCAAATTGTAATTTAAATGTAGTCGTGGTTTTTGTTCCGCAGAGGGGAGCCCTTTATCTGTTAAAAAAAGCTTATTAGCAGTGAAAATATACAATAGAATGACTACATATTTTTACTAACAGGGTTATCCAAAGAGATCCGAATTGCTTGAGAAAGGTAACCGAACGCTGAAAATCAGCGTTCGGTTGCCTTTCCTGGCCATTCGGCTATCCAGAGAGCAGGCAATTCGCCAAATCCTGGCGAATTGCCTGAACATACGGTGCCTGTTCGGTGCCTGTTCGAGGGCAGTGAAATCCCCATGAAAAAGCACTGCTTCGGCTATTCAGAGAACACAAACCAGCAGTGAAAGGTTCCCCTAATGCCCTGCCATTCGGTGGTTTAATTCGGCAAATTTATTCAGGAGAATCCCATAGACTTCAATGTTAAAAATATTCCCGATTTAATTCAATATCTAATAAACCATTCATTGTAAAATTCTGCAGCAAAAAGTCTCTTTATTTATAGATTTTTTAGGATACTTTAAGCATTTTTCTGAATCTTTATTTTTTTTTTTTAAAAGTCCGATTTTTTTTAAAGTTTACTTATTTTTACAAATGGTTTTGCTAATTTATTCACTGCCTCCTCTGCGTCTCAGCTGCTTCGGCTCTGTGTGATTCGGCTCCTGTTCGGCTGCTTCGCTGCGTGTGATCGGCTCCTGCTCGGGTTTTTCGAAGGTTAATCCAGATGTTTTTGCTTGTTTTCTGCGTGCATTCGGTGGGTTTTGCGGTTAGTTTTCGTCGGGTTTACGGCAGCTTTTCCCTGCAATTCGGGGGACCCTGTGGTGCTTGCTGAATACACCGCAGGGTCACCGAAATGCAATCGGCAAAAGGAACCGAATTGAAGAGAACGAAAAGTCACCGAACGTGCGGTGACTTTTCGAATCTCTTTGGATAACCCTGTAAGTGGTTAATGGAAAATTATGTCCAATACAATCACTAGGTGATACTGGGGCTCCAGATGCCCCTCCCCTTTTTTTCTTTGTGTGGTAACAATTGGGGTGGCCGTTTGGCCACCATGGCTGTAGCCGCCCACCTCGAGTTACCTGGCCATATGTCTTCTTCCTCGGGCTCCGAGGTCTGTCCTCGGAGCATGCCGGGAATGCTTGCACCATTGCAGACAGTTCCCCACTCCCCCCTCCACTTGTGTGGGTACATTCTTTTTTTCGTCTTTCTCTTTTTTCCTTTTGTTTTTTTGTTTTTGTTTGTCCTGGGACCCATTCTGCTGACTCTTTTTTTAATTTTGGCCATACATCCTGCGGGTGTTGCTTGCTGTTTTCTATAATGTACTATCTTGGATGTGATGCTTTGCTCTATGCATTAGTTTTGTATCTGTATATGTTTCTCACGTACACTGTTTTGTTGTGTACCTTGCTCTAATGTACCGCTGGCATTTTTTCAAAATAAAAATTGTTAAAAAATAATAATAAATTTTTAAAAATAATAAAATCACTGGGTGCTGCCGGAATGGGTCAAGAAATCTATGATAGACTATTATTGGTGGGTTTCTTTTTGGGGTAAGTGTGTACATTTTAGATAAAATTAATAATATTTTTACAAAGTGTAGAAAAAGCACACCAAATGTATTGTGTGGGTTCTGGCCCTGCTAGTGGGAACCTGCATAGCATTACAAGTACTTGAAGGTTGTGTGTAAGTTCATTAATGAGATATTGAATATACAGAGAAATGCATATGTAAATCCAGTTCATGCCCAAAAGAAAATAGCGCTGTTGAGGCTAATTTCATGGCTCGTGAATTATAAATACATAGCTGTGTTGGGAAAATAATGAGACGCAATCAGAGTGGCCTGTGTTAAACATTAATTGCCACGCTCACTTCTCCATCACCAGCGCTTATTGTGTGCCACTGACACCCGTCATCGAAAGGGTGTACATACTTAAAATATATTGCTACAGCAAAGCGGGTAAATCATCTGCAGAAAACAAAATGCCAATAAGCTACAGAAGATAAAAGTGATTTACCATTTCATATTTATTTATGTGCTTAAAACATTGCTGTTCTTCCCACCCGGTCTCTCATTTTGTGAGAGTTTACATCTGCATCGCATTTTACAGCAGGAAAGTGTTTTTCACGGTATATCTCCTGTTCGCAGTACAGCGTAGGGGAGAATAAGTAAATCCATTAATCACATAGCATAGACCATATAAAACTAATTATAATATGATGTAATCTATTAGGAGCAATAAAACGGATGTGATTAATATGAAGGAGCACAGATTTAGAAAATGAAAAGACATTTCTTGTGATAATATCTTTAAAAAAACAATAGAATTTTCAATCTAGAATTGTTTTCATGCTTATGGATAGATTTAAAGTTTTAGTAATATTGGGGGTGTTTATTGGGGTGTTACTATTAACCCCCTCGTGCTGCTAAGATCATCTTGTGCAGGAAAATCATTTTGTATGACATTGATCTGGAGCATGAGATACATAGCCAGGGCATACATGCAGAATTAAACAACAAATGTATATATGGATTACTGTATCACGACTCGTCATATGTAAAATTATATACATTGAGGCAGTTTTAATGTTTCATTTGCCGTTCTTTATAAAAGATATTTAAAAACAGTACAGTACATGCTTGTAATGTGTACTGGCATACAGGGAACAGTGGGAAATAAACAGTGTCACCACTCATAAACCAGTGGTTGAGACACACTGACATTAAAAGCACAATATCACTAATCACTTAAGATAGCCGGATCAGTCATGAAATATGAAGTTATATCTGAACATGTCGAACCCTGGAGAATGAGGACTTGGCCTTGAATCTGAGCCAAGAGATACCATTGTGTATACTGAAAGGACAAGCAGAGGGCATCATGTGGAGCATCAGAGAGGCTGGAGTTATTCTTTTAGTTTGATTTAGCTGAAATCTTGACGTGCATGTAGTGGATGCAATAGATCTGTCAGGTATGGTCAGCATCACACATGGTAAGCTAGACAAAACTAGATTAACTAGCCGGAATGGTCAATTACCTTGACTTTGGGTATTCGTAATGTGTGAATGTGACCTAGAAATGCAAACAGGTTAAAAAAATAAAAAAAGACAGGTTTGTGGTGCATTGACATTTTACATGTATAAACAAATCGCATAGAAAAAAAACACACAAAAATCTTAAAAACCCAGAAACTTTTTTCTGCAGAGATAATGTCTGTTATGTAGAGGTAGACTCTGGGAGATCAACTACCCAGAGATTGGTGGTGAAACGGAGAGAATGTGGTACTGCCACGTGAAAGCTATATGTATTCATGTAAGCATGACTGCTTGATGTGAAGATCCGTAATTGCAAGGATTCTTTGCCATACAACATTAGATTAAAGATGTCAGAAAGATCTGAAGGTGTCATGGTTTAGACCCAATTACAGCCTTTTCCAGGAATCATTAGCCTGCACTGATGACAAGAGTGCTATAACAATTAAAAGGAATGTCAGTTGGATATGAAGTATATGCGCTAAAGAAATTAAAACAAAGAAGTGCAATAATTGTGGTACTTGTCTTATAGTAAATTAGAACCATAGGGATAAAAAGGGTCAGATCAATGAATGATGCTACGACATAGGAAAAGCAAAATGTTCTAGAGCAGAATGCTAATGTCCATGAAGAGGTTCCAGAGTTAGTGTATTTATGATTGCTAATCATGGAGGAAATTATCTGAAATATAGGTGTAGAGGGCTAATGGAGAAACTGGCTTATTGGGAAATATATTGGGTGACATTGTTAAGTGCATGGATTACTTAGATCTAAATGACATAGTAGTACTTGACAACCAGTGGTACAGGATGACCGGTCTGGAACATTCATGAGGTCACTGTGGCTGGGCATAACCGTTGCCGGCATGGAAAATGTTTTGATGAGCGTTTTTCTAATAATATTTTTGAAATATGGAGGATACAGGAGAAGACTGTCGGATTCAAAATGCTTGTGACCAGAAATTCAGATTTGGGAAGATTTGCATATATTAATGAGATATCTTTGGGAGGGGAACCTAGTCTAAACACAATTTTATTCTTCATATACATCTTGTACACAGAGCCTGAAGTTAATTTTATTTATTTAATAATTTTGTCCCCCGTCACATGAGGTCTAGTGTGGAAATTTCCACTTGTTGCATTGTGTCGGCGCTGAAACGGTTTTTCAATTGTGGAACATTTTGTATAATGTCGTATTTTGTGTTTGACCATCCTGAAAGTTTTAGTTTAGCTGGCTTACCGAATATCTGTTCAAACTTTGATCGTCGAGCTCATATGAACAAAATCTTTTTGATTGTCCCAAGGAATGTTTATAACCCGTCCACTTATGTTTTGAACTAACGGAAATGTATAGTAGCATTTTCACGACTGTCTGTTCTATTCTTCATCTCTGCAGGTGAACTGAAAACCTCATTACCCCTTGACCGCGAGTTACAAGAGGTCTACCACCTCTCTGTCAAAGCCACTGATGGAGGAGGAAAGTTCTGCCAAGCGTTTGTTGAGCTGACCTTAGAAGATATAAATGACAATGCTCCGGAGTTTTCTGCAGATCCTTATACCGTTACTGTGTTCGAAAACACTGAGCCAAAAACTCCCCTGACTAGAGTACAGGCAGTTGATGCTGATGCAGGTATTACATTTTACTGACATTTTGTGCAGAAATCAATAGTTTATATCTGTGATAGCTAGCCTCTGCCATTTTAAGTATCACAGACTATGTTTCCCATGGCGTTCTTATGGCAGCTTGAAAATTATGGGAAAAGTAATTCAGCACAGCTGGGTGGCAGCGGTTGGCCACTGCTACTATATAAAGCTCTACGAAACGAAATAGACACAAAAGCAGCAACAATAACTGAATTGAGAACCTTGGAAAATGACTTTAGTAGAAATAGCAACAGATTTAAAGATCTAACGATCTGTTGCCCCACACATCCATAGACTTTTCTACTTGTATGAAAATGTTACCTTTCCATGCAGAAATTTTATATAATCCAATTTGCCTCAAAGGGAATAAGCTAGTCGGACCATCCTTTTCTTTTGTTGAGTTTTTAATATCTTTTATTTTTTCTCTCGTATCAGTGCTATTGGGTACGTAATGTTTTGAAATGTAGGATAATGTGTTTCTGGTATATGTATTCATATTACATTAATTGAGCGAGATCATCTATTATCATGTTGGGAAATGGAATTCAGAATAATCTAAAATAAGATGGGTTCTGGTATCTATCCTGTATTTGTAGAATTAGTAGCGATAATTGGATATCCATTAATTGTTATGCACTTGAACTGGTATAGGGGAACACCATTCTGGTTGGGTGGACTAGAGGTAACATCACTGCTCTGCGTGGAGAGAGCCTGTGGAGTCATGGGTTCGATCCCGACGAGCACCTCTCCAGTAAGTGTCCTTGGGCAAGACACCTATCGGTACATATTCGCCACCCAAGACATACTTGAAAACGAGAGAAATCTCAATGTATCCTTCCTGGTAAAATCCTTTCTCGAAAGAAAAAAAAATACAAATGGAAGTTAGAAAAAGAACATACATGCTCAAGGGGCACTATCGGCTCCCTACAGCTAAAACAGGGATGCTAAGAGGGGAAAATTAGCGTTCGCTAATCTCTCCTTAGCGTTTCCGTTTTACCCGTAGATTACAGGGCAAGTGCTGAGACTAGCAGCCTGCCCCATGGCGGCCACTAGGCTCCAGGATGCTCGGGGCAGTGCTAAATCACCGTCCCGAGCATCTCCATGGAGTCCGTAGGAGGCTTGTCATGCCAGGTCATGTAACCGTCAGGATCTCGCCTCTTGCAAGATCCTGCAGGTTGGCTGAGTGATTGCGGAGGGAGACTGGGGACTTTTTCTCCCCAGTATTTGATTTTTTTTTTTTTTTGGAAGTGGGGTATACAGATGTATTTAACTGATTCTGCAGCAGCGGAATCAGCTAGCATTAGCTCTAAGCTGTAGCAAACTTTTTTAGTTAACGACAGCTGTTTGTAATTAGCGATAGGACTTTGTGATCCGAACGTTAATTACTGATTGCTTACTCTGTGCGCTCCCCATGTTAAGTATAGGGACCACAGAGTACAGTAAGCTTGCGCTAATAACGATTGACTAATTGTTTTTTTTAACTCGTTAGCGATTGGGATGTGATCTATGCGACATGCTATCACGTCAATTAACCTCCCTGGCATTCTGATTCTATATGTCAGAATCTGAACAATTTATTTAGCCCCCTAGCGATATTAGAATGTGGCTCGGGGTTAATTTCATTGCTAAAAGCGGTTACTCCGAGCCACAATCCAGCTTATACATACCTGTCCCTGCGCTCCCTCGTTGTCCCCCGCTTTCACCTCTGTGCGATCATGTCGTCTTGCTTCCTGGTTCCAATCTCGCAGGATGCAGCGATCGCACAGATGAGAATGCGATTGCGGAGGTCAGTGAGGGCGCGCAGGGACAGGTAATGTTGCCAGCCCGAGTGTGACTCGGGGTTACCGCTTTTAGCAGCGAAATTGAACCCCGAGCCACACTCGGGAAAACCACCAGGGAGGTTAACCTAGCGCTAACGCTCATTTATGTGAGCACTAGCGTTAAGGAGGTGATAGTGCCCAAGGTGTTTAACTGAGGACGTTTCTTGAGAATAACAGAGACCGTAGCTTATGAACCCCAAATTAAGAGTGTTCTCTCAAATAGTTCACAAGGTTACATCATCTCCTTAGTTTAAAAGTAGTTTAGAGTAGGGTTCTGCATGACTTTTCTTTTTCGTTCTTCTATTTTCTTTTTTTTCAGGTGTTTTTTTTTCTCGTTTTGGATCATTTCGGGGAGATTTTATTTTGTTTCGGCTCATTTTGGCGATTCGGATCATTTCAGCTATTCGGCTCATTTCGGGTGATTCGGATCAGTGGGTTTTTCGCTTTTTTAGGAGTTATTTCGCTTTTTATTGCTTATTTAAGAATGGCAAGTAGATTACTACCAATAGAATGTGAGTTTCTTTACTTAATTATTCTTTTAGGATTTTTTTGGGTGAAATTTTAGGTTTCCTAACCTTTTTTTAAATAAACATGGGTTAAAAAGCCTTAGGTTTCAATGCAGCATATGAATCCGCACACTGCTGGGCAGCGCCTCTCTACAGCATAATTCAGCATATGAATCCGCACACTGCCGGGCGCGCCTCTCTGCAGTATAATTAATGCAGCATATGAATACGCACACTCTGGGAAGCGACTCTCTGCAGTATAATTCAGCATTTGAATCCGCACACTGCCAGACAGCACCTCTCTGGAGATCGATTCATTGATTCGGATCGATTCATTTTTTGATCAATTAGTTTTTCATTTTTTATGAGTTATAATATTAATGCAGCATATGAATACACACACTGCTGGGAGGTTCCCTGCAGTGTGCGGATTCATATGCTGCATTAATTATACTGCAGAGAGGTGCTGCCCGGCAGTGTGTGGATTCATATGCTGCATTAATTATCCTGCAGAAAGGCGCTTCCCAGCAGCGTGCGGATTCATATGCTGCATTGAAACCTAAGGCTTTTTAACCCATGTTTCTTTAAAAAAAGTTAGGAAACCTAAAATTTCACCCAAAAAATGCCTAAAAAAATCCTAAAAGTATAATTAAGTAAAGAAACTTACATTCTAATGGTAGTAAGCTACTTGCCATTCTTAAATAAGCAATAAAAAAACGAAATAACTCATAAAAAAAGCAAAAAGCCGACTGATCCAAATCACCGGAAATGATCCGAAGTCGCTGAAATGATCCGAATCACCGAATCGATCCAAAATTTCGAATTGATCTGAAATTTCGGGTGGTCGATATTTCGTTTTCGGAAATGCTCCCGAAACACGAAAATGGTGAATTTTGTCCGAATTTCAATTCGGAACGAAACGAATTGCACATCTCTAGTTTAACGTTCACTTACATACAAAAAACAAAAGTAGCTGGCAAATGACTAAGTATAAAATATATACATTCCTATTTTTTTTCGTATGCACTCCTTGCACTTTTATGGCAAATATTGATTTTGCAGACTTGATAGAACATGATAGTTTACTACTAAGAAATCCTAAAAGTACTTTAGCTTCAAGTTAAAATATGTATATATATATATAATTTATATTTATTGCTTTGTAGGGCTGAATCAAAAGGTCCAGTATTCATTCGTCAACTCAGCAGAAGGTCACTTCTCAATTGAAGAGTTATCCGGAACAATTATTCTGGAGAAGCCTTTGGATCGGGAGTTACAAGCTGTTTATACACTGACTGTCAAGGCCACAGATCAAGGATTACCTCGAAAACTTTCTTCTGTTGGAAATGTTGTTGTGTCTGTCTTGGATATTAATGATAATCCTCCAATTTTTGAACTCCGAGAATATGGGACAACTCTTTCCGAAGATTCAAACATCGGTACAGAGGTTCTTCAGGTCTATGCAACTAGCAGAGATATTGAAGTCAATGCAGAAATCTCATACAAAATCATTAGTGGGAATGAACATGGAAAATTTAGTATAAATCCGCTTACAGGTAATTAAAGTGCATGACAAGTTGCAAGAGAATGTGATACTATTTGACAGAAGTTGTATTTATTATTCAGAATTCTGTAAACAGTAAGCTCGTATAAACATGACATATGAACATGTGTCTAGGCTTACCGGCTGTGGTGTAAACAACATTAGTCGGTTAAAAAGATCTGACATATACATTTTAATGGCAATGTATGCACGCTAGACATGATATGCAGGGCTGGATTAACATGGAAGCTATTGAAGTTGAAGCTTCAGGCCCATATCCTGTTGTAAGAAGAGTGAATAGCTAACTATTTCTTCACCAAATACCTCTAGCTTGGAGGACAATAGCCCAATGTCTCCATTGGAAGGGGAAAGGGATAGGACAATGGCAGAGTTTGGAGGGATTGGGGATGAGGCATTGAAACAAAAAATGGTGAGAGATGCTCGTCAAAACGTTTCGCTCCACGTCCCGTAAGCTCTTAATGCAGAACTGATAACATGTTTCAACTTTTGTGCTTGATTAAGTTTTGTTGAAACCTATATCAATCTGCTACAATCACTGTAGCAATAAGCCAACCCTCTCATGCAGATCCATTAAAAGACACACATTTGTTTCATTTATGCCATATGTGTATCAGAAGGCTTTCCAGTAATTTCAGTCGGTTCATTAGACACCCAGAAAACTCTGAAAAAGTCGAAGGCATCGATCAACTGCAGGAATTTATAATGCTCAAAGAATTCTGACTTTGGTTGTTCATTCTAAACCGGGAGAGCGGTTTTTCAAAGTTGTATGCAGGATATGTGCGTGCACACACATACTCTTATTTACTCTGTGCAAATACAAAAATGGCCCTTCGAGTAGAAAAATGTATTGGTATTTTTTTTTGTATCACTTACTCTTTTCTTTCTTTATATTGTGTAATTTTACAGGAGCAATATTCATCATTGAGGGCCTGGATTATGAAACTTCCCCTGAATATTATTTGACAGTAGAGGCTACAGATGGGGGTACACCACCACTTAGTGATGTTGCAACAGTGAATATAAATGTAACCGATGTCAACGACAATTCACCACTGTTCACACAAACCACTTACACAGCTGTAGTTACTGAAGATGCAGCATCTGGGCAGCCAATTATCATGGTACAGTTTCTTTTCTTTATTCTTGCATCTTAATTCTTGTAAACAGGTTGTGTATGTTTGCGTAAATATATATGTTACGGGCAAAGGCCGAAGTGCGGTTAATCCTAGGATTACCCGGGTAATCCTGACATATATATATATAACAACCAAAAAGCAGTACATTCACGAATTTGAAACCAATTCAGCGTGTCTTTACCCAAGTACAGAAATTCTTCATGGCAAAATAGGTATATGTCAAGGTATAGATGCACTCCAGGGATTTCAGTAAAAGTAAATACCTTATTATTCAATCCAAATATAAAGGGTAAACGTTTCCACCCACTGGGGGTCTTTTTCAAGACTGCTTTGTGTAAGGCTGGGGTCAGACGAACACAGTATGAATGTGAGTTTAGCCGCACTTTATTACGGCTGTGGTAGCAGCAAATGACGTCCAACGCAGGCCCACACATGAAGTACGGCCACACGAAAGTTCGGCCGCGCAATACAAGCGGCAAACGAACGCATTTTTGCAAGAACGTTGAACCGCTAGTACTGACGTACAGAGTGCGCTGCGTCCACATAGCTGCGTGTGTGAGTGATTAGGAGACGTCAGACGCTGCTCATGTCCGGGCCGGCCAACATAACGTCCGGACACCCAAAGTTTCCTGGTTTGGATCCTTAAAAAATCACGGCCGTAATTGTGCATCGTATGACCGCTATTGCATCTTCCGTGAAAAAGTACGTCCATGCGTTCGGATGCACTTTTTTACGGATGATGCGAAAAATGCATTTGTCTGACCATATACTAATCCTTCCAGTCTATTTCTTACTACATTACCCAGTTGATTTGTCCACAAATTATAGAGCCTGATCAAGCATTACATTCATATTCACCTTCCATCCTTAAAATACTCAAATTAGAATGAAAATATATAATGGCATCAGTGCCGTAGGAGGCCTTAAAACAAGAGCACATCTCAAAGTATTATTTATTGGGAAATACCTGTTGGTAACACTAGATTGAATATATTTTGTTCAGATTACTGTTAATGTTCTCCTCGCTCTTGTTTTTTTTCTTGTTCTAAAAAGTTAAAATTTATTGCAAGAAAAAAAAAGGAGTAATGAGTAGCCAAGAGATGGAAAATGCATGTTACAGAAACATTCCTGAAACTGTCGACAGAATTGTTAGAAGAAGTTCACGGCTGATGAATTTACTTTACTGTCTCTCGTTCTAATGGGAAATAATAGCCACATTGTATTATATGTATGTAAAACATCTCCCTTTGAGAAGAGTGGTACCAGATAGTAAGACGTCCTTTACTTCCTCCAGGCATTTTTTGTTCTGTCGATGGAGTTATGAAGGTGTTACTGAAACTATTGAAATATGCCCACGGGATTCTCTTTTCATAAGTTAAAACTGGGATATGAGGAGGAATTACTTCAAAAATGTTCTTCCTGTGTGTGTGCACCAACTGAAAATGTTCTTTTATCTAGGTTGTTGCAGATGATGCTGATGGACCTTTGAACAGTCACATACGCTACTCAATTACAGATGGCAACCAAGGGAATACATTTCTCATTGATCCTGTAAGAGGGGAACTTAAAGTGAATAAACTTTTAGACAGAGAGAAGGTGAGTCACGTAAAACTTTTCCTTTTCTTACAATTATCTGCAAAACATTATTAGGGCAGGAAGAAGTGAAGGATTGTATTTTGAAGAATTAATTGGATTCCATCTTAATACGCAAGATTTATGTCTCCCTTTCATCTAGTATATCAGAGAAATAAACTTTTTCAAGAGAATATGTTGTAATTGATTTTTTTCCTTCTTTCTTATAGATTTCTGGATATACTTTAACTATTCAAGCAGAAGATAACGGCAATCCTTCAAGACTTAATACCACAACTATTAACATTGATGTATCCGATGTCAATGACAATCCACCAATTTTCTCACAGGAGAATTATAGCCTTATTATTCAAGTAAGTTGGTGATAAAAAAGTTAATGTGTTTGCCACACGTTGCTAGTCAAGGAAATACTGAAATACCATATGTATTCCTTCACTAACCTTGGCCGCTATGCCAGCCATGCCAGTAACTTGGAGCTGCTAAAATGGACAAATGGCGTATCATTAAGTATTTCTAGTGGATACCATAGAACTCCATTAACACTTGCGCGGACCCGATCTCGCAAGACCATGCAATGAGGGCAGAAAGACACCAGATAACTATTTGTTCTACATGTTCTTCACTCTACGGATAGATGAGGTGTAAGCTTTACATGGTTTTATTTCGATTTTCAGTGATAAGTAGTTTTCCTGATGCAAAATCACGTAAACATCAGATTTTAGTAGCTGGCAACTGTTTTTTTTTTTCAATTTGGTGACTGCAGATGAAAAGGAGTCTCATTATTCTTTGTCCCATAATGCATTGTTTAACCTATTCAAAGTGCAGCCAGCATAAATGTACAGTAACCTCACTCGGACATTGAGTCACAGCAACAAAAGACTAGGGTCTTTAACATTAACGAGTGGGGCTGTTATACATACTCTCATGGTGGGTACAAAGAGACACTGGCCATCTTGCCAAGACTGAGATGGAATATCCATACATAGTCGCAATTATGGGATTTGCCTAATTAATTCCCAAGTTTCAAATAAATTGTCATACATCGAGATTGTAAATTCCCACGGGAATAGGGCCCTCATGTCCTCCTGTATCTGCAGGCAGGAATACTGACCTGTCTCCTGTATGTATTGTAGAATTTTCCTGTCTTTACCCATTGCACCTTGTACAGCGTTGCGGGATGTGTTGGCCCTTAATAAATAATAATAATAAACACTGAAACAGACTAGTAACTGTTCCTGTAGTGCATAAATTCAAATAAAAAAATATGCTAAAATATGTATACTAGTACATATAGGGCTCTATTAAATACTTTGCAAACGTTAACGTGTGCGCAAAAATGCATTAACGCGAGGGGAAAAACCCTTTGAGCAGAACGTCCTATTACAATGTCCGCGCAAAAAATGCGCATTAACGTCTACCGCTGGTGAACCTGCGTGAACCCTTTGCGAGCGTAGTGTACTTTGCGCGTCCTATACTTAACATTGTGAGCGCAAATGCGTCTGTGCGCTGGTACGCGGATGTTATTACAGTCTATGCGCAAATTTTAACGGACAACGTACAGACTTTTAAAAAATGACTAGATGACTTCCTGCAGACACAGAATATTAAGGGTTATAATATTTAATATGTGGGTAAAAGCTTCTTGATCCAAGGAGAAATCTGACTGCCATTCTGGGGTCAAGAAGGAATTTTTTCCCAGTATGTTGCATATTGGCAAGCATTTCAGACTGGGTTTTTTGCCTTCTTTTGGATCAACAGCAGTAGGTTATGTGGGAGAGGCTGAACCCGATGGACGCATGTCTTTTTTCAGCCTATGTAACTATGTAACGTTTGCGCGCATAATTTTAACGTCTTTGAAAAGCTCGTGTTAATGGCAAAGCTGAACGTCCTGGCCGAAACCAAATACACCAGCCCGAAAAAAAATACAGCAAAGAATAGTTACACATTCTACACATACCCAAACAATAAAATTGAGAGGTTGTGCGTGTTTTTATTATTGCTGCAACATATATACTCAGATTGATTTTGACAGGCGCAAAAACGAAACGGGAGACAATTGTGGTTCTGAATTCTGATTGTCTGAATCGCGTGGAAATAACAGTCCGCCCACCGATTTCTGCACGTGTTATTTTTTTGACAGATGAAAAAATGCGCTCGGCATTTAATACCAGCGTTAATTTACGAGCGTTAACGTTTAACGCTGCGTGCAAAAATATAGCGCCCATATTCTTTAATCATTCTAGCATTGTAATAATTGCCCGTACATCCACTGTAGCTACAGCAGGCCTGAAATGACATGAACAGACTATATTAAAGGTTTTTTAGCAAAGTTGCGTTCTTTGGAAGTCCATTCTTGAAACAACCGACCTGCATAGGTGTGCTAAGCCCATATTTTAAGAACACGCACTAGATATAAACTATAAATGATCATAAACAGTTATTTTCATGGGTTGCTTCTTTTCATAAATTAGGCAGATAAGAAGCACTGAATGGATACATGTGTTGCTTGTCGGAAGAAAAAGCTAGATCTCTTCATCCAGTTGACACCCTGTCTGTGCATGTCTATGCCTACCAGCAATGAATGCAGCTAAATTAGCCAAAGTAACAAATACAAAAAATGTTCATATAGTTAGGGCAATATTTTGCAATATGAGACATGTCTATACTGTACTTTATGCCCTCAGTCTTTATTTTTGTTGTAGAGCGTTGCTTCATACAATGTTTCAGAGAAAAATGGTGATTACCACACTTATTGTTGAGTGACTGGTGGAAAACCCCCATTAGCAATAGTTTAAATATGTCTCCTTTTTAATGGAAATATGTGGCCAAGTCAACTAGACCGTTTGAAAGGGAAAAATATCTCCTTAATGTACACCCATCGTGATTTATGGAAAAGAAAGCACTTGTGTCAAAGTATGACAAACGAGGAAGGAAGAAAAATCCATGATGAAAGCAAATACTGTGCAAACAGGACCTTTGTCAATGTCGCAAATCTTCAAAACCAGGGCTCACCCGATACAAATAAAAACTGTTCTAGAATTAGCAATCAAAGACTCCGTACATTTCTATATGCCTATAACTGGTTCAGGATCCTCAGATTATTTATTAATTTAAAATATAACAAAATCAAACAATAGAGCGCAGTCATTCAAGGTCTAGTTAGGAAGTGTTTGGTTACATATTATAAAGTGCTGGCAGAAGTGACAAGTCAGTGACAGGATCTGGGGGGGGACTTATCGCGAGCTTGAATGGAGGGCTGCATAATCTATTGTGAGCAAGGTAATTGGAAAAAGTTCTTCGGGCAGGCAGTGGTAGATTACACATTTACCCTGCAGGTCTGATACTGACTGAACACATTGTTCGGTTTCTTTATACACGCAAGTGCGTGTGTGCACATACATATTTAAGGAAAATGAGAAGTGTCTTTTAGTGAACAAATGATTGGAAAGAAAACATATATTTTGTAATGTAAAAAAGTCCCAAATCTGTGCATTCAGGCTGAATTTTTTTTTGAATTCAGAATGATTTTTATTTATCGTAGTCATACCTATGAACATAAAGAATGTATATGTATCTGGTCGGCGCGACCTGGATCGCTCTCAGGGCCTGGGTGGTTCTCTCACATATAGTAATCCATATGGACATATACAAGGAAGAAAAAAACATATAATGGTGCAGCAGATCACAAAAAATATGCAGATGTGATCTGCTGCACCATTATGTTTTTTGCTTCCTTGTATATGTCCATATGGATTACGATATGTGAGAGAACCACCTAGGCCCTGAGAGCGATCCAGGTCGCGCCGACCAGATACATATACAATCTTTATGTTCTTGGTTTAGGGGAAACCGCTAAACATCTGGTCTAGCTTCTGGGTTTTTGGTGGTGTTACATACAGTGGGCGCTTACCATCCTCTTTTCAATAGTCATACCTCTGTATGGAGATATAAGTGCAGAACTGTATCTATAACATCAGAAAAGAGTACCCAAGATATGAGACTACGGGGCTTATTCACTACCCCTTATCTACCATGGTTTACTGTTGTTGCAGAGGCAATAAACTTTGGCGGTTTCAAAAAGCGAATTGGGGTTAGGCAAGAAACATTTTCTCTTTCCCACACTTGCAAGGCATTGGTTTGCTGGATCCTTGTACCACCATTCCAGTGACTTTCTAAGTTGGGAATAGACATTCAATATGCAATGTTGTACTTACTGAATTTAAAGGGATTCCTTAAAAGGAGGGGGCTCTTAGTGACCTAAAAATTAACCTCCATGCACCTCCGGCTCTTTTTAACCCTTGATTGAGTATTACACTCACCTTTATGCTAGCACTGGGTTTCCTCCGTGCCACTTCAGATCAGACAAGCTGAGTTTCATTGAAGATCAAGCTGTCGCATGACCCCAATTGGCTAGACACTTGAGCGAACGCATTGAGAGCCATTGGCAGGCTGGAAATGAACTCTTGTTCATTCCTGGCCTTTTGTCCAGAAGGCAATTCAGCGAGCGCAGATCATCAGCTTCCCGGGAATGTCAATTCTTGCTGCCACCACCATTGAAGTCTAAATCAGGCCTTTGGGATCCCTGCAAGGAGGAGACACTGAAGTTAGGGTTCCTAGGGTGTCCATTTAATCAAAGATTGGGCTTGCTATTATCTTTAAACATATATTCTAAACTTTATTGCTGTGAAAGATCAGAATTATTATTATACAGTGTGTATATTTACTGACAATTCTTTATTTAACTGGATGTTTAATATACCTACACACAATTATTGCATCTTCATCCCCATTCCTATTGCTTAGATTGCAATTCAGAGCTCACATGCATCAACGATTTGAGCTTCTTAAGAAGTTAAGGGAAGCGGGGATATAGTCTTGCTTGGGATTTGGGAGCCGGTCTCCCTTATTAAGCAGAAAATGCTACAGGCTCGCCACGGGTTCTGTTGTTTAAACTCATCACAATGTTTTGGCATAGGAAGAGCCTAAATTGGCACGTCAACTGTTTTTACAGGTTCTATTTTTTTTATACAATGAAGTCTAACGAGCAATTCTCTCAAGTGCTTGAAGTTTCATTAAGATAGGATTTCAAGTTTACAGGATCAGCAGAGTAAGCACTTGCAAAAAGTACATTTTACAGTGTTCTGTCATATTTATTTAGTCTCCGAAGTTGTTCTTATTCCTTCTGAAACCCTAACAAGCTCATTTATGCATGGATATACACTATGTAGGCTGTTGAAATGAAGTTTAAAGCATAATTCTCATGTACTTGTCAGGTTTTATGTTTGTAGTGCTGTGTTTCTTCTGAGTTGTATTGCTGTAGGTTGATGTATATTTCATTTGAGTGCTCTCCCGCACAATGATGCTAAAACTAGTACAGTTTCTTATTTTTATCTACTCTGAGCTTTATTCTCTCTTGCAAGCGCTCAAGAAAAATCTGTCTGGTTGCTAATGCTCTGAATAACGATTTTTACAGGAGAACAAGCCGATTGGTTTCAGCATCCTGCAGGTGGTAGTGACAGACAAAGATTCTTCGCACAATGGCCCACCTTTTACATTCGCGTTTCTGAGTGGAACCGAAGAAAAGACCTTTCAGATTGACCAGCAAGGAGTACTTAAAACTGCAGCCGCATTAAATCGTAAAATCAATGATCACTTCCTGCTACGTGTCCAGGTATTGTATGTTTGGATTCAGTGCAATAATATAACTTTAATATTATCCTTTATTTATATAGCGCCACAAATTCCGCAGTGCTCGCTGCTTTACAAGATCAATGTACAGGGAGTTGATACATTAGAATTACCACACATGGATGATATGACCTGATTCAGGGGGACCCTGTTCCCAAGGGAAATTACAATCTATGAGATGTACAAATATTTTTTGAGGTAGGCGCATCCATGTCGTTAGGCATCTTGCCCAAGGACACTCGCTGTTGACATCTTCTGAGTGGGATCAAGTCGTCTTTGCATGATTGTAGAGCAGTGGCCTGGTGGTTAGGTTGAGCCCGCTTCTTGTAAATTCGAAACTTTTCCACAGTTGTATTTGAAGGATGTGCTTGACTGGTGTTTTGACTTGCTTCTCCACGAAGGGTTGAGACGGTCGAAGGGTTGAGATGTTACCACTGGACTCCACAGCTGATATTGTGTGGTAGGCAAGCATGTACCGTAAGGTGTCCATATTTGCCAACAGTTACACCTCTTCAGGTGACTTGGTGATGTAGAACATGCTTTTGCTGCTTTATTGGAGATGTTGGGTTGTATCTGCTGCCAACTTGTGCACTTTTCTTCTGAGCACGACAGGAGTAGCATTTCACTCCATGTCTCTCAAGGAAAATGTATCGGAGGATGAATACGTAGAGTAAAATTACTCATGTCCACCATTAAACATTCATTATCTAACCTTTGTCATTATTCTTGTATTTTTAATTACAATGCTCTTTATCACCTTTTTGTTGAAGTTAGTACAGTTCTACTTTTCTATTACCTGCTGAGAAAGGCTTTTTATCACTAAATTACCCATACAGATAAAAACAATTACATGTTTGCCTTCCTATGTCTTCCGATGGACTGAATTATTTTTAAATAAAACATTAACATATTTGGCCATATTGTATAATGGCTACAGAAAGCTGTCTTGGTGTACAGGAGCAATAGGTGATGAGCATCCTGCGAAAACGTGCTTACATCCTTAAAAATGAAGTTGAGAACTGGAACGTTTCTCTGTGGAAATAGGCCCCAAGGATAAATGACTTCATTGCACATTGCAGTTTGGGGAAGGGCATGTACCCCCTTGTGCAGACAACCATGGTTAAGATAACAGACAGCTGGAAATAATATCATAGCAGATCATAATTTGCTGATTTTGCCCTTTAGCCAAACTGCCTGCATACCAGCATCTCACTTGGTTTAATAAATGTAGGTTATAAAATGTTCAGCCGAATGGGGGTTTCCTAAGCTACTTTTATGTTAGCTGCTTGCTGGGGGAAGGTAGTTGCAGCTTACTGAGCTCATGCCTTCCAGCAACAATTCGGAGGTAATCTTGCATAGATGAAAGCTTGTAACCAAGAGAAAAAGAGTGTATGGTTACTATTCTCAAGCTATCCACACGTTCCTTAGCCCACTTGGAATTTTTCCTTACTTCTGGTAAATATGCCACAAAATAAAGCAGATTTGCTGATATTTACTCTTTTTTTTTTTTTTTTTGCTATGCAGTGTTTTTTTGTGCATTATTAGTCCATATATATATATATATGCTATTCTATAGTATTGGCTTCTGTGCCTCGTGGCAATATCAGGATAATATTTAGCCTCCAATGATTAAACTGTCCTCTCATTCCTATGTGTAACTTAACTGTACGTTGACCTCCAGTTGATCTCAAGCCACATTACAAATAAATTCACAGCGTGATATTCAAAGCAGGAAGAGTATTAGGTAATGTAAAGGCTTCCTTTACTCATCAGTGACTGTAGAACAGAAAACCTTACATACAGATAATGCAAAGGGTATGCAAACACGGCTGCCCCATTCGTGGTCTTTGTCCTAAGGTATCTTATTATTTATGCAATTTTGATGTACAAAAAACAGAAAAAAATGCTATATATATATATATATATATATATGTGTGTGTATATATATATATATATATAATATCCAAAGCTGTAGAGGCCGCACACGTGTATTAAAATAATAAACATTGTTAAATCAGATTAAAATGAACCGACGTTTCGGCTCGGGCGTGAGCCATTTTCAAAGCTCACGCACGAGCCGAAATGTTGGTTCATTTTAATCTGATTTAATAAAGTTTATTATTTTAATACACGTGTGCGGCTTCTACAGCTTTGGATATATGATTAGATTTTTGGCAAGCACCGTGGCCACATTTACCCACTGTTGGCAGGACTGAACACCGGAAAGGTAGTTGCTGGGATCTAAATATATATATAAAAAACACATGGGGGGGGGGTAGCACTCAGCCTAAACTAAGCGTTTCAGTGCGGGTGCGTCTCAAAATAAAATACAAAACAAAACCATGGAGAGAGCACTCCAGACAAACACAGTCAAAAACAACAGCTCCATGCATGGGTTCATAATACCAGATTTTACCACATGGTGAAAATTTCTTAACTCTGAGCTTTGCTGAATAAAATGGTGGAAATTTGGTTCGCAATGAACAGCCGTGAATTGCTTAAGCCTGCCAACAGCGTCAATGTAATCCACCCACTGGCAGGTCCTACTCTGCAAACCTAATGACTGCCCCTCATGGGATAAACTCACTTACTGAGGTACAGGTCCCCTTCATGGAGCTCCCGCAGATCAAGGTTAAATAGAACCTGGAGGAGGAGTACCTGTGGCAGGGAGGGGTGCATACCCAGGAAATACATATGAAAAACACATGGGGGGGGGTTGCACTCAACCTTAACTAAGCATTCGGTGCGGGTGCGTCTCAAAAATAAAATACAAAACAAAACCATGGAGAGAGCACTCCAGACAAACACATTCAAAAACCTGCAACAACAGCTCCATGCATGGGTACATAATACCAGCTTTTACCACATGGTGAAAATTTCTTAACTCTGAGTGCTCTCTCAGTGGTTTTCTTTTATATATATATATATATATTCTTTTTTTAAATACATGGAATTAAAATTCCTTTCTGTATTCTTTTTTTTTTCTATTTCAGCTAGTCTAAACATTCAAGAAGAATTTCTTATATAAACTTTATTTGTTTTATTTGGCTTTTTTAAGAATGGGAATGTCTGCGGTATCGCTAGAACGTTTGCCGTAAGAGTTCAAAACTAAAGCAAGAGTGCAAAAAAGCAATAACCACACAATGTACTGCTCAATTAATAATTAGCTAATGGAGGTTAATAAATACTTGGGAAAGAACATCTGCTGCTTTAACCCTTTAAGAATCCTTGTTATGTGTTGATTTTTATATTGGCGCCATATGCATTTAGTAAAGCTGAACTGAAAACTAAACACAAAGTGGACGGAATTCTAAACCTAAGGAATTAGGCTAATGTCAGACAAACGCAGTCTGAGCGCACTCTGCGTGCGTGCACAACGGACAGACGTACTGACCGAAGATACTGTAGACACCACACGGTCCATTTTGTTGACGGACGTAGGAAAAAAAAGGAACTATGGGAAATAAAATTAATATGAAAAATGATAAAAATTTGAAAAGGATCTGAAAAGCCATTTTGTGCGTGAAGGTGCTGGACGTCGCAAATGCGCTGCGTCTGACATCTTCTCATCATCCACACAGAATTCTACGCAGATGTGGTGCACTCTGAGCGTCTGTGGCAGCGGTTTGACGTTCTTGCCTAACTTGCGTCCGTTTGCCACGTGCATTGTACGTGCACAGTTCGGTACGTGCGCAGTTCATGTGTGGGTCTCTTTTGCTCATGATTCTATGCTACGACGGACGTTAAACTGTGTGGCAACACGTACGTGATCCCTGCGTTCGACTGACACGGGCCTTAAAAGAAATTGTATTCTTTTTCAAACTCTATGAATTGTTTCCATGCAAGTCATCCAAGACCACTGCCCACAAATAATCGATTTCCAGTGTCAGGACTTTATTACGCCTCCCACAACACAAATATAGAACTCCGAATGATCCATTGAAACAGGATGATGTTTTTCTTTGTTTTTACTTATACGTCTACATACCTGTATGTGGATTTTCATTTTACTACTCTCTTATGTTTTTTCAATAATAAAAAGGAGGTTGAAAAAGTACTATCCAGAAGCATTATAGAAAGAGAGTCTAAATAATAAAGGTTTTCATTCATGTACAGTGCGTGTTGCGGAACCCTATTAAGAAGGGAATTGTATTTGATAATAATTATAAATTATTATTATCTAAAGCAGGTCACTGCAACCTTGGCGATCCAGATTTTTTTGACGGACATTATGCACAAGTGTCCACCAATCTCATGAGTGCCTGAGCTTCTTGGAAGACGTAGTTCCAAAACATCTGGAGGGCCAAGTTGCTTACCCCTGATCTAAAACAACATTATATTAAGTATGCACGGCTGGCACGTCCGCTCCTAGCTCAGTTTAGCAATGTTCGGGTGTCTTGTACATTAGCTTAAGAGGGAAGACATTTGTCACCATCTTCTGACAAGCTGCTGCAATTACAGCTATGTGTTTATTTCTTCCAGCCTATGGTTTGAATTATAATTGAATTGGATACATATACAGAGCAATGTATACCACAATGTACTGTATTTTGAGGTAAGTCAAGTACAGTAGTTCTAGGTATTTCTAAATGTTTCATGCATTTTTTTTCCAGGTTTCGGATAATGGAAAACCACAGTTATCTTCTGTAACCAATATCGAAGTCCGAGTGATTGAGGAAAGCATCTACCCTCCAGCTATTTTACCTTTAGAAGTATACATTACAACGTTCGGAGATGAATATGCAGGGGGAGTAATCGGAAAAGTCCATGCCACTGACCAGGATGTGTATGACACCCTTACATACAGCTTAGATCCCAAAGCAGAAAACCTGTTCTCTGTTTCAAGCACTGGTGGCAAACTGGTTGCGCACAAACGGTTGGATGTTGGTCAATATCTCTTAAATATCAGTGTCACTGACGGGAAATTCACCACGGTGGCAGATATATCCGTGCACATCCGGCAAATAACACAGCAGTTGCTGAATCATAGCATAACCTTTCGGTTTGCGAACCTTTCTCCGGAAGAGTTCATTGGTGACTACTGGCGCAATTTTCAACGGACGCTGAAAAATATCTTGGGCGGGCGCAAAATTGATGTCCAGATAATTAGTCTGCAGCCTTCTGACCCGCCTGCTCACCTTGATGTCCTACTGGCAGTTGATAAACCTGGCAACGATCGCTTTCAACCTAAAGTTCTGATTCAAAAGTTAAACGCATCCATTACGGATATTGAGGATTTTAGTGGTGTTAAAATTTTAAGTGTGTCCCATAAGCTCTGCGTGGATGTGGAGTGCCCTCTGAAGTATTGCGATGAGAAGATATCAGTTGATGAGAATGTGATGTCAACGCACAGCACTGCGAGGTTGAGTTTTGTCACCCCGAGACACCACAGGAAGGCGATATGCTTGTGTAAAGGTATAAATAAGATCAACTAAAAGCAAAGAAATGATTTGATTAGATTTCCGTTTTATCTCCAGCTTTGTCTCGTCTCAATGTGCATGTGTCGCAATAAATTCTGATTTGTGTTTTAGGAGGAATGTGTCCCATTCTCAGCAATTTGTGTGATGAAAACCCATGCCCTGAGGGAACAGAATGTGTTGAAGATGAAAAAGAAGAAAAGTACAACTGTATTTGTCTTGACAACCGATATGGGCAATGCAATGGTAAGATTTTTTTGAGACCCACAACTTGTAAAGGAAGAGAAAGTCTTGGTAATCAACAAGCATACATGCTACCCAGGGGCCAAGTCCTACAAAAATACAAACCAACAGTTGTAGGAACTCACCAATGTTTCTTCCACCAATTATGTGTTATCCTCTCATTCTTAATTTGCTAGATTTGTATATATGTCCATCATCACAACATTCCCTAAAACCCAACCTATACCTAATATTGGACAAATGGGTACTAAGTTCCCAAAAATAGCGGGGGAACTGCATTCCCAAGCATACTAGCTCGAATTTACTTTTGTTGCAACCTCACTTTTCACCTACATCTTAGCCTGCATGCTCATCATAGGAGTATTTAGAAGGGTGCTTATTCTTATTTTTGAGTCCTATAGGCTAGGGTCAGACTAACGCATTTTTCACGTTGTCCGTGAAAATGTGCGTTTGAAGAATGGACGTATTTTTTCACGGAATACGCAATAGCGGTCATACGATGCGCAGTTTCATCCGTGATTTTGTACGGATCATCAATAAAACACTTCTTGCATCTGGACGTTATGTTGGCCGGACATTAGCAGCGTCTGATGTCTCCAATTCACGCACACACACCGCTAGCGGACGCAGCGCACTCTGTACGTCAGTACTAGTGGTTTAACGTTCTCGAAAAAATGCGTTCATTTTCCACTTGCGTTGCGCAGCCGGACTTTTGTGCGACCGTACTTCGTATATTGGCCGTCATTGCCCGGCATCTGCTGCTAGTGCGGCCGTGATTAAGTGCGCCAGAACGCGCGTTCGCACTGCCTCAGTCTGACCCCAGCCTAAAGGCAGTGGTTCCCAACTCTGTTACTCAGGGCCCACTAACAGGCCAAGTTTTAAGGATTTCATTGGGAAAATGCAGACTATATCCTGCAATCATTGAGCAGCAAATCATATCACCTGTGCTGTGGTTCAGATATCTGGCAAACCTGGCCTTTTAGTTTAACATATTAAAGTGGTCAGGCTTAGTAAAGTGCACCTTCTCTCCACCCCTTCCTCCATCCCTGTTTTGCTGGTACCGCTAAATGAACCAGAAGGCTTCCTCCACCCACACAACTGCCATTGCAGACAGGATTGTGGATGTCCTGCTTCTCGGATACCAGTTTGGGGATCAATAATGTCAGTTTGGAGAAAAAGCAGATGTGGGTTGGTGCTGCAAGAGCTGCAGCACCGCACCCATCCATCACTCTGTGCATGCGCTACATAATTTATGCTTCATACATACGATAGTTATAAACGCTACGCAATTCGTGTAAAATGCTCCAGGGACTTCCAAATGTTCTATAGAATTGTATTTTTAATTATCCATGTACCCTTTCCCCCAAAATGTCACACTTACAGGTCTATTCAAAGAAAGGTGAAACTCAGGAGAATGACTAGAGAAGTGAAAATTCTAGATCAAAACAGCCAAACCAGAAAAATTCTCCCATTTATCTCACTTTCCAAATTGGCTATTTGGACTAAATTGTTCTCTTCTACCAATTCTCCTGAGTTTCACCTTATTTTGAATAGACCTGATAGGGAATGGAAAAGCAGAATACAAAAATTAAAAAATATTTTCTTAGAATTGGTTTGTTGAGCCCAAATGACCAAATTCTATTTGTCATTCACGTATGTTTTCATTTGATTTTTCAGCTGGATCATCTGTAACATTTTCTGGAAACAGTTATATAAAATACAGATTACTAGAAAGCGAGAACAAGGAAGAAATGAAACTGACAATGAAACTCAAAACATATTCTGCTCATGCGGTTGTCATGTACGCGAAAGGAACGGACTATAGCATCCTTGAGGTGAGTTTGTAAATATGTGTGTGGAATAAAAAGGACTACGCAAAAACACTATTCTCTTAACTTTTGAAGATTTAAAGATATATGTAGACAACAAAGATGTATTCAACTCTGTGATAAATGAAAAAATGGAAAATGTTCTACTTGGTTTATGCAAAAATGAAAATTCTGGCTTTGGAATGTTGTAAACCAACAAAATGCAGGTCAAACTTCACGACAAAAAATTAAACCTCTTAAAAATGCTTCAAAACATAGCAGGGGGATTACAGTGTTTGTATAAGTGAAATCCCATGCAAATGTGAGTTTCTGCTGATGGTATGAAGTGATATATAAATATTCATTAAGCCGCATCAGTGCTTTGTACTCCGATATCATCATCAAAAATGTTAACTTGAATGACATTCTATTATTGGTTACATACTCGCGGCAGAGAAAGGCCAAAATGTTGTGAGAATAGTCTATCAATCGTTATTTCCTTCCCTGTTTTTTGTTGTCTTTTTTTTACACACAAGCCTAGATTGCTTCAGGTTTAAAGACTGTTCATTGACTAGCTGTCTCTGGCTTTGATTGTGCTTGGATCTGATGCTGTGTCATTGAATATGTATTCTGTGCACACAGCATAGCCCGCAGCAGAGTTCAACATCATGTTTGACAAGATTCAGAGGCTGTCATCATCCATTTCCTAATATTTTAGCTTCCCGGAGAATGCGGTTTAGCTGTGTGTCTTGGTTTGTTAAATGTCACGCCCTGCTTGACACAAATGACTGCTTTATCTTTTTTAGATACATGGAGGCAACCTACAGTATAAATTTGACTGTGGCAGCGGCCCTGGAATAGTGTCGGTTAAGAGCATCCACGTCAATGATGGCCTCTGGCACACTGTAACTCTAGAAGTAGATGGAAACTATGCAAGGCTGGTTTTGGATCGAGTTCATACTGCATCTGGCACTGCACCCGGCACCTTGCGCACTCTGAACCTTGACAATTATGTCTATTTCGGCGGTCACATGCGACAAGGATCAAAACCTGGGAGAAGCATGCCGAATAACAATGGATTTAAAGGCTGCATGGACTCTGTTTTCTTAAATGGGCAAGAGCTCCCTCTAAACAGCAAGTCGAAGAATTATGCTCTCATAGAGGAATCTTTGGATATTTCTCTGGGGTGTTCCCATACTAGCGCAGATCTGTGTTCTGACAATCCCTGCCAGAATGGTGGGGTGTGTTCGCCCATACCAAATGGAGGTAAGTTGCTATTTTTCCTTATTCGTACATTGTGGAGGCAAATAATGCATTCTACAGGTCTATTCAAAGAAAGGTGAAACTCAGGAGAATGACTGGAGAAGTGAAAAATCTAGGTCAAAACAGCCAAACCAGAATTTTTTTTCCCCTTTATCTCATTTTCCAAACTGGCTATTTGGTCTAGATTGTTCTCTTCTCCTGCCAGTTCTGGTTTTCACCTTTCTCTGAATAACCCTGATAGTGTATATAAAAGTTCAATATTTTTTTAAGTGCATTTCTACACTGTATGTGCGGTTTTGGGCACGTTCTATTCTGCGATTTAATTTGGTTGTGGATGTTAAGCTCTCATCATTAAATAATCTCTTTTTTTTCAAATAATTTTAAATTACTTTAGAGAAGGTTAAATATGTCAATTATTTACACTGGTATATGTTTGCTGCAAGTGGTCACACTCTACTAAAGACCATTTTTTTCCTTTTGTAGGTTTATTTTTATAAGTACTTCTTTTGCATTGTCTGTATTGTGATTAATGGCATTTCAAGACCTATGTTTACATTTATTTTGTGTTTATTCTTCTCGACATCTTAGGATACTACTGTAAATGTACTATATACTTCAAGGGAACACATTGTGAAAAGAGCATTGATCCTTGTGCGGCAAACCCATGTCTTTATGGTGGTACATGTGTCGTTGTGAAAGATGATTTTAAGTGCCATTGTCGTGGAGATTATACAGGCCAAAGGTATGTTGTTATGCCAATCAAACCCTCTATTCCTTCTCTCTGACAAGTTCCGTATGAAAGGCGATTAGAGCTGAATTACTGAGTGAGTCAGTTGCCTAATAAGATTCTTTGAAACTTGCATTCTGCTTCATATTGAAATTCCTGATAAGATTATAGCATTTGAATGCAGGATAACACGGCACTGTGGCTGTAAAAACACAGAATAGACAATTAACAATGATCTACAAATGTATTCACTCTCCTTCAGATGCAACGGGTTAGATGTATAATACACCGATGGTGGAACTTGCAGAGTTTAGTACATGTACTAGATACTTACAGGTCGGGCACCATGTACCTGGAATACTAAAATCGAGAAAACTTCTGAATCTGGAATTTTTTAAACCACCTGGATTTTGGTTATATTTACCTGATGAAACATGCTGCACAGAGACCTGTTGCTTTGTGCAGCATGTCCCTCGAATAGGGATGCACAGCTCTCCCAGCATGTGTACACGGTTTTTCTGCAGCAGTAGGAAGTAGATTTTTATTATTATTCTTTATTATCACTGCTGCCCTGACACATCTCCCTTCCTCTTGGACATGACATTTTCCTGGATTCTGAAATCCAGAAATCTTAAGGTTTCCGAGTAAAGCATGCCCAACCTGTACCTAGAAACATACATAAGTAGATCTGAATATAAACACACACAACTAACATAGCATTGTGAGCAGATATGTGAATGACGCTTCACTTGTTTACTCCGTTTATTGCAGAACAAGGTTACTGTGATAACTTTATGCTGTGTCTGTGGTTTTTAGAGCCACTAGATACTCATTTAAAATGTAGTGAGAAATCTAATCTCTTCATGACTGGGACACTCACCTGGTCAGAAAACACAAATGTGTAGTAAAACCTTGCCATGCGCCATAACATCTCTCAAAGGTTTTAATGTCTAAAAATGTATACAGTTTGATAGAATTACTGTGGATACTCAAGTAAACCGCTAGGTTTTGTTGACAAAAAATTACCTTAAAATTGGAGGGGTTGCGTTATATTCGAGACCTCTGCATCACGTGTATAAAAAAAAACACTTTCCTTGCTCTGGATCCCAAGTCTCCCGGAAATTCTGGTAGTCTCGCTGAAGTGAATGCAAGCTCCCTGGTGCTCGCAAACACTTCAGGAACTCTCGGATTCGGGAGAGGTGGGATCCATCACGGCCAGAGGGCACGCTTGGTTTAAGCCAATCATTAACCTCGCTTGCCTCCGCTGGCTATCTAATTGCTAGTAAAGAAGACGGGTGGCCGGTGGCTTTATACTTGGTAATAACTGCAGCCAATCTAGAGCAGAGCACCCTGGCCTGAGGGGGAGCCTGACTGTGTTAAGTGAACCTGGAATGATTTTAATTATTTACCGGTACAGTAAAATTTTGTTCCTCGCGTTATATTAGAGTCTTGAGTATTCTCTCATTTCCATAATAAAGCTCTATCCATCGCGTTATATTCAGGTTGTGCTATATCTACGGTAACAAAAATGAAAATAATATATCCATATAGAAAAGGGTTGAACTCCATGGACTTGTTAGTATTTTAAAACCTCAAAACGTTAATCTATGCCATTAAAAAATGGCAATATTTGGCTCTACCTATAGAGCCTTCATCAGGACCAGACAGAGGCTCCATAGGTTGAGCTGAAACCTTTGCATTATTTGATGTTGTAGACTAAGGCTTTAATGTATTCAACTACAAACAAGTACATGGAGTGCTAACCTAAATTTTTGGATTGATTGCCATTTAGCTAAGCACTGGGCAAGGAACCGACAAGCTGTGTATATCATCCATCGAAATACCAGAGGAATCCTATTTCCTACACAAAATACATTAAATGAACACAATCTTGCCTCGTACAGATACAGGATCAGGGAATGCCCTGTTCTATATGAATCTGTAAAACTCCCCAAGTCCTTGCAAATGGCTCTCTTGTTCACATGGTGCTTGACTTACCTTATGTATCAGTTTGCATTCACTTAATTTGTGTATTAAATTTATGAATACATCAGAACACCGTGCTCTGTCACTTAAGTTAAGGAAGTGTTAAGTTACAGATTACATAAACCATCATTAATGCATAATGGGTCTTTAAATCCTATGTCCTACATCTGCGTTGTGAGAAAAAGGTAGCATATCTAAGAACCACCTCTCGATTTGTTGATCATGTTATTGTCATATTAGTATTTTAACATCAAGTTCTTGAGGTCAATCTATTATAAATAACTTGGTTTTCACTGGTTCTTTATAGCCTTGGCATCAGTACACATACTTAATGTTTTTACCTATGCTGTATCATTTGCAGGTGTCAGACAGGTCCATACTGCAAAGATAACCCTTGTAAGAATAGTGGGCAGTGCCTCGACAGTTTGGATGGTCCAGTATGTGAATGTGAGACTGGATTCAGGGGAGAGAGGTATGTTGCTCATGTCCTCAGAACTTTTGTGCCTTCAGGTTTCAAGGCACGATATTAACATATGCTATTTTTATCTCTGCAGATGTCATATTGATATTGATGAATGCTTAGACAACCCCTGTCCCAGTAGTCATCATTGTAAAAACACATATGGCTCCTATCAATGTAACTGTAGTCATGGATATGAAGGGAATCAATGCACAGAGATCAGCCTTAACAAATATGTATCAACAACATGGAATATTGGATTAGCTGAAGTTATTGGCATCGTTGTCTTCATAGCAGGCGTGTTCTTCCTAGTGGTCATATTTGTTGTGTGCCGTGTGGTGACAAATAAGAAAAAGAAGAGGAAATTAGAGGCTGAAAACCAAAATTCTGGACCAACGTCTGCATTTTTACAAAGGCCATTTTTGGATGCCAAAATCTGTATGTATCCAGATGTTCCACCCCAGGTGCCGGTGAGGCCAATTTCTTACACTCCAAGCATTCCAAGCGACTCCAGGAATAATCTGGATCGAAATTCCTTTGAAGGATCTACCATTCCAGAACATCCAGAATTTAGCACATTCAATCCTGACTCTATCCATGGCCACAGGAAAGCTGTAGCAATTTGCAGTGTGGCTCCAAACCTACCACCTCCTCCTCCATCGAACTCCCCTTCTGACAGTGATTCAATACAAAAGCCAAGCTGGGATTTTGACTATGATGGTAAGTTCAACGCTTCATTCAATTCTGTGTTAAGCAGGATTTTTTATTTAGTTAATTTGTGTATTTTAAAGAGCTTTTCCCTTCCTTTTCACATGATGCAAGACCTAATTTTTCAATACCATGTTCACGCTCGTGGTGGCAGTAATGAACTCCTGTTCAGATATTCCTGCGCTGCATCCTCCTGTATAATTTCAGGTCACCTCATTAGGTTTAATCATGTTTCCATGAAGCTGGAATACTTTCTCTGATACTAAAGGGGTTATTCAGAGAGCACCGAAATATCACTGACATTTCAGTGCTCTCATGTTCGGCGCACTTCAGGTTAATTTCGTCGACCCTGCAGTGAATTCAGCATTGCGAAATGCATTTGGCGAAATGCGCCAAATCGACCAGCCGCACACCGCCGAACGCATCCTCAAACTATTGAAAAACCACCGAATCGATCCGATAACCCGCCGGATGCATCCAAAGATCCACACAACAGACCACCGAATGCATCCAGAAAAAGCTGACCAGCCACCAAACAGGGATAAAAAAAACCTTGGGCACCATTACACGCTTCACGCTAAAACGGCAATGCAAAGGAGAAAAACCTGTGCCTGCAGGTTTCTCCTTTGCGTCCCCGTTTTAGCCTGATCTTCCGGTGCAGGCACTAGAAAAGCTGTCTTCATCGTAATCCGGCACTAAACCACGGGATGCGTACGGCAGCGCTAAGCGCCGCTGCGAGCATCTACTTGATGGAGTCCATAGGACTCCATTGAGGCAGACGTTGCCGGTCACATAACCTGCTGGCATCTCATCTCGCGAGATCCGGCAGGTTGGCGTAATGATCTGCAGAGAGAGACTGGAGGACTTTTTCCCCAGTCTCTCCCTGCTCCCGGCGGACAGAGGAGGTGATTGGAGCCGTGGTCCTCGCCGTGGGATAGGAGGTGAGTATCTGATTTTATAGGCAGATTTTTGGATGGTGCGGACGAATTCTGTAGTAGCGGAATCCGTTAACCACAGCCTAGATCTGGTGCTAACTTTCGTGTAACTGCAGCGGGATGGTAATTAGCGTTAGTATATTGTAATACTAATGCTAATTAACTCTTTGCGCTCCCCATGTTAAGCATAGGGAGCGCAAAGTACAGTAACCTCGTGCTGAAAAGAGCAAGATACCAATCGCTAACGAGTTTTTTAACCCGTTAGTGTTTGGATTGTAATATGGGTGGCCTGCGCTAGGGCCACCGCAACTAATGTTAGCGCTCACTCAGGTGAGCGCTAACGTTGGCGTGAAGAGTTTAATGGTGCCCCTTAACTTTTTTTTTTAAAAACTCGTGCATGAAAATGCCTGGAAATAATCTATAAGGTCCTATGAATAACAATAAAAAGGTTTGTAACAGAATAAAAAAAACTATTAAAGAAAAATCAAGAGCAAAAATTTTGCTTAAAAGAAAATACAAGAAATTCTACAAAAAAGCGACTTTTTTCCTGCAAATGAAAGGAATAAACGTTAGAATAAATATTAAATACATTTTTTTTTTTACAAGGATCAGTGAAAGGTCTTGTGACTTCATGAAGAGCAAGTTTCAATATTTAGGGTAGATACAGTTGTGTTCAAAATTATTCAACCCCCAATGCTGTAAAGGGTTTTAGGGAATTTAGTGTACATTTGTAATTGTATTCAGAATGAAATCCTACAAGGACTTTTTAAAGAACCATATGCAACTAAAATGACATCAATTGGTTTTGTAATACAATAGTAAATGTTTCTTTTGTGAATTCTTCATTGACACAATTATTCAACCCCTTAAAGACTACCACTCTGAAGAACAGCGGTTCATTCAAGTGTTTTCAATCAGGTATTGAAAACACCTGTGGATGTCACGGAGCAGCAATAAAGCATAATAAGCACCAATTAGGCAGCTTTAAAATGACTGTGATACTCAGCTCCTTCTAGACATTTACTGGTGTGGTTACAAACATGGTGAAGTCAAGAGAATGGTCCAGGAAGACAAGAGAAGAGGTGATTACTCTTCACAGGAAGAGCAATGGCTATAAGAAGATTGCAAAGATGTTAAACATACCAAGAGAGACCATAGGAAGCATCATTCGCAAATTCAAGGCAAAGGGCACTGTTGAAACGCTACCTGGTTGGAACATTTTGGAGTGGCCATCGCAGTCAACCAGACTTAAATCCGATTGAGAACCTCTGGTGGGACTTAAAGAAAGCAGTTGCAGTGCGCAAGCCTAAGAACGTGACTGAACTGGAGGCTTTTGCCCATGACGAATGGGCGAAGATACCTGTAGATCGCTGCAAGACACTTGTGTCAAGCTATGCTTCACGTTTAAAAGCTGTTATAACTGTAAAAGGATGTTGTGCTAAGTACTAAGATTGAATGTCACTTGGGGGTTGAATAAAACTGATAATGATGTGAGCACAGAAAAGACATTTGTGGTTATTTCATTATAAATGTTATGTTATATTTGTCTGACCTACACGTGCCTCTTTGATTTAATTATAAGCAAGATGACTGAATGATCAAAATCAATGTCAAACTGGCCAAAACACTCAATTTCAGTGGGGGTTGAATAATTTTGAACACAACTGTATATATGTGTGGTACAAGTAAAGTCAGAATTTGGGTAAAGCCCATGTGAAAGCCTGCATTGCCCCAAACCATTGGGTAAAACTGCAATAAAAATTCTGATTTCAGGCATTACCCAGGTCTGCAGACTACTCAAGCCCCCTTGCGTAAAGGTAATTTTAGGGTTTTATGCCTCTGTAAAGAGTCAGAAAACACATTGACCAGACGCATTTGGGTAAATCACATTTTACTCGAGTAAAGTCTAGTGTTTGGTTTTGTGTGTGTTAAAATGCCACCTTGATTAAGGCCCTAGGCCAGGGCTTTCAAACTCCAGCCCCCAGATGTTTCTGAACTGCAACTCCCATGATTCCCTAGCCATCTATTGCATTGAAAAAATTCAGGGAATTTTAGTCATCGACACCTGGGGGGCCGTACGTTTGCTAGCCGTGTGCTAGACAGTGTGGATATGCGCTTAACAGGTCATGTTCTAATTTATTTCCATGACTTTCTGACCCTGGAAATTCCATTTCAGATGTCACGGCCTTCTGGATTATCTAGAAGTCTATTTCTTGTGCAATATTTGTCCTTTACTTCTGCTGTGTTGTTGCTTGGTAACCTACGTGTTTAATATCTGTGGTGGTTACCACTGTAGAGCATCGGCATGCTTCACAGACTTTTTCACTGTCCTCTGATTAAGTGAATGCTTGTCCAGAGCTTTGAACACAGTGGGTTGGTCACTAGACATTTCATAGATTCAAATCTATTCCAATGAGATCAACATCCTGTGTCGTAGAATTACAAGCACGCAATAAATAATCTGATTTATATCAGCCCACATATAAAAGAATAGAAACCTCTTTCATGCAGACAAAGGGCTTTTGTTGCAGATCTCTACATACAAATACATTAATTCTAATGAACTCTTCAATGGTAAACGATCCAGATAATAATTTTCTTACCAATTCTCTAAAAGCAGTTTAAGCGTGTGTTTTCATAGCATGCTGAAAAATGAGGGCAAAGTTTATCCACCAAATTAACGTTACGTATTCATTACATTTCCTTGTATTGTTGTGAACGCTAGTAGAAAGACAAGAGAAGCCTCACTTATAGCTAGAGTAAATCGTGGTTCTGTAACCTTGGTCCTTCAGATGATTTGGTACTACATCTCCCATGATGCTCAGTCATTTGTTAAGGTGGTCAATCGTCAGGGGAAATGTAATTCCAAAACATATGGAGGGCCAAGGGTGTAGATAATCATGCCACCTTGATGCCTCTCGATCACTGGTTCTTTATAGAGATTGCCACCGTTGCAAGACTATCAGGGTAATTCAAAGAGATTCGAAAAGTCACCGCACATTCGGTGATTTTTCGTTCTCTTCAATTCGGTTCCTTTTGCCGATCCCATTTCGGTGACCCTGCGGTGTATTCAGCAAACACCACAGGGTCCCCGAATTGCAGGGAAAAGCTGCCGCAAACCCGACGAAAACGAACCGCAAAACCCACCGAATGCACGCAGAAAACCCCCAAAAACATCTGGATTAACCCGTCAAAAAACCCGAGCAGGAGCTGATCACACGCAGCGAAGCAGCCGAGACCGCAGACGAGGCAGTGAATAAATTCGCAAAACAGTGTGAATATTTGAAAATGAAACGCTGTTTGCAAAGAAACTACTGAGCGAACATGTCTGAAATTTACATATAAGGTCCAGGGAATGATAATAAAGAGGGCTGTTACAGAAAAAAGAAGTAAACTTAAAAAAAAATCGGACTTTTAAAAAAAAAAAAAAAAATTAATAAAAATGATTAAAATATCCTAAAAAATCTATAAATAAAGACTCTTTATTGCAGAATTTTATAATGAACGGTTTATTAGATATTGAATTAAAATGGGAATATGTTTAACATGGAAGCCTATGGGATTCTCCTGAATAAACTTGCCGAATGAAACCACCGAATAGCAGGGCATTTCGGGAACCTTTCACTGCTGGTTTGTGTTCTCTGAATAGCCGAAGCAGTGCTTTTTCATGGGGATTTCACTGCCCTCGAACAGGCACCGAACAGGCACCGTATGTTCAGGCAATTCGCTAGGATTTGGCGAATTGCCTGCTCTCTGGATAGCCGAATGGCCAAGAAAGGTAACCGAATGCTGATTTTCAGCGTTCGGTTACCTTTCTCAAGCAATTCGGATCTCTTTGAATAACCCTGTATATGTAGTGTTTATTCTAAAATGTTAGTTTACCAATCCATTATTTATTGTTTTAGTTTAAAGTGATCATAAAGATCCATGTGATATGTCATCCCAAATGTATTTAACATTCTTTCGATCCAGATTGTTGTACAATTGTGTAATGTAATATCGGGGACTCAATTCGAAGCCTGGTTTAAATTTAAGGAGGGCTATAGTGAAGATACCAGAGTCATTAAAGTGTAAGGGCTCTATTCCAAAGTTGGTGCTAACTTGAACAGAGCTGTTGTAAATTACCGGAGCCGTTACAGTCTATGGGGTTGTTTTGTTAAGTTTACAACAGCTCTGGTTAAGTTAGCACCAACTTTGGAATATTGCCCTTAGCCGGAGGTCCTAAACCATGGTCCACCAGATATTAGAAACTACGTTTCCCACAAGGCTCCGTCGATAGGAGTGGCTGAGTACTATGGGGGATGTAGTTCCAAAACATTTGGAGCACCAAAGCTGTCTACCCATGGTCTGTGGAGGTTATAAGCTTTCCAGAGATCTGGGGCCCTGGCCCGTTGTTGGTGCTAAATGGCAGACCCTAATGGAAAACCTGAGTGTTTGCAGTTTTCCATTAGCGCCTACCATTTAACATCTGTATTACGATGGAGCCGCTTTCTCAGGACATACTTGAAAATGAGAGAAATCTCAATGCATTCTTCCTGGTGAAATACTTTGCAAATAAATAAATAATAATGCTGCAGAGGTGTTTAAATGAGAACATACGTGACGACTCCACGAATGAGAATCCAGCCAGGTAGCGGACTGATACGCGAAGGAACACTGGGAACTACTTGTTCCCAGTGTACCTCTGCAGCGCATGGAGGAAGCGAAGGATCTCATCGCTCTCTGCACCAAGGGATCTAACATAAGTTTAGAATTTAATGGAGGGGTTAGATCATTGTTATGTGATTGTGCCGAAACTCAATCACATAACACTGGGGTCAGAAAGAAGTAATTCTTCCCAGAATAATGCAGATGGAGAATGATCAGATTGGAATAGCTTGTTCTCCATCTGCTGGGGCCACATTAGCATCTCAGCTTGTGCCTCGGTTGGAACATGCCACTTAAAAAGAAAAAAAAAAAAGCACAACGCCTCGAGCCATTATGCAGAACAGCTTGAGCACTTAAGGCAACATGGGAATAGGGCCCCTGGTTGTTGAAAGTTGTGGACAACTTTCTTAGCAATGTCCCATCAAGGGATGGATATGACATTGGTCATAAAGATCCATTCAATATCTCATCCTTTTGAGCTACCGCTAGCTGCTCCTTTTCTGTTCCAGCACCAGGCACCACTTTGGTCATCCTCCATGGTGGCACACTTTGAAGGTTATTGGACATTGTTGCATATTTTGCCTTCAGCTTGTTATCTGTAATCAAGGTGCAAGAAGTAGCCATGTCCTGTATGGCGGCTCTTCCACTCACAACTGTCACTCAATCAGGCCACACAAAACGGAGTGACAGTGATTTTTTTTTTTATATATATAGTTATATACTTAATACTCAAATTGTTACTATATATAACAACACACATATAAGGTGGGAATATCTTCTCAAATGAGCCGAATCTGACTGGTGCACTTGACGAAAATAACTTTAACTCCCAAATGGTATTTTAAATATGCATATGTCTTAATATGCAGATTAGGAATATTCATATATCCGAATACAGTACAAGTGTATTCTGTGCGACAAATGCAAATCATGTACAGTATTTGACAAAGGTTAAAAAAAAGCCAACATTAAAATGTTTAATTTTATACTTAAAAAATTAGTGTTTCCCAAGTTTGTGACAGGGTTTTTCATTATTAAACTAAAATTACCTTTTAGTTAACTGTAGTTGTAGCAAATTCATAATTTATGGGAGGATGACTGTTATCTGTATTCAGGAAATACCAAAGGCTGGAATGTTTGTTCTCCAGCGCTAATTTTCTCAGTCAGATTTTCCATGTTTATCTGTGGATGATCTTTGCTGAAAGTATTTGTACCTTAGGGCTTATGACTGTACTGGAATAAAAGTAGTTATGCAGATCTGGGGTTTTATACCTGTGGACACAAAGTTACGTGTAAGCCGGTAAAAGTCAGTTTCTTCTGTTATAGTCCTTACTGGGACAACTGATTCCCAAATCCCACCAATTTTGATGAATACGTTTTGTCACGTAAATTTTGTTATGGCAAGTCCTTTAGGTTGAGTTAGAATTATTCTTTTAATTGTACTAGCAAATACATCTGAGGCATTGTCAAAAAGTGAGTTTTAAGTTACTTCTGATTTACTGACAGTTGTGTTAACGGAATTGTTCTCTGCATGTCGGATACATTTGATGGCCATGATGCGTTCAGCAGGAATATCCGTATATAACATCTGTTCAGAGCTGGAATATAGTGAAAGGAACTACACTACGTTAGAAACATGAAAATTAAATGTACAATTTTCCTAAGTAAAACATTGCATCACAGACCTCTCGTGATGCTATAATATTTAAAATGTCTGGGCTTAAAAAACGTCCAGATGAGTGGACGGGCATACCATGCCTTTTCACCATTTGGGCTGAGAATGCAAAAAGCGCTGCCTGTAATATGCTGGCAACCATAACAAAGATGGCTGTCGGCATTGATGGGCCATCACAAAGGACATCACTGCCATGCATGCGTGATGATGGTCAGTTCTTGCCAGCTCCCATTTTTGCTATGGTTTCCAGCATATAACAGGCGGCATGAGTCAACACCAATTGCTCACTGCCACCCTTTCTGACTTGCTGTTTGGGGTAGTTGCAGCGGTCATCCCAGACCACCTTTTGACCTTTTGATGATCTGAACATCGACAAAGATTCAAATTGCCATACTCCTACCCTTCTGATCTCAGATCTGACAAAGTTGGCATATCTCCGGTATGGGGAGTTCAAGAGACCTCATCATGTGTTCGTAGTGAACCTGCCAATTCCATGTCCACTTTTCCTCATTTGATAGATTTAATGCAATCTATGTATTGTGCTAGCAAATGTAAACATTTTGTACAGATCCATATGTGCATCTGACATAAAAAAAAACCTTGGCATGGTAGTCTATGCCAATTGAAGTGGTAAGGTGAGTAAACATGCATGCAGTTATGCCAACAGAAAGACCGTAGACCAGGGATTCAAAATGCCTCAGAAGGCCAACAGCTCAACTGTCATGACATTCCCCTCCAAAACGCAAAGCCCATTAAGCTGGACCGAGGCACGTTAATGTATTCAAACAACTCCTCAAAAATTTAGATCTTGCATTGATCTATATGACTGATCTTATATGTTGGTGACAGGTTTCCTTTAACAGTAATCCCACTTCTCTTTGTACTGTGAAGGCTGCTGAAAGTCAGCTCTTGTAAAATGTTTTTAGCTTGGGTGCCGTATTCTCTCACCTGAATACTGTAATTTTAATTTTTAGCTTTTATTACATTTTAATGTTTCTATTTGTTTCCTTCATTTCTGAGAGCACCTATTAGGGATGTGCATGGCTGAAAAATTTGTTTCGTTTGGTTTCGTTTTTAAATAATTTAGTTTTTGGAATTTCGTAACTAATTTCGTTTCGTGTTTCGTTTTGGATCGATTTGAAATTTTTGAATCGATTTGAAATTTTGAATCGATTTTGAAATTTAATTTATTAATTCGATAGTTGATATCAATTTGAATTTTGGATCACTAAATAAAACCCCAATTAATCAAATTTTCCTGTTAAAAGAAAAGCTAGGGTTAAATTTTATGCTGTGTCACAGATTTAGTATTTGAGTCAAATTAAACAGTGAAACAAAATTAATTTGTTTCATAAAGTCCTTTGCTGACTATTACTTGTATTTTAAGTTAATATCAATTCGATAGTTGATATCAATTTGATAGTTCATTTCAGATTTGATAGTTGATATCAATTTGATAGTTCATTTCAAATTCAAGAGTTGATATCAATTATTCAAATTTTTCTTTTATGATGATGACAGTGTAAAACGAAATAAACTCGTTATGTACCGTTTCATTTCGAATTCGTATTGTTTCGATTCGTTATTCGGAAGTACTTCTGAACCCCGAATTATCAAATTTCATTACAAATTCCAAATTTTTCCGAAACGAATGCACATCTCTAGCACCTACAATTGTCACTTTCAAAAAGGAACTCATTGCAATGCAACGTGTACCGAACATCCCTTGGGATGCTATCATTGTTAGCTGAATGTCCTCAACGCTGTGACATTGTGTCTTGTTTTCTACTTCTAGCTAAGGGCGATCTTGACCCATGTCTTTCAAAGAAGTCTCTGGATGAAAAGCCTTGTCATCTATACAATCCTCGTGAAAGTATTTCTGAAATCCAGTCTTTAAGTTCCTTCCAGTCAGAATCCTGTGACGATAATGGTATGTATGCACGAAATAGTTACATAGGCTGAAAAAAGACATGCGTCCATCGGGTTCAGCCTTTCACACATCACCTACTGCTGTTGATAAAATAATCATCATAAGATCTTAAGACTGTGAACGCAGATCGTTTTTATGTTGAGGGGTAGTGGTGGGTCGATTTTTAAGTTGACTTCTATGCAAGGTGTATCACGTGGACATGAAGAATGAGAATAGAGAAACTGCAAAATATGGAAAGTTTTCTCTATTTGTCTGATTTTTCAATAACTGAAATTCTCCAAATTGCAGAACATTCACAGACCGTATCAATTTGAGAACACCGCTTCTCCCAAAAGACATTTCTTTTAGCAGCTTTTAAATAATTAAATTAATAATTTGGAAAAAAAAGTCAATAATAATTTGAATGCCAAATGCATGTTTGTAAACCAAATTTACAAAATATTTAGCTTTTAAATTTCTGTGAAGACTCAAATGTATTTATACATATAAATTGTTTAATTTTAAATCTGTCTTTTCATTCAATACTTCTAGGATTGTATTGAATTGATGGCCAACTTCCAATCCAATCCAGCTTTTTTCTTGAACTTGAATGCTGATCTATGCATTTTGCATCTCCCTGTTTATTGGATATCCCCTTCTCATTCCTCCAATCTGTACAGTGTATTATATCTTGACGTTTACTGTTTTATAGCTACTTGGATTTGGAACAAAAGGAATTCTTTTTCTTACAGAAAGTGTCCGTAAGACATTTTACGTCAAATCTGTTGTCGGATATGCTCCTCATATTGACTGGTGGTTAATTAAAACTCCATGTTGAGGTTTAGAACCCACGGATAAACAGAGCCACAGCGTCATTCTTTATTTTGTTGTGAAATGGTTTGCTTGCTTGACATATGGTAAAGTTTTATAATTACAGCCTGAGCTACAGATTAAAGGAAACTGTGTTTGTACTACCTAAGATTGCAAAATGCTCGCTGTAACTTCTAAGTGGTCATGTTTTCTTTGGGTTTAATACACACTCTGCTTTAAAGGGCGATGTTTCCTCTCTCTCTCCCTCTCTTTTTTCTTTCGCTGCATTCTCAGTACCCATATGGATCAAATCACCAATGAGCGAGAGCAGAGTTTGAAAAGGGTCTCATTGTAAGTTTGATGGCATCGGTAATAAAGGAAGTTCAATTAGCGTTTCTATTCTCTGTGCACTTTTAAGTAGCCACTTATTATTTCCATCAGGCAAATCATGTCTCCTCCATCCAAAGCTTTCAGCAATACAATATATAATAAGTATATTGAAAATCAGATTTTAAGTACAGCAGAGCTAAAGATATGCACTAACCCAAAAAGCCAGATTGTTGATTATAAAGAAACCTACATGAGGCATTGGCACAGTGCCTTTTTTATCATTCTAATACATCAAGTAGTTGTTCATCTACGTTTTAATACATTTAACCCCTTCCCATCACAGAGCGATGTCCTCGTGGCGGGTGGGTATAAGCACTGTGGGCCAGCATAACATGTCCCGCTGGTTCCCCATACACGCCTATGTCCCACCCCAATACGCACACTGAGAATGTCATTGGCTGTCACGAGACTGCCTGAGATCAGGCTTTCCTGTGGCAGCCAATGATGCGCTTGGCCCGCCGGGACGGGAGGTGGGCGGAAGGAAGGCCACAGAGCCTGTGGGGCCTGCTATTAAAATGTATGCTACATATAAAAATCCTTTATGGCAGTTTAGTATACCTTTCCATTCTACACACAATTTAGATGAGTGGACCCCAACCCTGGTCCTCAGTGACCCCCTAACAGGCCAGATTTTAAGGGTTACCTTGGGGAAAATGTAGACTGAATCCCAGACATCCCAACTTACAAAAACTCATTTCAGGGAGTCTGGGCCGCCCCCTCGCCCTACCGCCCCTCCCTTTGATAAAAAAGGCAAATTAATCTGGGCAAAATACTTTTATGAAGTACAGATATTGATTTAGTTCTATCATGCGTTAAACCTCCCTGTCTGTACATAGTTTAAATTTATTGCATACTGTGCTGTTTTTAAATAGTTCAATATTTTCTCAATAACAATATACAATTTTGCTGTTTTGCTTAGTTGTTGAACTTCCTCTATCACTGATCAGTAAATTGGGAGTATTACATGTACAGTTTTGTGACTTATGTGTTCTTGTGTTTTGTAGTATTAATGGATGTTAAACCTCTTGTGCGAGTTAAACATTTGCATTTACAGTAGAGGTGACTTGTATAACAAATCTCTTATTTAAGGATTATGTTCCTTTTAAAAGTAAGTAATCTTTTCATTTCACAGAACCTCTTTTAACACATTACCAAAGATACCCTTTATGTCTCTACCTCCTATTTATTTACTATAACGTATACAGATTTAGAGACATAAACAAGATACACAGATTATTATACTGACCAAACCTTTGGGTGCACACCAGTTTTGAGACAAAAAAGGTGTTGGACAACATGGGTGAATTTGACATTGAGTGAGAAAAAAAGGTTTGTGGGGGTCCTGAGGATGAGCAACTGCACTATTGGCCTGCTCTACGGTGGGGCCTGCTCCACGGTGGGGCCCGCTCAGGTCTCACAGGGTTTTTGCTCCATGGTGCCATTTCAGGGACCAATGATATATATGCAAATCAGCCTGCTCTCACCCAGAAAGGGTGGCCAGTACTGATTGCCAAGGACGTCATCCCTGCACGAGAGGTGCAGCAACCCCCAACGATCATTTCGGCCTTGTTAGGCTTCGTCAGGAGGGTATAGCTGACACCCCTCTAGGCACATCAAGCAAGGGGTCCACGTCTGGATTACCCTGTATACTTGTATTGAGAAACAAAAGGTTTGTGAGGGTCCTGAGGACGAGCAACGGCACTAGTGGCCTGCTCAATATCACATTGACAATGTTAGACAAAGGGTGCAGAAAACTGGAGACTCGCTGTATACATAACACAATGTTTTGTCACTATTAGTTTTCTTACCTAGGTTTGGTCCCCAAATAAAATCAGCAGGAGTAAGGAATTTAATAGAATAGATCAGTGGTTCCCAACCCTGTCCTCACTTACCCCTAACTGGCCATGTTTGCCAGATATCTGAAGCACAGCACAGGGGATATGATTTGCTGCTCAGTGATTGCAGGATTCAGTCTGCATTTTAAAGGTAATCCTTAAAACCTGGCCTGGCCTGTTAGTGGGTATTTGAGAAATAGGGTTGAAATCCATTGCAATATATGGTCATAAGGAAGATGAAGAAGAAATCTCAAGTGTTCAAAGATGAACATTTTTCAAAGATCAGTTTGTCTGATTTTCCAAAGCTACTTCAGTGATCTATATTTACTGAAAAATAATTTGTTAAAACTAATCTTCGTTTTTCATCCTAAACTTAAGAACTCTGTGTTGGGAGTAGGTCAATTCAACTGTACTTAAGTATTTATGTAGAGCATAGGTCAACAACCTTGACCCTCCTGATGTTTTGGAACTACCCATCATCTCCCATGATGCTGAGTTGCTCATTATATTGGCAGAGACTCATGGGAAAGGTAGTTCCATACCTCTGGAGGGCCAAGGTTACTGACCCACGATGTAAGGTATTCATAGCAGAATGTAGTTTCTTTGTAGCCTTTAACAAAGAGGCCTGAAAACCATAAATCTCATACATTTAAATTCTGGCCTTCATTAGTCTGAATTATTGTGTGTGACCTGAAAAATACATTTTTTTTATGAAAGAAAAACATATGGGTAACCTTGTAAGGAACGAAGACCCAAAGGGCAGGGTTGAGCAGCAGTACTTGAAACCTACCTGGTCGACATTGCAGAGTGCTGCCAAAAAAAACCACATTTAAATATCCACGTATAATTTGAGGCCAGTAAATGGAATTCCTGAATAATCTAAAAAACATCAACACATTTTTAAATTTTGATAAAAATTGCATTATTTATCATAGGAACTGATAACGTTCACATCACATTTTAGGTCCGTGTGATCCAAAAATACAGATAATCCCGAAGGCCCGAAAAAAATCTTACCATTGTAAAAGTCTTGTGATTATCTATTCGTTTTTCCGTCTTCAACAATTTTTCATATTGACATTACTATTTTTATAGCTGCTTGTAGATGTTCCTTTTTAGGTATTATGTTTGAATATAGCAGCATGTGTTTATTTTGGGTGTATTTCAGTTCTAATTCCAACATGCAATATGATGCTTTTCTCTATATAATCTCGGATTAAGGAACTCCAATATCTCCGATATCAGCAGACCCTGCACTTTTTAAATTCCTGTGTAGTTTTGGAGTGCTATTCTTTAACAAAGTTATATCCCTGTGCTAGTCTGTTGTGAATATTCTCATTTCACATGCATGTCATAGGCATTCTAGACTTGTTTTAATATATTTTTTTCTTGCCTTTTACAAGCTTCCATTGTGACAGTAATACACCTTGTCAATGCTGTTGTTGACTCGGTGGAAAAAGAAGGTATATATATGTATATGTATCTGTAAATCCCAGTTTGCTTTCCATCCGACTGTGCCGTGCCTTCTATATTTTATAAACGCGCATGTCTTGGAAATGGCAACATTCTAATTTGTACATGTAATAACCTTAATGCTTTGTATGTGTTTCATCAGCATTCCTTATTCTACAGACCCAGCATACTTTTATATTATTAAAATGCTCCATTAGGCTTATACGAGGTGTACTAGTAAATTTCCATGTGCCTGAGCTTTCATTGCCTCTGCCTGGCATAGCAAAGTGTGCCTGTAAACAAATTAGGTGTTTTATTAGTATGGAGGCACTTGACATCTTTTCATTCTGCGCTTTGCCACATTGCATTTTAATTTCAAGCAAGATTTAAAGTTGTCTCTAAATCAGCAAGAAGCGAAACACTGTACTCTGATGATTGAGTAACAGATGTTCCGTTAATTTGCTTTGAGGCCATAAAAGAAATAAATTGATACAAATACTTAGCTGTCAGTAAACATGTTGAAAGCACCAGTAAGACTGAACGAAGCATCCCGAGATCGCTCACCTACAGCTGAACATCTTGAATTAAAGTGAGTTATACAGCTGGCCCCTCCATGGCACCTGGCCACGATGTCATGCATCCAAGGCAATGAAAGTGGCAATCATTGCAAGAGATGCTGATTTTATCTCTACCTCATGTTTTGTGTTTGTGCGCAGTTCTTGATTTACTGTATGTTGAAAAATGTTAATGAGTTTGATTTGGCATGTGTGAGCAACAGAGGGGAAAAGAAAAGTAGGCTTGTATTTATCAAACAGTGAGGAGTCCTTTATGTCCCAAAGAACCACTTTTGTAACCTTAAAGCTTGGAGGGAGTTAATTCTATAACTTTCAGTAGCATAATTCTTATTGGGGCTGTTATTCACAAAATGCCGTTGTTTAGCATCGTTGCAACCATGTTAATCTTTGATGATCCACATAGGAAAAATCGAAGAATGGCAAGAGCAGCTTCAGCGATGAGGCATCCCCTGGCGTTCTGTGATTTCCCAGAAAACTGCCTTTTTTGCAAACACGTTCCATTTCAGCATACCCGATAGGGCAAATCATAGAACGGCACAGCGGAAGCTCCATTTATGAAGTTCTTATGCCATTCTTCGTCTTCCCTATCTAGTTCACCGTTGATTAATGTGGTTGCAGCTGCGGAGATATTTGCCGGCATTCAGTTTGCAACGGCGTTTGAGGAATTACCCCCTTATATTTCTGTAGCACAACTTTCCATGTAAATGTGATACATGGACATGTTGCATTTTAGAAGATATTTTTAAAAAACAGAACTTTCACTATTTGATAATATTAAGCCTACTGGAGCGATGTATCTGTATGAACCTTCTTCTTAGATATTTTTAGTGCAACATGTAAAAGCCGACCGAGATGGTCCATTTTTAAGAAAGTGAAACTTTCTGTTGCTCCCGGAAAAATGGTTTGTCTTTTGAGGTTTACTAACCTGTAGTTCTCTATCAGGATGAGATTTGTAGTTCAGCATCTGTAGAGCGCATGAACTTGTGGTCTACACCATCCTTAGGTGTGAACCAAAACATGTGCAGAGGCTACTCGAGTCGATGTCTAATGTAATGTTTTTTCCATTTCTTCCCACTTTGCCTTCAAAGATTCTTTTGCAGTTCCTGATGTCAGGAATTCACGAGGTGACTTCTGCATGTTGTTGTGTTGTTGTTTTTATATATATGTATATGTTGATACTAATAGACATGCTTTGTTCGCCCTGTTTAACCCTCACTTCCAATATCTGTATATGTTCGTCATCGCACAGACCTTGTTGAGCTTTTGAAATGCATTTTCTCGGCAACGCTCAGTCTCTGTGATAAGTCTATTTTGCTGAATGTCCTGTTAGGAGAAAGCAACTGTATGAAATAAGCAATAAATTGGAGAATTTTAAATAAAATCACGGATCATTCTTGTCAGTATAATGTGGAGTATAGTTATATTTTATAAGCATGTATCAATCTTCTAAGATTCTAATCACCATAGAAACATTGTAAACACTATATAAACGTAATAAAACGGATGCAGCTTAATTTAGGAGTCATCTCATTAATGCTTACTGACAGAACACTTGTAACAACGATTTCTATATATTCAGATCGCCGAAGTGCGGCAAAATACACCATATTTCGGTTTGCATTGCCGGTGGTGCTGAAGATTGATTTGAATCATTCCGAAATACGAAACAAATCCGTATTAAATGAAATTCCTTTTTCTGACGAGAATGTTTCCGTCCGGAACAAACCCTAAATATGACTATAAATCTTGAATGCAATAAAATGGTCAGCGAATCATGGGAGATGTAGTTAAGAAACATCTGGGGGGGCAAAGATTGAGATCCCTGGTCTAGAAATTTATTGTTGGGCATTCTAGTACATTGTGTCTCAGTTGTGTACCCACACAACTCAAATATATTCTCTCTCTCGTATATATTATATATATATATATAATATATATATATATATATATATTCTGACATATAACCATTTCATAATCATTATATTGAAGGTTTGCTTTTAAAACTCAACAAAGTCACACAAAGAAAGAGCGGTGAAAAGTATAAAATGACACATAACAAGTAACTATTCTGTAAAATCAAGGTGTGTTAAATGCTGAGCTATACTATACAAGAAATGTCATGTTTTAGAATTTGATGAGCTGTTTTGGATAAAGCTCACTGGGTTAAACCAGTAGGTGCAGCACTTTTGCTATGTGGAACCTAAATGGAAACTCCAGTCTGAAAGTTTCCTCTTTCTACAGAAAAAAGGAAATGCAACGGCTCGGCTTTCTTCCCACACCAGGAAGCGGCTGCGTCAGCCTGGTGCCTTTCATGGGGTTTTAAATCGTTAGATTATTTCCCATAAAACAAAGTAATCCTGGTTTTCTTTCGTGGTATCATTTATTCTTAGTCCCAGAAGATGTGCTAAGTAACCCAGGGGTCAAGTCGAATGGGAACGCTTGGAAACGTAGCTACTCCCATTTTTTTTGTAGGAGGAACCAAGTTCTCTTTTTGGCCCAAACAATGTAAAGATTTTTATTTATATCACGTTTGAGTGTGGGTTGTGTATTAAGATCGTCATCGCAATAGTTCCCACTCTTAGTTTTTTAGGAGTAGACTCTGATGAAACACATAGAATGATTAAAACTGCTGAATAACGGGATAGTAATGGCGCTGTTACTGTGAATTAACTGCTTGTCTGATTTGCGGCTTTGTGAATCAGCCCTATTCACTTGGTGTATAGGAGCTGTGCTCGTGCATGCGCACAGCTGCACCGCTTTCTAAATAAGAGGTAAGGATTTGTATTGTGTGGCCGGTCCACCAGCCAACAGCTCAAACATACTAAAAGTATACAGAGAATTTGCACATGCACTGATTGCACATCCATGCAAAAATCTGAATTCTTAACAATGCTGTTATGTGGTGTCTATTAATCTATTGATGTTTGCTTTTATTGAATTTGATTATATTTTTGTTGTTTTCGTCAGTGTGTGATTTACATGGTTTATTTTTTCATTACACATAGGTAATTTTATTCTCATTGACTGTTCAAGTGTTTAATTCACTGTTTGATTGGGTAGTGGCTTGTCTTCTATCCCTGTATATTGATTGTGCTCACTTTCCATTTCCACATTGAAGATAACATGCTTTTAAATGGACCCTTACTAAACCACTAATGGTGGCTTTGGTTTTCAAAAATGATTTCAGTTTCACAGAAAATGAGTGTACTCTCTATTCCTTAGATTCATTGAACTTCAAACTTTTGGGGCTGTATTCTAACCTTGTCGTACACTTAACTAGTGCCATTGTAAATTCTCTGAGTTGTTAAAGTTTATGGAGTTGGAAGATTTACAACAGCTCTGGCCAAGTTCACACCAGGGTGGAAATGCAGGTCATGATGTTAAAAAAAGGCTTATTATTGCAGAATAAAACCATATTAGATCTCCCTTGCATATCTTCCTGCTTTCTGCCGGATGAAGTCTCTTAGATCACTAGGGACACAAAGACCCACACTTAGGGCACTATCTTGCTAAAACGGGGTTGCTTAGGGGAAAAAATTAGTGGTCATAAATTTCCCCTTAGCGTTCCCGTTTTAGAAGTAGATTATGAGGCAGGCGCTGAATTCAGCAGCCTGCCCGTAAAGGCTGCTAGCCTCCAGGATGCTCACAGCAGAGCTAATGCACCATTGCGAGCGTCCCCTCCTGGAGTCTATAGGACTCCATGGAGGCTTCTTCTGCCGGGTCATGTGACCTGCAGGATCTTGCCGGTCATGTGACCTGCAGGATCTTGCCGGTCACGTGACCTGCAGGATCTTGCCGGTCACGTGACCTGCAGGATCTTGCCGGTCACGTGACCTGCAGGATCTTGCCGGTCACGTGACCTGCAGGATCTTGCCTCTCACGAGATCCTGCAGATCCACGGCGGGAAACTGAGGACCTTTTTCCCCCAGTCTTGCTCAGCTCCCGTCAGCCAGAAGCGGGGGATCGGGCCACCGTTCTCATCGCAGGATGAGAGGTGAGTATCTGGGGGGAGGGTTTCTAGCTGTTACTAACTTTTCAGTTAGCCGCAGCGGTAAGTAATTAGCATTAGCATTAGGACATTGTGATCCTAAAGCAAATTACTGATTGCTTACACTTTCCGCTCCCCATGTTAAGCATAGGGAGTGCAAAGTACAGTAAGCTTCCATTGAAAGGCGCTAATACCGATGCGCTAATGGATTTTTTAACCCGTTAGCATTAGGGCCAGATCACCTCCAAATTGCTATCACCTCTATTATCCTAGTACTAACACTCACTTATGTGAGTGCTAGCGTTAAGGACTTGATAGGGCCCTTAGTAAATATGTAAGCTAGTAATATCCAAAAATGGTAAAATGGAATATAAATTGAGGAATAAATGGACCTGGGCACACATTGTGTTGGGGAACTGAAAAGGACAATGACTCAGAATGACTGTTACTTTAAAGAGCAAACAAAATTTATTTTGCAATGATTCAGGTTTGCCTCCAGATCATGATAACACGATCTCTGGCTGCTGTGTCTGCTACTACTGATTGTGTAACCACGATCATGGTAGTGAAAGGGTTAAATCTACTTTCCGTTTTGTAAATAATCTCACAAGAAAGCAGATGGCTTCCCCTTTGCGTGTATTATACAGAAAAGCAAATATGTTGTATACGAAACGTGGCTTTACATGCATGAAACTGTGTTCACTGAACGGAGGTAAAGACTAGATGCTGCTTGTTATTATGCGGTGGCCACCATCAGAATTTCTCCTAAAGCTTTGCATGACGAGTATTATAACTGCTTTCGTATGTTTTGTCTTTAATTGTTTGTTACAGTGTTATCAGTTGACGGACGTGCGCTACATTTACCTTTGTTCTAAAAGTGTTGCTCTGGTTGTTTCATAGGATATCATTGGGATACTTCAGACTGGATGCCAAGTGTCCAACTGCCGGATATTCAGGAATATCCTCATTATGAGGTTACTGAAGAACCAGTTCCACTCTACACAGACCCTACTGCCATCGATACAGATTATTACCCTGGAGGCTATGACATAGAAACTGATTTTCCACCTCCTCCAGATGACTTCACCTTGCCGGATGAGCTTCCACCACTGCCACCTGAATACTCCGAACAGTTTGATTCAATGCAAGTGACAAGAGAAATGCCAACAGTGGGCAGCTTGGGTTCATCAACAAAAAGTAGCCAGAGGTATATCCTGAACAAGTACCTTCCACATCACCAATATTCAACAAGTATGGCAGAACCTCAAAGCACTACCAGTGGAGATGGCAATAGTTACAGAGATCCTTATGCTGCTTCTTACATGTTAGGATATAATAGAGACTTTGTCCCCATGGTGGACAGCATGTCCATGTCTGGATACACTTCTGCAGCTTCATGCACTGATGTGTCTGCATGCTGTGAAATGGAGTCAGAGGCCATGATAAGTGACTATGAAAGTGGAGATGATGGTCACTTTGAAGATGTGACAATACCTTCTCTGGATCCCCAGCATCACACCGAAGTCTGACACCATAAAAAGTGCCTGGGCATTTTTCATTTTCAAAACATAATAATGAAATTCTATATTTCCAATATGCATTTTGTTATTTGTTCTGTTTATTAACTATACCATTGTTTTTTGTTTTGTTTTGTTTTTTTTGTTCTTTTGGTAAGTAAGATCAGACATGACTTGCCCTGGCCATGCTGTATGATCAACGCCATTCCCAGAATTTCAACCACGGATAAGCTGCTTCCACTCCATTTGTGTTTTAATTGCTTTTTATTTAAAAAAAAAAAAAACCATAAACCATTTTCTTAGGAAAAAAATAAATACCACTACAACCTGGTAGTATGAGATCTGTATTTATAAAGTTTAAAATATAATTTGAATGTTTTCCCCATTTGTAAATGCAATGTACAGTTTTGATTTTAATAGCATTAACTAGATTTTTGTAGATATTTTGTGGATTTTTCTTTTCTTTTCGAGCATTAGTAAACATTAGCAATTTCAAGGTCTGCGTTTTGTACTAGGAAGCAGATTGTTCCAATTATTGGGTCTACTCTTCACTTTATCTCTTATTCCACTGAGTGATATATATTTAAAGTAACAGCTGTGCATAAGCCAAGACTAAGTCAGATACACCTGACAGAAAGAAAAAAAGAAAGAATATGTCTTAAGTTCTATATCCTAGCATTTTGTTTCTATTTTTATTAATTTTTTTTTCGCTTCTTGGAAAGTGTAACGGGGACCCACTGCATACCTGTTTAGAACCAAAATCACCATGACACGGTTTTTATGGTGTCTGTATATTTGTGATGCAAAAGGTCTTGTAAAGGTTTTTACTGAGAACTACCATTAGCCAATCTTTCTTACTGACAATAAATTATTTTAAAAAAATGAAAAGTACTCCAGATTATTTGCAGTTTTAACTTCTTGCGAAGTATATTAACTTTTTAATAGCACTTGAGTTTTTTTACTGTTATCTAAAACGTGAAATTAAATTCACCCCAAACGTCTTCATTACAGTATGTTGAAAGAGTTGATGTTGTGATGGTGATTATTCAGTAGAAGTGTGCGTTTCATTTCATAACAAGTTGCAATTCGTCTGAAATTCTGTTAATTTGTATTTTGGAAATATTTCGGAAATACGAAATGATTTCATACGAATCGTGTTAGAAATGAAACCAAACTAATTTATACATAACAAACCGTTTCGGATCGATTCAGATCACTAAAAAAAACAATGAATCCTGCTCAATTACTTTTATATTAGGGTTAAAAATGAGGGTTACAAGGCAAGCTAGGGTTAAATTACCATTTTGGTGCTGTCTGGGGATTTGTGCATAGAGGAATCATTCAATGGTTTTCTATGGGACAGTTTTGTTGCCGCCGAATTGCGCCAAATGTCACCATCCAATGGCCTGTGGTGCTGAATCTATTGGATCTAATGCTGAATCCAACAGATCAGCACCACCGGCCATTGGACAGCGACATACGTGCCGTTCTGTGCATTTGGCAGCAACAAAATTGTCCCATAGAGAAACATTGAACGATTCCTCTATGCACAAATCCCCAAAGAGCACTAAACCGGTAATTTAGGTCGGGGTTAGACGAGCGTTTTGCAGAGCGGAAGGAACATCTGGGAGAGTGGACGTTCCTTCCAGTCTGACGACCGTCTGGCCACCTCGCTGCAGTTAGTGCACTCAGCGCTGCAAGGCTCGATCCTCCTATGGAGGATTTGCAGCCCCGTCGAACACGCGTCGTAGCGCTTCGACAGGGAGGCTTTCAGAACATTCGCAGCACGCCCACTGTAGCACGCGCAATTCGTGCACTCGCTACAGCTTGTGGCCAGCCCCGACAAAGCGTCACAACGCTGCGACGGACTCCGGGAGGCACATCCGTACCGGCACACATAGTGCACTCGTCTGACCTCAGCCTCAACCCTAGCTTGCCTTGTAACCCTTATCTTTAACCCTAATCCAACAGTAATTGAGCAGGATTTATTTATTCAATGATACGAATTGATCTGAAATAACGAAACAAAATAACAAAACCGAATCGGCTGTCAAATGAATTCTGTTTCGGACGAAAATATTTTTTCCCCAAAACAAAACAAATTTTTCAGCCATGCACATGTCTATTATTCAGGAGCATCTCAAACTGGTTGTAACTCATTCATGATCTTAGAAAGGAAGTATCCGTATAAATGTATCCACATCATTCCAGTCAAAGGATTATGGCAGATCTGAAAGCCAGGTAATTCCCTCCTGCAATACAAATGCTTTTCAGACTAAATTGAAAGGTTAATGTAGGTCAGGGGTCAGCAACCTTGTCCCTCCAGGTGTTTTGGAGCAACATTTTTCATGAGGCTCAGCAAGTCTAATGGATGGCTAAGCATCATGGGGGATCTAATTCCACAACACTGTTGACTCATGATCTAGTTGGAAAACCTTGATTTAATGTGCCTAAAGAAATATGAGACGGATATTCTGCAAGAGGATGTTTTCATCTAGAGTTTCTGTCTCTAGGGGCATCTGTCACGGACATGAACTGAGCTTGAGGATGGAAATTATTCTAGTTATTATTATACTTTATATAGCGGCAACAGATTTTCGCAGACCTGAAACTAGGCAAGAGGACAAATGAGTAATATATTTTAAAACACATGACTCAAAGATACTGTAGGATTGGAGGACCCTTGTCTGGAGATAAGGTACAATCTCTGTGACACTGTTTTGAATATGCCAAATGTAATTCATCAAGTGACCTAAAACATCCCAACTACATTCAATAAAAATTGGCATTCTCTATTTTTTTTTAAAAATCCTGTTACTTGATTTTACAGAACCTACAGATCTACAGAACCACGCTTTTAATACAGACGAGGTTGAAATGCGCTTTATCCAACGCTTTGATTGGCATAAGGCTTCCTTTCTCTTTTTTCAAAGTTTAAAAGCACAGTTCCAGGGTCAATAGATGTTTAAATGCTTTGCCTTTTCTAAATATGGAATGCAATTTAACCCTTTACAATATAATTTCAAACCTCACTTGAAGGTACCATCCCACTAACAAATTATTGTCCTTTCATGTTGAATGTGTCTCATGCTCTGTATCTGTTACTTTTCATGACACTCCTTCAATACCAACTGTTAACCTTTAACTCTGTGTTTCTCAACTCCAGCCCTCAGGA